>CM068713.1:14501812-15171356 GCA_035079005.1 Fraxinus americana | reverse complement strand
AAAACTTTGATAAAATTGATTTTCTAAGTTTGGAATAATCAAATGTTTTTCAAATATAAATCAATTTATAAAGATGAATAAATAATAAAGACAAATGATTTATCTCAATAAATGCTCACTTATTGTTCTTAGAATTGTTGAAATTGAATGCAAAGTGAGTTGGTATTTATAGGAGCAAAACAGTCACAAACTCTGTCCAACCGGACGACCCGCACCGAACTATCAACTAACCGTTGCGTCAGAAAATCAGAATGGTAGAATTTTTTACCGTTGGAGCTAAAACTGCCATGCGGACATCCGGTACTACAGTTTTACGCCAAAACGTCCTCGTTTTAATTTTTAATAAATGTAAGTGCTTGAGGGACGTTTTGAAAATATTTTTCAAGGTAAGTGACATTTTTCAAATATAAGTTTTGAGATTTTTACCTTTTGAAAGATAATATTTATACAAACATATTTGCATCGTGATTTTTCTATCGTAAAATTAAAACTTGAGCTCATCTAGATTCATTGCCAAGTATTTAAAATGTTTTACTTTTACATATGATTGTACAATGTCTAATCGTCATGACTTTGTCGTTCTTTTGACTTGTATCTTGATTTGCGTCTTTTGCGAATCTTTAAGTTCAAATTCGATCGTCGCATGCAAATTACTATCGTCTCAAATAATTTGACTTAAATACTTAACTTTTAGTTTGTTCTTCATTTCAAGTCCGATTTATAATCTAGATAGCTTTGAAGGCTAAATCACTCAAATTCAATTGTTAGTAAATAAAATTAGCTTGTTTGTTATAATCAAAATATTAAGGTTATAATTAACCACGACTACAACAAAATGTACTTTTTACGGCATGCATCGCATGCCGTAAAAACCTCTTTACGGCATGCGGCCACATGCCGTATAAAGCCATGCCATAAAAAGTGGGATACTTTTTACGGCATGCAGAGTACGCCGTCTATGCACGCCGTAAATAAGTTTTAAAACATTCAGTTGCATGCCGTAAAAAGTGATTTTGTAATTTACGGCATGCTTATGCACGCCATAAATATCAATTTAATTTTTTAAAAATTATTTATTTATTTAATTACCAGCAAACCTATAATAATAACAAAATAAAATTAATCCATAAATAATCAAAGTTTCTATTGTTTCGATAAATAAAAATATTGAATACGGTTCATTACAATATGTCAATGTAAAGTCTATCTCAACAATTCTCTAAAAACTACTACTTCAAAAAAAATGATTGAACTATATCAAAGTTAACTTCTTCGACCGACAATTTAGTCATCCTACAAAACAAGGCACCTAACTTCTTCGAGTTGTCCTCAATTTCCCTTCTCTTAGCTGGATTAGCTCGTGATCCTCCCAATGCTTCAGATGCCTTATATGCACGCCGTAAATGTGTGCCGTAAAAGATAACATTTGTTGTAGTGGTTGATGACAATGGAGTGGCGCATAGGTGGCACATCAACCTATTCGCCGTCTTTAAGAAGCTGGAGGCCACTGACCTTGTCATCCTGGAAAAGTAGGATGATGCCACGGGCATCGGTGTGTGCTCGAAGTCCTTTGATGAGATCTGGCTGGGGGCATGGGGGATAGTTGCTGACCTTGCTTACAAAGGTAGGGCCTTTAGAGCCATAGAATGCCTTTTTCAGATAGCCTTTCTCTAGTCCAAGATTTTCACAAAACAAATCAAGAAGATACTCAGCCAATTTCTCTAGTTGTGCTGCAAATTCCTTCATAGTCTTCCTGTTTTCATTCATAAAAGATTCAACTAAGATCGAAAATAGCAGATAATACAAAAATTACTTATGAAAAACTGATTAACTAACCTGTATTCGTCTTCAAGATCAGGGACTTCTGCTATGTTCGAAACAGGACGATGGCGGACGAAGAAGGTACTTTCCCAGTCTAAATCATTGATTTGGGATTGAACAGCTTCCAGTCCTTTACTCGCCACCATTTCCTTAAATCTTTGTTCCATGCATTTTCTGTAGTGTTCCTCTGTCAGCCTCTCTACAGTGTCCATGAATTCGGAAGAAATCCCATGATTCACCAGCTTAATTACCAGATCAACCACCATAGTAATTATTAGTAAAAATTTAAGAATCGTTTCGGCTCTATGTATGTTAAGTTGCAAAGTAACAGAACTAATTATATTTGTACCTCAACCCCAGTTTTCACAAGCATCTTGGATCTTCTCCATTGTTGCAGCCCTTTCTTCTCCATTGAGCTTCTCCATGTTAATAACTGGAAAACTTGCCATCTCTCTCTAGTTATTCTTATCCCTCTCCTGCTAATTTGAGTCTATGAATCACAGTGTTGAGGGGGAACCTGGAGGGTAATTTATAGGGGTTTCCAGGACAAGTATCTTGATTCATTAAAATTAAATAATTGCAATATATGTTGGACACTAATTTAAACATTAGAACCAGCATCTATAAGAAGATATATAAGCAAATAAAATAACATGTAAGCAGTCTACTTGAGCATCCTTATCATTAAGCATTAAATGCTTGAGCATGGCAGGAAAATCAGAATCCAAGCAAGTCGAAGCCGAAATATGGTATAACTTGAGATCCCCAACAGCTGCAAACATCCACACGTAACTGATATAAAGAAGCTAAACGGTTTCACTGTTCTATGGATATACAAGTTTCTGACTATTTTATATTCTTTTTAGCTTCACATTAGGCATTCCCCCTACCACCGAAAGATAAAACAATAATAAAATACATGGTGTCCAAAGTTTCTGCACTAAGTTTATCAAAGAATAAAATGCCCTGCGTTTTAGTTCAGTGATTAATTTACAAATACTTCCAACATTTCAACTTACTTTATAGAAACCTATAGATAAATAAGTGGATCAACTCAAAACTTCAATATTGATGCTGTGTGCCGTGAATGAAACATACAAAGTTTCATTTGATTCAAATAGAAAGCAGTAATTATGTGGGTTAATGGAGTGACACCCTCTAGCAAAGATTTCAAACCTGAATAAATCTAGCTTTGAAGCAAGTCCCAGTACCCTGTATGTACCCCTCGGAGTAGGAGGTACGGACTGACTGGTTGGAGCATGGGTTTCAGAGCCTTTCCCAACCTTTTGCTTTCTTTTCTCCTCCCAACCAAGTCAAGTGTAAGACATATGCCAAATCTTCTATTTGATTAAATACAATTTTGAAGCTAAATCCGCAATAAAAATGGCTGCAATGTCAACAAGAATTTATCAGCACTTTGCGTATGTTTAAAAAAAAAAAGCAACACTACCATCACTGTTGACCTTCACTCAGGCATTTCATCAAACACTATTTGTTATCATTTTGCCTAAGACACACTATCGAAGATTCAAAAGTTGAAAACCACAAAAACATGTCTCCTTCACTAAAACTGAATTTCTCGAAGACCTACCTGTCTCCTTTTTTGCCACTCCGTTAGATTCAAATTGCAACCAAAAGGGGCCGTGTTAGTTTTGGACCCTTCACTACCAAAATAAAAACAGATCACAACCACAAACTCTTCTTATAGTTACAGTCTTAAGTAAAAAGTCGATTGGATACTTGAATCGATGATCCTTCGATTCAAACCAGTGCTCAAAGATAATCAAATATTTACAAAACCAGAAAAACATATCAATAGAAAACTCACTTACAGGCTACAGGGGAGTGCGGTGTGGCTGCAGGGACGTGCGGCAGGCGTGAGGTAGCTGCGTTGCCGTAGGGGCATCTTACGGTGATGGAGAGATGGTGACGGTTCAGACTCAATGTATTTTGGTCGTGTATAATGTTAGGGCTTGTATAGTGAATGTATTGTAATAAGTAATTAATTGGCTTTTTTTTTAAGTATTGGGTTTGTGAATAATTGGGTTTTGGGCTCACATTTACGGCTTGCAACTAATGTGTGCCGTAAATGTTTACTTTTTACGGCGTGTCATCAATGTATGCCGTAAATACTTTTAGTAACTGAATTATTACGGCGTGCATTTAAGGCATGCCGTAAATAGTCATTTTTTACGACATGCCTTATATGCACGCCGTAAATGCGTGCCGTAAAAGGTAACATTTGTTGTAGTGCACGTGTCAACAATTATTGGAAGCCTCTCGTTTCATATTGCATAAGCTCCTCGTAAATTGCAGTATCCATGGATGTCAAAATAGTAGGTGTGTTAGGGTTCACTATAATCTCCTCATAGTGAGAGGAGTAACTGGTTGCACGAAATGTGTATCCTACTATATTAAAAAAGCCACTTCTTAGTCTACTGTATATGCAACAGTATCGAATGAGATGTTACTATTCATTTTTCCAATTTTTACTCATCCAGTCCTCTAGTTTTATCCGATATGTTATTTGCACATACGATATGTTAGTTGCATATACGATATGTTAGTTGCATATACGGTATGTGGAGAATTATTTTTTTAACGATTCTATCTTTACTATAACCTAATAATTTCAATAATACCTTACTTTTCATTTTTTAATATACATTTAATTATTTTAATAACAAACTACTTTTCGTTTTTCAATATGTATTTAATTTATTAATCATTTGAGCAATTTGAACAATATTACCATTAGTTATTTTGTCAATTATTTAGTTATGACGAATGTACATTTGTAGAGGTGTCAAGACGGACGGGCCGGCCATGACCCGTGAAAACCGGCCCGTGAAAATCGGGACCGCGGGCCGACCCGTGACCCGTGCGGGCGGTCCACGGGCCAAGGAGGTGTAACCCGCGGGCTTCGCGGGTTGCACCCCCACGGGCCGCGGTTAACCCGCGACCCGTAAAGAAAAATTGAAAAAAATAAAAATAAAACAAAATTAAAAAAAGAGGGGGGAGAGAGCCAAACAAAAAAATTTGAAAAAATAAAAATAAAAAAAATTCAAAAAAAGGCATAGCCTGCTGCATGATCAATTTTTTTTTTTAATTTTAACTAATGGTAATATAAATTTTCTAACGGTAATATCATCCCCTTCATCAATAAATTCCAATTTATTCTTACATTTATTTTTACAATATCATCTCATTAGTTATTATACATTTATACTTCATAGTTCATACTTGTTACTACCTTACTACAATTACAATTATTTAATTGCAAATATCATCATCATCTTGATTATATTTCTTTCTTCTCGGTTCTCACTAGTAGTCACTACTAAATTTTTTAATCCTACTATATTATGGATTCTCGCGATTCTTCTTCTCAAAATCCTATTTTCAATGATAGTTGCTCTCCATATGGGCCAAACCGGAAAAATTCTATATTTTTATAATTTTATTTATACAATCATACGGGTCAAATCGGAACGAACCGCGACCCGCACGACCCGTGACCCGCATGGGCTCGACCCGGATGGGTCAGCGGGCGGGCCTGGGTTGTAGTCCAAAATTGTGGGCCGACCCGTAACCGGCCCGGAACCCGCAGCGGGCGGGCTTTTTTTCACGCGGGCCGTTACCGGGCTCACATGTTGACGGGCCGACCCGGCCCGGACCACCCGGATTGACACCTCTATACATTTGACATGTCATTTTTCAATATGTACTTGATTTATTTAATTTTTTGACAATATTACCATGAGACATGTTGTCAGTTATTTAGTTATGATCAATTTACATTTGACAAGTTCATATCTCTACTTGATTAAATAGTAAATTAAATTCAAGAAAAAAAATTCGGTAAGTTGCATATAAAATATGTTACATATCCGATAAGGTATGTAAGTTTCAAATACGGTAAGTTGCATATCTGGTATATATTGCAAATACAATATTTTTAAAACTTAACGAGCGTGGAAAATTATTTTTTGAACGATTCTATGTTTATTATAATTCAATAATTTCAATAATACATTACTTTTTATGTTTCACTATACATTTAATTATTTCAATAATACACTACTTTTTGTTTTTCAATATGTATTCAATTTATTAATGATTTGAGCAATTTGAACAATATTATCAATAGTTATTTTGTCAATTATTTAGTTATGATGAATGTACCTTTTACACGTTATTTTTCAATATGTATTTGATTTATTTAATTATTTTGAACAATATTATCATGAATTATGTTGTCAATTATTTATTTATGATTAATATACATCTGACGAATTTATTCTACTTGATTAAATATTAAATTAAATTCATTGAAAAACTTTTTCAATAAGTTACATATACGGTATATTGTATATCCGGTACGATATGATAGTTGCATATTCGGTAAGTTGCATGTCCGGTATATATGTTGTAAATTCGATATTTATTACTTTTTGGGAGTGGAGAATTATTTTTTGCACGATCATATCCTTATTATAATTCAATAATTTCAATAATACCTTACTTTTCATTTTTCAATATACATTTAATTATTTCAATAATATACTACTTTTTTCGTTTTTATTATGTATTTAATTTATTAATCATTTGAGCAATATTGTAATTAGTTATTTTGTCAATTATTTAGTTATGGTGAATGTAAATTTGACACGTCATTTTTCAATATGTATTTGATTTATTTAATTATTTAAAAAATATTATCATGAATTATGTTGTTAATTATTTAGTTATGGTCAATGTACATTTGATAAATTTATTCCATTTGATTGAATAGTAAATTAAATTCATTAAAAAACTTTTTCAATAAGTTGCATATACGGTATGTTTCATATTTGGTACGGTATGTAAGTTGCATATCCGGTATGTGTTGTAAATACAGTATTTGTTAAACTTATCGGGAGTGGAGAATTATTTTTTTAAACGATTCTATCTTTCTTTTAATTCAATAATTTTAATAATACCCTACTTCAATTTTCAATATACATTTAATTATTTCAATAATAAACTACTTTTCGTTTTTTAATATGTATTTAATTTATTAATCGTTTGAACAATTTGGACAATATTATCATTAGTTATTTTGTCAATTATTTAGTTATGATCAATGTACATTTGACAAATTCATTCTAGTTGATTAAATAGTAAATTAAATTCACTCAAAAACTGTTTCGGTAAATTGCATATACGGTATGTTGCATATCCGATACGGTATGTAAGTTGCATATATGGTATATGTTGTAAATACAGTATTTGTTAAATTTACCGGGAATTGAGAATTATTTTTTAAATGATTCTATTTTTATTATAATTCAATAATTGGAAATACCTTACTTTTCATTTTTCAATATACATTTAATTATTTCAATAATTAACTACTTTCGTTTTTCAATATGTATTTAATTTATTAATCGTTTGAGCAATTTGAACAATATTATCATTAGTTATTTTGTCAATTATTTAGTTATGATTAATGTACATTTGACACGTTATTTTTTCATATGTACTTGATTTATTTAATTATTTTACAATATTATCATGAATTATATTATCAATTATTTAGTTATGATCAATGTACATTTGACAAATTCATTCTACTTGATTTAATAGTAAATTAAATTCATTGAAAAACTTTTCTGTTAAGTTGCATATCCGGTACAATATGGAAGTTTCATATCCTATATATATTGTAAATAAGGTATTTGTTAAACTTATCAAGAGTGGAGAATTATTTTTTGAACGATTCTATTTTTATTATAATTCAATAATTTCAATAATACCTTACTTGTCATTTTGCAATATATATTTAATTATTTCAAAATACACTACTTTTTATTTTTCAATATGTATTTAATTTATTAATCATTTAAGCAATTTGAACAATATTATCATTACTTATTTTGTCAATTATTTAGTTATGATGAATGCACATTTGACACATCATTTTTCAATATGTACTTGATTTATTTAATTATTTGAACAATATTATCATAAGACATGTTGCCAATTATTTAGTTATTATCAGTGTACATTTGACAAGTTCATATTTTTACCTGATTAAAAAGTAAATTAAATTCATTAAAAAACTTTTCCGATAAGTTGTATATACGGTATGTTACATATCGATACGGTATGTAGGTTGAAAATACGGTAAATTGCATATCCGGTATATATTCTAACTACGGTATTTGTTGAACTTACCGAGAGTGGAGAATTATTTTTTGAAAGATTCTATTTTTATTATAATTCAATCATTTCAATAATACCTTACTTTTCATTTTTCAATATACATTTAATTATTTCAATAATACACTCCTTATTGTTTTTCAATATATATTCAATTTATTAATCATTTGAGCAATTTGAACAATATTATCAAAAATTATTTTGTCAATTATTTAGTTATGATGAATGTACATTTGACACGCCATTTTTCAATGTGTTTGATTTATTTAATTATTTAAACGATATTATCATGAATTATGTTGTCAATTTTTTAGTTATGGTCAATGTACATTTGACAAATTCATTCCATTTGATTAAATAGAAAATTAAATTCACTAAAAAACTTTTTCGGTAAGTTGCATATTCGGTACGGTATGTAAGTTGCAAATACGGTAAGTTGCATATCCGGTATATGTTGTAAATACGGTGTTTGTTAAACTTACCGGGAGTTGAGAATTATTTTTTTGAATGATCTATCTTTCTTATAAGTCAATAATTTCAATAATACTTTAATTTTCATTTACTAATATATATATTTAATTATTTCTAGAATACACAACTTTTCTTTTTTCAATATGTATTTAATTTATTAATCATTTTCAGCAATTTAGACAATATTATCATTAGTTATTTTGTTAATTATTTAGTTATGATCAATGTACATTTAACAAATTCATTCTACTTGATTAAATAGTAAATTAAATTCACTTAAACACTTTTTCGGTATGTTGCATATCCTGTACGGTATGTAAGTTACATATCTGGTATATGTTGTAAATACAATATTTGTTAAATTTACCGGGAATTGAGAATTATTTTTTGAACGATTCTATATTTATTATAATTCAATAATTTCAAATACCTTACTTTTCATTTTTCAATATACATTTAATTATTTCAATAATTAACTACTTTCCGTTTTTCAATATGTATTTAATTTATTAATCATTTGAGCAATTTGAACAATATTATCATTAGTTATTTTGTCAATTATTTAGTTATGATGAATGTACATTTGACACATCATTTTTCAATATGTACTTGATTTATTTAATTATTTGACAATATTATCATGAATTATGTTGTCAATTATTTAGTTATGATCAATGTACATTTGACAAATTCATTCTACTTGATTTAATAGTAAATTTAATTCATTGAAAAACTTTTCCGCTAAGTAGCATATACGGTATGTAAGTTGCAAATACGATAAATTGCATGTCCGGTATATGTTGTAAATATGGTATTTGTTAAAAATACTGAGAGTGAATAATTATTTTTTGAACGATTTTATTTTTATTATAATTCAATAATTTCAATAATACTTTCCTTTTCATTTTTCAGTATATATTTAATTATTTCCATAATAGACTACTTTTCATTTTTCAATATATATTTAATTTATTAATCATTTAAGTAATTTGAACAATATTATCATTAGTTATTTTTTCAATTATTTAGTTATGATGAATGTACATTTGACACGTCATTTCTCAATATGTATTTGATTTATTTAATTATTTGAACAATATTATCATGAATTACGTTGTCAATTATTTAGTTATGATCAATGTACATTTGACAAATTCATTCTGTTTTGATTAAATAATAAATTAAATTCATTGAAAAACCTTTTCCGGTAAGTTGCATATCCGGTACGGTATGTTAGATGGAGCATTAATTGCTCCTAAGACTCTTAAATAATCAAATAAATCTTAAACTACTTTGTTCTTTTTTTAATATCTACAATTTCTACACTAATAAAAATATGACAAATACAAAATTCGTGCAATGCACGTGTCAACGACTAGTAGATAATAAATAGGAGAAGTTGTGAATGTGATTAAATTTAAAGTTTGATTTGATTTAAAATTATTAGTAATTATAATGAAAAAATAACACTAGCATTTGTGATGTGAATATCTTTTGGCCAAAATTCATTTGACACTTCCTAACATGTTGCACTTCCAATATCAAGTTGGCTGGAAATCTAGTAATAGAATTCGTGTTGTGGATTTGATAAAGGGCTACAAAATGTTTTTCTTTTTATGTGTGTGTATCAACTAGGTTCAAATATTTACTATTTTGAGCATGGTCCAAGGGAGAAAAAAGAACTTGTTTTCGCTGATAAGACTAAAATGAAATATTATAAATGGGGTTTTCGTCTATTGCCAATATTGCGGTGCTATATTTGTTAATTTTTGGAAACTAAAATGTAGCAATGGTTGGGTTTATGATCAACTTAGAAACAAAATAAATTGGAACGTAAATGGGTCTGGGGTCAATCAAATAAGTCCAGTCTCATGTAACATTCTCAACCTAATAACCCAAATGAACAGGCCCAAATTCAGGTTTGGGTGTACACCAATGTTAAGTGAAATTACACCAATTTTTTAACTTTACAATTCAAAAATCAAGTTTAAAATTTTGAATTCAAAAATCAAGTGATAACTTAAATTTTTGTTTTTCATTCTCAAATTCTACAGTAAATCAATTCTCATTTTACATTCTTCAATAAAATAATATTTTCCATCACATCAATAATTTTTTCTTCTTTTTCAACCACACATTTCTCATCATATCACTATTCAAAATCAATTATTCCCCCAAAAAATCTCTACCAAACAAATTGGAAGTGTTTGTTTGGTAGGGATTTTTGGGGGAAGAATTGATTTTGAATAGTAATATGATGGGAAATGTGTGGTTGAAAAAGAAGAAAAAATTATTGATGTGATGAAAAATATTATTTTATTGAAGAATGTGTGGTTGAAAATGAGAATTGATTTACTGTAGAAAATGAGAATCCTTACCAAATATGTCCTTAATAAAAATATTATAAAATTAAATTAATCCACAAATCAACCTCACCCGACACCACACCCACTCCATCCCATTCAACCTCACCAAACCTAATCGACATTTCCCATTTTCCCTTCACTCTCTCTTCACCTCCCTTCTTTCTCTCAGTCTCCATCCTCTCCACTGTTGGTAGAAGACCACCTTGTGGTGTGAGTACCTATGCACAGCGCCGCTACCCAAAGCTACGCACAGCAACTCCTTGGTTGCTGTAGCAGCTCTGCGTAGCGAAGCTACGCCCAACAGCTATGAAATTCTGTAGGAGTTTTTTTTTGGTGGTTCATGATTTTTTGTTGGAGTTTTGTGGTCGATGAAGTTTTGTGGGAGTTTTGTTAATGAAGTTTTGTAGCTTAGTTGGAGTTATGTTAGTGGTAGTGGTGGTGGTGGTTTTATTGGTATGTAGTTTGTTGGTGGTTTTCTTTTCTGTGTGTGGTTGTTGGTGGGCAGTGATGATTGTGGTTGTGCAGGTGGTGGTGGAGAAATGGCAGCTCCGATCTGAGGTGGTGGTGGTAGCGGAGGGTTTGGGGATTGTGGTGTGGTAAAGATGGAGATAGAGATGGTGGTTGGGATTTTTTTGGTAGAGGTGGTGGTTCCGGTTCTGGTGGTGCAGCAATTGGTGGTGCTGGATTTGGGTTGGGTTGAGGTTGTATAAAGAGGCTTTGTGATCAATTATTCAAGTGAGCGTGACCAATAAATTGAGTTAATTTGCGAACTAATAAATAATACTGAACAATAAAATTGATAATTTGTGATCAGATGTGACCTTAAAAATGTGACATCGCGACTAAATTTGTAATTGTGATTCACTATTTCGTGTCACGGGTCAATGTACACAAGTCACACATCAAATAGAACTAGTCACAAATCACTTATTTATATTTACAAGTTACATATTACAATTCACAGTTGATACTTCATATATCACATGTCATTGTGCAAAACTTTAAAAGTTCAAAGGGATAGGTCTCAAACTTTAAAATTTGTTCACAATTCATGTCACAAGTTTCTTATATGTGTGTTATATATATGGTCAAAGTTTACATGACATATGTCATTATGTATAAGTCACAGATCAATATTCACATATCACATATCAAATAGAATTGATCACAAATCACTGATTTATGCTCACATGTTACAATTCACGAGTCACCATTCACATGTCACATATCAATGTTAACAGGTCACGAATCAATATTAATTGGTCACATATCAGATGTCACATGTCCTCGTGTATTGATAGCAGGTCACTGATTTAAGTTCACGTGTCACAATTCATATGTTATAGGTCACAATTCATTTTTGCATAGGTAACAAATCAATGTCTACATGTTACAGATCCAAGAGAATTCAATATCACATGTAATAAATCAGTGTCCAAATATTACATATAAAAGAAATCGAGCCACAGGCCATTGGTTCTACATAACAAGTAACAGTTTACATGTAGTCTCAATCACCGGAAAAAATATAAAAACTTACACTAAATTTCATGATAAATCAAACATGAATCAAATTTACACTCCATCAACGGACCAGTTTCTCTACAATAGTTTAAATAACACCGCCAAAAATCTCATTCTTTCAATCATCTGATGCCAATCAATTGTTCAAATCGAAGTTCAATTAGATAATCCGTCAATTCTTGTCAATATTTTGCTAAGTTAAAAATTCAAACAAGCCGCTACCCTTGAGATGTCGTGCTCATGGATCTCAAATCAAGCGCCTTTATCTAGATCTGTACCACCGTAGTGAAAGAGGATAGCAAACGAGTAAACGTCGGTGACCGTGGTTGGGACGTTGGGTGAGTCCATAGAGAGAGATTAGAAAGTGATTGAAGTAGGTCGAGATATTAGAATGAATATTTATTAAATATATAATATATTATTTTATATATAATATTTATTAATTATCACTTGTGTTTTGAATTTTAAAAATTTTCTCTTAAAATTGATTTGGGGATATAATTAGGGCCTATGTCATGCATTCTTCCCCAATATTAGGGGGTATTTGTTTTTGATTTGTTGATTCTACAGTAAATCAATTCTCATTTTCAAGCACACATTTTTCAATAAAATAATATTTTCCATCATATTAATAATTTTTTCTTCTTTTTCAACCACACATTTTTCATCATATCACTATTCAAAAATCAATTCTTCCCCCAAAAATCTCAACCAAGCAAGCACTTAATTCATTACGGCCAAGGCCCAAAGTAATAAAAACATGTAAATTCTGACCATATCATATAATAGAAAGATAAGAAATAAATCTCTTTACTATTAAATGCGTGTCTAGAAAAAATTATAATGAAAATAGGTAATGTGTCTCACGAAATGTATGAATAATTGAAAAATAATAGTAAATATACTAATTAAAATTAAGAAAATTATGTTGAAACCTAAACAAGCACTAAATGTTTTTTTTTTTTTTTTAACTCAATCTCGTGAATTGAATCATACTAAGTACTGTTTGGCATCACTTTTGTTTTTTACTTTTACTTAAAGTAGAAGAGGCACCTTAATTTTTATTTGGAATAAGCTTCATATTTCAGAAGTGCTTTTAAAAGAAGTCTAATAGATTAACTTCCTCTAAAAGTTCTTTTAACTATCAGAAGCACTTTTATAAAATTAGTCAAACACATCTAAAAGCAGCTTTTGAATCTAAAAAGCCCTTTTTTACTTTTCAAAAGTCACACCAAATGAACCCTAAAAAAAATCAACGAGTGTGAACCCTCATATTGAGCCACACTTTAATTAATTCCCATATAGGTAAATTAAATCTGTCGATCTTGTGAAAATTTATATTGACAAGTTTCTAATATTAAATCAAACAACAAAAGACCGCACAATTGACAAATTTCATTACGAATATTTCTTCTTTAATCGTGTCAAATTATAAACAATCCTATGTATATGTTGATCAAGTCAAATTATATTACTAAATCATTGTATCGTATCTATGAGTATAGTAATCTGCACATGTTCCTTCCTATGACGGAACCACTTTGATTCAAGTCCGTTCACAACATTGCGTGTTTGCTTTAATCTGATGTCACCGTCGAACTTAAATTGAATTTGAGTTAGATTCAAATTATAATTTGATTGTTAACTTTATATATGTATTCATAGGGTCCATTTCCCTTGAAAAATAGTTAAAATTTTCCAATTGTTTATATTTCTTGAGCTACAACTTGCAAGAGTGATGATGGGTGGTTCAAATTTTCAAAAAGTATTCGTATAATAAATCAAGAATAGAATAGGAAAAAAGAGAGATGGATACATTATTGTACTACACCCACTCATTAGCATTTTAATTAATGTTACATAAGCCCCCCGGGGCACATCCAAGTTGGCAAAGGATGGGCACTGCTGGGCTTGCAACCTCAGGGTGGGGAGTTCGATTCTTGGATGGAGCAGCTTGGTGATGTAATATTCATGGAGGAAGGCTCCCTTGGGGCCAGGAGTATAAAGGGTGCACAGACCCTGGTCAATTTGGGCATATCCCGCGATTAACCTCCACCCATCACTGAGGGGCCGGGGATGGGTGGTCCAGGATATAGTCTAGTGTAAGTTAGGATACCTGGATATCAAAAAAAAAAAAATTAATGTTACATAAATATTTTTTTAAAAGGGCATTGTTTTTATTTAAAACTAATTAATGCATTGTGTTGTTGTTGTAATTATTATTATTATCATAACTAATTGTTATTTATTAAAAAATAATACTATTTAACACCAGTGATACTGGAGCACAAGTTTAGATGACCACACTTAAAAGGTGCAATTAAATGGATGTTTTGACATTTAAATTTAAATGAACATATCATTTAATAACATTTAATTGTCATCTAGACCGATACTAAGTACCAGTAGTGCTAAATAGTATTACTCTTTATGAAATTAATAATTTTGTGTCGTCTTGGACTACTTATTTTTCCATTTGTTTTTTCATACTATTGCTTGAAAACTATATTTTGAACAAAAATCAATAAAATAGTAATTTATATTTCTTCTTATTCGGCACTTTGACTATAATGTTAGACACTTTTAATGTTTTGTAAACCAATCGTACTTGGTGCGCACCAAAGTGGGCACCAAGTTTGACAGTTTAAAACATAAATAATTTTCCCGCAAATCATTTTTTTTTACAGTAAAACAAGTTTCAAACATGATGTACAATTTAAAGTGTACAAATGACATTTCTCGGTGTAAAATTTTGTACAGACCTTTGATGTCATGGAAGTATATATATAATGTATTTTTTTTTTATTATTCTTTTTTACTTAAGTTAGGCTAATTAGCTCAAAATCCCCTACCTATTAATTATACTGTGCAAACCTGGCACAAAAGGTCACTCTTTGAAATATTTGGTACAAAATACCCCCGCCATCCATTTTCTCAATAAAAAAGTTATCAAATGACTAATATACCCTCCTATTCTTCTTCTTCACTAACCCCATAGTTATTAAACCCGACCCGAGTATTGACCAGGTCGAAGTACTGGGTTTCAGGTCAATGGTCAGATCGGTGTGTCAATACTTAAAAATTATAAAATAAAATCAAAGTATAGATTTTTTTTCTTTTAGATTCATAAAATTAAACATTTTAAGTTATTTTTCACCAATTATTCATCTATTTTAAAAGTATAAAATTTTAAACATTCAATTCATCTTAATCTTTCAATACAAAATATATCTATAAAATAAACTAAAATATTGGACTACTATTTTTTCAAAATATTTTGAGAACTATAAATGATTGAGGGATATATATAAATTATTACGAATAAAGTAACAACATTGTTTCGTGTTCTAGTGGTTAGGCGACGTAAATTACACTTAGAGATTCAAGGTTTAATTCCTAAACCCAAAAAATTTAAAGAAATTTTTAAAATCCAATCTAAACCGGTCGACCAGGCTGGCAGTTTGACATAAAATCGTTGGTTTTCCTATTATAAAAATCGGGTCACCTACATTTGAACCTAATTACCTAGCTCAGCTCGGGTCACCAAATTTTTCAAGAGAAAATTTCATAATTAAAAAGTTTAGTTTTATCCATTTCAAATTTAAGAACTTAAATTTTAAATTTCAAATATTTTTAAATTTTATTTTTAAATTAATTCATTAAATATATATATTATTAATTAAATATAATAAAGTCACAATTCCATATAATTGGTCACAAATCACAATTTTTATATGTCACAATTCAAAAAATTTATAAGTCACAATTTGTTCATCGGTCACAAATCAAAAACGTATACTTCATAATTTATTCATCGGTCACAAAGCTATCAAATTAATAAGTCACATATTATTCATTGGTCACAAATCACAAATTTTAGTTGTCACAATTCAAAAAATTTATATGTCACAATTTGTTCATTGGTCACAAATCAAAAAATTATACCTCACAATTTATTTATCGATCACAAATCACAAATATTATAAGTCACAACTTATCAGGCATTCATAAATTTTCAAATTATCGCTCACAAATTAACAATTTTTAGGTCGCACATTATTTTTTGGTCACAATTTATCTTTTTCATTGGTCGTAAATTAACCAATTTAGTGGTTACAATCAACAAAATAATTTGTGACAACAATCAACACTTGTGACCACCTTTGTTGCCGAACTTCCACCGCCTTTGCCGTCGAACCACCAGCACCTATCGACCATCATTTTCAACTACAAAACTATCACTATCACTGCTAGATTCACCACCACTAAATCCAACAAAAATCACCGCAACCTCCAAATCCACTACCAACGCCGACAACAAAAACCATAGCCTCTACCCTATCAAAACCACCACAAACTGCCACCTAAACACGCCAAAACCGCCAGCATCCTACACCACTGCCAGCACCCTACACCACCTCCAACTATAGCGAGATTTGAATCTGTAGCTGCAACCGTCGCCACCGCCGCTACCACCAACACCATCGCTAACACCATTACAACCGCAACGAGATCTGAATCTGAATCCGTATCCACCATCCGTAACACCATTAACGCCACATCGCCCCCAACAATTGCAAAACATAAATCAATGATGGTCTTGGGTCATCTTACCAAATCCCTAAGCCGCAGTGACGATCTGAGATGTGAAAATTGCGACGAACAGCTAAGAGTGCTTCTGCGATGAATGGAGGCCAATAGGATCTTCGTGTGAAACTACCAAAAAGTTTGTACTGATGCTTTTCTAGCGAGACATCACTGTGCTCAAAACCTCCTGCGTGGCTGCTCAAGAAAAGTACCACCTTCCCGAGCGATGCCGCTACAATGCGTTGATTGGCCGGCCGGAATAAAGATGTAGTGGGTAGGGAGAGGAAAAAATAAAATATATATATATATATATATATATATATATATATATATAGAGAGAGAGAGAGAGAGAGAGAGAGAGAGAGAGAGATTAAGAGTTGCTATTTGGGAGTTGGAATCGGGATCTATCTTTTAATTTTATTTTTTTAAAATTAAATTATTAAAAATTTAAATATCTTCTTACATTTGATAAAAAAAACATATATCATAATTTTAAATTGAAAAGTTTAAAATTCTGGTTGTTTGTAATTTCCTCATTTTTCAATCCGACCGGTAAAGTCGGCCCTGGTTTTAAAACACTGCAACCCCCCACATTCCCTAAGCCCCCTTCCTCATCACATTTATACCCAAAGCAAGAATAAAAAAATGAACAAAATTCCATAAAATGATCAATCTCAAAAAAAATCCAATAATTGCAGAGGGAAAGCGAAAGTATCCGAAACTTAAAATAATTTAGCCCCCGTTTGGCACCCATTTTTTTCTCATTCTCATTCTCATTTTTTTCTCTTTCTTCATTTCAACCACACATTCTATTAATAAAATAATATTACACATAAACCTAAAAATTCTCCTTACTTTTTAACCACACATTCTTCCATCAATCACTATTCAAAAACACATTCTTTCACAAAAATGGGTGTCAAAATCTTTTCTCCATCAAAAAAATGGCTACCCATAGATACCTGTCCGCCAACATCTAGTCTCTAATTTTTTGGTTTGCTTAGGTTTTTCTGGCTTCTCTGTAATGGCCAATAGTTTAATTAAATGGAGAAGGTGGGACTTCAAGAGTAATACTAGCTTGAATCTGGCCCCAACCAATCAAAAGCCAATGCATTTCGATTCTTCGACTTAGAGCAGTTTTCTCTCCTTTGCTGGTGCATACATTAGTTGCAATTTTTATTTATTTATTTATTTTTGTTATATTTAAATATGAGCGTATATTAGTTATTTCATAACCTTTTATTGAGAAAATGGGCGACAAGAATAATCTTGCTAAGGCTATATTTGATATGCCAACTTTTTCTTGGAACTTGGAAAATCAATTCTTTTTTCTTGCTTTTGGGTTGTTTGATGAGCCAAGATTTCCACCTAAAATGTTTTCTTTGTTGCTGGGTCACTCGCCCAAATTCTATGAAAATAGGGAAGTCATTTTCCCACCATTTTTGGTGGGAAAATGAATTCCATGGGGTGCTGTCCATTTTATTTTATTTTTTTATAATGGAAACAAATGTGATAACCAAGGTTAAAAAAAAAATCACTTTAATTGATAATTTTCATGTAAAACAAAGTTAAACGAATACTAAACTTTGATTAAAAAAATAAATTTTTAGGAAATAAATTTTTTTTTTAATTTTTGACAATGGGAATAAATTTTATATTTAATTGTGAAAAAAATTATCACTTTGATAGATACTTTCCATGTAAAACAAAGACAAACGAATAGAAAATTTAAAAAAAATTTGGGTGGAAAATTATACCAATCAAATACACTTGAAATTATTTTTCATACAAAATATTTTCTAGACAATTAGGCCCTATTCTCTTTGTCGTTTTCAAGCCGTTTTCTGTTTTCGATTTTCCAAAACAACGAAAACGCGTTCTTTTCCATATTTTTGAAAACGCATTTTGAAAAACAAAAAAAAAAATGTACACAAAACACAAAATGGCAAAACCCTCGTTTTTGCCGTTTCCAAGCCAATCCCACGAAAAACTCAAAAACACGGGAAACAGCCGTTTCCTTTCCCAACCCATCACCGTTCCTTCTTCTCCCGTTCCTTCTTCCGCCAAAAGAATGGAGCGGCCACTTTCCAATCCTCTAAACAGTGATTTGCTATGGTGAAGACCACGATTACGTCGCACAAAACTTGCCAGTAATAGGTAGCGACGCTGTCACTCCCCTTTCCGTGTAAACACGAGCTTTTGCCGGTCGCTCAGTTTCTGCACTTGGGCTCTCTTTGCCATGTCTTAAATCTCCACTTTATAGCCAACGGAAAAGAAATCTGGTCATTAGGGACTCTGTTGCTGTTGAATTGCAGACTCAAACTAAGGCTGCTGTGTTTAGAATTGGCACTCGGGGAAGGTAATGCTCATAATTTGACTTTCTGGGTATGGGTTGATTATTGTTAAACTTGAGTATTAAAATGCACGGTTGATTGTTTGATTTTTTTGATTTTTGATTTTATTTATGTGATAGAGATTGCACATTGAGCTTGTGTTACGATGGGTAAGAGTATATTGCAGTTAAAATGGATTTTTGAGCTTAAAGATGGATGTGTGGACATTCTTGAGCTTGAATTCTTGTGACTATTTTAATATTTTTACTAAAATAGAATCCTGGTTTCAATTGAGAGTAATGAGGTAATGAGAACTAAATGCTATCTCTGCATTCGATGAGAAAATGAGAAATTTACTGAATTTGGGAAGTAAAGGTGGAAAGAGATGTGCATCAGGCATCGTGGTTTTCAACTCACTATTATTTACTTCTCATGTATAAGTATTTGTTCCTGTAATTGTCTAAAAAATGAACCGGACATCAGGCATTCCCAAGAGGCTAACTAAGGCATTATAGTTGCATATAGCATTTTATTTAACTAATATATGACTTGGAAACATAGAGTTTTTTCTTTGTGGGATCTCATTATGACTGCAATATGGCTTTTTGATCATTTATTGAGAGATGATTCAGATTAAACGTCCTGTCCTCATCTTACGAATTCATCTACCAATAAAGCTAATAATGAATATGAGGGATTTTTGTTTGGAGAAATGATATGGATGGGGTATTCGCAATTCTGAAGATGTCTATATCATAAAAGTGATGTAAGAGATTTAATTTGATGATTTTTGACTGTCTCAATACATTTAATGTTACTATAGATCTTTTACTGTATATAAACATCAGATGTGCAACACGAGAAGTTACCATTGAAGTTTGTCGACTTATCGAGTAAACTCCCCAGCTCAACGTTGAGGACTTAAAACCTACAAAAGATAAGGCTACTGATGCCAAGACTGAAACTAAGAAAGAAGAAGCCCCTGAATCTGATGACGAAGAAGATGAAGATGATTCGGAGGATAGTGGATCTGATGATTTATCAGGAGGAATGGTATATCTCCATTCTCTTTGTTTTATTCCTTGAGATCATTCATTACAAATTCTGCATTTTCTTGTGTTTTAGATTATTCTTTGGATGTGTAATTGTAAAAATATTGTATTTCTGCTGTTGTGATTAATTCTTCAAATCATATTATGTGCTGCCAAGACTCCAACATCATTTTTCCTATGAGTAAAATAACTTAGCTTTACATACACAGATGAGTTTGGCCGATGATAGTCATGAAATTTTTCTACTTATCAGCTTCCATAGATTTGATTGAATTTTTTTGTTGCAATCTAATGTAGCATCTTGGATTTTAATGTTTACTTTTCTTGCACATGACAGCATTTCCAGAGTGTCCAATTATTATATA
Organism: Fraxinus americana; assembly: GCA_035079005.1. Taxonomy (NCBI): domain Eukaryota; kingdom Viridiplantae; phylum Streptophyta; class Magnoliopsida; order Lamiales; family Oleaceae; genus Fraxinus; species Fraxinus americana. The sequence continues at coordinate 15,150,633 of CM068713.1, read as the reverse complement.
ATGGTCTGACGAACAATATTTACAACGTTGTATAATCTGATATCACCAGGACTTTCAAAATTTATTCCCAAAACATGTATAGTTTGTAAAATTATCTTTTTATGCTATATTTAGGTGCTGAATTCTTCAATCCTATATACCCTTATCAACAAATTTTCAGAATATTTCACAACAACATTGGCATATTTATGTGCTCCTTCTTGCTAGATTTTACCACATTTAACAGGAGTAAAAGTAATCAATCTTGCCTCATTGCCATGATTGAAAAGAATTAGAGGTCATCTTCCATGTCATATGCGGAGTATTTAGCTTTGATACCAATTAAATCTCTTAGTTTTGGTCAGAGATTGTTATAAAATAAATAGTGCCATTCCAATTTCGGCAGTCACTTTTAAGGATTTGGAATTCAAATTTCATGGAGAACTGCCTACTTAAACAATGTGGTCCACTATGCATATTCCCCCTCAGCCCTCCTTTTTCTAAGGATAGTTTAATACAAGTGGCATTCTGTGGTGCATCAATAATATAAAGAGACGGGCATAACCCAGACCTAATTCGCGTGCCAGGTACTAAGCCTTAACGGGAGAGAAATTGGTATGTTATACACATGGTATAAAAATTCCCCTTCCGTGTGGGTTCCTTCTTAGCTATAATTTGATGCATTGTCTGCTTCAAGTATTTCAAGAAATTATTGACTTCATTCTTTTTATTATTATGCGATCATTTCTTTAGTAGACATCATAATATCATATTAATTATTGACTTTATTCCTCTTTTCTACAGAGCCAACACACAACAACCAAAGCTTTTTGTTGGAATGATTCTTATCCTCATTTTTTGCCGAAGCTTTGGCTCTTTATGGTCTTATTGTCGGCATTATTCTCTCTTCTCGTGCTGGTCAGTCAAGAGCAGCCTAGACGTAGGCATTTAGCTCGAGTTTGCTATTTGTTTCTTGGTATGAAATGGTTGTTGGACTACGACAGAGTTTCTTAGTTTTGAGCTTTATGTGTGTGTGGCAATTTCCAGGCCATAAGTTAGCTACTGATATGTACTGATGGTAAATGTAGATGGATTCTAGTTCTCCCCCCTTAATAAATTTGTTTTTGAGTACTATATATAATGTGGTATCTTGCTAGAACCAGATTTGATTTGTGAAGCCATTATTTGTATTGTCATTATTTTCTTTTTACAACTTCAATCCACAAGTGGAATTTATTGGGCATATGCTTAAAATTAAGTCATTTTTTTCGAACATGTTTCTTCAAGTTACTTTTTTTACCGACAAAACTTGCTAGAAGAGTAACTTTATATCACAATAAAAAATGCTTTTTAGTGGCGAAAAACATATTTTTTAACTTTCAAAATATTTATTAACACATCAACATGAGATTAGTGCTCCCTTTTTTACAACTTAATTAGGTTTGGTTGTGACTTGAAGCTAGTTAATACTTGTCACAAGTTACGTACAAGTAGAAAAATAAGGATTTGTCAAAGAATATATGGAAAAGAATATTTCAAGATTAACCAACTTCAAAATTTATATGTTATTTAATACTATATTAACATTAAACTATTAAAATTTATTGAATAAAAAATTATAAAAAATGATTCTCAAAATCTCAAAGTAAACGCGTTTTCAAGTTTTCTTTTTTAAGAAACAATTTTTCAGAATGAGAAAGAGAACGAGTTTTCAGTAATTCCAAAACAGACACTCAAAACAGAAAATACAAAATGAATTCAAAACTCAAAACACAAAACTGAAACACGAAGAGAACGGCACCTTATTTTCCCTGAAAATCATTTTCTTTCCACCTATTTTTCACCATTACAATCAAACGGACCCTAAATGTTTCAAATAAAGACTTTTGTACTATTTTCAATAGGTGGAAGGGTTTTGTGAATTATGTGTAATAGGTAGCGGGTTTTGAGCTAATTAGCCTTGATGTTAGTGATTACCTTTCTTTGGTATCTGTCTTAAGAATTTTTTTTTTCATTTATTTATTTTTTGCTTTGTTTTTATTTAAAGAAAGTTATGGAGAGTTTGGTTTGTTGTTTTTAATTTTATAAAACATCCAAAACTTGTTTAATTCGATTTTTTTAAAAAAAAAATGCATTTTTGAATCTAAATTAAATTTATGACATAAAAAATATTTTTTAATACAGGAAATAAAATAATCCAATTCTTTTTTTCAATGACAAATTAAATCCACTCAAAGGCAAAATTAAAAAAAAAAAAAAAAGAAAAGAAAGAAAGAAAGAAAAAGGGAAGAAAAATAAAAAATAAAAAAGTCACATCCTTTCCCAAACCCCACCCATAGCCCAACCCCCTTCCACCACCACATTATCATCCTCTCCCCTCCGCTCACCTCCCCTTCCACGATGCCACCCCCACACTCCACTCCCCTATCCACGCCACCTTCGCAATAATTAACTTATGTCGATTTTTCATAATCGTCGAGCCTCAAAATCACAATCCAATTAAACTCAAAATTTAACACCCAAAATAGTATAATTCAATTTCAGAGAAAATATTAGAAGCTGCAAATATGGAGAAAACCAAAATACCTCAAAGGTTGTGGCGTGGGTTCTACTATCTCATTTCACGATATTATTTTATTCCAATTTTTTGTCAAGTGAATTTATTAATTATTTGAATTTTATTTTTGTAGCAAGCAAAAAATTTGTAAGATTTATTAACTTTAAAATGTATATATTACTTGATGAAATATTAATATAAAATCATTCTATTTTGCTGAATAAAAAATTTATTGACTAAAATGTCATATAATAAGTTCCAAAAAATTCCAAACAAAAAGTATTTTTAAATTTTCTGTTTTGAAAATCAGTTTTTAAAAATGACAAATAAAATTTTTTTTCTACAATTTTAAAATGGACATTTAAAATAAAAACTAAAAAGATTCCAAAACTGAAAATTGAAATGCGAATCAAATAGGGCCATAAAGTTTTTTTTTTTTTTTCTCATTTTGTATGAAGTTATTAAGGGTTTATTTGAGTCCCATTATTTAGAAAAATAGATTTTGTAATAGTATTTTTTTTTTTAATAAAACGTGTGGTTAAAAAATATAAAAAGTTTTGAATTTACATGTAAATTTATTTTATTGAGAGAATATATGATTGAAAATGGATTCAGAGAAAATGAGTTTTTTTTTTTAAATGGAGCTCAAATAGGTCTAAATGTCAATATTAGATTTTTAAAGTAACTTTTTAATTTTCCGAAAATTAATCTCGATTTTGACCTCTAAGACTATCCTTTTCAATTACGCTATATTTATGAACACAATAACAATATGGATTTGAGGTAATTCATTGATTCTAGTTAGTAATCGATCACTTGAACTAAAAACAAAATCCAAAAGGGTGTTTTTTAGTGAATGCAAAAATTGAGTTCTTTAGAATTTCTAAGATAGTGGTACCTTGATAGTTATCGTAGAGGAGTAGGCTAGGGCTGGTTGAGCCTTGTCACGGTAGCTAGTAGTTTTACTAGTTGAGAAGTGGTTTGATAGGTCAAGCCACGTAATGACTCCATATCTTTCAATTCGTTTATATGTTCTTTTTATCGCCTAAGATTTTCTGTTCTTTAGATATTTAGCTTATCTATCAGTTTTCTGACTGCAGAAGGTAGATGTTCAAACTCTGAAAGTCGAATACGAAGGGAGGAAGGTAGCTACAATAGCGGGGTTGTCAAAGAAAACACATTTTCCTATTAAAGGAAACTCCTTAGCATGCGATCAATTAACTAAAACTTTCTTTTAGTTGTATGGACGATACTCTTGTGCAGAAGATTCACTTCCATCCTATACTTCCTATCGAACGGATTTTGGCCACACATCTCAATAGAATTGTTTGCTTTTAAAAGAATAATTTGGCATGTGAAGAATGGTATTTTAGTTTGGTTGAGTTATATATGGTAATTAATTTTTGACAATAATATATAAAAGTTTGTGTTCTAAAGGAAGGGGTTCAGGAGAGAGACGTGAAGCCACACTTTAACATGAAAAAAGGCCATCAAAATGCACTGTTTTTTTATTTTAAAAATAAAAGAAATAATTATTTATAATATTAAAAATAATAAAACTCAATATTAAACTAAGACACAAATAGTACTATCATTGAGATCCAAATTATAGTAGATTAGTAGTCTTAGGGTATAAGATGAATGCAAATATAATTCTTACTAATTCAAACTATGTTATGTTTAATTCTTCTTTGACTGGTAATATTATTCATAATCATGTTATTATATCGAGTAATCCAATACACATAACATTATAAATATTATTGCATTTAAGAAGCTATCTATCTATACATTTCAATTATAAAAGAATTAAGTCATATGTACAGTTAATTTGACAGAAGATTTGACAGATGATAAGATGACATGTATTTTGACCGTTGATTTGATTTCAACAAAGGTGTAAATCATTTATGTACAAATAACTTAATTGATTATAAAAATTCAGTACTTTATTTTGGTTTTTATTCAAATTATAAACAATAGCCATACACAATCCATTTTTACAATTGGAATAATCCATGTTACACATGAATTAAGCTTAAGTGGTGCCGGACTACTAAGACTTGATAACTCGATTCTCCTTTGTACTTCAACTAAACACAATTCTCGTACTCCATCACATAGGAGGTATTTTTTTTTTTAATTTTTTGTGCCTAAGGAAAAGAAACTCAAAAAGGAAAAGAAATTACAAGCAAATCTCTCTCAATCTCAAGAAATATGAAGAGCAGTTAGCAGCTGAGCAACAGATAGAGGAGGCAGCCTAGGCATCTACTCCAGATGAAAGATACAATCTATCTAGACTAACAGACACCAAAATATAAAGCTTCAAAAATAAACATAGCACCAAATTGTTATTCAGCATAGCGACAGAAATAAAGAAAAGCCATTGCAAACTTTACACTACTTATTCAAGGAATCGATTTTAGCCTTGCATCTGTTGACTGTTTGAAGCCAGTATAGTATCTAACTGAATATTTTCCTTCAATCTTTATACTTCAGTTCACCCTCAACTCCAACTAATATTATTAGTTTATTACACAAATAATTTCACTCATTTTTCCACCATATGGAGCAAAAATATGCTGGGGTGCTTCAGCTTCATTTTCTTGAAAAAACCCTTCATCTTCATCAACTGAGACCTCCATTTGAGACGTCGGGAGCCGGTATTGAGTTTCGCCGAAAGATGTCGAAGCTGTGGCACCAAAATAGACGGGAGCCAGTTTTGAGAGGGAGCGGGAAGAATGTTGGAACAAATAATTAGCTGCCACGTCTCCAAGAACTAATTTCCCTGTAGCTTTATTCTTACTTCTGTTCTGTATTTGGATCACAGAAAATTGACAAATGATACAGATGTAATGTCTGTAAATTAGTATTATTTTTTAATTTTAGAAAAGAAAATGATGCTTGTCTTGAAGCCTTGGCAACCTAATTTCACTTTTCCCAACTACAATTAAATACTAATATTTTTATTATTATTTTTTTCATCGGACTCCAACCATTTATTAACCAAAATACATAACCATTTTATTAACCAAAATACATAATTTCCTTGATTTCAAACAATTAATGATCATTTGGCCAATATTTAATAATTTCTTCCCCATTTTTAACATTTTTAAAATCAGAATTCGGACAATCTGAGGAGAGTATGGAACCTTAAATTAACTTTGAAGCCCCAGGAAAAAAAAAATTTAATCTTTCTCTTCTAAATCTCACTGTTCTCTCCAAAAAATTAATTTTTTTTTTCACTAAAATTCCTTTTTTTTTTTTTCTTGTTCTGAATTTCATGAACATTTTCAGCTTTTACAAGACCTGAAAGGGTTTGAAAGTGTTAAAGTTTAGATCCTTCGTCTAGGTTTTGGGTTTTAAGTATTTTTAACTTTTTTCTTGTTTTTTGCGAAAGTTTCTTGATTTCAGAAAAATCTTGAAAATTTTCTTGGGCTTTGTTTTCAAGAAAATGATGTGTTTTTGAAGACAGATTTGATTGTAAGTTTTTTGTTTCTTGGAATTTATATGGAAGGTAAGGAAAGTACTATGAGTAGCAGTGGAGTAACAGTGGTGGGATCAGATGCTCCCTCAGATTATCATGTGGCTCCAAGGACCACAGAGAATCCAAGCCAGGTGAGTGGACCAGAACCGCTACCACCTGTGATTGTAACGCCACCGCAGGTGGGTTTCACTCCGTCACCGGCAGTGGCTGCCGCGTTGGATGGCACCACCACTGTTAAGAAGAAGAGGGGCAGGCCTAGGAAATATGCCCCTGATGGCTCTGTCACCAAAGTCATCTCCCCTAAGCCGATTTCTTCCTCGGCTCCTCCGGTTATCGACTTCTCGGCTGGTCAGAAACGCGGAAAACTACATCCAGTCGGCTCGACCAAGAAGACGCAGAACTCTAGAATGGAGTTGGAAGGTAAAGATTGATAATTGATCAATACTATATATGGCTGTGCAAGTATTACTGAATGCATGTTCTTTTTTCTGAAGCTTTTATATGTCTTGATCTGTGTTTGTAGTGGAATTGGTGTTTCGCTTCTGAGACTTAAATGCATGTTTGGTACCGTGCATTGGATAGTAACTAGTACTTGTCCGTCATGTTCTCTAAAGGAATTATAGCAAATGATGTCTGAGTATAGAAGTGGGACCTGTGAATAGATTCCTCAATTAGGTTCCTAATGTGAATGACTGACTTGTTCTATTTTGGATGGTGTGGAATTGAGGGAATCTTAAACTCGTAGCCGTAATTTGAAACTTTTTCTTCTGTAGAGAGAGTCCATTTGTGCTTCGCTCATTTTTGTGATTGTTACGTTAATACATAAACGAGGTTGTATTTTGTTCTACAGTTTATCTTGGTCGAAGATCACTATTTCCACTCAGTCTTGAAATTTTTGCACGCCAAAGCCTATGAAAGTAATTCAAAGTTTGTTGAAGTCGTCTTTCAAGTTTACTGTTTCTGGTTTCTGCATTTGCTGATGTAAATTATACGTACTTCTGTTGTTTCAGCTGGTATAAATTAATTGATTGCTGGCTGTAAAGTTTCTTTATATCAAGTTGCTAATCTTCAATGTTATTTCGTCGTAGGTGAATGGGTTCCGTGTTCTGTTGGTTCTAATTTTACCCCTCATATAATCACGGCTAATGCTGGAGAGGTAAATTTTTACTAAATTACTGATTGATTTGCTACTTAGAAGAACAAATAATTTATAATCTCTATCCCTCTTTTCATTTTTTATTCTTATCAAGTTAGTGTTGCTCCTTTTCAATTATCTCAAAGCTTTTGTTGCAAATTACACTGTAGTGGATAATAAATAAGTCATTTCTAAGATTAGGCATCATTACTAAAGAGGATAATTTACCACTTTTTCTGTAAGATTTTAGTTATCAATTAAATTGCAAGATTCATTTTTAATAAGCATTTCGTGTGCCTTAAGATACATCATTCATTTCTAAGGCACAGGAAACCCTCTTTGGCATCGTCTTAAGTCGTATTTAGTTATTTTGTTCGAGTACCAATTAGTACATAATGTATTATTTCTATCTAGGTTAACAGCTTGTAGTTTAAATTTACAGAATTAATGATTCTGCTTCCGATTGTTCTAGGATGTGACTATGAAGGTTATATCTTTCTCTCAGCAAGGGCCTCGTGCAATATGTGTTCTCTCTGCTAATGGTGTGATTTCAAGTGTAACTCTTCGTCAACCTGATTCCTCTGGTGGTACATTGACATATGAGGTGATTCAATTGTTTGGTTTGATTCTCCAAGACATTTTCTTTTAGTTCGCCTGACATGTGCATCCTGAATTTTAAAAATCAATCTTTTTTGTATTCTTATGATTTTAAATCTGAGAGGAATTACTTTTTTGATCTATATAAAACAAACTTCTTATTATCACTTGATTTAAATGCGTTTCTACTTTTGCCTCGTGTAATAAAAGGACTATTACTACCTGTCCTGTCATAAATTAATAAATTTCTGAACGAACAATTCCTTAATTTGATTTTTACGTTTTATGATTTTGATTCTGAAAATAATTATTTTTTATATAATACATCAGAACACCTCCTTAATATCACTTGATTTTAGTGCATTTCTACTTTTGCTTTCTCTTAAGTGGAGAACTATCGCAATTCGCAACCTCTCCTATGTAATTTATTTGCTTATCGAACAATTTGTTGCCTCTTCCCAGCTATAAAAATTTGTGAACCTTTTTGTACGTCTAAGACTCTAAAGTTCTTTCTTTGAGGAAAGTTACTTCATTCTTCATTCTTTTCCCTTTTTTGTCTGTCTACATTAAATAAGGTGGTTAATGACATGTCACCTTGCCGTGAACTTATTGTATTTGATATCTCGATAGTAATATCTTGAAAGTAATTATTTAATATGGACATTCTAAATAAGTAGAATGAGATTCAAATACATGCACCACTCCTTTATTGTGAATGTAATTGTCACTTAATAATCTCGACTATGTTATAATGTTGGAATGCGTGGTTGTAAATGAAATTTGACCGTTTATAAATGTATTATAAATTTTGAGAATCGTTGGATTAAATACTGTCTCTGTGGGAAAAAGAGTACCCCAACTCTTTCAACTTCTGTAAAGTTTAGTATGACACAAATTTGTTATAAATCTGTGAAGTACAGGTTTGGGTTCCCATATAGTGCTATTAGATATAGAATTTCTTTTATCTATCAAAAAACTAAAAATCATAAACAAAACTTGGTTGGATGATTATGATGCTTGTAGTTTTTATTTTACGACAATGAACTAAATTATATTGTAGTCAAAAGAAAATTGTGAGTAAGCTTCACTGGACTCGAGATTATGTAAACGCAATGCAGTTTCAGCCAATATAAGTACGTAAACAGTCTGTAGTTGATAAAGTTTAATCTTCTGCAAAGCTTGACTAGCTAGAATATGCCATGGATGCTAGGTTTATCTCAGTAAGTGATGATAGTCACTTGAGTTAATTATTGTGGCTTGGCCAGTTCAGATATTTCGTTTTTGTTAGTCATCCTCTATATGTCCGTGTTTTTTTGTCATCAACCTTGTATTTGATGTCAAATTGCTTTTGTTATTTAGGGTCGTTTTGATATACTGTCATTGACTGGATTGTTTATGCCATCCGAGACTGGAGGAATAAGGAACAGGTCTGGAGGAATGAGTGTTTCATTAGCAAGCCCAGATGGGCGTGTTGTAGGGGGTGGAGTTGCTGGTTTATTAGTTGCCGCCAGTCCTGTGCAGGTAATGCAGCTCTTTTCTGCTTAATTTGTTTTCACATCTGACTGCAGCTTGAAAAGTTCGTTTGCTTTCTATTTTGTTCGTAGTCCTAAGGTAGAAACATTAAAAAGTTCGAGCTAATCTTGTGTTTATGTACTAGATTGTGGTTGGCAGTTTTCTGGCGGGGAACCAGCACGAGCAGAAGACCAAGAAACACAAAGCAGAGTCAACAACTGTTACACCTGCTGCTGCTATTCCTATCTCCACTACAGGAGTAGACGATACATATCGAACTTCCCCTTCTTTCCATGCAGATAACTGGTCAATGCATCCCAACTCGAGGAATCAGCCCGCTGAAATCAATGTTGCTGTCCCTGGCGAGTAACCTAATAGACAGCTTGATTTTTTACAAACAGTTTTTACTGACCTCATTTTGCACCAGACTCCTATTTATGGATATCCCTGTTTAATGACCTTACTACATTTCTTGTTTGTCTGTAAACGTATTACTGGGTGCTGATTATAGGCCGTGCTTGTGTAGAGACATAGCTAGTTAACAGCGTGTTAGATCGCCCTTTTTTCTAGCTGCTGTTTAGTTGTAGAATTTTTGGATGTATAATATACAACTGAGTTGATTTACATCCAAGTTTATGTAGTGTGATTCCTGTTCTGTTTATAGCTTTTCAGGTGTTCGCTCCTCAAGTTCCACTTTGAGAAAAAACACTCTTGTGGTTTGTAAAGATTTCTCTTTGATTCTCCCCAAATTTTCTCTTGATACTGTTTTTCTATCCTCTGTCCATAATTCTCCTCAAGCTCGAAGTGCAGTAATATTTAGCGCATGTTTGATTCCTATTATTTAAAAACTTATTTTCAACAATAAAATATTTTGTATGTAAATCCATTTTTTTTCTTTTTACTTGTTTAGCGAACATTTTCCAAAATTTTACTATTATAAAATTTATTTTGATGAGGGCTTAACTTCAAAAACTAATTTCATGAGTGAAGTGAGAGGCTAGAATCATTGAGGCGGTGAGGTGCTAAAAGTTCGTTGAAAAAAAACTCTAAGCTCGTCGCATGTTGTATTCGAGCGGGCTCACTTGAACGTTCTTTATTGGTTGTGGGGGATTAATTGCTTGCGTTCATACGGAAACAAATTTCTCTTCGATAACAGTAGTCCTCGCACCCTGCTTTTTCCTCGTTTCTTTGATTTACTGTCTGTGGGGATAACATCACGCCCCCTCCCAAATCTCAACTTCAGCAACATTATGTGAATCTGCCATTTGAAACAACTGTGGAGCTCAAACGAGGCTCTGATACCACTTGTAACCAACTGCGATGATGCGGTCCAAATTTCACAACTCGTAACCATTGTTAACCAACTCAAAACAAATTTTATTTACAATGGTTGATCAAAAGTTGTGCAGAATAGTGGATATTATTACTCAGCCAATAAGATTTTAGAGTAAGAAATTCATGAAATTAAAATTTTCATAGGAAATGGAGACTAATTGGCTGCTTGCTGCCTTTGCTTAGTCAGAAGAAGATGCAGTTACAGCAGATTTTAGACATAAAAAGAAATTTCTTGAACCCAAGTTCACCAACTTCTCATATGGCTTCAAGCCTGCAATCCAAATAAATACCAGCATAATCAATTCATGAAAATAATAACAAAAATCAAGAATATTACATGTTAATAATTATAATTTCCAATAATCAAGAACATGCCACCAATACTATGTAATTCCTTTTCTAACTTTAATATTCTAGCTCAAACTCAGGATGGTATTAGAAATTTAATGCGGTTACTTATTGTTAAATATAATTTATGCAGTTACTCTTAATGTTAACAAATTCTTATTTTAAATAACTTTTTTAACACAACCTGAAAAACATATATAGGAAATAAGCAAGGTTTGAGAACTCACTCTGAAGACTAAACTGGGAATAATGAAGCTCGAAACTCCTGGGATCAGTACCATCCAACAATGGCCGCCGCTTCTCCTTCACGTAAATCTCTATGGCCGCCTTTATCAAGTCGCCGACGGTGTTTTCCGGCGATATCACCACCTTCACTGGACCCAAACTCTTCTCAATATTCACATTCACCAACAGCTTTGTCAATTGCCTTTGCTTCTCATACTCATCCACAAATCCACCGCGCTTTCCAACCACCTCTTCCGACCGTCCCACCACTTCTTTTTGACGTTCAGACGAAGAAAAACTCATTTTTTATAGAGAGAAAAATATTGTGTAATTGTTACGAGAGTTTCCAATTATCTCTGAAGTCAACATTTAAATAAGGATAAAGGTGTTTGAACATAATTTAATGTACTGAATTGTTTACCCCTCTCACATGCATGCGGGCCCCGCATGAATAAAAAAATCCCAAGATGTGGTCCCCCACCCCCCTATTGTGAGTAGTTGGCAAGAGATTAGGTAAAAAAATTCGGTACATGTAACACGATCCTTTAAATAAATATCCCACTCTACGAAGCAAGTAAATACGCAGGTTCATCTCCAATAGTTTAAGTATCATTCTTTCATAGTGTAGTAAAATAAACAAGATATCAGAATAACTTTGATATCACTTGATGTGAAATCAACCACCGGATTGAGATGTTGAAATTATATGGCACAATAATGAAGTATTTGATCAAGTAAAAGAATAATAAAGACAAGAAATATGACAGAGGAGTTTAAAGATTTTATTGTCTCAAAAATAATGGAGAAGGGAAAAAATTACAATGAATTCGATAATTCTAGTAATATATTTTCTCACACTTAGGCCCTGTTTGGTACATATTATTTTTTTCATTCTCATTCTTCTACTCATTTTCAACCACACATTCTTCAATAAAATAATATTTTTCATCACATCAATAACTTTTCCTTCATTTTTAACCACACATTCTCCATCAATCTACTATTTAATAATACATTCTTTCAAAAGAACGTGTCCCAAACACTCTTATTAAGGCTCCGTTTGAGCCACCTTATTATCTCATTAAAATGAAAAATATGACCTTTATCCATCACATCGACATTTAAATTCAAATTTTCTATCTGTTGTGTGGCCCCCAATAACGGCTATATTTTTCATTCTCATTCTACAATAATTTGGCTCAAACATGGGCTAAATTATATAGAAGAGCCTAATATTTATATGGAATATATATGAGACGTACAAACCTTTTTGGTAGAGTTGTTGATGAAGTGAGATGCCAAAAATCGAGTCCAAAACGAAATAGAAGAAGAAAACGCGAAAAAATCCGAACAGAACAGGTGGGCACGGGCGTCGGACGGTCTGAATTTTTTTTTTTTTTTTGATTGTTTTCTCCATCCCAAATTCTTTTTCAAGTCAAATACCAATTTTCAATTCTCAATGGGCTTCCAAAATAGAACTTTAACTTGACATAGGACCCAATAACATTTCAAACTGAATTCTCCTTGACGTGCACTTCAATTAGAATTATTCGATACTTCAAATAAGGAATTCGGATCACACCCAAATTCTAACACATAGTTTTTGTTTTGCCCTTTTAAATGAGGTGGTTTGCTACGATAAAATTTTCCGATGTCTATATATGGAAGGGTTTGTTTGAGGGACACGAGGTGTCTCGACAACATAATTGATGTTTGGCAGATGTATTTCGTGATGAAAGATTGTAATAAACGAGTTAGGAAGTTTCGGGGAAATTCATGAATTTTTGTTTGGTTGGGATGATGTGATTGCTCTGTTTGGCCGCTTTGTTGGGTAGCTAAATGCCGTTTGCGAAACTGTGGTGGCTGATATGACATGTTTTTGGGTTCATTTTTTTGCTAAGGAAAAAACTATTGATCTTTTTAAGAACTTCACCTCGATAAATCCACGTCTAAATATTTATTACGTCCTAAATCTTGTCCAACTATTTATTTTGTACCACATAAATTTGACGAGATCCACTCAAGTAAATGGATAAACCTTCTCGAACTATTTATTTTGTACTAAATGAAACTTATATTTACAATAATTTTTTAGTTATTTTATTTACTATTAAATTTTGTAAATATAAATCTTTAATTTATTAGCTTTAAAATATAACCGAACATGCATTGAGGAATTGGTTGGCCATAAACAATTTGGACAACCTACCTACCTACCTACCTAAACTATGTGTAGTCCATGTCAGACGTGCCTATTTGAGCCCCGTTTTATAGTAAGAATGCAATTTGAAATATTAAATTGATGAAAAATGTGTAATTAAAAAATAAGAAAAAGTTTTAGGTTTGAGTGTAATATTATTTTATTGAAAAATGTGTTGTTGAAAATAAAAGAGATAAAAATATATTTTTAAAATAATGAAGATCAAACTAGGGCGTCATGTATCTAACCGTCTAGCATGGTGCATCCATAAAATGTCATGTTACAACTACAAATGAACTAAATGACCATCTAAGTTAAACTATTGTATCGGGAAACTTAAGGCCTGTTCTTTTTACAGTTTTCAAGCCATTTTCTGTTTTCAATTTTCCAAAACAGTGAAAACGCGTTCTCTTTCCTATTTTCAAAAACGCGTTTTCGCAAATGAAAAAAAAAAACCATTGAAAACAGAAAACGACCAAAACCATGTTTTGGCAAAACTGAAGCCAAAACACGGTATTTTTGCCAAAACATGGGAAATGACATTTCTCACTTATCTTCCCTCTCTCTCCACTCTCCTATAACAAAGTATTCTCTGGTTAATCCTTTTCCTCTCTCAAAACCCCACAACCCAAAATTCCTTTGAGCTCGTGTTGCCAAATTGAAGGGTTCTCTACGGGCTCTTTCAATCAAGGTTTTGAGCTCGTGTTGCCAAATCGAAGGTTTCTCTACGGGCTGTTTCAATCAAGGTTTCGCCTTTGATAATCTTTGGTTCTTTGCTTGCGTTAATCTTTGGTTATTTGCTTGCTATTCTCTATCATAGTTGGTGATGGACGACAATTATATTATTAGGTGTGGTTATGCGGTGAGAGTGTTGATTAAAATTTTTAATTGTGGTTCTGAATTTATGGATTTTTTTCTTTCAATTTTTATCTTTTTGTTTGTGAAAATGCGATGGTTTATTTGATAATTCTTTTGATTGTCCTGTGTTTGTGGTCTAATCTCAAATTATCCTTAAATTGGGTATTAATTTATGTCTGTAGTGTGTGTAATTTCAGGAAATTATGATACTAGGGACGTTTGTTGAGGGCTAAAATCATGAAATTTCCATATTCTGGCTTTGGATACAATAGTTAAGGTAATTGAAGCTTCTAGCCTTCATAAATTAAGTCAGCTCTGTTATTTATGAAGGGTATATATTGAGGGCTTGAGATAATAATATGAAAATAAGCTTTTTCCTTTTGACATTTTTAACAGAATGTTTGCTGATAGAGTTCTTTTCTATTTTTTAATGAACTTCTCTCTGAGTATCAAAGTATGAAGTCTATTATTTTTTGAGATTTAAGTTTTTGATAGTTATCTGATATTCTTAATGTAGTTCTGGTGTACATGTATAGTTGTGTTGATTTCTTATTGTTATATGTTTTATGATTTTGTTTTCTGGGGTTGAGTGGAAGGGGGATCTATGTGAATGTTATAGCAAATACAAATAATAGGCAAGATATTCAAGATGAATTTTAATTGGTTTCCTTCTAAACCTTTTTGGGAAACTAGGAACGAGAAATCTGCCTAATCAAGTGGCAAGTGTTGTGGAATGAAAGCTGTAATCTGGTTTGACCAGATTACCAGAACAATCCAATGAGGACAGAGACTTGTTGGAACACCAGCACAATCCAATGATGACAGAGCCTTGGTTGTTCCTTTACCCACATCAGCTCCTTTGTTAATCGGTCAAAAGGAGGCAAAGGGCTTTCAGAGTTGAAGGATTCAAACTACAATCTCAGGTTATTCGACAAGGAATATGCAAAATGTGTAGCTTTCTGTTAGCAAATTGATATACATGGAGAGACATAATTTATGTAAATGTAAGGGTACCCTGTTTTGTGGAACAGTTGGCTCTGGCATAAGTTTCTTAATAAGCACTGGAAAGAGAGAATGGTTGTGAAACTGAATTCAATTTTTTGTTGAGAATTTCTGTTGAATAAATTTCTCCCAAAACTCCCCAATTTATTGCTTGATATTGGTTTGTGAATTTCCCATCATTTGTATGTGGGTAGTGAGTCTCCGTATTATGTTGCCTGCATTTGTTGCTATGGAAACAATTGGTTGTTAGCTTGTATTATATTGGTGGTACCTTGTTGATTCTTGCATCATTTGAAGTTTTGAATGTAATAGAAAGGGTATTTGACATAACTTATTACCCATTGACATCTTTAGTCATATAAATTCATTCCAAATTTAAGGGCAATATATGCCACTAAGCTATTCTATCATCGTGAACCCTTGTTATTAGCTTTAGAGTTGATAAGTAATAACTTCATCACAAAGATTACATTTCAACTAATCTGTCATCATGAACCCTTGTGATTAGCTTTAGATTGTGTACAAGCATCATTATGAACTAAAGCAAAACTCGTGCATGTGAAATCTTCCAAACTGTATCATATTTCAAGAACACATATCCGTGACATAAATTATTTTTTTGATTTATCTGTTTATTGGGGAAAAGGTTTGAAACTCATGTTTTTGCAATACATTGTTATCAGCACATAAATGAATTTTTTTCTTTCGTTGGCTATAAGTTTAAGGCTCGGTTTGGTAAGTAGGATTGGACGAGAGATGAGACAGTTCAAATCTTTGCTTTGTGATTCTGTTAGTCGGATGGATGGATGACATACATTTTTTTATCACTTCATTTTTCTAATAACAATTCTCTCTTTTCAATTTCGAAGTGAAAAGACTCTATACATAGTGTTACTATATACTCCATAAGAGGAATGTTCTAACTCTACCATGATATTTCCTATTAATACATACCATAATTTGTACTATAGAGGCTTCCCATAATCGGTCTCCTACAAGTAAAAGGACACCAATGAACATGTATGGCATATTCATTTTGTTCCAAAAGGGCTACTCATTGTTTGCATATGAGTCTTCTGTGATTTGAATGCTAAGGGTCAAATGACTATACGAAGCCAATTGATTGATATTTATTATCACTTATGATAGTTATTGTGCTTAGACGATCAAAATTGTATTTGATTATGTTTGATTGTGACTTGATGCTACTTAATTATTGTCACAAGTTATGTATAAGGACAAAAATAAGGATTTACCAAATTTAATTTAGGTTATGTTTTTTATATTTGGAAAAAAATATTTCAAAATTCACCAATTTCAAAATTTATATGTTATTTAATATTATATTAACATTAAACTATTAAAAAATGTTATTAAAAAAAATTCTTAAAATTTCAAAATAAACTCGTTTTCCATTTCAAAAAGAATGCATTTTCAGAAATTTCAATACAGACACTCAAAACACAAAATATAAAATGAATTCAAAACTCAAAACACAAAGAAAACTGGCCCCTAAGTAGTTCAAGAAGGAACTTGTTTAATTATTTAAATTTTATTTTCAATAAGCTCCTCATTTGCAAGTCATAACTCATGTTTTTTACTTTTTTAGATATGACATTATCATATCACGTCATCTGAAAATATAAAATGTATGTGTCACGTGGCTACACATTAGATTATCTTTAAGTATTCAACATGAACAAAAAAAGTGTACCTAAAAATCGATATTGGTGGCCATTGCATGTGCCACATTGCTACATTCATATTAGTCAAGAACAGACTACATAGTTGACCCCAGAACACCACCAATGATAAACACCAAATTTTTAGTGTAACATCTTCTATAGTTACACCAAATTTGGTATAATGTACATCGTTGGAGATGGTTTTACATCAAATTTTACATTAAATTTTATTTTAAATTATTTAATTAAAAATTATATTATTAAATCGTTAAATTAAAAATTTTATTTTATGAACAAAAAAATTGTATTTATTAATAAATTAAAAAAATAATTTTAATGAAATTAATTGTATCAATAATTATTACTTATTAAAGTATTATAATTTTAAAATAAATATTAAAAAAATAACCATCACATTTAAAAAATTAAAATCTA
The DNA here is from genome assembly GCA_035079005.1 of Fraxinus americana. Taxonomy (NCBI): domain Eukaryota; kingdom Viridiplantae; phylum Streptophyta; class Magnoliopsida; order Lamiales; family Oleaceae; genus Fraxinus; species Fraxinus americana. Next base: position 15,133,275 of record CM068713.1, on the reverse strand, counting down.
TAATTATAAAATATAAAAGATGGATATAGATGGAATAAACATGTGTTGTAATGTGGAAAGAAGGAAAAAATGGAGTTTTTGAAAATTCTCAAATTTGGTATAAATGAATAGTGTTACACCAAATTTGATGTAACACTACTCATTACACCTAATTTTGCACTATATTTGGTCCCTCAGTGAGGAGGATTTTAGATCAAAGATGCCTTATCCAGTGGAAGGTTTAACTAAAAAGAGGGGGGCCGGCTTTCTGCTTTGGTGGGTGCAATGAAAAATGGCTAATCATAGTGGCATTCGTGTATGAATAGGAGTGTCTGGCCCGCTCGACATTATTCTACTATGGACGAGCTTGACTAAATTTATAGTTAAATCAATTCATCTAAAAATTTAAACGTACCATTTATAATTTTAAATACTCTATTCCTTCTTCACGACATTTTTTTTTCCTGTCAAAACCTAATGCGTGGCTAATTCATTAAATTGGTGCTGACGAGACGTTAAATAAAGTCCTTACGTACTCTAATACCATATTGATATAAAGTTTTAAGCTTAAGCCATCTTCAACATATGTCCCTATAGGCTATACTTGTAAGTCCAATTTATCTTTCATTAAACATATTCACACACTCTTTTATAAGTCCACCACAATTTAATTGCACGAAATGTTCATAAAATTTACTCATTATCACACTTATGTCTCCAAGTTTTTAAATCAAATTCTTATCATCAATCTTCAATTAATTAGTATATCTTATTCCCGATGATATTTTTGTCTTAAAATTTCGTTAAAAGTGAGTAAAAGGACTTATTTTGTGCACTATATTTTTAAATATAAAATACAAAATTGCTACTAAATATATGTTTTAAAGCACGCTAACAAAATTTTGGACGAAAAACATCATCTTTCTATATATAAAAAGTGCCTATTTAACGGAATTTGTTGGTTTAACGGAAAAACTAACGGAATTTGTTGTTTTAACGGATTATGTAATGGAATTTCTTGTTTTAATCAGGTAGCTGCACCTTCTTTCAATATTTTTATCATAACTTTGTATTCCGATATTCGATTGAGACGATTCAAAATGTGTTGGAAAGCTAACTCATCTGGTTACAATTTTGATTCAGACATCATTCTCCAATTCGATCACTTTCTATGCCAAAAATATGTCTCAATATAACAGACTATGTAACAAAATTTCTTGTTTTAAACAGGCAGCTGCACCTTCTTTCAGTGTTGTTATTATAACTTTGTATTCTGATATCCGATTGAGGCGATTCAAAATGAGTTGGAAAGCTAACTCATCTGGCTACAACTTTGATTCAGATATCATTCTCCAATTCGATCACTTTCTATGCCAAGAATATTTCTCAATATAACGGACTATGTAACAGAATTTCTTGTTTTAAACAAGCAGCTGCACCTTCCTTCAGTATTTTTATCATAACTTTGTATTCCGATATCCGATTGAGGCAATTCAAAATGCGTTGGAAATCTAACTCATTTGGTTACAACTTTGGTTCAGACATCATTCTCCAATTCGACCACTTTATATGCCAAAAATAGGTCTCAATATAACGGACTATATAACGAAATTTCTTGTTTTAAACAGACAGCTGCACCTTCTTTCAGTATTTTTATCATAACTTTGTATTCCGATATCCTATTGAGGCGATGCAAAATGAGTTGGAAAGCTAACTCATCTGACTACAACTTTAATTCAGACATCATTCTCCAATTCGATCACTTCCTATGCCAAAATAGGTCTCAATATGAGACTAAAACACCGGAGCATAACTTTTCGGTTGGAAATTGATTTATGATCATCTTTTGACTAAATTTGATCTCATTGACATCTTCCTTTATCCAATTGACTCCGAGCACTCTCAAATCTTCATCGTGAGATTCAACACAACTTTTAAGTATTTACATTTTAACCCCCGAACTTTGGATCTCTTACAATTTAGCAATTTCTCCAAATTTGTCTACTTTTGCTTATTTTCTTCAATCTCACCAACCTACATCACAATATCAAAATCACACATCTAATTATTTATCAATTACATAAACATTACATCATTAATTATTTATAGGGTGTCTGTTTATGCTTTTCAGTAGAAATCAAGCCGTTAGCAACACAATTCATGCTGTTGGGAGCCGCAATTTTGGACCAATTCTCTCACTGTATGGCTGTAGGTTTGAAAAAAAAAACGGTAACATAATCAATTTTCCTTCCTCATTGCAGCGCGTCCAGACACGCCCTTAATTAACCAAAAAAAATTACATCTTTATTAATAACAAATTAATTATTAAACAAAAATAATAAATATAAATTAAGCAAACGTGCATTGCACGTTGCTTGCACCTAGTTATGGATAATATGTGTAGATTAAGGACAACAACTTGACGAAAAAGAGTTAAGGACACTAATGTGATAATGAATAAATGTTAGGAACCTTTACTATAATTAAAAGGGAAAATTGCAGCAACGGTCCCTAGCATTTTCATTTTTTATAGACTTTACCCTAACCTTGATTTTGTGTAAGAGGAGGTCACTAACATTTCATGAATATGTAGATGTGGTCCCTTCGGACGGAAACCGTCCAAAACACTGTCAATTGACCTGAAAAAAATTAGGTACATTGACCCTTTTAAGGAGGAGCAATTTCGTCCAATCAGTATTTCTCTTGCAATTTTTGTATCTACATGTGATTCATACTCGTTCTTGCAAAATCTTCAATATTGTGATCAGATTCATGACTTTCTTCACCAGACATTGTAGAAGACGATCGTTTCTCTTTCTCTCTGTATAACATAAATAGGTGAGTAGGAAAAAATTGGTTACTTTTCAATTTATAAATCAAGTGAGAAATACTGATTAGACGAAATTGCCACTTCTTAAAATGGTCAATATACCTAATTTTTTCTAATTTTTCAGTTCAACTGACGGTGTTTTGGATGGTTTCCATCCAAATGGACCACAACTGTATCCTACTTAAATAAAAGAGTGAATGATTAAGACACTATTCATAAGCACTATTCATAAGCCGCCGGCTTGGCTTGGCTTGGCTCGGCTCGGCTCGGCTCGGCTCGGCTCGATTTTTTTATTTTCTTTTCTTTTTTTTTTTTTTTGGCGTTTCCAAACCGAGCCGATAGACTTTTAGTCTCGGCTCGGCTAAGCCGCTTAACCAGTTTTTTTTTTCTTTTTTACGTTTGCTTTAATATTTTAGATTCTAAATATGTGTTCTAAGCGATTTAATTTTGTTTTGAAATGTTGAAGTGCGGCCATCATAAATATATGATTGACTTGGCCAAGCTTTTTTTTTTTTTAATTACGTTTGATTTTGATTCCAAATGACTTTATGGGTCGACTCACCCAATGTTTTTTTTTTCTTTTTTGTTATATAGGTCGGATCGGCTAAACTTTTTTTTTAATGTTTGATTAAGTATTTTAATTTACGAATATTCGTTTTAAGCGATTTAAAAATTTAGCTCGGCTCGGCGGTTTTTTTTTTTTTAGCGTTTCCAAACCGAGCTGATAGACTTTTAGTCGCTGCTCGACTAAGCCGCTGAACCGATTTTTTTTTCTTTTTTACGTTTGTTTTAATATTTTAGGCTCTAAATATACGTTCTAAGCGATTTAATTTTGTTTTGAAATGTTGAAATACAGCCATCCTAAATTTATGATCAACTCGGTCAAGTTTTTTTTTTTTTAATTACATATGATTTTTATTCCAAATGACTTTATGGGTCGATTCGCTCAAGGCTTTTTTTTTTTTTTTTACTATTTTGTTATATAGGTTGAATCGACTAAATTTTTTTTTTTTTTTAACGTTTGATTAAATATTTTAATTTACGAATATTCGTTTTAAGCGATTTAAAAATTCGGCTCGGCTCGGCTTGGCGGTTTTTTTTAAAGTTTCCAAACCTAGTTGATAGACTTTTAGTCTCGGCTCGACTAAGACGTTGAACCCTTTTTTTTTTCTTTTTTACGTTTGCTTTAATATTTTAGGTTCTAAATATGCGTTCTATGCTATTTAATTTTGTTTTGAAATGTTGAAGTGCGGTCATCGTAAATATATGATCGATTCGGCCAAATTTTTTTTTTTTAAATTAAGTTTGATTTTGATTCCAAATGACTTTATGGGTCGACTCGCCCAAGGCTTTTTTTTTTCTTTTTTGTTATATAGGTCGGATCGACTAAACTTTTTTTTTAATGTTTGATTAACTATTTTAATTTACGAATATTCGTTTTAAACGATTTAAAAATTTAGCTCGGCTCAGCCGTTTATATATATATATATAAATTTTTTTTTTTTTTTTTCGTTTCCTAACCGAGCCGATAGACTTTTAGTCTCGACTCGGCTAAGCTGCTTAACCGGTTTTTTTTTTCTTTTTTACGTTTGCCTTAATATTTTAGGTTCTAAATATTCGTTCTAAGCGATTTAATTTTGTTTTAAAATGATGAAGTGCGGCCATCCTAAATATATGATCGACTCGGTCAAACTTTTTTTTTTTAATTACGTTTGATTTTGATTCCAAATGACTTTATGGGTCGACTCGCCCAAGGATTTTTTTTCTTTTTTGTTATATAGGTCGGATCGGCTAGAATTTTTTTTGTTTAATGTTTGATTAAATATTTTAATTTACGAATATTCGTTTTGAGCGATTTAAAAATTTAGCTCGGCTCGACGATTTTTTTTTTTTTTTTTTTTTTGTGTTTCCAAACCGAGCCGATAGACTTTTAGTCTCTGCTCGACTAAGCCGCTGAACCGATTTTTTTTTTCTTTTTTACGTTTGCTTTAATATTTTAGGTTCTAAATATGCGTTCTAAGCGATTTAATTTTGTTTTGAAATGTTAAAGTGCAGCCATCCTAAATATACGATCAACTCGGTCAAGTTTTTTTTTTTTTAATTACGTATGATTTTTATTCCAAATGACTTTATGGGTCGACTCGCTCAAGGCTTTTTTTTTTCTATTTTGTTATATAGGTCAAATCGACTAAACTTTTTTTTTTAATGTTTGATTAAGTATTTTAATTTACGAATATTCGTTTTAAGCGATTTAAAATTTTAGCTCCGCTCGGCGGTTTTTTTTTTTTTTTTTTTTTTTTTGCGTTTCCAAACCGAGACGATAGACTTTTAGTCTTGGCTCGGCTAAGCCGCTGAACCGATTTTTTTTTTCTTTTTTACGTTTACTTTAGTATTTTAGGTTATAAATATGCGTTCTAAGCGATTTAATTTTGTTTTGAAATGTTGAAGTGCGACCATCCTAAATATATGATCGACTCGGCCAAACTTTTTTTTGTTTTAATTACGTATGATTTTGATTCCAAATGACTTTATGGGTCAACTTGCCTAAGGCTTTTTTTTTCTTTTTTGTTATATAGGTCGGATCGGCTAAACTTTTTTTTTTTTTTTTTTAATGTTTGATTAAGTATTTTAATTTACAAATATTCGTTTTAAGCGATTTAAAAATTCGGCTCGGCTCGGCGGTTTTTTTTTTAAGTTTCCAAACCTAGCTGATAGACTTTTAGTCTCGGCTCGGCTAAGCCGCTGAACCTTTTTTTTTTCTTTTTTACGTTTACTTTAATATTTTAGGTTCTAAATATACATTCTAAGCGATTTAATTTTTTTTTGAAATGTTGAAGTGCGGTCATCCTAAATATATGATCGACTCGGCCAAATTTTTTTTTTTTAATTACGTTTGATTTTGATTCCAAATGACTTTATGGGTCGACTTGCCCAAGGTTTTTTTTTTTCTTTTTTGTTATATAGGTCGGATCGGCTAAACTTTTTTTTTAATATTTGATTAAGTATTTTAATTTATGAATATTCGTTTTAAGCGATTTAAAAATTTAGCTCGGTTCAGCCGTTTATATATATATATATATATATATATATATATATATAATTTTTTTTTTTTTTTGCGTTTCCAAATCGAGCCGATAGACTTTTAGTCTCGGCTCGGCTAAGCCGCTTAACCGGGTTTTTTTCTTTTCCTTTTTTACTTTTGCTTTAATATTTTATGTTCTAAATATGCGTTCTAAGCTATTTAATTTTTTTTTGAAATGATGAAATGCGGCCATCCTAAATATATGATCGACTCGGCCAAGCTCTTTTTTTTTTTTTTTTTAATTACATTTGATTTTGATTCCAAATGATTTTATGGGTCGACTCGCCCAAGGCTTTTTTTTTCTTTTTTTGTTATATAGGTCGGATCGACTAAACTTTTTTTTTTTAACGTTTGATTATGTATTTTAATTTACGAATATTCGTTTTAAGCGATTTAAAAATTTATTTTTTATATCAAAAATAATTTTACATTAATTGTGAAAACCCCTTCTTTTTGCGTCTGATTCAAAATTTTAAATTAATTTCTCTTTTCTAACACACCATCAACCCCATACTTACACCAATTTCTCCCAATTTCATTTTTCTTAAGTTTCTGCATTTAAAAAGGGCAAATTTATGGCATCAAAATGGATTTTTATTGAACATATCACTATAATAAATATTATTTATCCTCAACCTATTTGGATCTATTGCACATGATCATATCATTTTTTTTGGACTGATGTCATCAAATTTTATCATTCAATTGAAGAATTGACATGAGAAGAAAGATAAGAAAAAAAGAGGACAAACTCAGTTGGCTGAGCAACACTGATGTAGACAGTATCCACGAACTTCCTTTTATTTACGTTTGATTCAGTATTTTAAGTTACGAATATTCGTTTTAAGCGATTTAAAAATTTGTGGGTGATGTCAAAAATAATTTTACATTAATTGTAAAACGTAAAGTCGTGATTGTTTATTTTACGTGTAATATTATTTTATTGAAAATGTTTAATTATAAATAAGAGAAAAAATGTCCATATTTTTTGAATAAAAAAGAGTGTGCATCTAACCCTTTCTTTTTCCTCTCAATTTTTCTCCATTTCTTCACGCAATGGCCATACCTTTTACTTCCAGAATCATGCCTCTTTAGTCCATCTGTGAGTGTGCATCTAACCCTTTCTTTTTCCTCTGTGAGAGGGTACTTAAAGTTAGATGTTATCTGGTTGTGTATAACTGGAAATAGTAGAGATGTTTTGCTGTTATAACATATCTACCTATGGATATTGCGTATTTTAACCTAATCTCATGATACCCAGTTAATTTCATGCTCTAAATCAATTTATTATAGTATCAAAGCGTTATTTCTGTAAGAGAAGAAAAACTTGATTTTATGTACTCTTGTAGTTAGTATGTTTTTTGTCATTAAATGCATTGAAGTTCACCCACTCATTGTTTCACTTTTGTCACCATCGTTAGACTTCAATTTTTTATTCAATTGAGGCACTCCATCTTATCAGATTAATGAATATGATGATGTGGTGTGGAAAATTTGGTTTGTCCATATATTCTAAGAAAAATGTTATTCATCTCCAGTGAGGATGCATCCCCAAATGATTGGTTAAATGATAGGTGAAATTAAATGACTACATTTAACATCACATTAACGCCACATAAACTGGGATGCATTCCCATTGAGGATGAATAGCATTTCTCATATTCTAACCACTTACATATATTCTATATTTTTTCAATATAATTACAATACACTTACAAATTATGTCAAAACCTTCCTCATTTTCTTTCATTTTTCTCCTTAAACAACACACTATTTAATACCCCACTTCACCAACGACACGTGCATCGCACGTGTGTCAAACTAGTATTTATAAAAGGTTAGAGACCTCTTCTGGCACAAAATGAAGGTTATTGTAAAATCTATAAAAAATGAAAAATGATAGGAACCGCTGCTGCAATGTTCCCTAATTAAAATATAGTGCATTTATTAAAAAAGAAAAGGCATAAATATAACTATTCCTTATTTTTCCTATCAAGGCTTATCACATGGACAATTCATTTAAATGGATGGCACCACGAACTTGTAACCAAACTTGCCGTTATAATACCATGTTGAATCAATTGATCTAAAAATTTAAATTGTTGGATATATAAAGTTACATATATATATATATATATATATATATCATTCAAATATTATTTTCAATATTTATAATAAGATCGTAAAGAAGCAAATGTGTACTACAAATAACATGATTTTTTAAAAAAATTATTTTTATTGGCTGGTAAAATTAATATTTTATAGAAAGAACTTTTAAAATAGTCGTTATGTTTTTCTAATTATTATGTATTCTTTGATTTTATACCTATTTGAAACCTTGCAAAATAAACATTGGCAAAAATCTCCGCTCAACATTGCTCCTTCCCTAATAAGGCGCTGTTGGAAACACGGTCTCAGCTTTGAATTCTCCGAACATGTCTAAGATATTTTTTTCATATATTTTTTTATGCTTTTAAAATTAAATTATTTTTTAAATATATATGAGCCCCGTTCAACAGTTCTGCCTTCCGAAAATTTCTAGTGATGCTAGGAAGGAGAACATGGCTCCAGCTTCAAAATTCTCCAACCTGTCTTGAATTTTTTTATTTTTATGTTTTCCAATTTAATTATTTTTAAAAATAAAATAGTATAAAATATAATTAAATGTGGCAGTAACGAGGATATTTTAATCCCATCCTCGCCTCCTAAAAATTTTCGACAGAACGAGATTGATCACCACAATCTCATCCCATTGACATTCCTAAATATATTTGGTCATTCGAAAAAAGAAACAACCATTTGGTAATTAATAGATAAAAGGTTATAAAGTTTGATGAATTAAGCTATGTGTACACCCAATGGTGTACACAATAGTTTACGCCCCTCTCACATGGAGGGGGCCCCCACACCATAAAATATGTGCTGGCCCCCCTTCATGTGAGGGTGTGTAAACTATTGTGTATATCATTGTGTACACATAGCACAACCCCCTCCTTTCTATACTTGTTGAAAATTTTTTTAGTATAATAATTAATCATATTAGACTTTCTTAGGAACAAATTTACCTTAATTCCTTTAATTTCGTGGAAGTACAAGTTTTCATATAGAGTGTGTTTGGTAGAGATTTTTGGGGGAAGAATTGATTTTTGAATAGTGATATGATGGGAAATGTGAGGTTGAAAAGGAAGAAAAAAGTATTTATGTGATGGAAAACATTAGTTTATTGAAAATGAGAATTGATTTACTGTAGAAAATGAAAATCTGTACCAAACAGGCTCATAATGAGGTGCTATTTATAGACGAGCATCGAAAAGAAATACATTAAGTATGCGAAAGATGTAGCTCATAGTCTATAACATAGATATTTGTTTGTGACCGGCAAATAACCTAATGAAATGCTTTATTTTGTAAAGTCAAAGTATCATTTATCTCACAGTTAAGTGAAAAATAATGTTATTTATGGTCACTCACTACCGATAGTCATACTACGTGACAGATCGTTATTTGAGATTATGAATAACATTACTCTTAAGTAAAATGACTTGACTTGATTGTAAAAATGGTGACTTCTACGTATAAATTTGAATTGCATAAAATAAAATGATAAAAGTAAAATTTAATTTAGCATAATGACCCTTAAATTAAGGCATGTTTGAACCCCATTTTGGGGGGAAAATATGTTTTGAAATAATTATTTTTTGGAGATGTGTAGTTAAAAATAGGAAAAAAAAAATTTGGTTCACGTGTGAAATTATATTATGTGAGAATGTGTGGTCGAAGATGAATTTTAGAAAATATAAGTTTTGAGAAAAATGGAGCTCAAACATAGACTAATTATTCTATGAGGTATCAATAAACAAGATCACAATACGATTAATATCTTAGTGCTTTAGGAGTTTGGATTTGTATATACTTGAAGCACATGCTTACTATTGACACGCTAATGTTTTCCAAAGTAATTTTCAACACTTGAATAAATTTAAAATCTCAGTAATTCGATAGATAACGTTGACAAGTAACACCATAAACTTGTAAAGGTAGCCATTCAAAAAGGTGGTTTGGCCACCATTTGCATTCCAACCGGTCAAGTTAGAGCCAAAAGATATAAGATTTTAAGAAAAACAAAATGGACAAAAATTTCTAGGGATTGGATTTCATGCATCTCTTCATGTTGCATAGAGTATTTATATATAAAATTAGTTCAAGGGTAAATCAGACATTTGATGGCCTTTGGGCACGTGTCACTTATTGATTTGGAGATGATTTTGGATTCTAACACCTTCTATACACTTGACATCTGTTGATTGACGAGGTTGTCATCGATAAACTAATTCTTATTTGATTCTATTCTACATTTCTTAATGGCTTTAGCTTATGAGAAAGTTATCTCCTGCCACATTATCTTTACCGAAGGAAAAATCACGCTACACAAGGTAAACATCAGGTATTAGATTTGTACAATACAATTTGATAAAGATTGTGATTTTGTGATCTTGACCAAAACACATCTGATTTCTCTTTTTGTTGGAAAAAATTAAAGCAGTGGAAATAGAAATAAGACTTGATCGCGAAAATAGTATCGTTTAAATGAAATGATCTCAAGTGATTAAAAAGTTATTTTGGAATGATAATTAACTCATATTTATAGTGTTCAATCATTCACACATGAAATGGTTCCAAACAATGTTGAAAAGGTATGTTGTTTCACAAGAAAACCACCAAAATCATGTTGAAAAGATATGTTGCTTCACAAGAAAACCACCAAAATCTGAAATTAACCGTCAGATTTTTTCAAATTCATTCTTTTCTATTCCAAATTCATCCATACATAAATGGTATAATCTATCAAATTATGATTTTGAACAACAAGATTTCCAACAATCCCCCACTTGTTCAAAATCAACTCTTATCATATAATCAAATATCAACATTTATGCATAAGAGTTAGATATCTTTCGATTTGAATATAACCGTAGTGTAAATCTCATAAAGCATTATCGAAATTCCAAGTAGCTAGAACGCATTGAACCAGTTATCGATGAAATCACACACACAAGCGTTAAATTTTACAAGTTCCTCTAATGAGAAAACTCCTGTATCTTTACTACTTTTAGTTTTGGATCAAAATTAGGTCGGGACTATCGTTAGCCCCATTGAAGTTGGGGACGACTATAGCATGGGCATGGGCACGCCTTACTCTCGTGTCGCGGTCTTAACTTAAACGTGCCTAGGATGGGGCCGTTTCCTGGATTCAGGTGCAAGGCAATGGTAGGTTCGATCGTGGGCAAAATTTTAGATGATGGTGTATAATAGAGTGAACGATATGGGCTAGTTGCTCAGGATGTAATGCAGCGATTGCGAGCATCATTTGAGAGTGTTGCGTGTAAGTTGGATTTAGACATTAAGGTATTGACAGATTCGAGCTTGTTGGAATAGCTGAGTCTAGTCCACAATCCGTTTGACAAAGAAGAGGCACACGGCAAACACATCACATATGTAATTGGTGCATGCCCCCTTTCTATCCTTATTATCTAAAAACTCATTTTTTTTTCCAAATTCATTTTCAACCACATATTTTCACAATAAAATATTTTGGCTTTTGCACATAATTCAAAACTTTTTTCTACTTTTCAACCACATATTCCCTAAAAAAAAATCAGTATTACAAAACTCATTTTCAAAAAAAAATAATTTGGGCTCAAACACAATAAAATGGGCAGATGTGATTGTTGAGAATTTACTTAATATGCACAGCGGAAATAAAACAATTTTTCAATTCCCAAACGAGAATCTGCAATGTGTTGAGATAGAAACTGTGATGAGAATGATACCTTTGATGAATTCCACAAACTCTTTTGCTTTTTCTTGAACTCCAATAATCACGATCTGCAATCCAAGCTGTCCAATTGTCCAGCCTCCAACGGTGATCCACACAGAGAACAAGAATGACGGTTAGGGTTTTCTTTTCTTGTGCTAGCAAGAATAATGAAAATTTCATACTGTTTTCAAACCCTAGTAGCCTATTAATATAAAGCCTAAATGGGCTCGGCCCATCTGTAAAACTTAACCCGATCAAATATTTAATTAATCAAATTAATTAAATCTGGTCCATGAATTAATTAACCAATTAATTAATTCGGGCCTATTAATAAACAACCAAATCAATTAATTATCCAACACTTGTCAATTAATTAATTGGTAAATCTCATTCTTCTGATTCTCTTTTGTGTGTGACCCATTAGGTTTCTGATCACGATGTCTAACGATGTGAATTATTATTTTGATCTAATCAAAATCGATAAATTAAAACGCCCCTTTTAATTTATCACTAATTCACTTTCGTTGTCCCAGATTGACATCTAGCAATGTGTCGGGCAATACATGTGACGGGAAATATCACGTAGTATGACAAAACCAAACTCGTTCGTTTACCATGAAACTATAATCCTTTCGTTAATATGATCCGATCAATTATGAGATATGGATATGTGTCAATCTCAATTATCGATCATATCTTTTATCCCACTGTTAAGTTAATGTACGTCGAAAACTCTTTTCCAACTTATGAGTTCACCTTGGCCAAGGATTTCATTATCAACTTAACTGGATAAAATGTAGATCATAATCTCTCACTATCTAAGAGTGACGAATCCTCTATTGGTCATTCACAACCTTCATATGGTTCTTGACATATCCGAACGATATTGTATTAGCGACCCTTGGTAGAGTAACATCCAACACCACCAAAGTATGACTGTCCTCATATAAGGTACCATGATGACCTCAAGTCAAAGGACCAATTCCACTACCGAACGTTAGAGATTAACCACTAACACTCAGATAGTTATCCATGTGGAATCTCTCAGCGGGTCTCCAATGTTTTGTTCTATAACAAAACATCCACGTGTTCATTCAAGTGTCACCACACTTTAACTTGTGAGATCAGCTACTTACTTTACAAGTAAGAATGCCACACGCGATAGTCTATCCGTAATAACGATATCCATATCTCGTTATTACTTCGACCACTGACGATTTAAGATTCAGTCATATGTAATTTGTATCTCACAATCACAACTCCTTGTGATTAACAAATCACCAAAATTTGAATCTACGGATTCTATTATTTAATTTATTAGAATATTAATTCAATTAAATAATAGATATTGCCATACATATGCATTGATTATATATATATATTCAAAGTATTTATGTCCAAAGTTAATTGGACTTAGGGCATAACACTTACAGTGATGACATTGTGTTCCTTAATACTTCCCTATTGTGTTGTATTCTCTTTTAATAAAAAGCTAAGAATGATGATTCATATCCATTTTCTTATATATTTCAATGTTTTCAAGATTCGTGTATACAGCGCGGTGCATTCTATAACTACCTTGGCACAAGGCAGCACTATTAATATTCTATGGACACCAATTTACTATGGTCTACTCAACTCCACCATTTCTCATTGTAGCAGTTTATTTTTATGTTTAGTGTAAATTTATGAATAAATTTTAAAGTACAATTATTTTAATTAACATTATATTTTTTCATTCTCAATGTTAATTGAATAGGCTAACAGATAATCAATACATATTTTAAGTGGAAACCCTGAGAATAAAATAATTATAAACTATACTTCTGTTATCGACATGTATATGGTTGGTAAATCTATGACTATTTTCTTATCTAAAAAGTAAAAGCACAAGTGATAGTGGGCCTTACATCCTACATAACAAAAGAGCAATCCACTAAAAATGCACTCCAATTTTTTTTGGTCCACTACCACATTGGGTGGTGATCATAGATAAATAGTATTATTCGTAGTATTCAAACCACCAAAAGTCTAAAAGATTATTGATTATGATCATCGTTAATTTATGTGACAGTTAACTTCTGACTTATTGTGTTATGAAATTGTGATGCACTTTAATGTAATGGACAATGAATCATTGAGACCATTGCTATCTAGATCATTGATTATCACAACTAATGATGAATAGTTTGGAGTATTGTTACCTAAATCAGTTTTAAGCATCGATATTGCTACGTAATATTGATTCTTTTTAACTGCTAACTCCATTTACATCATAAATATACAGTCAAAAAAGCTCTCATCAAGTTACGAATCACATTTTATCTAAGTTCAATTCCAAGGTTACCATTAGCTATGAGCATTATATAGAGGCTAACAACATAAGAATCCCCACATGGATGAAATTATGAATTTATGGAATCACAATTTATTCTTTCCTCATTCTTGGGGACATTAAGCCCCCGTTTGGCCCTCATTTTAGAGTGTTGAAAATTTTTAGAATAATGATTGATGGAAGAATATGTGGTAGAAAAATAATGAAAAGTTTTAAATTTGTGTGTAATATTATTTTATTTAATGAATGTGTGGTTGAAATAAAGTGAGAGAAAAAATTAACGCAATGTAATAGAAAAAAATGGGGGCCAAATGGGGGCTAAAATGAGGGAGACACGGACTGCTTACATATTTTAAGGGAAGTAATATGATGTATCTTTTAATGTATAAATCTATTTGTATGGTATGATTTCCAGAATGGTGATATGAATTATATTAACCAACTTGTAATTGACTTTTGTATTTTTTCTCTCTATTTTTTCTTCAATATCATCATTTTGTAAATCAATCTATAAAGAATAAAACTTCTTATATATTAATTGGTTGACATGGAGTTTGACACTCCATGTATTTTCAAATGCAAATGGGCGAAAAAATGTATTTTATTTTAAAACTGTTCACTCATGCCACAACACGTGGCACAATGTCAAACTTAATGTCAAATGAGGTGTACATGTAGTATGATTGTAAATAGATTATTATTTATTTTCATATAAAGAATTTAAATTATAAAAGTTTTCTCAGAAATATTAAAATATGATAGGTACAAATTTTACATTTTTTTAACAACTCAAAGATCCCATTGGAATACAAAGTGTCTGTTTGAGACCCATTTTTTTTATGTAAAATATATTTTGAAGTAGTAGATTGATGAAAAATATGTAATTAAAAATAATAATTTTTTTTTGAATTTTGTGTAATATTATTTTATTTAAAAATATGTGGTTAAAAAAATAAAAAATAAAAAAATATAGGGATCAAGCAAGGGCAAATTCAAAAGATGATACGAAGATACGGAATTGGCCACGCGTCCACCTAGCCGGTATTACTCACTAGTTACTAGAGCCTTCCAAATAGAAGTCGGTCAATTTTAATTTTATTTCTATGTTTTAAATATGTTGCGCTTAAAAACTTTCCTCTGCATTACATAGAAATTAACTCGCTATATATGTAGTAATTTTCATCCCCTCGAATAATTTCTATCTGCAATTCACTTGCGCTAAATTCTTTAAGCACTCTCGTCATCTCGCAGGTAAATATTCTCTCTCCTCGATATTTTTGGGTATAAATTTAGATTTTTTTATTTTTATTTTTTTGCGATAATACGAGAAGGACGTTGTGTGTGTACGTTTAGTGGAGATCCGGTTCATGTAATTTTTAGGAAGTTTTTGTTATTTTTTAGTCTTGAATCGTTATGCAACTCGACATGTATCGTACTATTTTCAGCTTTTATATGATCTGTTTAGTTTGGTTTATTTATAATTTTTTTTCTTTCTTTATTTTGGGTTCGATCGTTATTTTTTTATTTTTTATTTGTAATTGATGATGTTTGTAACTGATCAGTTGGCGTGATATTTAGGATGTTTTTTTGATTTTGTAGTTGTTGATTTTTTTTTTTTTTTAATTTGTGATAATTTTGCTCGAAAGTTTTTGAGGGTGTTTCCGCGCGTTTTGTCGCTCGCTAACAATTAAAAAGGGAATCAGACGATTGTGTAAGGGACAAACCTATTGGAACAAAGTCTTAAAAATGGGTGTTTATTGAATATGAAGATTACAGTTTGGACACGAATAAGATGCCTCCAAGGGGCGCAAGCACACAAGTACAAGTGAATTGAAGTAATTAAAAGTTAATCTAAGAAAAGTAAGTTACATGTTCTCTGTTTTGAGAGTGAATTTTGTCGGGGTTATCTTCGTTGTCTTCTTCTTTCTTTTAATTTATACGGTTTGGGCAGTTTTGATCGTTTAGCAACTGTTTGTAACTACCCATTTCTTTCATCATGGTCGGCTGGCTAATAACTACCGTGTGCAACTCCTATCACTACGCCCTCTTCATAACTGCTTGTCATCAACTTTCTCAAATCGTGGGGCGTAATTTTGATGTGTTCAAACCGTCTTAAATCGTGATTTTGGATAACAACAAACTTTAGTCATTTCTGGGACTTTGGGCGACCTAGCAATCTTGGGCGACAATTGATCTTCTGCTTTGGGCGATTATAGGGTGTTTCATTCGCTCAATATCTGGGCGTCCTGTAGGCTTGGGCGACGTCGTACCTTTGTCTTTTTGGGCTTTCATCATATTTAATGATATTTCTGGTTGAACTTTTGCCCTGATCTCTCTATATGGGCTTCTTCTTTTGAGTCATTTCCTCTCTTGGACCATTTGATTTGGACTGCCTGTTTTGTGTGTCAACAGAGGGTTTTGGAAATCTGTGTTTGGCATGAGTTTGTTTGGGAAACTTAACATCTACTAAAAGTGAAACATGGAACATGAGCCCTAAAATGGGAGGGATAAAGAGATGAATTTAACTATTTGGATTAAGCATGGATATTTGTTGACCTGACAGAAATTTTAGGAGTTTGATACTACAAGATATATTTATGATTTTAAATGAAATGATTACGAGCTTAATTCAGAGTTTGGGAATTGTTGTGTAGAAAGATGAAGAACAAAGAAAATATATAATTAAAATATGCATACTTGGTTGAATGAGGTGATGCAGGTGAATTAGTGCAAATGCATCTTTTGAATTTCTCTCTCCGATATTCATTTCTTTCTGATGTTCCGTATCTCTTTTGATGCTTTAGTTGTGCCTGGCAGTAGCTGGCTTTCTATAATTATCATTCATCTGCTGATCATCTTCTAGCATTGAGGAAACATGATGTTTCTAAATTCTGGAAATGAAATTGCGGATTAGCCATATTGTCTAAATACTTGCGAATTTCAAGAGTTCCAACTTTTTTTCAGCAATGTTAGCGATGCACTTTGATAAGAGACAGCATGGCCTGTAAAATTATACATTTTTTAGGCACTTGATGTTAGTAAAATGAACTTGAGATGCTATTCTACACTGTGCTGCATTTTGTGGGCAAATATTTCCTACGGTTGCATGTAAATGTACTTGGTGCTTCTCAAAAGCCCTCAGGAACGGAGTGGATGCTCCCACATCCATAGCATGAGTAGTTAGCACAAGTGAATGACTTGAAGCTTGAGTTATTTCATTGTTTAATACTCTTATATATTGAGCTTATAATGGTTCCTCAAAATCCAATTTTGTTTTTGGAGTTTCACTGTTTTTCCCTTTTTTTTCTGACTATTAAATTGGTAAAACAGAATCTTCCTTGTTTCTATTTATGGGTAAAGCTAGACTTGCACATGGGATATTGTATAAAGCAAAGCGGAAAGTGTGTGTTAAGATGAAATTGTTGTTGTAATAGCTGACATTTTCCTAATTGCTACAGGTTTTTCTAGAGTTGTTCTTTGATATTTGTAAGTTGTCGTTTTAATTTTCAGGCAATTAGCAGTAGAAAATGGAAGGAGGCAGGGATCCTTTCTTTGGTTTTGGTAACCCTTTTGGTAGTTTCGGTGGCTTTGGAGGTCAAAGAAGCCTAACGCCTAGCTTTTTTGGTGGGAAAGACCCATTTGATGATCCCTTCTTCACACGCCCATTTGACAACATGTTTGAGTCAAGCTTATTTGGTTCCACTGCCAGTCCATTTATTGATCCACGTGCTCCTGGATTTCTTGAACATCAGCCCCCACAACCCAATAGATCCAACGGACCAATTATTGAAGAGTTGAACTCTGATGATGAAAATGAAGCAAACGAAAGTGAAAAGAACAAGAATAATAATCCAAGAAAGCATGAGAGGTCTAGCAATGAGCCTTTCGTTGAGGATCCTGATGATGAAGCTTCTGGTGAGTTTTGTTTTTTGTTTTTATTTAGATTGAGGGGATTTTGTTTCCGCATAACATTGATGTTTGGAGTCTTAGATTGACATGGGTCGATGTATTGTCATTTCAGAGAAAAAAAGTAAGCAAATGGCTTCCAGAAATGATTTTAACCAGATGCAAAATGTAAGGTTGCGGCCCCAAACAAGCAGCTTCACTTTCCAAAGCTCCTCTGTTACTTATGGTGGTGCAAATGGTGCATATCACTCTTCATCTAGAACAAGGAGGACGGGTAGTGATGGAGTAAGTGAAACTCAAGTTGAAGTGATTTTCTTCTCAAATTTTCTTTTGGGCTTGCTTGTTTAATTCTGCTCTATCTATCTATCTATCTATCTATCTATTTATATATATTTGGTGATCTACAGTTAACAATGGAAGAACGTAAAGAAGCTAATTCATCTACGGGTCGAGCATCTCATATTCTGTCAAGGGGGATCCATGAGAAGGTGTCATCTCTTTTCCTTTGATATCCATCATGTCTCATTCTTCCACATACGAATCTGGTTTATTAATTTATATATGTTTCATCTACAATGCTTGAGGTAAATATGTTAATTTTGCTGTCATAGGGTCATTCTGTGGCACGAAAACTGAACTCAGATGGTAGGGTTGACGCAATGCAAACCCTTCATAATATTAATGAAGGTACGTATTACTATTATGTGATTTTTTTGTGTAACTGTCAGTTCACTGTCAAGTAATTTTTTCCCTCTTTTAGATGAACTTGTTGGTTTTGAGGAAGCCTGGAAAGGAAAAGCTAGACAACATCCTGGCTGGAGCGAAGGATTCAATATACAAGGTGTTACGGGTAAGCAATCTCTACCTTCTCGATGATTGGATATGTTGTTTTAAGGAGTGGGTTTATTACCACTGATGATATTTCATCATTATTTTGTTGACGCTCTCTCTGTGGAAAATTGGTTGGTCCGTTCTTAATTAAATTCTTTTCATTTGGTTTCTGGTACTGAAAGATGTATATTGTGAAATCCTGATGGAAAAAAATAAATCCGTATTTGAATTAGCCCCTATTTGAACCCCATTTTTCCTCAAACTCATTTTTAATCGAACGTTCTTTCAATAAAATAATTTGCACGTAAACCTGAAACTTTTTCTTAGTTTTTAACCGCAATTTCTCTAAAAAATAACTTACAAAATCCATTTTTTATGAAAAATGGGGCTCAAACAAGGGCTTAATTGGTAGATAAAATAATAAGCAAAAGGAAAGAGAATTGCACGTGTATTGAATTCGTGACATGAGGGTCATTGATAGGACATCAGAATGTAGATATTTTCATATACTTTATGATAGTGACATTTATCCTAATTTAATTAAAAAACTTTTTTGGGTTATAACTACACGACCTTGGTATTATATTTACTTTCACCAGATAACATTTGGATATCTACTCCTGCTGATAATTGTTAGAATAACAGTTTTTCTTCAATATAAACTATTTGCACTGTATGGAATGTGTTTTCTAATTCTCTCTCTTGGCGAACAGGATGATAAGATGTCAAATATTAATTTTTTATCCACTTGGATTCTAGTGAAATATATCCTAATTAAACCTCTTCCTTTTGTATCTAATCACTTATTTTTGTTATTAAGGGCATGTTTGGGTAGTGGTTATAATCGGTTTAAATCATAAATAGATAGAAATGGGTGGTGGAAGTGAATAGTACTTGTGGGTTCCACGAAATTTGTGGATAAAAAGTGGTTTGACTAAAAGTGATTATAAATTAAATCCTTGCCAAACAAGATTTATTTACTTTCACAGAGCATCCTTAGATCTGTCTATCATTGGTAACTGCTTGGTTTTAAATATACGTAGAGAGGAGAAGATAGTTAACACCATATCTTTATTTGGTGTGGTTGATCCTTGCTTTATTTTGCTCAATTGTTTGCAAACTAATTTACTTGGCTCGAAATGCAATGTGATATAAAAATGCTCTTTTTTATTACTTATGAAGCAAAGTAACATTTTCGTTTCTGTGAAATCCTTAGGATCTGGAAGCAGTGGTCAGCATGGGCCAAACAGGGGAGGTTTGGCGCTTCCTTCAACTCAAAGCTCAAACAACACAGGGAGCACAAATCCAAACATGAGACATGGGTTGGGTCCTCGTTCACAACAATCGGGAAGGATTGGTTCATCACGGGGTAGATCAGGAGTTCCTGGTGCCAATGGTGTAGATCCAACTATGAGGCGTTAGGATACTCAAGATGATGCTTTGAATTCTTGAAATTTGATGCATGCCTGTTGATCTCTCAATTCCCTTTTCTTTGCATTTTAAGCGCCATGATACATTTCAGGGAAGTAGCAGCCTTACACATGTTTTGTAGTTCTTGATTGTGCCATTGACATTGCATGTATATGCAGTTGTGGTGGCATATGTACTACTGGTGACTCTTTTTTGCCTTAAACCTCTATGGGTGCCCTGAGTTACGCAGTCCTGAGGGTCCTTAAAAGAATTCTATTATGCATTACTTTTTAAGTGTCGAAGTCTCTCTTTCTCTCTCTCTCTCTCTCTCCCGCTCTCGCCAACGTCATGGAGTATACCATAAAATTACATTACTATAAATTTTGCAATGTAATTATGAGATCATTCGCTTCTACTACATTTTTAACTAAAATGTTGCATGCTGAGTGGTGATGATGCACGGATTAGCACGTAGCAAGTGTGATTTAACAGAGGAATCACCGAGATTCATCGCAGAGATGTAAAAAGGGTTGCCCATTTGAACCCGGGGGGCGTGATTTGTGACAATGACCCTTTCATGACATGGCGGCAATTTAAATAGATTAACACTCGAGTCTAGAGGTGTCAATCCGGGTGGTTCGGGCCGGGTCGGCCCGTCAACATGTGAGTCCGGTAACGGCCCGAGCGAAAAAAAGCCCGCCCGCTGCGGGTTCCGGGCCGGTTACGGGTCGGCCCACAATTTTGGACTACAACTCAGGCCCGCCCGCTGACCCATCCGGGTCGAGCCCATGCGGGTCACAGGTCGCGCGGGTTGCGGTTCGTTCCGGTTTGGCCCGTATGATTGTATAAATAAAATTATAAAAATATAGAATTTTTCATATTTATAGCAAAAAATATTTTTTTTTTGTTAAATGTAAACTAAGAATTGAACAAAATGATAAATTTATAATTATATCAAGAAATTTATACATAGAATTCAAATTTAATGTTACATGAATTATTTATAACTTTGCAAACTTAAATTTAACTTAAACAAATAACAATTACATCAAAATGCATGTCTAATTATTATTATCAAATATTTATAGCATAAGTACATCCCATTTAGGTTGACACATACTTCACTATAATTTAGTTGTTCAAAAATTATATTTTTGTTTTCCAATCAATTTTCAAAAATTGCAAGATTTTTGAAGTTTTCAGCAATATCATCAATAATTTTATCTTGTATCATTCGATGCGCGAATATCCAATCTTTCACGCATATGAGAGCTTCCAAAATATCTTCTTTAAATCTAGATCTTCTTTCGTCCAATACCGAGAAGAAAGAAATATAACCAAGATGATGATGATATTTGCAATTGAATAATTGTAATTGTAGTAAGGTAGTAACAAGTATGAACTATGAAATATAAATGTATAATAACTAATGAGAGGCAGAGAGGGTATTGTAAAAATAATTGTAAGAATAAATTGGAATTTATAGATGAAGGGGATGATATTACCGTTAGAAAAAAATTAAAAATAAAAAAAAATTGAATTTTTTTATTTTTATTTTTTCAATTTTTTGGTTTGGCTCTCCCCCCTTTTTTTAATTTTTGTTTTATTTTTTTTTCAATTTTTTTTACGGGTCGCGGTTAACCGCGGCCCGTGGGGGTGCAGCCCGCGAAGCCCGTGGGTTACACCTCCTTGGCCCGTGAACCGCCCGCACGGGTCACGGGTCGACCCGCGGTCCCGATTTTCACGGGTCATGGCCGGCCCGTCCGTCTTGACACCTCTACTTGAGTCCATGGGATAATTGTAGCAAAAGTCTCAAACATTTGAAATATTAGCTGGCTTTTATCTAACTTTTGATTTGTTACCGCTGTCATCCCTAACCCTTTCAAATGTTGCAAGTGAGGCTATTTTGGGTAGTTTTCTTCCATAATTTCGTCAATTGACCAAAAATTTAACTTTGGTGGTCACATTTTTAATATTTTAAAAAGGGGCAAAAAAGTAACTTTTCATTTATCACATTAAATAATTAAAAAAAAAAAAAACAACCCCCACCCACCGATGTCGTCCTCCTCCTCCTTCCTCTACCCTCATTTCTGAATAGCTTGGAATTAATTGTTGCGTTTTGATGGGGCAAATATTGCCAATGAGATTATTCATCTTCTCTTTTTCTTTATTATTATACTTCGTATAAGAAAATATTTCTCAATTCAGAATATATTTTAAAATGATTCGTGTAAGAAGTCGACCGCTGCTTTTGCAGATTGCAGTCGAGAAATTCAGTGAGGCGACTGCTGGATATAAAAAATAAAGAGATTGCAGAAAAATGGGCTCACAAATTCAACACTTAATGGTCTCAGCTGTGAGTGAAAATATGTATTTTACTCAACTTCCAACAACTTATAAGCCATCTATTTATGCTTCCTTCTTTCTTGTGCTGAATTTTCTTCTTCTGTACAACTAGTATCACTAAAAGTTTAGATGCGTGTGAAAGAGAGAGTGAGAGTTATGTTTCATCACCAGTTTGAGGAAATATACAGAGGCTTGGTTAGGGAATGTGCAAGGGAACAATACATAAATAAGGTATTTAAGTATCACCATTTCAAAATTAAGGTTTGGGGTTTTAAATTTCAAAAATCAGGTTTTCAATAAAATTTATTTATAATTTAATTAATTAATTATATATTTAATTAATAAATATATAAAGTCACAGATCTATGTAATTTTGTCACAATTCAAAAATTTTATAGGTCACGGTTCGTTCATCGGTCACAAATTAAAAATTTAAAAATCACAATTTGTTTATTGATCACAAATCAAAAAATTTATAAGTCACACAACTTATTTTATGGTCACAAAATATCAAATTATACGTCATAAATTATTTTTATTGGTCACAAATTAATAAATTTGTAGGTCACACAGTATTTATTGGTCACAATTTATTTTTCATTGATCACACACCAATCAATTCATTGGTCACAATCAACAAAACATTTGTGATCACCACCAACACCACATAAACGCACAATCGCCGCCGACACCCATCATCATCACCATCACTTCCCAGCAACAAAATCACAGTTTCAAATATCGCAGCCACCGTTTTCACCACCACCACTACACCAAACCGTCAACATTAATAATTTTTAGGTCACACAGCATGCATTGGTCGCAATTTATCTATTTCATTGGTCACACACCGACCCAATTATTGGTCACAATCAACCAAATCACTTGTGACCACCACCACCACACCGCACAGATCCACCACTGCACACCACGCACCGCACCGCACCCCCAGATTCATCCCCCCGCCCACATCGCCACTACTTCCACCAGTAGCACCACCACCATCACCGCCCAATAGCGGCGTCAACATCTCATACAAACTAAGAACACACCCAACTGCTGCACACACGTACAACGCACCCGTTCGCGTCCACACACACCAGTCGCGACGCACCCATGCACACACCAACCAGATCTGCCTCCACACGTACTCACACACACCCAACCGCCCTCCACAAGAGGACAAAGGCGCCGTCACGGGCGATTCGAAGAGCGAAGTGTGTGAGAGAGAATAACGGTGAGGTAAAGACGGTTGAGCGTTTCAGCATCACAGAATTGAGAAGAGAGAAGCCGACATGGGTTACGAGCACCGTCGTCGCCGGTGAGGGAGGAGCGACGACGAAGACGGAAGGGAGCAGAGAAGATGGAGATGGGAAGGGATGAGAGGAGAAAAGACGGCGACGGCGGGGAAAGAAATGAAATTAGGTTTTGATTTTAGGATGAAATTATTAATTGGAATGAAAATGATTAATTAGTATTTAATTAGACATAAAAAATATTTTTAAATTATTAATTAAAACCTGATTTTTGTAATATGAAACTTGATTCAGGATTTATGAAATTGGTACTTTAAATCTAGGGCTAGGTGTACTTTACCGAAGTCAGCTCTCCCTCCAATTACAGGGCGCCACCTTGGCGCCCTGTCATTTGTCCTAGTCATTGAGCCGGGACAAATGGTTAAATCCAACGTTCATATATCTACTAATTTGTTCTGTTCCATTTCGAAAAGTTTGTCCACGTGTGTTGTGCAATGCTGAACAAGTTTGTCGAAAAGCAAACCAAATGGCATAAATTCAGCACAAGAAATTTGAGAAGGAAGCATAAATAGATGGCTTATAAGTTGTTGGAAGTTGAGTAAAATACATATTTTTACTCACAGCTGAGACCATGAAGTGTTGAATACGTTAACCCATTTTTCTGCAATCTCTTTATGTCTTCTATATGCAACAGTTGCCTCACTGAATTTCTCGATTGCAATCTGCAAAGCAGCAGTCGACTTCTTACACGAATCATTTTAAAATATATTCTGAATTGAGAAATATTTTCTTATACGAAGTATAATAAAGTAAAAGAGAAGATGAATAATCTCATTGGCAATATTTGCCCCATCAGAACGCAACAATTAATTCCAAGCTGTTCAGAAATGAGGGTAGAAGAAGGAGGAGGAGGAAGACACCGGTGGGTGGGGGTGTTTTTTTTATTTAATTATTTCATGTGATAAATGGAAAGTTACTTTTTTGCCTCTTTTTAAAATATTAATTCCAAGATTTGACAATTTTGCTATCCAATGTGAAAACTTTATACATTTTATCATATCAACATTTACGATTTTTTGTTCATGTAAGAACTAAGATTTTAAATTTAACTAAGTTGAAGACTCAAAACTTACTCTATGAAGTGTTTAAAATTCGTAGATTCAATTAAAAAAATTAATAAAAGCAATTAATTTTAACATCATTTTTAACTAGATCACAACTTTTCAATCAAATTTCTTCAACTCTATATCAAAATCTACTAAAATTTTAATTTTTATTTCAATGCTGAAAACAATGTTCTATTTCCCCTTATTTTAATCAGCATAATCTTGGACTTAGAGTGTTAGTCTAGGGATAATTGCAGCAAAAGCCCCAAGCTTTTGAAACATTAGCAAACTTTTCCCAAATCTTAGATTTGTTGCAACCGTCATCCCCAACCTTTTCAAACGTTGCAGGTGAGACCCTTTTGGATGGTTTCCATCCATAATTCCGTTGATTGACCAAAAATTTAATTTTGACCACATTTTTAATATTTTAAAAAGGGACAAAAGAGTAACTTTTCATTTATCACATGAAATAATTATACAAAAAATAAGAAATAAACGAAAAAAAAACACCCCCACCCACCTACTGGTGTCTTTTTCCTCTACCTTAGTGATAGACTTGTAAAGATAAATATCCACTAGTTCCAAATGGCCGCTTCAATCTTCCAGAAATTCATGAGAAGCCAGAATCTATATGCCACAAAATTGATCCCCCATCCTCCATTACCGCTACCATATTTGCTTACCCAATTCCCTCTGTAGAGTTCAAAGCATATATGAAGAAGAATATATTTAAATTTTCCAGTCACATTTCACTGAATACATCGTATGGATATTTATAGTAAATTGCAGATAACTGATTACCAGATTATGTATACAATTCAAAATTCAAAATGCAGATAAATTAGCTAACAAATAGGTCATATCTTTCCTAACAAATTACAGTTAATATCTCAGGATCTTTTCAACTCCTTAACAACAATTTGTTAAGATTGTTGGTTGATACTTGTTGATTCGATCTCACTTGTAGTTGTTCCAATACGCCCCATCAACCGAAGGGGCAACTCCTGCACATGAAGGTTGTCACGTAGCATACCAAAACTAATTGAAGCTAGTGGTTTTGTTAATAAATCTGCAATTTGATCTTTAGTAGATAAGAATAAAACTTTCAATCTTTTTTGTAAGACTTGATTACGAACAAAATGAAAGTCAATTTCGATGTGTTTGGTTCAAGCGTGAAATGCTGGATTTGATGACAGATAAATTGCTCCAATATTGTCACACCAAAGTGTAGCACACGTAGACAATGGCATTCGAATATCACATAAGACTGATTGTAACCATTAAAGCTCTGCTGCTGTGTTTGAGAGAACCTTATACTCTGATTCAGTACTACTGCGAGCAACAGTGAGTTGTTGTTTGCTGCTTCATGAGATCAAGTTTTGCCCATGAAAAATACAATATGCTCCCACACTTCGTCTGTCATTGTTGTTACCGGCCCAATCTGCATCACTAAAACCATGTAAAGAATGAGTTGAATTGTGTGTGAAGCGAATTCCATAATTAACTGTATGCTTCAGGTAGCGGAGTATCCGCTTTACTGCTTGCCAATGAGTGTCCTTTGGTTGATGCATAAACTTGCTAACACGATGCACTACAAATGCAATATCAGGACGAGTGAACCCCAAATAGTGTAATGCCCATACTGTGCTTCGATATAATTGAGGATTATCAAAATCAATCCCTTCAAATTTAGATAGATGACAAGATGTTGACATTGGGGTTAGGCAAGGTTTGACGTGCTGCAATTTTACCTTTGTTAACAAATTTACAATCTATTTTCTCTTAGTCAAGAACAAGTCTCTGTCATCTCGGAGTGCCTCTACGCCAAGAAAATAGGATAGATTTCCAAGATCTCTAACGAGAAATTCACGACCAAGCATTGAGATTAGATTATCTATTTCCTTTGAGTTGGAGTCTGTAACGATGATATCATCGACGTAGATCAAAATAAATAGTTGGAGGGGACCTCGATGGAGTGTGTAGAGAGAATTGTCAGCCTTGGAACTGAGAAAACCATATTCTTGCAATTTTTCAGTTAGGCGAGAGAACCAAGCTTGTGGTGCCTAACGAAGACTGTATAGGCTTTTCTTTAACTGGCACACATGTGTTGGAAAATTAGGATGAATGTAACCCTGTGGTTGATGCATGTAAACATTTTCCTGCAACAAGCCATATAAAAAGGCATTCTGTATGTCGATTTGGCGAATGCTCCAACTATGAGTGACGGCAATTGATAAAATTAGTCTGATTGTACCTGGTTTAACTACTGGACAGAAGGTTTCATTAAAATCAACATATTGTTTTTGATGGTAACCTTTGGCGACGAGGCGCGCTTTAAAGCGGTCAATCTGACCATCTGCTTTCCTTTTAATTCTGTAGACCCATTTGTTTCCCACAAGGTTACAGTTTGACGGTAGAGGAATTAAGTCCCATGTACCATTACGAAGCAAGGCATCAAATTCTCGATCCATTGCCTCTCGCCATCTAGCATCTTTAGAAGCCTCTGTATAACACGTAGGCTCTATAGTTTTAGATGTGGACTCAACAAGGAAGCATTTGGGTAGAGGATATTTAATAATGCCAACAAATGGTTGCTTTGGTTTGAGAGAGTGAGTTTGAGACCTTGTTACCATACGACGAGGTTGAGCTGATGGTAAAGAGGCAAGGTTGGTAGGTTGCTCTTCAACAATAACTGATGGTTGAATGTCATGATTTGCTGGAGCAGTATCATTACCCGATGAAGTGTTTGAAGAGAGAGTTGTGTGGTCATGATTTCCTTCAATTTGCAATGGGTTTGAAGAACACATATTAGCACCTGCAGGATTAGTTGGCACATTTGGGGTTTGTGTTGTTAAAGACAAGGGCAAATAAATTAAATTGGGCTCTGATGAGGGAGTTTTATGTTTAGTGGACATATAAGGGAAAGATGACTCATTAAATATGACATGCCGCGAAACAAAAATTTTTCCTGTGGATAAATCTAAACATTTGTAACCTTGATGTGAGACACTATAACCAATAAAAATACAAGTTTTGGATCTAAAATCAATTTTATGTTTGTTATAAACTCTTAAATTTGGCCAACAGGCACATCCAAATACGCGCAATAAATTGTAATTGGGTTTTTTATTATATGCCACTTTATAAGGAGAACGGTTGCTCAAAATTTTTGTGGGTAAGCGATTAATAATATATGTTGCTGTCAGGAAAGCAACTTCCCAATATGGTTTTGGAAGACTGGAATGAGCTAACAAACCTAAGCCCATTTCCACAATTTGACGATCATGCTGTTCGACAGAACCCATTTAGTCATGTGTGTATGGGCATGCTAGTCGATGTTGAATCCCACAATTTTTAAAATAATTATTTAAGCGTCGATACTCACAACCCAATCAGTCTGAATAGCTTTAATTTGAGTTTCAAAGTGGCGTTCAACATATTTTTGAAATAGTAAGAAGATTTGTTCAACATCAGATTTTAATTTTAGTGGAAACACCCAAATAAATATAGTGAAATCATCAAGAAAACAAACATAATAACGAGAACCATAACATGAAAGAACAGAACTAGGTCCCCATACATCGGAATAAAGCAATTCAAGAGGCTTAGAAACATGATGATTAGATGCATAAAAAGGTAAGTTGTGGCTTTTAGCCATCTCACAATCAGGACAAACAGATTGTTTTTTATTTGATCCAACAGAAAGTTTATTCGCGACAATCACATGATGGACTATTTTGTAGGATGCATGTCCAAGACGACGATGCCAATTGGAAAGGGAAACTCGAACACCAACAAAAGCTGAAGGAATGATTGATTGAAGAGGCTGAGAAAGACAATAAAGACCATCTTTGAGATGACCTTTATGCAGGATGCTCCCCGAGTAATCCTTGATCAGAAAAAAAGAAGCGTGAAATTCAAGATAAACATTATTATCTTCAGCAAATTTTTGAACAGATAATAAGTTCTTTTTTATTTAAGGGACAACTAGTATTTGATTTAGGACAAAAGATTTTGAAGGGGTGATAAAGGAAGAAGTGCTAGTATGTGTTATATTCAAACATGTGCCATCACCAACTTGAATTTGATCATTCCCTACATACTCATCTCCACTGACATTGAGGTTGTTAAAGTTGTTGGTCAAGTGGTGAGTAGCTCTAGTGTCAGCATGCCATTCTTGATCAATTGATTGTTGGGGTAGTTGGTTTGAAGCAAAATTTGCTTGAGGATTTTGTCGAGATGGTGGAGGTAGAAAATTGAGATCATACCGTTTAAAATAGCGGGATGCAACATGGCTTGGTTTGTCACAAAGTTGGCACCACAGAGTGTTGTTTAAATTATTATTTGAATGGTACGTAGGATTGAAATTACCTCTGCTTGAACCAAGAATGGTGGAGGGTTGAATACACCCCCTGCCTCGATGATTGAAAGGATTTCCTCGACCTCGATTGCCATAAAAAGTTTGTTGTCGAGTAGCAACATTAGCGATGGCATTTGGAATTAACTGATTGTTGTGTTGGATTCGGGCCTCACTAGTGAGTAACATGGAATACACCTTTTCTAACGTGATGATATCTTTTTGGTGGGAGATTGTGGCTACAAGTGTGTCATACTCCGGACCCAAACCAGCAAGTAAATAGGTTATGATATCTTCACACTTCATAGCTTGGCTAGCAACTGCCAAGTCATCAGTAAGCCTTTTGATATTCATGAAATAGTCAGTGGCAGTTTGGTTGCCTTTGCCAGCTGTGGCTAGTTGCAAGCGTACCTGCACTGCCTTAGCACGGGACTGGGAAGCCAATGCTGAGCTAAGAGTAGTCCAAACATCATGGGAGGAAGTGCAATGAGCCACCTGTGTGAGAACTTCATCCGAGAGTGATGAATTGAGACAACTAAGTATGAGGTTGTCCTGTGTTTCCCAGGTTTCATAGGAAGGGTTGGCAGAAATGGTGCCATCAGTTACAGTGATTTCTTTTGATGGTTTTTTGATTATACCTTCGACATAGTCAAAGACTTTTTGTCCCTTAAGATAGGGAAGCATGGTGGCCTTCCAAATTGGATAGTTGGTACGTGATAATTTAGTAACTTTTATGGTGGTGGTGGGGTTGAAGAGAGGTAGAGTGATGTTGGTGGCATCAGAAATTGAAGAATTTGGAGAGGTAGACATTTTGAACGTGAATGAGTTGCTTAGACTTTAGTCAAAAGGCTCTGATACCATGTAGAGTTCAAAGCATATATGAAGAAGAATATATTTAAATTTTTCAGTCACATTTCATTGAATACATCGTATGGATATTTATAGTACATTGTAGATAACTGATTACCAGATTATGTATACAATTCAAAATTCAAAATGTAGATAAATTAGCTAACAAATAGGTCATATCTTTCCTAACAAAATACATTTAATATCTCAGGATCTTTTCAACTCCTTAACAACAATTTATTAAGATTGTTGATTGATACTTGTTGATTCAATCTCACTTGTAGTTGTTCCAATACCCTCCAACCACTATATTAGCTTATCAAACCCCACTTTACTGTCAAAGGAAAATAGCGGATTCGAGATTGGATCCTCCCATATCTTCACAATTCTACCTGAGCTTTTCTTTTGGGTTTTTTCTGCAACCAGTTTCTTCTTCAATCGAGTCAATTCGATCTGAACCCTATGACGAAACCGTTGCTGGGAGTTCTCGCACTATCTGGGCTGATAGTGTGAAGAAGAAAGGAAGAGGAAGATGAACAGGTACAAGTTGAGGAAGTTTAGGAACTCCCAGCAACGGTTTCACGTATTCAACACTTCATGGTCTCAACTGTGAGTGAAAATATGTATTTTACTCAACTTCCAACAACTTATAAGCCATCTATTTATGCTTCCTTCTCAAATTTCTTGTGCTGAATTTTCTTCTTCTGTACAACTAGTATCACTCAAAGTTTAGATGCCCGTGAAAGAGAGAGAGCGAGTTATCTTTCATCACCAGTTCGAGGAAATATATAGAAGCTTGGTTAGGGAATGTGCAATGCCAAGAAGTCAGAACACATCAAAACGTTCATATATCTACTGATTTGTTCTGTTCTATTTCGAAAAGTTTGTTCACGTGTGCTGTGCAATGCTGAACAAGTTTGTCGAAAAGCAAACCAAATGGCAAATAGAAACAAATCTTTGAGTATACTATAACTGAATCCATCTAAATCAGTTTAGTCAAATTTGCACTACCATCAGCACATATTTTCCAACTCAAATCGGCTTTATAGAATATGAACTCTGGATCATTTTCAATCATAGCTTTCATACTTGACTACGAAATATATTTCTCAACAATTGATGTAAAGCATAAGCAAACCACAATTAGGGCTGGGCAAAATGTCCGAACCGAACCGAACCGAACCGAACCGAACCGAACCGGAACCGAACCGAACCGAACGAGTTTTTTTAAATGAACTACCCGAACGGGTATCCGAATCGAGAACCGAATGGTTTGATTTGGTTCTCTGTTCTAGACCCAAAACCGAAGAACCGAATAAGAACCGAATTTTTTTTTTATATTGGATAAATCAATTTCTTTTATTTTTTCTAAATAAATTAATAATTTTTTTCTTATTAAATCTTATTAGTTGAACAATTTAGAGTTTATTTATGTATGTTAGTTGTGTTTTTTTCAATTTTTTCTTGTATCGTCTCTTAATAGTTAGTATGAAAAGTCAAGCAACTTATTATTACATTAAATAGTTGGTAAGTATTATCAATACTTTAAAATATTTTATCTTTATTACTTCTAATTTATATTTCATTTTTATGTAGACTTGAATGTTTGAAACAAATGAATTATTGATATGAATTATCGAAGTTTTATTAGTAATATTTACTTTTTCGTATTTGTATTTGACAACTTATTATTTATATGTTATTAAATTAGATTACGTTAATTTGTAAAAGTTAAGATTGAACTTGGTATTTATATCTACTTTTTGTTATTAATATTAGTATCTACTTTCAGGTGTATTTATATAGTATTATTTTAAATGTTAAAAAATTTAATTATAGTACGGAACCGAATAGAACCGAACCCGAACCCGAACGATTCCAAAATTATATTTGGAACTAACGGTTCCATTTACTAAATACCCGAAAATTTCTGGAACCGAAAAAAATCGAATCGAACCGACCCGTGCTCACCCCTAACCACAATCTTATTTTATTCCAAAGAAAAAGTGGAGAAGAATTCATCCAGTAATGTGTAATATCTTACACAACAAAAAGCTGATAAAATTATCCATAATGCAACCAAAATAAGCTGAGTTCAATGCCATCCGCCTATCCCCAAAAAGAAACACTGCTAACCCACCATATGATTAAAGTTTAAAGCAAAGGCAAAAATACTGAAACTATGTTTTGTTCTTAAGAGACTTCCTAAGCTTCCTCAACTTGTGCCTGTTCATCTTCCTCTTCCTTTTCTTCTTCACATTATCAGCCCAGATAGCGCGAGAACTCCCAGCAACGATTTCGTCATATAGATTCTGGCTTTTCATGAATTTCTGGAAGATTGAAGCAGCCATTTGGAACTAGTGGATATTTATCTTTACAAGTCTGTCACAAAGGTAGAGGATAGTGATGGCAATGGGGCGGGTTCGGGGCAGGGCACCCTCACCCCACCCCGCCCCACCATGTCACTCCCCCTCCCTGCCCTGCGCCCCACCCCGCCTTAGACGGGGCGGGGCTCGGGGCTCGGTAGGGCGGGTACGGGGCGAAGACTTGCCCCGTTTCCTGCCCCATTTCTTTTTTTTTTTATTTAAAATACAAATTCAAAATTTTAAAATTCAAAATAAATACTGTTCAAACTAACTATATCAATATTCAAAGCAAGCACTTGAAATAAAAAAAAAAAAAATGTTCAAAACAAATAATATCCAAAACAATTTTTTTTTTTTTTAATTCTCACGGGGCGGGTTCGGGGCGGGGCATCTCCTCCCGTCCCCGCCCCGCCCCGCGACCCACGACGGGGCGACGAACTTTGTCCTGCCCCGCCCCGTCAACCCGTTCGGGGTTGGTTTTTTTGCCCCATTCGGGGCGGGGCCCCACGGGGACGGGGCGGGACGGGGAAAATTGCCATCTCTAGTAGAGGAAGGAGACACCAGTGGGTGTGTGTGTGTGTGTTTTTTTTTCTTATTTTTATTTAATTATTTAATGTGATAAATAGAAAGTTACTCTTTTGTCCCTTCTTAAAATATTAAAAATGTGGTCAAAATTAATTTTTTGATCAATTGGCGGAATTATGGACGGAAACCATTCAAAAGGGTCTCACCTCCAACGTTTGAAAATGTTAGGGATGACGGCTGCAACAAATTAAAGATTTGGGATAAGTCTGCTAATATTTCAAAGGTTTGAAACTTTCTGCAATTATCCCTAGATTAACACTCGAGTCCAAGATTAGGCTGATTAAAATAAGGGGAAATAGGACATTGTTTTTCAGCATTGAATTAAAAATTAAATTTTTAGTAGATTTTGATATAGAGTTGAAGAAATTTGATTGAAAAGTTGTGATCTAGTTAAAATTAATTGCTTTTATTAATTTTTTAATTGAATCAAACTGATGGTTACGAATTTTAAACATTTGAGAGTAAGTTTTGAGTCTTAAATCTAAAATCTTAGTTCTTACGTGAATAAAAAATCGTAAATGTTGATATGATAAAATGTATAACGTTTTCACATTGGATAGCAAAATTGTCAAATCATTTAAAAAATTGGGTAATGCTATATGTACACACACACTTTTACACAATCTTTTA
The DNA here is from genome assembly GCA_035079005.1 of Fraxinus americana. Taxonomy (NCBI): domain Eukaryota; kingdom Viridiplantae; phylum Streptophyta; class Magnoliopsida; order Lamiales; family Oleaceae; genus Fraxinus; species Fraxinus americana. The sequence goes on along the minus strand of CM068713.1, from coordinate 15,099,589 downwards.
CACCTCTCTCACATGGAGGGGGGTCCACGATTATTTTATTATGTGTGGACCCCCCTCCATGTGAGAGAGGTGTAAAAGATTGTGTACACTTAGCATTATTCTAAAAAATTACAATTCAGCCGAAAGTCTCGTACAACTGAGGTGCATGAACCTCAGCGTTTGTCAAACTTTCTATCAAAATAAATTTATACGAGTAGCTTAATTATTTGCTTAATCTACACGTTCTTTCACATTTTCTCAAAACTCTACAGAAAACCAAACTAAAGAAAAAGAACAAAAAAAATGTTGTAACTAAGTACATGACAGATGACACATCCCATCTCGCTCTCTTCAGAATTCACTTTCGGATGACGAACTCTTCACCCGACTGCCGATCAATACGTTTGATCCACCGTCTCTCACCCTTCCCGGAGGCCGTGCCTCCTCCTCTAGCCCCGACATGTGCAATATCCAACCCCTTCCCCACCGGCAGAAACATGGACCGCACAATCCTCGACTCACCATCAACTACACTTCGCCACCTAAAATCCGATGCTGCTCTTGAATTCGCATTCTTGCATATCAGCACAGCACCCCTTTGGCCAAGTTTCGCCACCCGGAGGATTCTCGCAAATTCGTTCCGCCGGCTATCCACCACCAAGAAATCAATGCCCTCTAAACTTTCCACCACCTCCACGGCCTTGCCAACGAAGACTTGGGACGATATGTTGGACTTTTCCATGGCTGCAACGTACTCCACCCTTGATTCTTCATCAGGGACTATGCAAATATGCCTACCGCCGCCGTGGCGGCTTGCAACAGCGAGACCGACACTCGTCACAATTGCCCCACCCCGCGACCATGTTTCTACTATTAGCTTTGCTTTCCACCCGGCTGCCATGGCTGAAATAAGTTCTGCTACGCCTGATTCTCTGTGAAGTTCACACTACACGTACAGAAACACCATAAATTAGCAATAGAAAATGATCCAACCAACCGAAAAAAAAAAAAGGCGCCAACAACGACAGATATTGATCCAATATGACTTCACTACAATTTACCGACCCATTAAGACCTTCAAAATGTTTATTAGGCATATTTCTGCGAGGAATTGCCAACGGAATAATTTTTCCACAGATCTTCTGTCGGCCGCATAATTTTGGACATCAACGACCGAAAAATCCATGGCTAATTCCGCAACATGAGTTTAGTGGTTGAACTTACTGAATTCACGGTGTCGAAATAAGCCTTTGAGGCAGTTTCTGGAGACCAAACTAGCTTCATCTTGTTCTTGATCCTTGTTTCGTGTTCTTCAAGTTATGCTTTTCTTCTGAGGTGAAATGCCAAATGATGCAATGGAATGCGTATTTAAATGGGACAAACACGTATTAGAAAAGTTGTTGTCAATCCGTTGACATTCATCCACCTAAATCCAACGTAGGGAGATATGTGTATTTGAATTTTCGATTTGATTAATTAAACACAAGAATTTAGTTATTTGTTAAGAGTCTTATTGAATACAGTATTGGACCAAAACCCCCCAAGTTTGAACAATCTAACCTACGTGATAGACTTCAATTCAAATTCTAGATTAAAATATATAATACACAATAAGGCATCGTTTGGTAACCATTCTTTTTTTCATTCTCATTCTTCTACTAATTTTCAACCACACATTCATCAATAAAATAATATTTTCCATCACATCAATAATTTTTCCTTCATTTTCAACCACAAAAAAGGTGTGATTTGACACAAAGAATACATTTTTTTCTAGAATAATGGTTACCAAACGGTGCCTAAATTATAAACCAATGAGGTTTTATGAAAATTTTAAAAATAAACTAACAATGAAAATTTTATGAAATGTGTGGATAAAATTAATTACTAATTTTGGTTTAAACATTTGTAGCATTTTTTTAAGAATAATTATATAATGGTTCCCAGACACGGCCCTATCTCACTGGGATTGCAACTCCAGCTTAGGTGACACTAAATGATAGAATAAATGAAAGATGAAATTAAACCCCATTTTGGCTAAATAACACTATTCATTTTTTAAAGCTTTCTCAAACACATACTATGCCCCCGTCTGGTCGGGATTCATAAACCTCCTCATTTATCACTAATCTTCATTTAGGAGCCTCAACTCACTGGACGACGGAATTTATTCCCCAACATTTCGATTCTTATTATTTTGAGATCATATTTAGTATTTCTATTGATTTTAGAAATTGTGATTTATTCCCATCAACTATCAGAGAACCCATTAGTTTTAGAGTCGTATTTATTCATTGTCGTCGATATTGGCAAAATAGGAAAGTTAAACAAATTTTAAATTAAGGATCTGTTTGATATAGATTTTGTGAAAAGTGAATTTGTTGGAATGAGTGATTAAAAAGCAAAAAAAAAAAAATTTATGATTTTAGATATAAAATTATTTTAAATTGATAGAATATGTGATTAAAAATGAGTTCCAAAAAAAATTAATTTTAAAAAAATCATACCAGTATTTTTATTTAGACAAAGGGAATATGTGCAGTTGGTTTACCGTTAGCCACAGGATTTGGATACTTCCAGAAGGGGCGGAATTGATCAAACAGACCGTGTGGGCCCAGCTGAGAACCAGGCGATCGTGTCCGTCTGAACTCATTGACTGTACGAACAGGAAGTAATTTCTATATTATTACCTGCTCACGTCAGATGCACGTTTCAAACATGGACCGAGTCTACAATCGTGATTATACGGCCAGATACATCATGAAATGCCACGAATTCAAATTAGGAAAAATACATAGGCCGGTTTGAGCTAGAGGTGTCAAGACGGACGGGCCGGCCATGACCCGTAAAAATCGGCCCGTGAAAATCGGGACCACGGACCGACCCGTGACCCGTGCGGGCGGTTCACGGGTCAAGAAGGTGTAACCCGCGGGTTTCACGGGTTGCACCCCCACGGGCCGCGGTTAACCCGCGGCCCGTAAAAAAAAATTGAAAAAAAAAATAAAACAAAAATTAAAAAAAGGGGGGAGATTATTTTTACAATTATTTTTACAATACCCTCTCATTAGTTATTATACATTTATACTTCATAGTTCATACTTGTTACTACCTTACTACAATTACAATTATTCAATTGCAAATATCATCATCATCTTGATTATATTTCTTTCTTCTCGGTTCTCACTAATCACTACTAAATTTTTTAATCCTACTATATTATGGATTCTCGCGATTCTTTTTCTCAAAATCCTATTTTCAATAATAGTTGCTCTCCAATAAATTTAGAAGATGATAATGTTATAGAAATTTGCAAAATTATAAATAATTCATGTAACATTAAATTTGAATTCTATGTAAAAATTTCTTGATATAATTATGAATTTATCATTTTGTTCAATTCTTAGTTTACATTTAATAAAAAAATATATTTTTTGCTATAAATATGAAAAATTCTATATTTTTATAATTTTATTTATACAATCATAAGGGCCAAAATCGGAACGAACCGCGACCCGCGCGACCAGTGACCCGCATGGGCTCGACCCGGATAGGTCAGCGGGCGGGCCTGGGTTGTAGTCCAAAATTGTGGACCGACCCGTAATCGGCCCGAAACCCGCAGCGGGCGGACTTTTTTTCACGCGGGCCGTTACCGGGCTCACATGTTGGCGGGCCGACCCGGACAACCCGGATTGACACATCTAGTTTGAGCCATATTAAAATTTTTATTTTTATTTTTCTATTTATTTTCAAACACACATTTTTCAATAAAATAATATTTTTCATCACATCAATAACTTTTTCAACCATATATTCTCTATCAATCTACCATTTCAAAATATATTCTTTCAAAATAATATGGTTCAAATACACCATATGTTATGTTTGAGTCCAAGGTTTTTTTTTTCCCCCGAGAATAGGGACAAATTCAGAATCAAACTAGGAGCTTGTTTGGGAGGGATTAAAATCAGATTAAAATTGAAAATATAACCATTGGAGTTGACTTTTATTAGACGAGTGAGACCCAATAACGGTTATATTTTAACTTTATAAAATTTGAAATGGGCTTGGGAGAGACTGGGCTGGCCTTAAATCCACCACTGGGTGAGAACATATTTTGTAATAACAATTTTATAATGTGTATTTAAAAAGTAGAAAAAAAAATTGAGTGTACGTGCAAAATTATTTTATTAAAAGAATGTGTTGTTGAAAATGAGTTTAAAAAAATAACTGTTTTTTTTTCTGTAATGTACTTTTAACAAGGGCTTGATACGTGATAATATTGACCATAATTGGTGCGATACTATATAGAAAAATAAATGGGGCGACAATTGAAGAGATGACTCTTCGAGTAGGATTATTGTTTGTTCATGAGAAAGGATGCAAGTACAAGTAGCGAAGTGTGACTCGTTCGAATTAGTAGAGCAGTTGAAGACATATTTTCCATTGGCGCTAAATGGGACGATAATTGAAAATATATATTCCCGTTGCAAGAAAGTCAGCCATGGCTTGTGCGGTTTTTTGCGTTTTTTATTATTCAATCATGCTACATGTATATTTTTTTTTTACATTATGTCACGTGATAACACATTATCGGACAGTTTAAAAAATTAAACACTTTTCCCTTCAATCATTTTTAACAACACATCAAATGTTAAGGATAATGTAAACTTGAAGTGTACATTTTTGTTTATTATTTGCCTTACTTCTAACAATGTTGCTACACATACATTCCAATTGATATTCTACTTTACACTGTTCTATGTGACACACAATTTTATCATTGATTTCTTCAACACTTAAAATAATCAACGATCTCGATTTTGTCACCTATTCAAATGTCATCTAAAGTGTATGGAAATAATGTATAAGTAGCATAATTGTATTTTTAAACATCTTGTATCCCATGTTTATTGGCCCATTTATTAGGGGGATGTGATGCGATTAATTGAAGATGCAAACTTCTTATAAAAAAAAAAAACAACAAAATGATAGATTTTATGAAATTTCCGAAGCCTATGTTGGAAGGATGAAAGTGAGGTAGGGTGGAGAGGACAGTGGACTAGATGGATTTCTTGATAACTGCTACATAGTGTCGAAGTTTAGTCTGTAAAATCTCGAAATTTTTTCATAAAATTGAATTATTTATTTTATATACTATATTTTAACATCTTGGAAAGTTAGGGATTAAAGTGATATATATATATATATATATATATATATATATATATATATATATATATATTAAATTTCATTTTTATAAAAGTCAAATATTTGGATATTGGTGAAGCTATGACAAGCACATGTGAATATTGGGCTCGTTGGATAAATCGTAATTAATTATGAATATTAAACTCGAGAAAAAGTTAATTCGGATAAGTGAGGTCCAAGTTAGTGAGGTTGAGAGATATTTCCTTAAATTGTAATTTAGTTAAATTATTTAATGAATTATGAACTTTAATGGGAAGCCACGTGTATGATATCATTTTGAATTGTGGCTAGTTTGACACATGTGAGAATCTTAAATTGATAAGAATTAATCAAAAATTTTGTTTCAAATACTTTTATCCAATTACTCTATCCCATTCCCACATGTTTTCCCACCATGCACCAACTTTTTAGAGTTTAGGTAATTATTGCCTATATACATGTAAATGTATGACCTAATGGTGGGTATACAAACAAAATATACATTTATGCACGGCACAAATGCAGAGGCTGGAAAATAATTTGGAACGTGATTTTATCCCGTTTAAATTGTTTATTTTCATGTTTTTGAATTATTATGCTTATAAAAGTTTAAAAATATCATATGCATGTTATGGTCATTCGGTACTAAAGATATGATATTTATTAAACTCTTACCGGTTTCTAAAACTATGATGACGATATGATATTTTTGACACATGTTTTAAATCTTTTATTCGAGATTGCACCATTATTTTTATGTCCTACTGAGTATTCCCACGTACTCACTATTTTTTCCCAACTCCTCAGGGTTAGTGCGTGTCGTGTCGGAGCATGGTGGTTCGATGTTGTGGTTGTGCCTCATTTCGCTGGACGAAAATCTAAAATTTAGCACGTGACTTTGTTCATTTTTAGTTTAATCGCAACAAACATTATTTCAAAATTTAATTCTCATACTATTTTTTTGTATATGGATATGTTTAGATTGCACTTTTATTTGAAAGTTTGATATTAATTGTTTGGGTGGCTGTTGAACACGTCTTATTGTTACAGCTTTATCCAGTAAATTTTGGTAACGATTCATATTTAGTTCTATACAAAATTTGGGTCGTTACATATTCCACGTTTGGTTCAGCCATAAAAGTTGAAAAAAAAATTAAGTTAAAGTCAAAAATTAATTTCAACAACACATTTCATAAAATTTATATTTTTTTATCAATTTTCCACCACATATTGTATCAAATTAAAAAAAAAAAAAAAGAAGGTATGGCGTAATAGGGTTAATACCCTAAACAATCACTAAACTTTGTTAAAAGTTCTCAGGAGGTCACTGAATTTCAAAACTTCCATAATTAGTCACTGAACTTCGCAAAAAGTTCCTAGGAAGTCACTTAACTTTGAAACTACCCTAAATAGTCACCGAACTTTTCCAAAATTACCCTAATTAGTCACTCAACTTTGCAAACAATTCCTAGGAAATCACTAAATCATTGATGTATGGGGTCACAATTTGCAAAACTCGGTGACCTCCTAGGAAGTTTCAGCAAAGTTCAGTGACTAATTAGGGTATTTTTGAAGTTCAGTGACCTCTTAGGAACTTTTTGTAAAGTTCAATGACTAATTAGGGAAGTTTTGAAATTCGATGACCTCCTGGAACTTTTGGCAAAGTTCGGTGACTATTTAGGGTATTAATTTGGCGTAATATCATAAAGATATCGATGTCTTTGTAATGTTTATGAAGGGGATGTGCATACTAACTCATCATGTTTGATCACCCCACATAACACACGTAATAGACAATGGTGTAGAATGCAACTTATTGAGGAATAGAATGAACGTGAAATTTGTCAATTGGCAATATGAAATGACTTGGAATAGTATCCCAATTCCCAAGAGACAATTCACTAGGCATCACATTTTAAAGTTACTAGTTCGACCATAAAATCACCTAAAGGGGGGTGAATAGGTGAATAACGGGAAATAAAAAATTATCATTGATTATTTTGCAACAAGTCACAATAATTAACTATTATAGATTCAATTCATGTGAATTAACTACCCTATATAGAATTGCCGGTTTGTAAAAATCAATAATGTAAACAACACAGAATTGATGACAGAGAAAACTCTTAACTGGGTAAAAACTTTGTAACCAAGTCAGTAGTTTCTACTATAGACAATAAGAACTTAAAGTATGATACAGTCTAGAGAACCCACTGGACTTGCTAATTTAATTCCCGTCATCTCCAAGAGCTGCTGAAGCGTGTTTCACTCACACTTGCTCCCGATCTTCTGGAATTGTTTATCTCATATGCACCATCAAGAACACCTTATTCTTGTACTCTTCTTGTACTTGTGGTCCAATCTCCCTTAATCTTCAGTAATGTCTGAAAGCTATTGCAAAAGTTCCTCACAGATTATATTTAGGAAGTGAGTGTTTTGGATTATATGAATGTGATGTTTTACCAAGAATCAAAAATTTAATCTCAATGCTTAGATGTCATCTTTGATCTCGGAATGATGTTATGAGAATGTAATATAATGATCAACTACTACAAAAAACATAATGTGTATTTATAATATGAGGTATTTGGTAGTATAGTAGAACTCTTAAAAAACACGAATTAGGATTTCTCGAAAAACACTGTCGCTTAAGCGCCAGACTAACGACAGGTGAGCAAGAGGTGTGTCGCTCGAGCGAGAGTTGAGCGACAATGATTTTGTTAGTCATGATCAAATTCATGAATTAGCCCACTTTTTTTTCTGCTCGAGTATCAGCTAGACGACAAGCTAGCATAAATCCGATGACTATTTCTCCTTGTTCTATACTTGAACCCAAAGACTCATAGTTTATCTATACAACACTCTAAAAGATTTCTTAACTTTTACAACTCTTTCATAACAATTATTTTCTTTTATAATAATCATTTTGTCTAAAGAAAGTCCTAACAACATTAATAGATGGAAGAAAATGTCTCACTTCATGTATGTTAACACCGAAAATTGAAAGAGCAATATTAAAGTGTAGAGAAAAAAAAAACACACCATATTAGTATATTCTCTTCTCCTCCTCCATTCAAGTTGCAATTCTCAATGTGAGAAATGTTGTGTAATCCCCTACTTTGCAATGGTTAAAGCTTTCTTGACGAGATTCCAAGAGAACTAATCTTAGTCAAGAGTCGTTTGACAAAGTTTTACCAGATTTTGGTAAAAGTAGATATAATATGTGATTGAAAAGTTAATAAAAGTTGTGAGTTTTATGAAATATGATTAAAATTGAAGTTTAACTAGTTAAAAAGTCGAAAAAATATTAGCAAAGTTTTATCAAACTAGCACTAAAGTTAATCCAATAATTACAAAAACCTAGAATTGAGTTTCTTATCTTCGTTCCTGTTGAATATTGATGCCAATTTTGTCATTTATATTCAACTGTGGGACGATGATGAAATGGGCTTGGCCCAATATTGTTGGAACGGATACATTACCATTGCCCAATAACACAATATTAGTTTCAGGCCCAAAACCCAAGCCCAAGTAATAAATCCAATTTAGTTGCTCTGGCCCGGTTAACAAATGGGCTGCTTAGTTGATAAGTGGGCTTATTAGTTAATTAGTTGATTAATGGGCTGAATTAGTCGGTTGATGGTTGGGACCTTTATATATTCTTGCTGGTCCATTTCTGTTGGCAGAATTCATTTTCATCTTTTCTCTAGTTTTGTGCGAGAAATAGAGGGCTCCCATTCTTCCTTGCGATGTGCGTGAGAAAAAGGCTACTGTGTGTTCTGCCTTTGCATTTTCTGCTCGTTTCCTTTCTCAATGATTTGTTCTCAGTGAATATTATTTCTTTGTGAAATTATCTTAGTGATTGAGAGGGGAGTTTCTCGAGTTCTTTGTGATACCAATTGATTTGTTCGATTGGGGCCATTGAAGTAGCTTCTTGGTTTATTATCTTAGGGTTTGGGTGTTTTGAGGCCGCTACTATATTGTACAGACGGGTACAATGTCTTTGTGAATTTCTAAGCCCATTGTAACATTCTATCATTCTTGGTGAATCTAAATTTGTTTATTCTTGGTGAATAATTGATTGCTTCCGCGTGTTCTTGAGGCTCAAATCCCTTTCAAGTGGTATCAGAGAGCTGTTGAGGGTGTAAGGAGCCTTCGATCGAGATTTGGTAACTGGAAAATTAAGGTTCTATTTGACATTCGTTTTTTCTCGATTTTGTGCATAAACCTTAAGTTTTCTTATTGTTTAGAATAGCTACTAATACATTCTCTGTTTATATTTCTTGTGAGGAATTCGTTCTTGGTGAACCGTATTGGAGAATAGGACTGCTAGTTTGGAGTACTGCAGATTCTCCAATTTCCTCGTCTTGGTGCTGGTTGTTCCAACTAGCTTGGTGAAACCTTTCTAACACCCTACATTCCTTGATTCTTGATTTTGTTATTATTAGATCTTGAATATTGTTGAATTTTTCCCCCCTGATTTCCCCTGTAAGTTGTGTTCCCTACCTGAAATTGTTAGACTTCTGGTTATTAGTCTGTTGTTAGATAGTAGCATATTCTTTGTGAATTTTTTGTTGTGATTGTTGGTTGTTTTAAACTTACTGCTGAACTTGATCGATTCACTGTAACTTTAAACTGCTTAACATCCTGTTAGTTTGTTTTCACTGGATTGATAGCCTGTTTTTCAGTTTTAATATTTCTTAATTCCTGCTTTGGTTTATACTGTGAGCTGCGTGACTATAAACTGGTTAAGTTTTTGAAATATCAGTTTACTGTTTTTCTGTGGAACTGTGACCTCAAAATCTTTTGTGATGATTAAAAACTTCAAATGACAATATCAACATTTGAACTTGGAGTTTTTAATGGAAAAGGGGATTTCCCCATTTGGCAGCAAAAAATGAGAGGGGTCTTAGTTCAACAGAAAGTCTCTAAGGCTATAACTGGTGAATTTCCTGCTATTATGACTGATGATCAAAGACTTGAATCTGATGAACTTGCTTATACCTCTATAATTCTTCATTTGTCTGATCAAGTGTTGAGAAAAGTTGGTAAACTTGATAGTGCTAAGGCTTTGTGGGATAAGCTAGAAGAGCAATACATGTCTAAGAGTCTGCCTAATAAACTCTTCCTTTTAGAGAGGTTCTTTAGCTTAAGATTGATATGTCTAAAGATTTAGATGATAATCTTGATACTTTTAATAAATTAGTTCAAGATATCGCTAACACTAGGGAGAAGGTGTCAGATGAATATAAAGCTGTTATCCTGTTGAATGCTATACCTGATGTGTATAAGGATGTTAAGTCTGCTATTAAGTATGGTAGAGATACCTTGACTCCTGACATAGTGATCAATTCTTTGAGGAGTAAAGAATTAGAGCTTAAGGTTGATAGAATCGGGAAGGATTTTGAGAGTTTGTCTGTGAGAGGTAGACCTATGACTAGGCAAGTCAGTGGTCAGAGTTATCAAGGGAGCAATCATAACAATTCTAAGAAGAAGGTGAAATGGGGACCTAGATCTAAGTCTAGGAGTGGACTTAGGAAGTGTTATGGGTGTGGTAAGACATGACATTTTATAAAGGATTGTTATAAGAAGAAAAGTGAACAGAGAGAGAAGAGAGTGGATGAGGGGAATGTAGTTGAACCTCTAGATGAGAGGACTGTTGATATATATGTGGTGACACAACCCACTCCTGATGTGAATACTGTCGACTATGTGGATGACAGTGGTCAGGATAGTGAATGGATTATGGATTCAGGGTGCACTTTCCATATGACCTCTAGAAGACCTTGGTTAGAGAACTTTAAGGATCTTGATGGTGGAGAGGTAGTTATGGGTAATAATGTAGCTTGTAGCATTAAAGGAATTGGTAGTGTGACTTTGAAGTTTGATAATGGATATACCTTTACCTTGGAAAGAGTAAGGTATATTCCTGATTTGAATAGAAACTTGATTTCTATGGGTAATCTAGATGACATAGGTCTGCAAGGCCGGATTGGAAATGGTTCTTTGCAAATAATTAAGGGTTCCTTAATTATTTTCAAAGGGATCAAGAGAAATGGTATATATGTCACTAGAGCAAGTGTAGTTCAGAGTCACATTGCTGAGTCCTCTAGTGCTGAGATTGATGCTACCCTGAAGTGGCAAAATGGGCTAGCTCATGTGAGTGAAAAGAGGTTACACATTTTGAATAGGAGAGGAGCTTTTGGAAGGGATGTGATTTCTAAGGTTCCATTTTGTGAGCACTGTACTTTAGGAAAACAACATAGACTTCATTTTAATAGTGGTCAGCATCGAACTGCATCTATCTTTGAGTATATTCATTCTGACCTGTGGGGTCCATCATCTAGTACCACTCAAGGTGGCAACAAATATTTTTTATCACTGATTGATGATTTTTCAAGAAAAGTTTAGATTTACCTTTTGTAACAAAAATCAGAAACTTTTGAAAAGTTTAAAAATTGGAAAACTTTAATTGAAAATCAAATGGATAAAAAGATCAAAGTTCTAAGAACAGACAATGGTCTGGAGTTTTGTAATACTGAATTTGATCAACTCTGTAGAGATGATTGGATCCTCAGGCACAAAACTGTTCCTTATACTCCTCAGCAAAATGGAGTTGCTGAAAGAATGAATAGTACTATATTGGATAAGGTTAGATGCATGATGATTAGTTCGGGGGTTCCTAAAGTACTTTGGGGTGAGGCTGTGATGACAGCGGTGTATATTGTGAATAGAACTCCTTCTAGTGTCTTAGATGGTAAGACACTTGAAGAGGTATGGTCAGGGAGATTATCTGATTATACTACTTTGAGAACTTTTGGATGTTCTGCTTATTCTCACCAAAGTATAGGTAAGTTGGAGCCCAGGTCTCAGAAATGTGTTTTCATGGGGTATCCTGAGGGAGTGAAAGGATACAGACTTTGGGCTAGAGATGAGAAGGGTTTTAAGATGATAACCAGTAGAAATGTGACCTTTAATGAAGGTGATATGTCGTGTTTGAGTAAGAGAGTCTCTAGTGATGATCCTAAGAGTGATGAGGATGAAGAGACTAGAATGCAAGTAAGGGTAGGTAACTCCCCTGAACTTGTTGAGGAGGAACAAGTTGAGATTGTAGGTGGTGAACATGACTTAGTAGGTGATGTAGTTGATCCTCTAGGTGATTATCAACTTGCTCGTGATAGAGCTAGGAGAGAGATCAGGGAACCCGCTAGGATGGGTGATTATCATTCCTTTGCTGTTTTATTATATCAAGACTTAGTTTTCAAGGAGCCTAAATCTTATGAAGAGGCGTTGAGTTGTCAACAATCTAAAGAGTGGCTAGGTGCTATGGAAGAAGAGATGAAGTCTCTTGTGAAGAATGATACTTGGAAGTTAGTTCCTAAACCTAAGGATAAGTCTTTGGTAGAGGTTTGTAAGTGGGTTTACAGTATTAAGGAGGGTAGTTCTTCTAAAGAGCCTCTTAGGTTTAAGGCTAGACTTGTTGCAAAGGGATTTACACAAAAGCCTGGTATTGATTATAATGAAACTTTCTCTCATGTTGTGAAATATACTACTATAAGAGTCATGCTTGCTTTAGTTGCTCAATATGATTTAGAGCTTGAACAAATGGATGTTAAAATTGCTTTCTTGCATGGTGATTTGGATGAAATGATTTATATGGTGCAACCTCAAGGTTTTATTGACTTGAAAATGCCAAATCATGTTTGTTTGCTTAATAGATCTTTGTATAGTTTGAAACAATCACCTAGGCAATGGTATATTAGATTTGACAATTATTTGTCTTCTATTGGCTTTGTGCGAAGTGCATTTGATCATTGTCTTTATTTTAAAAGAAATGATAAGAATGATGTGATTGTTTACTTGCTTTTGTATGTTGATGATATGCTATTTGTTGGACATAAAATGAGTGATATAAATGATATCAAAAAGGCTTTGAGTAATGAATTTGAAATGAAAGACTTAGGGCATGCTAGAAAAATTTTAGGGATGGATATTAAAAGAGATAGATCACAACAATCTCTTCTTTTAACCCAATCTGACTACGTGAAAAAGGTGTTATCTAAATTTGCTATGCATGATTCTAAGCCTGTTACTTTGCCTCTTGCTTGTCATTTTAGATTGAGTAAAGAGCAATGTCCACATGATGTGTCTGACATTAAATACATGCAAAAGGTACCTTATGCTAATGCGGTTGGATCGGTTATGTATACTATGGTATGTACTAGACCGGATGTTGCACATGCTATTAGCATTTTGAGTAGATTTATGGCAAACCCGGATCTGGAACATTGGACCGCTTTAAAATGGCTTTTAAGATACTTAAAAGGTTCTGCAGATTTAAGATTGCATTTTAAATTTTGTAAAGAGGGTGTTGTGTTGAAAGGGTATGTGGATTCTGATTATGCTAGTAATAAGGACAATAGGAAATAACTTCATATGTGTTTACTTTATGTGGTGCTTGTATTAGTTGGAAGTCTCAATTGCAGACTATTGTTGCCTTATCTACTACTACTGAAGTTATAAAGGAGTCTTTGTGGCTTAAAGGCTTGTTATGTGAACTAAATGAATTGCATGATCCTGTTGTGGTTTATTGTGATAGTCAGAGTGCTATTCATCTATGTAAAAATCCTGTTTTTCATGATAGGACAAAACATATAGATATTAGGATGCATTTCATTAGAGATATAGTTCATAAAAAATCTATTTTGCTTGAGAAAATCCCTACACAATTTAATCCCGCGGATATGGGAACAAAGGTACTTCCTCTTTCCAAGTTTAAATCTTGCTTACAAATTCTAAGAATTGATTTTGGGTGAATCTTGTTTTTCTTGCAGGTGGTAACCTCTTTGGTGTTGGTGCGATGAACACTAATGTGTTTGGTGGTTTATGACATTGGCATCAAGGGGGAGATTTGTTGAATATTGATGCCAATTTTGTCATTTATATTCAACTGTGGGGCGATGATGAAATGGGCTTGGCCCAATATTGTTGGAACTGATACATTATCGTTGCCCAATAACACAATATTAGTTTCAGGCTCAAAACCCAAGCCCAAGTAATAAATCCAATTTAGTTGCTCTGGCCCGGTTAACAAATGGGCTGCTTAGTTGATAAGTGGGCTTATTAGTTAATTAGTTGATTAATGGGCTGAATTAGTTGGTTGATGGTTGGGACCTTTATATATTCTTGCTGGTCCATTTCTATTGGCAGAATTCATTTTCATCTTTTCTCTAGTTTTGTGCGAGAAACAGAGGGCTCCCATTCTTCCTTGTGATGTGCATGAGAAAAAGGCTACTGTGTATTCTGCCTTTGCATTTTCTGCTCGTTTCCTTCCTCAATGATTTGTTCTCAGTAAATATTATTTCTTTGTGAAGTTATCTTAGTGATTGAGAGGGGAGTTTCTCGAGTTCTTTGTGATACCAATTGATTTGTTCGATTGGGGCCATTGAAGTAGCTTTTTGGTTTATTATCTTAGGGTTTGGGTGTTTTGAGGCCGCTACTATATTGTACAGACGTGTACAATGTCTTTGTGAATTTCTTAGCTCGTTGTAACATTCTATCATTCTTGGTGAATCTGAATTTGTTTATTCTTGGTGAATAATTGATTGCTTCCGCGTGTTCTTCAGGCTCAAATCCCTTTCAGTTCCCATTCGATGTAAGATGTGTGGCTCCATCCAAACGCGGTCCAGCTTAGTCTGACACCGTTTCAGTTAAATGAGGTACAATTTGATTCTTTGACAAAACTCTCGAGGCAAAGTGGTGTGTAACTTTTTGAGCTTCTATGTTAGTTAGATAGTTGAGATGACAATATCGGTGCATCTAAAAGTAAACAATTTTTTGTTAATTAATTGGTCAAAACATATATGAAGCCTCACAAGAGTAGAGTAAAGATAGTCGTTACATGTATTTCTTTCTTAATTATGTCAATTTTATCGTAGCAAACAAGTTGCAAACATGCTCAATTCTTTAGATAACTAAATCATTCATCAGCTTCGAGGTTCTGCACAAGTTAGCTTAGCCCCTCATTTTCAATCACATCATCTAATAAAATAATATTAAACGTAAATTTGAAACTTTTCATTCCTTTTTAACCACACATTTTTATAAAAAATCACTACTCTATAATGCATTTTTTTCCCAAAATTTGATTTTAATGCAGCCCAAACAAGTGCTTAGTTTGACAACTCTCTCACCATTAATTTATAGGTTTCATAAAATATTAATTGCCTTCGTTGATATTAAGGATATGGAAATATTTTCATCTTTTCTGTAATTTTTCAGTTTTTTTACATCTGGAATTGTTCTCCTACCCACATGCTGATGTGGCAGGAGAACCCAACGTCGGGTTCTCTCCGAGTGAATATAATAAGACTTCACATTGTGGGTAGGAGAACGAGTCTGTTATTACATGTTCCATTTCTCAAATTCTTGATGGACCGAAATCAGGGGCGGCCCTGAGGGTGCGTGAGTTGAGCGACCGCACAGGGCCTTATCAGTGTAGGGGCACCAATTTTATTATGTTATATTGAAGGGCACAATTAAAAGATAGACAAATGATCATTTTTATTTAACATTATTGTATTTCTTATTCATAATTACAAATCATATCTAGGCATTTTTATTAAAGCAAGGGAAATTATTCAAATGGTTTAGGTACCTTCATAGCTAATTTCAGTGTGTTGTGTTTAACTATTTTCATTTGTGGATTATTTCTTTATTAATTGTATGCTTTTGATTTGGTATGATATGCTTTTGATTTGGTATGATATGCAATTGCATAAGATACTAAAACTAAGAATAATGTAATATAATTTTCTTAAATAGTATCCTACTTTAAATAACGTCGAGGAAAAGGAAAAATAGGAAAAAATATAATTCGTAGGAATAAACATTTTGATGAAAATGTCACTGTAAAAAACGTACAGTCATTTGAAGATTCTTTCATAGCTAATTATTTCCTTTATATAGTAGATCAAGCAATTGGATCACTTGACCAAATGTTCGATCAATTCAATTCATATGAAAAAAAAATTGGATTTCTAGTTTTTTTTTTGACAAGTTAAACACATTGGGTGATGCTGATTTGAAAGAATGTTGTGATTATCTTAACATTTTTCTAAGACATGTAAATTTTTGTGATCTTGATGGCAAATATTTGCTTCAAGAGTTAAAATTTTTTTGAAATCTTTCACACAAAAAAAAAAAAAAAAAAAAAGGTTTTTGATATATTAACTTATTTGAAATACTAAAAGAAACAAAGACAACTTTTGATATATTGATTTACTTGAAAAAATTGGATTGCTTTTCGAATACATTTATTGTTTATAGAGTATTACTGACAATTAATGTTATTGGTGCATCTGTCAAAAGAAATTTTTCAAAATTGAAATTATTAAAATTCTATTTACAATCAACCATGTTATAAGAACGATTGAATGACTTAATTTTGATATCTATTGAACAAGATTTGTTAGAAACGAAAGTTTAATTAGTTAGTTTGCTTCTAGAAATACGAAAAGAAATATTTTTACATGATTTATTGTATTTCAAAGTTTACACGTGGTATTTGATGTTTCTTATTTCAAGGTTTTCTCATATGGAATTGCACGAAAAGTTTAGGGACTTGGATGATTCTTTGTTGATGACATGAATTTTGATGACATTTGGAAGGTATTTTTGAACTTTATTTATACTTTTCTTATTCACGACATTTAAAAAAATATACAGTATCTAAATATCATAATTTTGCGATGATATAATATTATTGAAATATATATATTTTTTAATTTCATAAAAGGGGTACCATTTTAAAATATCGCACAGGGCATCCAAAATTTTAGGACCGACCTTGACTGAAATAAAGATTTATTTCTTCGAATGATAGTTAATACACGATTAAAAAGAAGAATATGAAGCTTTCCATGCCCAAATGTCCAGACTCTTGTATGTCTTATCTTTCTGCACAAAGTACACTGTTGTATAAATGTGGTATGTCGTCGTTCACTTGACCCGAGACATAACGAGAATCGCCTGTCCCAAACTAGGATATACAAGAGGAACCCAGTCTTCAACATTCTCAGCAGTTCTTGAAGGTGAAAGCACAAGTACTTAAAACCACTAAATAACATCACTTGGCTTGCTCAGCTCTTGAACCACTGATGCCATGGTCGGTCTACTGTCTGGAAGCTCATGGGTGCAGTCGAGTGCAATTTTTGCTAAACGGGCTGCCTCTGACTCAGTGAACTTGCCCTTGAGTTTCAAGTCAACAAAATCTTCCAATTTTCCAGCTTCAGCTGCCAGTCTTGTTAGGGTAGCAAGTTTTTGTTTGCCAGAGATTACTTGAAGGATTATCACTCCAAATGCATAAACATCACTCTTCTCTGTGAAACGACCAGTAGTTATGTACTCGGGAGCCATATATCCAAACGCAGCACTGACTTTGAGGGCTGAGTAAACAACATCATCAGCAAGGAGCTTCAAAAGACCAGAATCCAATATTAATGGATTGAAATGTTCGTCTACAAGGACTTTCTCCACGGATATATTTTGGTGAACAGTGGGAGGTTTGCTTGGTTCACTGCCGTGCAAGTACTCTATACCTGTTGATACATTAACCCCATAAGACATCACAGAATAGAATGAAAAATAATCTTAGAACTTAAACAATTAAGAGTATTTCACGTCATCAAATTGAACTTAATATGATGCTCAGGTGAATCTATTAAGAGTAAGCAATAACTCCATATTAATTGACACAAAGAACTCGACTGATTAAAAGAATTTAACTTTGTGGAGCCTAACTATACTGTACACTTACCACCAACTGCAGGGTATTTTTCAAGTGTATTTTGCATTCAGGAATATATTTAGCATTCATACATTTAGTAGAAGTTACTTCGAACAGTGTAGACCTGATATACTTCCAATAAATATTGCATTTTCTCGGAAACGACAAGCAATTATGATCACATCCAAATAATTCAAGAAGTCATTACATTCAGTACACAATATAATGGGGAAAGGAGCAGTTTTTAGCAAAATGTAACATCTCAGACCCTGAATGAGCGCAGCAGACAGACATCTGACTTAACTGCAGATATTTCTGTAGAAGATTTCCTTGTATGGATAGTAAATTTTGGATATGGTGAATAGTGTTGCTCCATACTTTCAAATTAAGCAATGTCATTACTTAAAAGTAAGAAAAAGTGACTTATCCAGGTGTGTTTGGATAACTATTGCTTAATTTGAAGCTTAGCAAAACATGGTCTGCAAGACTGACTTTGAAAAGATGACATGGACAACACATTAAATTCATGAATGTCAAAGCCTTGTTACCATTTCTAGGACCAACTTAAGCTAGCTAAGGCTTACAACCTACTTCATCAGTTGTGGCACAACAAATTTAAGATCATCAAGAAATGCATTTATTGCAACTGCTTATGGTCTCTTAGAAGTGAGTGCAATAATTGTTGTATGAGAAGTAGTTATGAATTACCTTTTCTTGAATGATAAAAGCTGCATAACATGGTCTTCGAGTATTGCTTGGCCAAGTTAAGTAAGCTATTGATGAAGGGAACGTGTATGAAAAGAGACTAATGAATAGAAAATGAACAATCTTCCATACTCTGTTGATTCAATTAAGAATACCAGAGAGAAGACACCAAACACTTGATTTATGGGAACACTTGAGTTTGGAAAATTGAAGAGAGAACGAAGTTTAGTAATGTTTCCCATTTTTTAAATAAGAAAAGGACTCTTTCACGCCCTAAAAACCAAGAAATTCACACAAAATCACAAAGAATAAGGGACTGTGTCCTTGTTCTACTTAAAAACCCGTTTCTATTTGTAAAAGTCCGATAATTTGACCTAATACAACAGCACTGACCATTATATAGGATTGAATTATTTTGGTCTTTAGGAGATCCCGAGAGCCACATATTCCCACTCTTTGTAGGCTCCATCAGCTTAGTTATTGACAAACAACCTAATGCTCAAGAAAGTGTACATATGTGATATAATCAAACAATCAGAAGACTTGCTGCTGTTAATCTGTGACAGAAAATAAGAAAAAAAATATAATCTTCAAAACCAAGTGAAAATATGATTAATAGTAGTAGGAGGATACCAACCTTTTGCAATCCCATTGATGATGGAAATCCTTGTCGGCCAGTCAAGGACATTGATACTATCATCCTCGTTGTCCAGATACTGAGACAAATTACCCTTTGAAGCAAAGTTGTAGATTAGGAAACATTCGCCCCTGGCCTTTGAGCAACAGAAGCCCCTCAATTTAACAAGATTGTCATGCTTCAGAGAAGCCAATAAGCTTAATCCTTTTATAAATTCGGCTTCGACTGACTTGCAATTCATCTTGCTTATACTTTTGATCGCTACTTGTGATCCATCTTTTAAAATTCCCCTGTACACAGATGAGAACTTACTCTTTCCCAATAAATTCACCTCTGAGAAATGTTGAGTTGCCGATTCAACCTCTTCCAAATTAAACTTGAAGACGTTTAAAAACTCGTGACATATACCGTTGGAATCTTGAGAAGTGATCGCAGGATCCCATCCATTCGAATACTCAAGATCTACAAGAGAAGAGGGGCTTTTCTTGTAGACTTCTTTCGCCTGGTCGATGCTAAGCCGGTCATCAGAAGTATCAGATGTGTTCCCAACTTTCTGTTTACGCCTACGATACCGGAAAAAGATGAGAAATCCCCCGATCATCAGTGCAATTATGGCTGTAATTACTCCTGCTACAATGCCTATTTGTGGTAATTTTGATGAGGACCTCGAGCAATGAGTATGGTTACAAGGCATTGGAAAACTAGCAGTTTGGGGTATATTTGGAGGTACAGTTTTATTGGCATTTGGTTCAATTTGATTTGTGTTTAGATTATCCCAAGCAGTGCAAACTCTCAATGAAGAAAAGCCAACCCCACATAGACCGGGGTTGTTTTCAGGACGGAATCCTCCATTCAACCTCCTCAAAGCTTCTCGCAAGTATCGAAGGAAAAAGAACAACAAAAATTAGAATGTATGCGCAGGAAATGAAAATTTAACAACAAAAACAATGCAGAGAAAAAAAGAAAATAAAAATAAAAATACACCCATTCTAATAAACAATCCAAGAATTCTTGTTATACACACCTTTTAACCCCGAACCCACTTTCCTAGATTTTTTGATATTGAATCAAACACATTCCAACACCAGTTCGATATGTTTCTAGCTATTCCAATAACCTCATCGAATGATACAAGTCTTGAATGATAATAAACTACAACACATTAGAATGCCATGTTGACTATCCTTCACTCCGATTACATCTATAGTTCCTCAAACAACATGAGCTTTTAAAACCATGTATGAAACTTTCATTTAAAACAGCTCCTAATTGATAAAAGAAAGAACAAAAGGCCGTTACAGAATACATGAATATGAAGAAATCAACTTACCGGAAGGCACGGCTCCAGAAAGGTTATTGTTTTGTACATCTAGAAACTCCAATTGGGGAACATTCGCCAATCTAATTGGAATTGGACCGGATAGTTGATTGGAGCTCAAATTTAGCCTCTTGAGCCCTCCCAAATTTCCCAAGCTTTCGGGAATTTGCCCATTTAGTCTATTGTTTTCGAGTGCGAGAACACTCAACCTTTTTAAGAACCCCATCTCGTTAGGTATGTTCCCTGTTAACTGGTTACAGCATAGCTGCAGCACTGAAAGAACAACAAATTTAAATCATATAAAATAGAGTTGGAAAATTACCAAATCCTGGAAGTAAAATACCCCTTTCCTAGATGCAGATTGCCAATTCAAATCTTAAGCTTTATCAAATTAAATGATTGGAAACATATGAACTTTTGGAGAATTAACAGTTAATTTTTCCAAAACAAACACATCCCAGATACAAAAACTAACTTGGGGTGCATCTTATAGCCAAAATCCAGTTCAAAAAATAACACTTCACATGTCGCAGGAAGAGAGCTTTAAACTTTTCTTTTACAGAAATAAAACCACTAATTGTCTTTGTTTCAATCATAAGTTCTATATAAACAAATTTTAAATGTGTTATTTCTAATCTTTAACATCTCAAGAGTCAAGACACTGTGGTTCAACCTGGCATCAGTAGTTTAGCTTCGATTTCAAGTCTCGTGGTCACCCACCTACAGTGAATGGTTATTTCTAATAGTTTAAGCTTTGACACGAGGCCATATAAACTATAAAATCACACAGTACAAACCTTGAAGACTAGCCATGCTTCCGATCTCCGGCGGTATAATTCCAGAGAGATTATTCACATTGAGATAAAGATCTGTCAATTCAGTGAGATTAGCAATCTCCTTGGGTATTTCTCCAGTCAAAGAATTGTAATGCAAGTAAAGACCCGACAAACACTTGAGCTCCGCCACCGCCGGAGACACTTTTCCGGTGAGCCCTTTACTTTGCAGTGAAATATTACCCACCTTCCTGTGTTCATTACATGCCACACCTTCAAATTTCCCACTGCATGGATCCCCATCACTGACCCATGATGATAAGTACTTATTTTCTGGGTCCAAAGATGACTTTATATCCATTAATGCTCTCAATTCTGCATTTCCACAACTGGGTTTTATCAAAATAGATGCAAATGCAATCAAATGAAGGAAAATGAAGAATCCTGGAAAATCCATTTTCCGGGTTTGGTTCAGAACCAAAAAAATCAAATTCAAAAGCTGTGAGTTTTATCGATTATTGATCTTATCTCACAGTGTTTAAGTGAGAGAATGTTGGATTTTTGTGACTTTGGATTGCCTAATTCTCATTTGTTTTCTTGGTGTGAGAGAAGACTAACAGTGGGAAAGAGTTGAAAAAAGATGTCAGATTGTACGACTTGTGAGCGAATTGACACATGCACTCACATTACAATTTCATCGTCAAATTTATTTCTTTATTCGTCTGTAAGTTTCAATAGTATTCTTTGGAATTTACGAAAAGAAAATTTTATTATTATACGGTGCAAGTATGACAAGTTGGATCAGATTAATAATCTATGAATGCGGGTTTTGCCTATGAATTTATACCCAAAAATTCGACTAGTCACAAAATTTAATAAACATTTAAGGGCGTGTTCTGTAGAGATTAAAATCGGATTAAAATTGAAAAATTAGTCGTTATTGTTGACTTTTATTAGACGAGTAAGACTCAATAACGACTATATTTTCAATTTTAATTGAATTTTAATCTTTACCAAATAAGCGCTTAAATAATTTATGTGATTAAAAGTTGGTTGTACCAATATAATAAAAGATTTACGATTAATTGTGTGTTAAAGATCAATGACTAAATCGTTATTGGAACAATATATTCAAAACCAACACTACAATTCTTTCAATGTAACGTGCTGTGATGCTTATTGGCGAGCATGAATTTATACAACGTCCCTTGCCAACACTTAGCCCCTGTTTGGTATAGCATAAAAAATAAATAAAAATTTAAGTCAAAACAACAATAAATTTTAATTATTCATTTCATGAAATTTACAATTTTTATCAATTTTTTAACTATATATTTCATTAATTTTTATTAAAATTTACTGAAATTTTGATCTTTAATTACCTCAAAATGGGCTTAATTTAAATGATAGGAAGAATACATAAATCATGCTTTTACTTTTACCAATTTTAAAAATACCAAAACATGTTTCAAATTTCAAAATTCAGGTTTCTTTTAAATTTTTAATTATGAAATAATAATTACTAAATTAATTTATTATTAATATTTAATTATACTATAAAATAATTAACTCACCCTCTCTTCCACCACCCCTACAACTTCGGGGATATTTCGGCGACCTTTCCGGTCACCACTCTTCTCCGACGATCGTTCCGGCGACTTTTCCGATTCCGGCGAATATGTTAAGGTCACAGATCTATACAATTTGGTCACAATTCGAAATTTTTTAGGTCACAATTCAAAAATTTCATAGGTTGCAATTTGTTCATCGGTCACAACTTAAAAATTTAAACGCCACAATTTTTTCATCGGTCACAAATCACAAAATTTGTAAGTCACAATACTTATTTAGGTCACAATTTATCAATTTATTGGTCACAATTAATAATTTTTAGGTCACAAATTAATAATTTTTAAGTCACAATTAATAATTTTTTGGTCACAATTAATAATTAGTGGTCACAAACAAATCAAATTATTTATGACCACCACTAAATCACAAATCACCCGCAGAACACACAACCACCACCAACACCACCCAAACACGAAACCACGGCCGCCAACTTCTGTGACCACTCAAACAACAAAAATCACGATATCAACACCAAGGAACCAGACAACACCCATCCGCACACAGAACACACATACCCAACCGCACATCACCACCACTACCACCGTCCCACCACCACCTTCACTGTGCCGCCGCCGCCTGATCCACAACTGAAACATAGCCCAAAAATCTCACACCAAATCACGACGCGCAGCCCACAGCACAAAAATAACCCAAACACCAACACTGCCGCACGACGCACGCACAACTACAACAGCACCGCACAACGCACACACAACTACAGCAGCAACGCACGACGCAAATTCACCACAAAAAAAAAAAATAGATACGGATCGTGCAGAGGTGCAGTTGCACCGCGCTGTTGAAAAACCAACTGGATCCGTAGGCAAGAAGGCCGAAAATGATAGAGAACGACATCGACGCTGTGGCGGTGAGGAAGATGACGATGGTTGTGGTGGTGTTGTGGGAGTCCGCGCTGCTGGAAAAAACCATAAATCTGGATCTACGGGCTCTCACCGGTGGGGGAGGTGCTATTGGCGACGGGTTCCAAGCACAGAAATGGGAAGAGAAAATGGGATAGAGGGAAATGAATTTTAGGGTTGGTTTGAGTAATTTTAATTGGAATGAAAATTATATAATTAATATTAAATTAAATATAAAAAACCTAATTTTTGAAAAGTTAAACTTGTAATGTGATTTTTGAAAAGGGAAATCTAATAGCAGGGTGGGTGTAATTTCCTCTTAAATGAATTCTCAAAATTTTACGCACATTAACACTAACCCTTTTTCTTATTTATGTAATACAATAAAATCTTTTAAAAACCAAAAAGCTATATTTTTTACACACATAATTTGTTGCTTATCAAATTGGGAAGACTATGGCCCCGTTCGGGAGGGATTAAAAGCCAATTAAAATTGAAAATATGGCCGTTATTGGACCCCACTCGTCTAATAAAAGTCAACAATAACGGCTATATTTTCAATTTTAATCTGATTTTAATCCCTCCCACACAAGCCCTATATATGTCTCAAGTCTTCGGTGGATTCACCAAAAAAGTCAAAATAAAGGACTGACGGCAGTTGAGCTCCTTTTGACCTTGATTTAAATATATTTGTTTAATTAAAACTTATAATTTTTATTTGTAATGCCTTTTAAGGACCAGTGTAATGATGACATAGTGCTGACATCATCTCAGCATTACAATTTCAATAATGTTATTGGTACACTCCCTTCCTTGCACGGTGAACTTCTGCATCAAAAAGTGCTCTATTGACTTTATGATCCGTCCAAGGTTATAATGATTTACAGTAAGTCTGAAAGTCAGGCATTTTTTTGAAGCCTATTGAAGCGCTGTGTGGGCTAGAATACTATTTGTCAGATTTTCATCTGAAAACTTGAGAAGTTCTTGGTCAATATAAGGCTAAAGTGAATCTATTTAAGTTGTTCAATAACGTGTTGTCACGTGGCACAATATAACAATGATGTATAAGATAATATATAGCATGATTGCTACAAATTTCTATAACGAAATTTATTCAGCACAAATTTGGTACGGTTTTATATAATTGGAATACACAAAAGACGTTTTTATGCTTTATTGAATATCATGCTGTCTACGTTAAAAATTATAACAGTTTGAAATTCTTTTTGTCTTCTTTTTTATGTTTGTATTATGTATTCTCAAATGGAATGGATTCCAAAGGTAATAAGTCGCCAATTAGATTAAAAATAATAGGACAACTTGTAACATAGATTCTCTAACAATTATATTCGTGCAAAAAAAAAAAAAAAAAAATCTACAACCTTAATTGTAAACAAATCAATTCTCGATATTTTAGTTGTGTAACATCAGCCGTCTCGATGACCATTAGATTCAATTTCACATTAAAATGACATGCCCTATTTTGAGAGTAAATAAGCAAATATTAATAATTTAAGAAAAACCAATAATAAAGAAAATAAAAAGAAAGTATTAAGGACATTATATTCGAGTTAAAATATGTTATTTTCATTGATCGTCCATCACTAAAACTTTAACACTTCACTATGCTTAACAAATAAACAAGACGCTACATGTAACATTGATTTGAGATTCGAAATATGCTTAGCGTCTGTTTGGACACCATTTTTCCTCCCAAAATGCATTTTTATATCATATCAAGTGGGCCACCTTGTATGACACGTGTGGTATTACTGTGATATTTGTGGCAATTTTCCCTTTTTGCCCTTGTTTTGTTCTTTGTGCATTTTTGTCAATTTGACAACTGTTGATTGGAAAAGGGCAATTGTGAAAATGTAAAATTAAAAGACTGAAATTAGTACAATTAATAGTCAAATTTGTGTAAGATGAAATGGCGTCATTTTGTTCGCAACGGTCAATTTTCTTCAAAAAATGAGGACAAAATGCGCACCAAACAAGAGCTTAGAAATTGATTATATTCGAGTGCTTTAATTTAAATGGAGTGCACGGTTTGTTGATTTCAAATCTTAATTATTTTTATCTACTTTTGATAAAATCGAGTTTGTGTCGACTGGTAAAGGTGAAATTAAGCTAATTTTAACTTTTAAGTGAAAAAATAAGTTGTAGATGGCCTGCCTATAAACGGATGAAGCATTATAAAAACTCAATGATGAATTTGAAGAAAGTAGCTTACTAACTGTATTGGAGAAATAATTGATGAACATCACTCTCAACTTCATTTATTTTCTTGACAATGACTTGAACCAAACCATAGACAGAATGGACAATTCAAATAATTTCAATGGTTGCCTTTTGTATACACGTATGTATGTATTTCGATAAAAATATGTGATAAATTGAAACAAAGATCAATTGACTCGGTCATTGTCCCTACAAAAGTACTATGCGAATGAATTATTAGTCCAATTAGAAGGTCTAACGGGGAATTGCAGATCGTTCTATCAATCAACTCGAACTTATTGAAAATGGGAGTCACTAGATTCTAGACGAGACAATTCGTCCATCCGGGTATCCTTCTAATATCTTCCCACCATTCACGACTTGATTGAGCTTGACAAATGAATCATCGAGTTAATATCTTTTTTATTTCTAATCTATTACTTTTTCTCATGCTTTCACGCAAGAATTTACGTATTACAACAGATTTTGAATTTTGAATTTAGAACAAAATTTTTCTTCATTTATGGCGTTAAAATTCTAAAAGACATTCGGTAAACCACAATAAATAAATGAATAAAAATTATAGACTATGATACGATGCCAAATGTTTTCCATTAAAATCGCTTTTCCCTCTACAGTAGATTTGACATCTAAGCAATTATCGTCGAAAGTAGCTACAAATCTTCTTTTTGAATCTAACTTTTGTAAAAGTTAGATTTAAGAAAGAATTTTATGGATGCAACTCTAAAGTTTAAACATTAATCGGCATGAATACAAATTAACCCTAATGCCCTCGTCACTCAATTCACCCTTTTCTACCTCTTCTTACTTTTATCATTGTGATTACTTCAAAAGCAGTGAAGAAAAAAAATCCCTTTTTTGATTCACTTTTCTTACAGAGTAAATTTACCACACATTCTTCAATAAAATAATATTTTTCATCATATCAATAATTTTTTCTTTTTTTTTAACCAAACATTTCTCATCATATCACTATTCAAAATCAATTATTCCCCCAAAAATCCCTCACAAACAAGCTCTAAGTTCATGTTTGATACACATTCTTTCAAAATTCATTTTCAACCACAAATTTTTCAATAAAATAATATTTTATATCACATCAATAAATCTTCCTTACTTTTTAACCACATATTTCATATTATATCAATATTTAAAATACATTTGTTTCCCAGAGCTTGTTTGGGAGAGATTTTTTGGGGAAAAATTGATTTTGAATAGTGATATGATGGGAAATGTGTGGTTGAAAAAGAAGAAAAAATTATTGATGTGATGGAAAATATTATTTTATTGAAGAATGTGTGGTTGAAAATGAGAATTGATTTACTGTAAAAAAATTTAATTCCTCCCAAACAGGGCCTCAATAATATCCATCAAACACACCCTAATATATTGCTCGAGTATAGCAATTTAACTTTAAGCTCTAAAAAATGAGCAAATCATTCATTGACTTTATAGTATAATTAGACCCGACTCACCAGAAAATGTTCAATATCTATTAAATTATCACGTGACTCTTGCATATCCAATTTTCTGAAGTTAAGTTTTACTTTCGAACTTAGACTAGTGTTCAAAAATTTTAAAGTGAAGCATGTTTCAATGAGTTAAATTAGAACTAATTTTTTGTCGTCATGCTTTCAAGCATATTTGGGTAAGATTAAAAGTAGCTTAATACAGCAAAATCACCTTTTTAGTGACTTTTTAAGTTTACCCAAACATGTCGTTGCATCTTTTTTCAGATCAGTTTTACAAAGTCAAAAAACTGGATAATTTCATGTCTAGGAGGTAAAAAGAGGCCAAAACTTTAGGATGGGCCACAGCACAATATTAACACACAATCCGCCCACTAGATCAGATAACAATTTAACTATGATTTAGACAGTTTTCATTATGTAACAATGAAAGGTTGATGACCAACTTGCTAACGGATCAATGAGCTTCAGACATTGTGAGAGGCGATTAGCATTTGCTGCCACAGACGGAGATAGGGGAGGGGGGGTGCCTCCCAACATTGTCCGTTGGTCCACTATTCCTAGTTAATTTGTAATATATTTTTCAGTTTTGCCCCCCTTTAAAATTTTGACTCGCCCCGCAAAATTTTGAATTTTTTTTCATTAATAAATATTGACCCAATAACTTACATTTTAAAATTCAACCATACAAAAATTTTAGACCTAAACAAAAGATCCAGTAGTTAAATAAATAAATAGCCCAAATTCAATCCAAAGCAAATGACCCATTTATGGATCAATTACCCAAAAGTATACCCACGGCTTGTCTTGACTCTTCTAGTTTCAACAACTACAGAACGTACATTTTCAGTTATGAGTGTAATTAAGATAATGTTGCGTAATAGAATGGAAGATGATTTTTTGTCCAGTACCACGCTTGTGTTGAAGTGATGAGGACAATGAGAGATCAATTTCAGATGTCCAACCCATCTCTACCATCTGTTATATAGATATGCAGTTTACTTTTTGTGTTTTTTATGTCCATATAATGTTCATGTTTTCAATTTGTATAGCGTTAGACACATAGATGCACATATTATTTTTGTATCTACAAATTGATTGTCTTTTTGGTCAGTCAATCTAACTTGCCTATTGTGGTACTCAAAATCGTCGTTTTCAATCCTGCTAGTTAAAAAAAAAATTGGGGCGGGCCCACCCCCCGTATTTTCGTCACTGCAAGATTGAAATTCTGGCTACGTCCCTATTTGCTGCAGAGGTTCGTTCCTCCTGGAACGAGTGGTAGTTCAATTTGATTTGAAGGGATACCGTAGTCATTCCGATCATCCTCTGGTGCATCATCGATACCTCGATTTCCATCATTTCGATCACTTGAAGTCCCAGCAACAACATCCTTTGGGAACCATATCGTCTTTGCCAGATATTATATTACAAATATCCGTTAAAATGGCTTCCAAGTTCTTCTAAGAAAATGGTTAAAAATACCATTAATCAAGTAATTTACAATGTTGTTGGACTTCAGCTAAACCTAACATTTTTCTTTTTCCGAATTAGTCATTGAACTTTTATTTTTATTTCCATCGATGAACTCCACGATCCATATACCTACTTAGAAAATACGTTGTGGATATGCTAATAGAAAATACGTTGTGGCTTGAGAATCCGTTGGCATATCGTTTCTATCGCCAACCTAGACAAAAATGAGTGTTATTGAACTGGTTGAGCCTTCAAATCCCAAAGTAACGAAGAAAAAAAAAAGGAAGAGAACATATCATTATATACTAAAAGAGGCTAAGCAAATCTTACACGTGTCACAATTTCCCGTCGTCGTAAAAAGCCCCCTTTAAAAAAAAAATCCTGAAATTAGTCAATTTTTCAGCGCCCTCTTCTTCACTTCTCCATTATATCACGAAACCATCCATTCCTCATCACCCACTCCTCCTCTCCATACCGTTCCCATTATTCATCGATCCACCATGCTTCCTTCTTTCACTTTCTTCTTTCGCACCTGTTTTCTTTTCCATTTTCACGCCAACTAAGCAATTTATCTTCAACAGCAAAATTTACATTCCGTTGAGAAGAAGAAGAAATGGGTGTCGTTCCAGAACATTAATTGAGGAAGGTATGCTCTTATTGATGTTTATTTTACAAACCCTTTTCTTAATTTCTCTCTCTTTCTATTTATGACGATTTTCTTTGGGAAATTTATTCGGTTGATGAGCCACTCAGGAGATGTTTTTGGTTTGCATTGTTGTCTCTTCTCTTCATATTTGATGTGTAGTTTCAGTGCAAATATTGAATCAAATCTTGTAGTTACATGGTTTTGAAAATTAGCATTCTTTTTTTGTATCACAACATAATGTCATCATCTATTATCATTATTGATGCATTATTTATTCCAGTATTCAAATAGGTAGTTTAGATGATGCTAGGAAGATTTTCGATGGTATGTGTGAAAAGACAATAGAATTATGGAAGAGAATGGTTGGTAAGTATGCGAATGGGAGAGAACCGTTTGATAAAATGCCTGAAAGAGGTTCGTTCTTCTGGTGATGTTAAAGCAGGTGAAACTGTGAACACTAGAGATTTGTTTGGTATCATAGACTACTATCGTTGGACGTGTTCCGCACGTAGACACGAGAATGTGTCTACACGGCATGTTACCTTTTTTTTTTTTGGGTAGTAGTAAAATTTTATTTTTTAAGTTAGGAATTTTGATGCTAGCTTTCAGGTTTCTCCTTTTTTATTCTATGTGACTGAAATACACACGTGCAACATTTGATATAGATATTTGTACACAGATGGAAGAATAGAATACAGTTTTGCATGAAATTAAATTGAATAACGTAGTGCTTTTTCATTATTTTAAACATCACTAGCCTTTTTCGTGTCATATTACTCTGTTATACAATTATGTTGCAAGGAGACGACTCACAATGCAGTGTACACCAGAAACAGAGAACTAAACTAGACACTGAGAACTGAAAAGAGTAGAAATATTCATCTAAGCCTCCGTTTGGGAATAATTTATAAATGGTTTAATTTATAACATAGCAAGGCTTTCTATTTCTATGGCAGATATATAAACAGCATTAGATAGTGGAAGATGCTGTTTTTCATCCTTCTATGTTTTTTATTTTTTGTTTCTAAAGGAGATCATAGAATTTCACACCTCAAGACTCAAACCCACATACCCAGGTCATTAACCTGTAATGTTTCGCTCTTACCACTTGAGCTAAACCATTGCCTTTTTCACCATTCAATGATGCCATAGCTTGTGTTCTCTCCACTGGTCATCAATAAAGTGCTGGCTTTTACAGAGAGCTAATCCTCTTTGCATTTGCTGAGTTTGTAGAATAATTTTTGGAATTAGAAAATGGGAAGAATGTAAAATATATTTCCTCATAATGAGAAGATGGTCGAACATAATATCACGGCGAATTGTGAATGCATGGGATTTAACTCGATAACTTCAAAACCACAGCATATTAGTCTTCCTTCCTCTTTATTTTTTGGGTGGGAGTTGGTTAAAATGGAAATTCTTTTACGCCTGGTCATAGAAATTGAGTAATAAACAATAAAAATCCTAATTTTTTTTGGGACCATTTACTTTCACATTTTCATGGTTAATTCCTTTATATTTTTTGCCAGAGAGAAATGTCCATATTGAAGTTTTGTGTTGTTTGATGTTCCCAGGCATCTGGTTTTGATTTTATTTTGTTATATGAGTTTCCTGCAGAACTTTACACAAAAATAAAGTTTGAGTTACTGGTTTCTGCATATTCTACAATCACCACACATGATATAGCTCTTTTCCTTGGACTGAATGCCAATGATGCTGCAAACTGTAACCTCTCACCCTTTTTCATATGGCTTATAATACTAATTTACATTTAAAGCATGATACTTGTTTTAATGCTGCAAGGTGAATAATGAATATCTTCCTATCAAGAATGAAAACTTTGTAAATACTAAATTGTGACTACCTTATTATTTAATTTTTGGATTGGTGGGGCTCGGTGGGTGGAAGAATTATATGAAGTAATTTTATAGTGTTGATTGATGATGAGATAAAACGTAATCATCATTTTTCGCATATTTGTAGATATGTAATTTTTATTTTTAAAACTAACATTTCACCATAAATAAATCAATAGCTGACTTGTGGATAATAATAATAAATAATTAACAATGTAATTAGTATGGTAAAAAAAAAGTCAAACTATATTATCTGGTTAATATATAATGCTTGTTCCTTGTAATCATTGGTAAAGAGAAGACAAGAAGGAAACCTACATCAGGAGACAAGAGGAAAAAATGTTATTAGTATTATTGTATATAAAAAAAAATCTTGCACGGAGGCGAGGCACACGGGTGTGCCGAAAACACCTCCATCCAGGATGGAGACACTGCCGTGTTTCTATCCAAGTGGATGGAGGCATACCATGCCTCCATCCAAGTAATGGAGCCATGGTTTGCCTCCATCTACTTGGATGGAGGTACGGCGATGTCTCCATCCTGAATGGAAGTGTCCCCGCATGTGCACGGAGACTTATCAGTGTGCCTCATCTCTGTGCACGATTTTTTTTTTAACTATTAACAACATTTTTTCCTTTTATCTTGATGTAGGTTTCCTTCTTGTCTGCTCTTTATCCCTTCCACATGTTATTTTTTTGTCATAACATTTATGTAGGACTTAGTGTAATTATTTCTTCCTTTTTGGCTTGATATATCTCCTTTATGTATGTTTTTGCAGCGCTCCAATTTGAAGGAAAAAAAAAAAGAGGTAGCCCAGAAGGACTAAACAAACTATGTGGTGTTTTTCCTGAACTACAAACCATCTAAGGGCAACTGACTCTGCCAAGGACTGAGGTTTGGCCACCTGTTTTCTTTTCTTCATTATTCTTCCTAGTTAAGATGTTTAAAAAATGTACAAGAGTAACACAACTCTATTCTCTCTGAAATTTCCTATGTCCTAGGAATATTTGCAACAGGGTATATTCCAACAGCAGTGCTCAGAAAAGGTGCCTCAGCTTTTCTTTAGCCTCTTTTGATTTTTTTTCTTGTGAACAGAGTTATATTCACTGTTATTTTACTGATATGTCGTGGTCCATGCATTTCTTTTTCATTTTCTTTAATGTCTATCTCGATCTATTTGCGATCTATTTGCTACTAAGTACCAAAATTTTAACTTCTTTTCTATTTTACATTTATGCTACTCTGTTTCTTGATATTAGATGTAAGACAATTATTTTCTTTATAAAAAATGGTTAGCCACTGAGGCATCAATACTCCATGCATTGATGGGTGGAACTTCAGATGTAAGCAATTATTTTCTTTATACAATCACTTTCTTTCATTGAGGTCGTGCACTTGATCTCCTAATTTTCCAGATTAATGTGATTTTAGACACTTTTTGACTATATTGTGGAAAAACTAGCAAAATTTGTTGCTGAAGAAGAAAAAAAATGTAATGTCATAATGTTTGGCTAAGCATAAAAGCAAGTTAAAGTTGAGTTGCTTCCATTTTCCATCTTTGACTTATAAAAACATATTTGTTAGAAACTTACTTATTACTTAAAATTAAATAGTTTAAGCTTTGCCAAACATGCCATGAGAATTGATGCTAGAGGATTTGATTTTAAGAATGTCATATTCAAACAGAGGTATAAAATATTTTTTTTCGATTTTGATATTTACATGCATATGTACATGCACGTGGATATGTTAAGTGAATTATTAAATCGATCTCAATGGGCAGGACGGAAGTTTTTTTCCTACCCATTGCCAGCAGAAGATCAGCTTGGGGTAAATGATACAATTGGAACATGAGCTGGAGGTAGATAAAATAACTATTTTTCTTTAAAGAAGAAGTCTGCAAGAGACACGATCTCTCCGTGACACACGGAGAGTTTTTTTTACCCGATGAATATCTTTCATGTTTATGAATAAATTTCTCTAAAATTTACATATATTTATTTTCAACATTAAACAACTAACGTGTAATGCACGTTAACCACACTAGTGTCAAACGAAAAGATTTTATCTTATTCTCCAACTCCCTGAACTGCCACACCATGCCATCCCAACCCATCCTAAATTGCCATTGTAAACACCAACACGTGAACATTTCCATTCATTTAGCATACGAAAATAGACAGAGTGCCTAAACTCGAACAAAAATGAAAAATGTGTGTGAAACTGAAGTAGCCTATCTTCTTATTTCTCTCAAGGATTTCATAAACTAATTGCAGGCCGGAGTAGGTAGTTCGAAAATCTGAAAAGAACATTACCAAATAGGTTAAAGAGTAGGTAGATACTTGAAATTGGGAACAAAAATTATGCAAAGCACCAAGCATCATGTGTGAATTCGCGTGTGGACTGGCATACGAGACCATTGACATCTTTGATTAGTTTTATTTGATCGATTTAATTAATCTGTGACCATGAAAGTTTGCATATTCACCTCCTCTACGCTTCATTTAGATTAAATTGAACTAATAACATCAAGCTAGAAATAAGAATATGATGATACTTTATTGCATATCCATCGAAGCCCTTCAGCCGAAACCACATGACATCCCACATGGAATGCATAAGACCTACAAAAATCCACTAAATCCTAAGTACTTACCCACTGAAGCCCTTCCATGAAATGGACCCGCCGAAGCCCCTCTGTTGAAGTGATGAGGCTCACGAAGTTAAATTTGAAACTCTACAACGACGAGTGACGACTCACATTTGAAGATCTTGAATTCATGATATCTCGTTGGAATGATTGATTTGACTCTTGTAATAAATAATATGTCGAAGTCTTGTCAATCTAAGTTATATGATGTTTGTCCTTTTTTGGGAGCATTTAATGCTTCACAGACTAATTGGGTCAAAATTAATATATAAGATGCTTCGATTAAAGAGATGAGGTTACATGTCCTCTCATCCAATGGTCATCATTTCACATGTAACACTATAAATAAATTCATTTGTGTCATTAGGGGTAATGCAAATACATCTACTGTAAGCTATATATCCTCTCATCTTGAATAAAATTTTGGATTAAGAAAATTAGATGTTTGATTCTGGTTTTTAGTTCGATTTTTGTTGATCATTCCTTATCATCCAACTTCGCTCATATATATTCTCTCCTCTTGAATAAAATTTTTGATTGAGAAAGTTAGATGTTTGGTTCTAGTTTTTAGTTCGATTTTTGTTGATCGTTCCTTATCATTCAACTTCGCTCATATATCTTGTTGATGCCCGAATATATTTGTCTTGTGTTATTTAAATTCTCCTATGTTCAAATCCGAGATATTATTGACTAATAATCTGTTTACACGTGTCGGATTTATCTTGCGTGAACACAAGTGAGCCCAATATCTGTTGTGCACTTCAACGGTACAAAAAAGGTCAACACATATTATTGTTGTTGTTGTTGTTGTTATTCTTAATTAAGATAAAAATATGAAATCCAATTCCCAAAATTAAACATGGTCAATTCAGTTCTTTTTTAGTCAATTAGAAAACATATGAGGTTTATCATCTTTGATTACAAGGTTAGCATTGGCAATTGCTTCTTTCCTTTACTTTGAATCCTTGATGTCAGCTTTGATTAGAGCAAAATTGTCTAAGGATTGTTCTCTTTGTATTTCAGTTTTGAGTTTTGAGTTCATTTTAGATTTTGTGCTTTAGTGTTCATTTTGAGATTGTTGAAAATGTGTTCTTTTTATCATTTTGAAAAATTATTTTCAAAAATAAAAAATTGGAAAACATGTTCTATTCTTCCCCTCTCGTCTCGTCTCTCTCTCTCTCTCTCTCTCTCTCTCTCTCTCTCTCTCTCTCTCTCTCTCTTCTTCCCCTCCTCTCTGTCGTCGCTCTTTCTATTGTCTCCCTCGCAAGGCCACTGGCGCCAAAGACCACTACCGAGCTATAGCGACGAGCAGCGAGCGACCCTCCCTGCAATCGTCGGCTTCTTCATCTCTTTTGTTTATTTTTTTATGCGGTGGTTGATTTGGATGTGGTGGTGGTGTGCGATGGTTGGATGCATGGTGTGTGGTGGTTGAATGCGGCATCGCTGGTTTTTTTGGCTGTTGTGGCTGTGGCGGTGGCAGAGATTTTCGGTCACAACGTCGTCAGCTTATTTTGCTGTTGTGACTGTGGCAGTGGTTTTGGGTCGTGACGTCATTGTCGATGGTTTTGGCGATACGGCGACGACGATGTGGTTTAGGCAGTGATGATGGTGGCATAATTGAAAAAAAGCTAAAACGCGTTTTTGATTTTAACCGAAAACACTCAAAACAACATTTAGACATTTTCAATTTTCTTTATAAATTTTAAACTCGTTTTTGAAAATAGGTAAGTAAACGTATTTCCACAGTTTTGAAAAATCAAAAATAGAAAACGGAATAAAAAGGGCAATGAGAACAGCCCTTTATTGTCTAAGCTGCTCTTCAAAATCATTTATGAGGGTAAAACACCGATTTTTTTTTCAAAATCTGTGTTATAGATGTCCACACCTCCCGTGTATTGAAATCCATAATAGGGATGGCAAAAAACCCCCCATTAAACTCGATACCCACGAGGTCCCGTCCCGAACAGGGTATGAATTCCCCGCTTAATCGAGTTTTGGGGCGAAGAACTTGAACCAAGGGCAGGGGTCGGATAACGAGGTCCCCGCCCCATTTAATTTAGTTTTAATTTTTACAAATTAATTTTTCAGTTTGTCACATGTAATGGGCTAGCCCAGACCCAGACCCAGATTCTCATTTCCCAGAGAACCCAGACCCATGTCCTAGTAGCCAGATTGCCAAAATCCCTAATCTCATTACCATATCCCAATTTCATCCAATTTCACGCGAGGTGAGGTGGCGACCAAGGGTAATCAAATTAGATCATTTTCTATTTCCACAAAAAAACAAAAAATTGTGCATTCCGTCTCTAGCCGCTGTCCGTCGTCTCTAGCTGCCGTCTGTAGTCTCTAGCCGCCATATGCGTAATTTGGTAAGACAAGTTGCAGTTTCAGCTGCTAAGTTTTTCATAACTAGGAGTGCAGATGGTATTGCCAATTTCATTTTCATTTGATTAAGTTATTTGCAAATATTTTTCTTATTCAAATGCATTTGTTTGTTGATAGCATTTTTTTCTTATTCAAATATTTTTCTTACACATCTCAGATTTTCAGTCGACTTGCATTTGCAGCCTGCCTCTCTCTGCAATTTCTGCTTGTTTTTAGATCTAATGATTTTGACATATTAGTATGGTGGATTGTAAATTCAACAAAATATCATACTTTGCAAAAAGTTGCAAGATATATTTTATCTATTCCAGTATCCACAGTGGCATCAGAGTCTGCATTCAGTACTAGTGATAGATTTGTTAGTCCACACAGAAATAGGCTTCATCCAAACAGTTTGGAAGCTCTGAAGTGTGCTAGAGATTAGTTATGGACTGACATTCATTGTTACAAGAAATACAAAATCCTTTGATTTTTATAATTGTGTTTTTTATTATTTCTTTACTACGAA
Source organism: Fraxinus americana (assembly GCA_035079005.1). Taxonomy (NCBI): domain Eukaryota; kingdom Viridiplantae; phylum Streptophyta; class Magnoliopsida; order Lamiales; family Oleaceae; genus Fraxinus; species Fraxinus americana. The sequence goes on along the minus strand of CM068713.1, from coordinate 15,062,483 downwards.
CTAGTTTTATTTATTGTTAGAACATTCACCACCTTCATCGTACTTTGGATGTTCTAGTACGCAGTTGAGTGACACTGATATTGAAGATGGGGTAAATTGATTTTTCTTTAAATGAACTTATATACAAATAGTTAAATGCATTATTTGTCTAAATAATAATCATAGTCATCAATTTTTAAGGAGCCTAATATAGACATTCTAGACAATGACCGCACTTGAAGAATGAAGATCTAAAACATGAAATGTTGCATTATGTGATGTTTGCCCGCTATTTTGTAATCTTCAAATTAAATCTTGTATGGGTAACGGGGCCGGGAAAGGGAAGCCGCCCCACCCCGTTGCTATCCCTAATCCATAAATTACAAATGTTGCAAGTATAATTTACTTTTTTCTTATAATTATTTGTAACTTGGTTATAATTTATATATAAATATTGTAAGATATTAATGAAATATGCAATATTCTTTCAATTCATTATATGACTTTCTCTATTCGTATTATTTTTCATGTCTTATTTTTTAATATTTATCGATTCTCTAAATAAAGAAGTTACTAACTGTCAAAGTTTTGGTGATTCTCGCTAGACGACCGAAACTAGAAAGCTGGCAGTTTTGGAAGGAGATGATAAGTCTTCCTTTTACGAGTCAAATGCGCTTGCTGCCGTTTTAATATTTCCTTTTCTTTTTTTTTGTTTTTAGAATATTTTCAAAACTAGAATGTTGTCATATAAAATATTTTCAAAACGCCATCTATTTTGGAATCTTTCGAATGTTCTAGAAGGCGCTTTCACCTAGGACTTTCTGTTTGGTTAGAAAGACGATCCTGTCCTCGTTCTCCTCCATGAACCTGAAATCTCTCTACTGATTAATCTTGGACAATTTTGTCTTTTACCACCCAGAAAGGAAATACTAATTCAAAATTCAATGACAACTTTATTTCCTTTCCTGGACCAAGAAACCCAGTCAAGGAAGTCGGTTCCAATTTCAAATCCCACAAATACCCTTCTAAAGCAACTCTAATTGCGGGGTACATAGTCATTTTAATCAATGCCGTTGTCTATATAAGAACTTTTAACTTCGCACGCCTTTGGCAATTACTGTCTTCGCTTTCATCGATCTTGAAGAATTCGTTACTCGATTCACATATTTCCGTTAAAAAGATACGATCTGTTCTCAATATTCGATTTAACAAAACGAGATATGGAATCTTCTGAAGGAAACAAGATCAACGACGGAACCAGTTTTCAGCCATCGGAGCCGGTTCTCTGCGCCAGCGGCTGCGGCTTCTTCGGTACAGCGGCGACGATGGGTCTTTGCTCAAAGTGTTACTCATATTTACGGATCGAGAACGAACAAGCCGCCTCAGCCAAGATTGCCATGGAAAAGATTGTCGGTACTGTATGTCCATCATCTTCTGTGGTGGAAGAGAAGGTTGTAACGGAGGAGGTGGCGGCGGCAGTGGTGGAGAAGAAGGTGGTTAGTAATAGGTGTTTGAGTTGTAACAAAAAGTTGGGTTTGACGGGATTCAAGTGTAAGTGCGATAGTTTCTTCTGTGGAACGCACAGGTACCCGGAAAAACATGATTGTACCTTTGACTTCAAGGCACAAGGAAGAGAAGAGATTGCCAAGGCTAACCCTGTAATCAAGGCTGATAAAATTTATAGGTTTTGATTGAACAAGAATTCAATCTACCCTATGGAATTCATATTTCAAGTTCTTTTTAGAATTTATTTTTTAAGTTTAGTTGATAGATAATGATAATGATAATGCAAATGTAAAACGTTTGGGTCTCAGGACAGGCTGCATTGTTCTTGTAGTAGTTTGTTTGGTGGATTTGATTCCGTATTCAAGTGAGAAAAAGTAATTTGACAATGTGGGAATTGACATACATTCTAAAAATTGTTTTTGAAATCAACGATAAAAATCTTTACACGTCACTACTGGTCAAACTACCTGTGCAAACTCATCGTACAATTAGATTAATTCTTAAACAAATACAGCTAAAAATCCCAATTTCCGATTGTAGTTGTACATCTAAACATGCCCCTAATGCTTTTGAATATCTAGTAGATGAATAATGTTCTATCAATGTTTATATTTCTACTATAAGGAATCAGCTAAGTGATTTCTTCGACATTCAGAACACTTATGATCATTCGATATCATAGCAAACACAGAAGACATTTCAATTTCTAAATAGGTTGAATAAAATTCAGAAGTCACGTCTCAAAACATCAAGTTCCTTTAGACATTATAGCAAACTTATACCACATCGGATCGACAGATAGATTAGTAAATTGATTGTTAGCGATATCGACAAAATTCATCTGATCAGGTGACGATTCTTTTCTTCGAGCCCACGCATTACAAGAGAGAATCCCAGAACATGATTACAATCTGCAAAAAGCAAGCAGAAATCGTAGAGTAATCAATTATCATCATAACCGCAACTCTCCATGCCAGCAAGTAAATCTTATGAATGAAAGAAGAGAGCCAAAGTCCAGGTTTTTAGTTGTAAGTTTGATATTTGCGTTTTGTGCACTTATTCGAACTAAATTATTAAGTTTTTACTCCACTTGAGTTAGTTTTCGTTTATTTCAGTGTTTGACTCGTTTCTGAATGTTTGAAAAAGAAAGATGACAAAATTGAATAAAAGTTATAATTTTGGGATCAAATTCCACAAGTTATAATTTGAGAAGACATTTGTTGCCACAATTGATGAACTCAAGGACTAAATTGCGTTATTTGAAAAGAGATGAAACCTTGGAGAGAAATATTACATTAAACGGACATTGAAATTAAATTGTCTTTAGTTTGGACTTGCATTTGGAATCAAATTAAAGGATCGCTTGGGCTCCTGTTGAAAGAAACAAATTCGGCGGCTAAGGGTCTATGCTTGGAAGTATCGCCGTACCAGTTATGAGCTTTTTTTAAAGTAGCAATTTTTGAACCGATCAATTTTGAGTGGTTTTAGTAACAATTTTTAAAACTCTCTAACCTATGTTTGGGAGTTTATTATTCACCAAATCTGAAAGCTGTTTAAAAGAATAAAATTAGATATATCATTTAGTAAAATTTTCTTTTATATGAATTTTTTTACTTAGAAGTGATGTTTTACTTATAAATACATTTTTTTAATATAAGTTAATATTTAATTTCAAAAATTAATTAAAATTTTAAGTTAAAATTTTTTACTTATAAATATATTTTACAATTATAAGTTAATTTTATACTTTTAAATAACTTTAAGTGAATTTTTTACTTATAAGTAACTTGTTTTGTATTTTATAAGTGAATTTTGTCTTATTAACAATATTTTTATTTTATAACAATTTTTTAATAAAAGTGATTTTTACTTTTAAGTAATTTTTAATTATAATATATTTTTTCTTATCTTACAAGTAATATTTTACTTATAAGTATTTTTTTCAATTATAATATAATATGTTTAAATCATAAATAAATTTTTAGTTAATATATCGTTATTTACAATTTACTTTTGAAGAAAATATAGTAGTCGTAAATAATTATTTTATAAAAAGTAAAATTAGAAAAAAATAAGAGAAACGATCAAAATTCGTCAATTTGGTGAATTGAGAGAACCGCTCAAAATTATATTATACCAATTTTGGATCGTCTAAAATGTCGTTTTTAAGCCATCCAAAACTGATATTCAGAAAAAACTAACAAGCACCGATTTTTTTAACACCCGTTCAAAATTACACTATGTCTCTGTTTGAGCCGCATTATTTTTCTCATTCTTCTACTCATTTTCAACAACACATTCTTTATTTTATAAAAAGTAAAATTAGAAAAGAATAAGAGAAACGGTCAAAATCCGTCGATTTGGTGGGTTGAGAGAACAGCTCAAAATTATATAATACCAATTTTGGATCGTCTAAAATGTCATTTTTAAGCCATCGAAAACTGGTGTTAAAAAAAAACTAACAAGCACCTATTTTTTCAACACTCGTTCAAAATTACACTATGTCCCTGTTTGAACCACGTTATTTTTTCTTTCTTCTACTCACCGTCAACAACACATTCTTTATTTTATAAAGAGTAAAATTTTGAAAAGAACAAGAGAAACGGTCAAAATACGTCGATTTGGTGGATTGAGGGAACCGCTCAAAATTATATTATACCAATTTTGGATTGTCTAAAATGTCGTTTTTAAGCCATCCAAAATTGGTATTTAGAAAAAACTAACAAGCACCTATTTTTTCAACACCCGTTCAAAATTACACTATGTCCCTGTTTGAACCACATTATTTTTTTCATTCTTCTACTCATTTTCAATTACACATTCTTTATTTTATAAAGAGTAAAATTTGAAAAGAATAAGAGAAACGATCAAAATTCGTCGATTTGGTGGGTTGAGAGGACCGCTCAAAATTATATTATACCGATTTTGGATCGTCTAAAATGTCATTTTTAAGCCATCCAAAACTAGTGTCCAGAAAAACTAACAAGCACAGATTTTTTCAACACTTGTTCAAAATTACACTATGTCCCTTTTTGAGCCACATTATTTTTCTCACTCATTCTTCTATTTATTTTCAACTACACATTCTTTAATAAAATAATATTTTTCATCATATCAATAATTTTTTCTCTTTTTCAACCACATATTTCCTATCACATCAACAGTAAAAATACATTCTTACTCCCAAAATGTGCATCAAACATGGGTTATATCAATTTTGGATGGCTTAAAAGCACCTTTTAAGCTATCCAAAATTGTGCTTTTAAGCCATCCAAAATTGGTACCTAAAAAGTCTAACAAACACCGATTTTTTCAACACCTCATGGACGGTAGCATCCAAAATTGGTTAAGAAAAAAAAACCATCCCAAGCAGGCCCTAAGGTTGAACTATATAAACACGCACAGGGGCTCAAATTGGAGGGGGATTGGACAAGTTTTTGGGCGGCGGCTGGTTGGAAAAAAAAGGGTGATTATGCACAAGCAGAAAACACGTGCTAAAAGGAAAAAAAAAAAAGAAAAAATAGAGATACACGCAGAAGCGGACAGAATGACGGACGGCTGGAGCATTAGAGAAAATAATTCCAATTTATTGTTCAATAGCCAATAAGTCATCAATAATTGTACAAAGAATTTGGGAATTAATCACTCGATTTGTCGATGATGTCGTTCCATTTTTATTTGTTTAATTCTGACATTATGAGTAGTTAACTAATTTTAGTGATAGAATATTCGATGAACCTTGTATCATGAATATTTAACTCGTGATTTTTTTAAACGTTTAAAGCACGTTTTTAATTAGTGAATGATTGACATGAATTTAATATTATTTACAATTATATGCACAATATTTGTATGAGTTTTGTGCCTTATTTTACATTCGAAGGATTGAAAATAAATTAGATATATGATATAAAAATATATCGTTATACTCTACATGGTCTTTTAAGTATTCAAAAATTCTTAATTCATTGTAGTATGTTTGCATCCGTTATAGAAATATAGTATGATCAAATATAATGATATGTTTAATTCTACTTGAGTGAGGATTAGGAATGTTAATTTTCATAATTGAATCGTATTGTCAAATATATTAATTCCAAGGTTAAAGGAGATTGATATAAAGGAATTTTACATCCTAAGACGCTTTTCATAATGATATTTTTATAAAATTCACACTTAATTATAACCTTGCACTGATTTTAAATAATTTAGGTCATGCATTTTTACATAATTTAAGTGGTCATAATTTAGTTTTAGAAAAATCACAATTTTCAATAGTTTTGATTAAGGCTAAATTAACTTGAACTAGTAATCTTTGTAGGTACGATATTTGGACTCTAAATTAATTTTACCACGGTAATTCAAATAAAGAATATCTTCGCGACAAAGTTTGACAAATTTGAGATATTGAAATAACGAGGTTCGACCAAAACTACACTTAGAGTGGGGCGAATGTGTGTTTATGTGGAATTAAAACTTAATAATTAATTAGTAACAAATCACTATTAATTATCTCTAAATGGTTAATCAAACAGTTCAATTTTTCCTATATTGACATACTGCAGTTATGAAAGTAATAAATAAACAAGATATGATCACGGAGAAACCTCAATTGGATAAAAACTCCGAGTACTTGTCATTCAATAGTCCACTATAAACGAATTAGAACTTACAGTCCGTCGACTCAACTACCAGTACTTTCCGACCTCCTGACTGCAATTCCCACCGCTCTCCTAGATTCCGTGCTCTTGCACCAACTCCCGACTGCAGTTTTCAAAGCCTTCATGGATTGCGCGCTCCTGCAACAACTCTCAGCGTTATGAATTCGTTTATCTCTTGTAGATTAACGAAGAACTCCGCATTCTTCAACAACTGGAACTCCAGTCACATTTCCTTGATTTTTAGAACTCTAACAGATGCGTAAGAAGTAGAAGTTTGGTATTTGGAATAATAGGTTATATAAAGGAAAGACAACTAGATTCACAACATAAGTCTTTAATGTGCTGTACACAAGTGAACTTATGGACTTATAGAGTGGTATTTTAAAATTGGCTTGGTCAAATTCCCATGACAGTGTCCTTTGTAGAGCTTTTATGTCTGGTGCATCATGGAAGAAAACACCCGAGAGGCCATATCTAGAAATCAATGTTCAGAAATGGCATGCAACCACAAGAAGTAAAACAGATATCCCCAAAGGGGACATGCCTGATTTTATGTTAATAGCAACTGGAGCACCAACACAAATAGCAGTCACAAACACCGAAAGTGGAGGCAGAAGTGGCCGGATGACATTGCACATTCGAGGAAAGAATCTGTATACACAAGTCAATGTAGGTAAGACAGAAACTGGAATATCGTGTAAACATAGTTAGATACAACTTATTGTTATTTTACTTTGATCGTTGAACAATTTTTGTTCCAATTTAGTCATCGAACTTTAACTTTTGTTTAGTTTGGGCACTCCACTTGTCTCCATCTGTTAACAGAATTGTTGATGCATAAAATTGGCGACGTGGCATAAAAAAAACTATTAAAATCTTGTCGACTTTGATGAGCTAGTAAGATCTCACCGCTTCTTTATGCTATGTCTTTAATTCTATGAGCCTCATTATTTTATGTTCGAATTTGATGCCATTTGTGACATTTACTTCTAACACTTTGGGGGCAATGATGAAATGGGCTAAGCCCAACTGCTGGAAAGTTTTTTGAGGAAAAAATTGCCCGATAACACACAAGGACTGACCCAAAATACCCGGCACAAAATCACTACCAATTGGAGTTGCTTTGACCGTTGGATGGAGATTAAATCAAGGGTGATGGCTTGGGCTATTTATACCAGCTGAACCGCTCTTTGAGCCCTAATTTCCTCATTCGTGTTCTCTTAGTTTCTCTGTGAAACTTTTGGGTTCCTTCAGCCTTCAGTTTCTTCGTGATTCTTCCTTCCTCTCTATGTAATACTTAGTGTATGATTAAAACTCTTGGTTTTAATCTTCAGTCTTGGTGATTGTGTGCCTTCGTGGTCTGAGGAGATGGCTTTCTGTTGTTGGCAGTGTGGTTATTTCCTTTGTCTCATTGAGTAGCTGTGTGGTAGCATGATTAGGGTGCTTGGTGTGGTTTGAGGCTGTTCTTGTGTACAAAAGGGTACAATGAATTTGTTTTTGAGCCCTATGTAACTTGGTGAACTGGTTTTCGATATTGTGCTATTAATTTCTGATTTGTGCTTCCGTTGTTCATATATTTCCTTACAAGTGGTATCGGAGAGTTAGTAAGGCGTGATTGAATCTTCGATTGATGGTTTGTCACTGGAAAATTGATTTCTAGTTGATGCCCTAAAATCGAGTAGATTAACAAAACCCTAATTTTTCACCCTTTTCTGTTTTGTCTACTAATTCCTCTCTCTGTTTTGTGTTTCTTGTGTGAGAACTCGATTCTTGGTGAATTGTGCTTGGAGCTTGGACTTCTTGCTAGCGGGGGCTGATTATTGACTCGGCCTGTGACTGGTTCTTGGGAAGTGCCAACTAGGTGCTCTACAGAGTCCCCAATCCCTTCTTCTTGGTGCTGGTTGTTCCAACTAGCTTGGTGAAACATTCATAAACCCCCTGCATTCCTGTTTTCTTATTCTATTGTTACTGCATCTCTTGAATATTGTCACTTCCCCTTATTTTCCCTGTGAATTGTGTTCCCTGGTGTTAGGATTGAACCTTGACCTAAGACCTTGAGCCTCATGGAATCCTGGCAATCCTAATACCTGTAGTTTTTTTTTTGGATCATTAGATATTAATCAGTTTGATATACAGTAGCATTATTGTTTGTGAATCCCTATGATTGTTGGCCTGTTTAATCTCATTGTTAATCTTCTGTTTGATTCACTGAGTCTATTAAACTGCTTATCATCACTGTTAATTTGTTTTTCACTGGTTGATAGTCTGTTTTCAGTATGATGTTTTAATTCTTGATTTGTTTACACTGTGATTTGTGTGACGTTTAAATTGATTGTTTGAAATATTTGTTTTCTGTTTTCTTTTTTGTAGAACCGTGAGCTCAAAAATTCTTTGCGTTGATTAAAAACTTCAAATGACAATGGCAACATTTGAACTTAGAGTTTTTAATGGAAAATGAGATTTCCCCATTTGACAACAAAAAATGAGAGGAATCTTAGTTCAACAGAAAGTGACTAAGGCTATAACTGGTGAATTTCCTGCTACTATGACTGATGATCAAAAACTTGAATCTGATTAACTTACTTATACTTCTATAATTCTTTATTTGTCTGATCAAGTGTTGAGAAAAATTGGTAAACTTGATAATGCTAAGGCTTTGTGGGAGAAGTTAGAAGGGCAATACATGTTTAAGAGTCTGCCTAATAAACTCTTCCTTTTAGAGAGGTTCTTTAGCTTTAAAATTGATATGTCTAAGGACTTAAATGATAATCTTGATACTTTTAATAAGCTAGTTCAAGATATCACTAATGTTGGGGATAAAGTTTCTGATAAGTACAAAGCTGTTATCCTTTTGAATGCTATACTTGATGAGTATAAGGATGTTAAGTCTGCTATTAAGTATGGCAGAGATACCTTAACTCTTGAGATTGTGATTAATTCTTTAGGAAGTAAAGAATTAGAGCTTAAGGTTGATAGAATTGGGAATGAGTTTGAGAGTTCGTCTGTGATAGGTAGACTATGGCTAGGTAAGTAAATGGCAAGAGTTATCAAGGGAGAAATCATAACAGTTCTAAGAAGAAGGGGAAATGGAATTCTAGATCTAAGTCTAGGAGTGGAATTAGGAAGTGTTATGGGTGTGGCGAGACATGACATTTTATAAAAGACTGTTATAAGAAGAATAATGAATAGAGAGAGATAAGAGTGGATGAGGGGAATGTTGTTGAACCCCTAGATGATAGGACTGTTGATGTGTATGTGGCGATAGAACCCATTTATGATTTGAATACTGTCGATTATGTGATTGACCGTGGTTAGGAAATGAGTGGATTATGGATTCAGGGTGTACATTTCATATGATCTCTAGAAGACCTTGGTTAGAGAACTTTAAGGATCTTGATGGTGGAGAGGTGGTTATGGGTAACAATGTAGCTTGTAGCATTAAAGGAATTGGTAGTGTGACTTTGAAATTTGATAATGGTTATACCTTTACTTTAGAAAGAGTAAGGTATATTCTTGATTTGAACGGAAACTTGATTTCTTTAGGTAATCTAGATGACATAGGCCTGCAAGGTCAGATTGATAATGGTTCTTTGAAAGTAATTTAGGGTTCATTAGTTATTTTCAAAGGAACCAAGAGGAATGGTATATATGTTACTAGAATCAGTGTAGTTCAGAGTCACATTGCTGAGTCCTCTAGTGCTGAGATTGATGCTACCTTGAAGTGGCATAATAGGCTAGCTCATGTGAGTGGAAAGGGCTTACATATTTTGAGTAAGAGAGTCTCTAGTGATGATCCTAAAAGTGATGAGGATGAACAGACTAGGATGCAAGTGAGTTTGGATCATTCTCCTAGACTTGTTGAAGAGGAATAAGTTGAGAATGAGGTTGAGGGGGAGAATGATGGTGTCACTAGTTCTCATAAACCTGTTGAAGGTGGTGAACATGACTTAGTAGGTGATGTGGTTGATCCTCTAAGTGATTGTCAACTTGTTCGTGATAGAGTTTGGAGGGAGATTGTGGAACCCATGAGGATAGGTGATTATCAATACTTTGTTGTTTTGTATCTTATCAAGACTTAGTTTTCAAGGAGTCTAAATCTTATGAGGAGGTTTTGAGTTGTCGACAATCTAATGAGTGGCTAGGTGTTATGGAAGAAGAGATAAAGTCCCTTGTGAAGGATAATACTTGGAGATTAGTTCCCAGACCTAATGATATGTCCTTGGCGGATTGTAAGTGGGTTTATAGTATTAGGAAGAGTAGTTCTTCTAAAGAGCATCATAGCTTTAAGGTTAGACTTGTTGCGAAGGGGTTTACTCAGAAATTTGGTATTGATCATTATGATATTTTCTTTCCTATTGTGAAATATACTATTATAAGAGTCATGCTTGTTTTGGTTGCTAAATGTGTTTTAGAACTTGAACAAATGGAAGTTATAAATGCCTTCTTGCATGGTGACTTGGATGAAACGATTTGTATGATACAACCTCAAGATTTTGTTGATTCTAGAAAGTCTAATCATGTTTGTTTGCTTAATAGATCTTTGTATGGTTCGAAATAATCACCTAAGCAATAGTATATTATATTTGACAATTATGTGTCGTCTATTGGCTTTGTGCATAGTTCATTTTATCATTGTCTTTATGTTAGAAGAAATGATAAGAATGATTTGATTGTTTACTTACTTTTGTATGTTGATGATATGTTGTTGGTTGGATATAAAATGTGTGATATAAATGACATTAAGAAGGATTTAACTTCTGAATCTGAAATGCATATGGTGTGCTGTCGTAGGCATCCAAAAATAGTTTTTAAACCTCTAAAACTAATGTAGTAATGAAAGTAAGGGTCGATCCCACGAAGAGTGTGTAATTCAACAATTTATGCTTCGTATAACGATTTGGAGGTTTTGTTTATAATGAAATCAATCTTATAACAAATAACAATGTAAATTAATGGGTTGTATTAAATCATTGAAACGAGTCTTGATCAAAGTCAACTTCCACCATTGGAGATTTATAACCATTTATCAATCCACAAAAAATATTCAATCCACATTCACAAAGAATAAATTCATATTTCTCTTTAATTTTAGTTAATCAGAAACCAACGTTCTAATTAACCCTAATTATCAAATAATTTCAGATCGGCGCTAAAGATTCAATTTAATAACAGCTTTAAATAATAGAAAAATCGATGAACTAGATAATACAAGCACCAGTGGTTGCATTCAATCTATTTAAACATTCTTCTTAAAATTCAATAACATCTATCGCAGAAAATTATCAAATCCTAGTGCTTCACAAGTTAAATAATTCAAACAATTACGAATTTGAGATTTAACTTAACTATAGATTGCAATATATGAAAAACTAATAGATCTCTTAACAATCAAACATGACAATCATAAAATTATGTATAGAAGAATATCCAATACTAAAAATATAAATTAAACAATGAAAATATGTGGATCTCACAGTTATAATGTGTTCCAAGGCTTCGATATCCTTCAATCAAGCACCAAGAGTTAGTTATACATGATAGATCTAAGAAAAATAGAGAGAAAATAGGTTGGAGGAGTTCTGGTGTGTTTTTGGGGTCTTTTACGGTTGAAAAGTCTTGCAAGATATGTTGTCAAAAGATTTTGAGTCAATTTAGGAAACTTGAGATTCGACATCAGGAAACAATCATGCGATCGCAAGGTATTAAGTCATGCTGTCATAAGGAACAAATAAATTCAACCTTCAGACTCTCGGTGATGGTCTGTGCGATCGCGCGGAATTAAAGCCATGTGATCGCAAGGCTTTATAAAGCTTTCGTAAATTTCTCTCCCAATATCCAATTGAGGCGATTCAAGATGAATTGGAAAGCTAACTCAAAGGACTACAACTTTTATTCAGATAACATCTTCGAATTCAATCATTTGATATGTCAAAAACTGATCTCAATATGAGGCTAAAAATCGGTGCAAAACTTTTCAACTTGAAAGTTGATATGTGATAATATTTTGGCTATATTTCATCCCTTTGACTTCTTTCTTCATCCAATTGGCCTCTAACACTCTCAAGTCTTCATCGTGAGGTTCGATACAACTTTTGAATATTTTGCACTTTGGTTCCCGAACTTTCGCTCTCTTCTTTTTGGTCATTTTCTCCTCATTTCTTCCAAATTACGCCATATCCATCGAATTGCCACCTAAACCAAAATATGAGAATACTAAGTACATTTAGGCATAAAATAGTCATATGATTGCATTAAATAAAGATGTAAAATGTGTATTTTATATTCCTATCAAATTCCCCCACACTTAACTTTTGCTCGTACTCGGCAAAACTCAAATTTCTTTCCCCAAAAACATCAAGTCATAATACCAAGAATATAAAACCATCAGCTTTAAAAAAAAAACACAAAATATCATGAATAAACATGTCACACAACTCATAATCAATTAGCAAGCATTTTCATATAAAGATGAAGTAAACTAAACATGTAGACCCTCACAGATATATGCACTCAACTCTCATGTGTTTAAAAGGGTAAGTGTTTCGTTCAAATTCATTCCAATTGAGATGTTCTACCATATGCTTGCATATCTTCTCATTCGCCACCACTTAGATCACATGCTTTACAAGAATCACAAGGATTTTTCAAAGGTTGTAATGTGGCTTATGGTCAAGGTGAGAAATATTTGGATAGGTGACTTAGGAGCCATCGAAACTAGTGGAGTAAAGATAAATAGACTTAGCTCAAACATATATATAAGACATGTAAACCAACCACTCCACATAATAGCTTCATCATTTTTGCATCTATCCCATAGAAATCGAACTCTTTCTTGAGATTAGGAAGAGTTATGAATATAGATCTTTTTCGCATTAAAATTACTCTCCTTCATCACTTATTTTTTTTCCTTTCCTTTCTTTTCTTTTCCTCAATAATTCATTTTTTTTCTTCTTCATTTTAAGTTTTTCTTGCACAATGTAAACTCCAATTTATACACCAATAATAGAATTCCCTGAATTGACATTGAAAATTTGTTCTAATTCACTAATAATAGCACTACCATAAATCTTGATATCCCCACACTTATTTTCTTGCATATTCACACTTCTCATGACATTCAACAATACTCCACTAGTTTTAAAACTTGGGTAAAGACATTATTTTTCCAGTTTAAAACTTGTAATATGAGTTTATACAAAGAAAATGCAATAAAGCTCAAAGGGGCTCAACAATGGAAAATTCAATTGCAGGGTCGGCTATTTGGTTAAGATGGCTAATTTATGTAACAAGGATGACTTTAATCATGTTCGTGCATGCATATGTCAATGTGATCTTGAAGAAAATCAAGGCAAGTTCTAGAGAGACAAAACCATGGAAGAATATCACACATGAAAAAAATATGAGATTATTATGGATATATCAGTCTAAAGGCTTAAGAATTTCGCCGACTTTTTGTCAACAAAATTTAGTCACTACCATTCTCAAAGAAAATAACTCCACTAATTAACTTTAAGTTGGAGGATTATTCATTCAATCATATTATGAGTTCTTTAAAAGCCTAATTAATTCAGCAAATAACATACACAACCCAAACAATCATTTAACTCTCAATTCATTTTTTTAAAAAATCATGCAAAAATTTTTAAAATTTAAACTCAATCTAAATCACATCCCCCACACTTAAAGCTTACATTGTCCCCAATGTAAGGTGAAATACAAAGAAAAAGATAAAGATAACTAAAATATGAATGCGAAAAACAAAAAAAATAAAAATAAAAAGATAAAGGAACAAACTCCCCTTGGGTTGCCTGCTAGGCAGCGCCTTTGTTTATTGTCTTTGGCTCGACTTATTGCTTTTTCCTTCACCTGGCATAGAATGGGTCTTCTAGATCCATTTGTGTCACGTCCTCCACATGAAGATCTTCATAGAAAGGTTTGAGCCTATGACCATTCACCTTAAATATCTTTGAGGTTTCCGACTCTGAATTTCTACTGCACCATGAGTAAAGACATTAGTAATAACAAAAGGTCCAATCCAATGGGAACGCAATTTACCTGGAAACAGATGAAGCAGCGATTAGTATAGGAGGACTTTTTGATCTACTTCAAATTTCTTCCTAGAAATTATCTTGTCATGGAAAGCTTTCGTCTTCTCCTTGTAAATTCTTGCACTCTCATAGGCATCATTGCGAATTTCCTCTAACTCTTGAAGTTGCAACTTTCTGTGTTCTCCACTCTCATCCATCTTCATGTTGAAACTCTTGACGGCCTAATAAGCTTTGTGTTCTCACTCCACTAGAAGGTGACAAGATTTCACAAACACTAACTGGTAGGGTGACATACCGATGGGTGTCTTGTACGCAATTTTGTATACCCATAAAGCCTCATCCAAGCGCAAGCTCCAATCTCTTCTATTTGGGCAGACCGTTTTCTCAATGATGAATTTGATTTCCCGATTTGACACATCCGTCTGACCATTAGTTTGTGGATGATATGCAGTTGACACCTTGTAGGTGACATGGTATTTTCTCAATAGAGCTTCCACAGTTCAATTACAAAAATGAGTGCCTCGATCGCTGATGAGGGCTCTCGGGATCCCAAACCTGGAGAATATATTAGACTTGATAAAATCTGCAACAACTTTGAATCATCAGTCCTGGTGGCTTTAGCTTCCACCCATTTCGAAACATAATCCATAGCAAGCAAAATATAAGTAAAACCGAAAGATACAGGAAATGTTCCCATGAAATCAATGCCCCAAATATCAAAGATTTCACAAACAAGTATGGCAGTTTGTGGCATTTCAGTCTTTTGAGATATATTACCTATTTTTTGACAGTTCTCACATGACTTACAAAAGGAGTAGGCGTCGTGAAATAATGATAGTCAATAGAAACCACATTCAAGCACTTTTCTTGCTGTCCCTTTTTCTCCAAAATGTCCTCCACAAGCATAAGAGTGACAGAAGGTAAGGATGGAAGTAATCGCATTTTCAGGAACACACATTCTAATCACTTGATCTGCACAATGCTTCTACAAGTATGGATCATCCCATACATAATATTTTGCATCACTCTTTAGCTTATCTCTTCGAACCCTGGACAAATCAGAAGGTAAAGTGTTAACAACCAAAAAATTTACAATATCTGCATACCATGGTAGTGTTGTGCTTGCAGAAAATAATTATTCATCAGGAAAGGTTTCCCGCAATTGGAGTTCGGTATCCACGTTAGTTAAACGGCTCAGATGATCTGCAACACTATTTTCTATTCCTTTTTTGTCTTTGATTTCTAGGTTGAATTCACTCAGGAGAAGTATCCATCGTATTAGTCTTGGTTCGCCTCTTTCTTTGTCATCAAGTAACGCAGAGTTGCATGATCAGAATAAATAATTACTTTAGTACCAAGTAAATAAGGGCGGAATTTTTCTAAAGCAAAAACAATAGCCAAGAGTTCTTTTTCAATTGTGGTATAGTTTCTCTGGGCATCATTTAGAGTTCTGAACGCATAATAGATGGCATGAGATGTTTTTCCAATTCTTTGACCTAACACTGCTCCAACTGCAAAGTTGCTTGCATCACACATGATTTTAAATGGAAAGTTCCAATCAGGGGGTTGACTGATTGGTGCAGAAGTCAACAGTTCTTTCAACT
Source organism: Fraxinus americana (assembly GCA_035079005.1). Taxonomy (NCBI): domain Eukaryota; kingdom Viridiplantae; phylum Streptophyta; class Magnoliopsida; order Lamiales; family Oleaceae; genus Fraxinus; species Fraxinus americana. The sequence goes on along the minus strand of CM068713.1, from coordinate 15,046,685 downwards.
TATCAAATGTCATTTTGCATGCCTCGTCAAATTCAAAAGCCACGTCCTTTTGTAACAATTTGCATAGGGGTAAAATAATTTTGGAGAAGTCCTTGATAAACTTGCAATAAAAACCTGCATGTCCAAAAAAAGAGCGAACCTCCCGCACACTAGCGGGGTAAGGTAGAGACTGAATAATGTCAATTTTAGCTTTATCTACTTCAATGCCCTTAGATGAGATAACATGCCCTAGAACTATACTTTGTTCTACCATAAAGTGACACTTTTCAGAATTCAAAACAAGATTAGTTTCCATACATCTTTTAAGGATTAACTCAAGGTTATGCAAACAATTATCAAATGAATCCCCATACACTGTGAAATCATCTATAAAGACCTCTATAATATGCTCAACATAATTTGAAAATATGCTTACCATACACCGTTGAAAAGTAGCTGGAGCATTACAAAGACCAAAGGGCATGCGACGGTATGCAAATGTTCCAATTGGACATGTGAAGGTTGTCTTTTCTTGATCTTCTGGGGCAATTGCAATCCGAAAATAACCTGAATAGCCATCAAGAAAACTATAGTAAGCATGAACTGCTAACCTTTCAAGCATTTGATCAATAAATGGTACAACAAAGTGATCTTTTCGGGTCACAGCATTTAATTTCCTATATTCTATACAAACCATTCACCCATTTTGAACACTGGTGGTAAACAATTCATCGTTATGATTCTTCACCACAGTTATCCCCGTCTTCTTAGGAACCATTTGAACTGGACTGACCCAACTGCTGTCAAAGATAGGATAAATCATGACAACTTCTAAAAGTTTGAGGACCTCTTTCCTCACTACATCCATCATGGGTGGATTTAATCTTCGTTGAGGTTGACGGGAAGGCTTTTCTCCTTCTTCAAGAAAAATGCGAAGCATGCAGGTGGATGGACTGATTCCCTTGATGTCTACAATTGTCCAACCAATGGCTGTTCAATGCTCCTTGAGGACCTCCACCAATATTTCTTCTTGCAATGTGGTCAATTCGTTGGGAATAATCACTGGCAATGTTTTGTCATCTCTGAGGAATACATATTTAAGGTGAGTAGGGAGAGATTTCAAATCCAGAACTGGGACCTGCACAACAGAAAGTAGAGTCTTTTCATTAGAAACGGGCAAATCAACATATAAACCCCTACCTGCTTGTTGTGACTTTGGAGGAGTGTTCAACATATCAACAGCTTCTCGCAAGCTGGGATTCAAAGTTAATTCATCACTCTCTTTATCTATACTCTTACAAATAGCAACCTCCAATTCATCATTCTCATCAAGTTCAAAAACATCGTATGCTAGATCATCAATTACATCGATAGAATACACAGCATTATCATCAACAGGAAATTTCATGGCATTATAGATATTAAATGTAATCACCTCACCATCAAATTCCATGGTCAATGTACCACTATGAACATCAATTTTAGCTTTGGATGTTTTTAAGAATGGTCTTTCTAACAAGATAGGGCTAGTTTGATCACTGTTTTCCACATCAAGCACATAAAAGTTAGCAGGAAAAACTAAGTCATTAACTTGTACAAGGACATCTTCAATCACACCCTTTGGGTAGACATTTGATCTATCAGCTAATTGAATTACCACACCAGTTTTAGTTAAGGGAGCAAGTTTCAAAGAAATATAAATGGAATATGGCATGACATTTATAGAGGCTCCTAAGTCTAACATGGCTTTCTTAAATCCAGTGTTACCTATCATGTAAGGGATAGTAACATACCTGGGTCTTTGCATTTTGTAGGAAGTTTCCTTTGAATGACAGCAGATACGTTTTCTCCAACTTTCACCTTTTCACACCCCTTCAGTTTCTGCTTTCTCTTAATAGTACATAATTCTTTTAAAAATTTAGTATAACGGGGTATTTGTTTAATAGCATCCAACAAGGGAATGTTCACCTCACATTTTCGAAAAGTTTCATAAAGCTCCCTATTTGGATAATTTTTCCTAGATTCTACTAAAGCCTGAGGGAATGGGGCTACTAGTTTATAGTCAGATAGTGAATGAAACTTACGTTTTGGTGCATCATCCTTAGTTGGGTTACTCTTTTCCACAGTGATGTCCATGTCGTTCTCATTGTCTTGTTCTGACGATGTAGGAATTTCATTTACTGGGGTTTCTACTTCCTTGCCATTTGTCAATATAATTGCACTTGCGTTCTCCCTTGGATTTACCACTGTTTGAGAGGGTAGTTTTCCCGAACTTTGTGATTCCAGCCGACTAACCGCGCTAGCCATTTGACCCATTTAATTTTCCAAACATTGAATGCTAGCCTTGGTCTCCTGTTAAAATTGTAAAGTGTTAGTTGCAAGAGATTTAACAATATCTTCTAAAGGTATTTCAGAGTTAGAAGATTGGCCCTGTTGTTGTCTAGGCGGGTATGGCTACCTTTATTGTTGAAAGTTTGGACGATTTTGAGCAACATGTTGATTTGATTGTGAACTTCCATAGCTAAGATTGGGATCATCCCTCAATCCTGGGTTGTATGTCTTCGAAAAAGGATCATAATTCCTTTGTGGTTGTCCAGGGAAGCCACTTGTTGCATTAACTTGTTCCGTGGGTTCTTCTTGAAGAGTTGGACATGTATCAGTTGGATGTCCCATTACTGAACAAATTCTACAAACCTTCACTGTCTGCACATTACATGTGACCATTTGACGAACAAGAGTAGTTAGATTCACTATTTATTGTTCAATGGATGAGACATTTACCTCGTTAACTTGTCTAGAAGGGGGGTCAAATCTAGCGCCAAATTTTTTAGAATTGGCTTCCATGCTTGCAATTAAATTTCTCGCTCCTTCGGGAGTTTTATTAACCAAAGCTCCTCTACTTGCGGCGTCAATCATGCTCCTTTCTGTGGGTTGAAGATCTTCATAGAAGTGTTGGATGAGAAGTCGCTCACTGATTTAATGATGGGGACAACTTGCACACAATTTCTTGAACCGCTCCCAATACTCATGTAGAGGTTCCCCGTGATCTTGTCTGACATCACAAATTTCTTTCCTAATATTTGCCACCCTCGAAGCTGGAAAGTATTTTTCCAAGAACAACCTCTTTATTCCATCCCATTTGGTAATGCTTCCCTATGGTAGATAATAGAGTCAATCCTTAGCCGAATCCTTCAGAGAAAATGGAAAGGCTCTCAGTTTAATCTGTTCTTCAATAATTCCCGTGGGTTTCATACTCGTGCAGACCGCATGAAACTCTTTCAGATGTTTATGAGGATCTTCACCTGCAAGACCATGAAAAGTGAGCAGAAGGTGTATTAATCCCGATTTAAGCTCAAATGTAGTAGTAGCATCTAAGAAAAGTTATGCATAAAGGTTGTTGATTCAATGTAGGTGCTGCAAGCTCCCTCAAAGTCCTATTTTCGGCCATGATTCATTCTCTTTCAAACTCAAAATCACTTGCAAATGGAATGTTGGGATTGAGATTGCTTTCTTCAAGATTCTATCGTATGTCACTCCTTAACCTGCGCAAAATTCTCTCAATTTCTGGATCGTACTGCAAATCACTTTGATTAGAAGAATGAGTTGTGGACATAAACAAAAAGAATAAATTAAAAATAAATTAAAAGGAAGCTAGATTAAGGAAAACAAAATACATTTCTATGCTAAAATTCCTAAAAACAATAAAAGCCTAAAAATCCTAGAAAATTACGATTTTTTTTTTTAAAAAAACGAAACAAATAACTAAAGAAGTAAAAAATAAATTAGCACCACTCCCCGGGAACGGCGCCAAAATTTGGTGTGCTATCGTAAGCACCCAAAAATAGTTCTTAAACCTCTAAAACTAATGAAATAATGGAAGTAAGGGTCGATCTCACGAAAAGTGTGTAATTCAACAATTTATGCTTCGTATAACGATTAGGGGTTTTGTTTATAACGAAATCAATCTTATAACAAATAACAATGTAAATTAACGGATTGTATTAAATCAATGAAACGAGTCTTGATCAAAGTCAAATTCCACCATTGGAAATTTAAAACCATTCATCAATTCACAAAGAATAATCAATCCACATTCACAATATTCATCGTTGGAATAAATTCATATTTCTCCTTAACTTTAGTTAATCAGAAACCAGCGTTCTAATTAACCATAATTATCAAATAATCTCAAACCAGCGTTAAAGATTCAATTTAATAATAGTTTTAAATAATAGAAAAATCGATGAACTAGATAATACAAGCACCAGCGGTTGCATTCAATCTATTTAAACATTCTTCTTAAGATTCAATAACATTTATTGCAGAAAATTATCAAATTCTAGTGCTTCACAAGTTAAATTATTCAAAAATTTACGGATTTGAGATTTAACTTAATTATAGACTACAATATATGAAAAACTAATAGATCTCTTAGCAATCAAACATGACAATCATAAAATTATGCACAGAAGAATATTCAATACTGAAAATATAAATTAAATAATGAAAATAGGTGGATCTCACAGTTATAATGTGTTCCAAAGTTTCGGTATCCTTCAATCAAGTATCAAGAGTTAGTTACACGTGATAGATCTAAGAAAAATAGAGAGAAAATAGGTTGGAGGCGTTTTGGTGTGTCTTTGGGGGTCTTTTAAAGTTGAAAAGTCGTGCAAGATATGTTACCAAACGAGTTTGAGTCAATTTAGAAAACTTGAGATTCGGCATCAGGAAACAACCATGTAATCGCAAGGTATTAAGTCATGCTATCGTAAGGAACAAATAAATTCAACTTTCAGACTCTCGGTGATGGTCTGTGCGATCGCACAGAATTAAAGTCATGCGATCGCAAGGCTTTATAAAGCTTCCTCCGGATAGCTTTCAGTATTTTGGTCGTAACTTTCTCTCCTAATGTCCGATTGAGGCGATTCAAGATGAATTGGAAAGCTAACTCAAAGGGCTATAATTTTTATTAGATGATATCTTCGAATTCGATCGTTTGATATCTCAAAAACTGGTCTCAATATGAGGCTGAAAATCGGTGCAAAACTTTTCAACTTGAAAGTTGATATGTGATAATAAGTACATTCAGGCATAAAATAGTCATATGAACACATTAAATAAAGATGTAAAATGTGTATTTTATATTCTCATCAGAATACTTTGCCTCTTGTTTGTCATTTTAAATTGAGTAAAGAACAATGTCCACAAGATAAATTTGATATTAAATACATGCAAAATGTGTCTTATGCTAATGCATTTGGATATATTAGGTATACTATGGTGTGTACTTGTCCTGATGTTGCATATGCTATTGACATTTTGAGTAGATTTATGACAAATCGTGGTCTTGTACATTGGGCTGCATTAAAATGTTTTTTTAAAGGATTTTGAAAAGGTTCTGCAGAGTTAGGATTGCATTTTAAATCTTGTAAAGAGAGTTGTTGTGTTGAAATGGTATGTAGATTCTGATTATGCTAGTAATAAGGACAATAGAAAATCTATAACTGCATATGTGTTTACTTTGTGTGATACTTGCATTAGTTGAAGTCTCGATTGCAGTCTATTATTGTCTTATCTACTACTGAAGCTATAAAAGAGTCTTTGTGGCTTAAATGCTTGTTATGTGAATCTATTTTGTTTGAGAAAATCCCTACACAATTTAATCCCACGGATATGGGAATAAATGTACTTTCTCTTTCCAAGTTTAGATATTGCTTACAAATTCTAAGAATTAATTTTTGGTGAATTTTGTGTTTCTACATGTGCTGACCTTCTTGGTGTTGATGTTATGACACACTAATGTGTTTGGTAGATTATGGCATTGGCAATTAGGAGGAGATTTGTTGGAATTTGATGTCATTTGTGACATTTACTTCTACCACTTTGGGGGCAATGATGAAATGGGCTAAGCCCAACTGCTGGAAAGTTTTTTGAGGAAAAAGTATTGTCTGATAACACACAAGGATTGGCCCAAAATACCCGGCCCAAAATCACTACCAATTGGAGTTGCTTTGGCTATTGGATGGAGATTAAATCAAGGGTGATGGCTTGGGCTATTTATACTAGCTGAACCGTCCTTTGAGCCCTAATTTCCTCATTCGTGTTCTCTTGGTTTCTCTGTGAAACTTCTGGGTTCCTTCTGCCTTCAGTTTCTTCGAGATTCTTCCTTCCTCTCTATGTAATACTTAATGTATGATTAAAACTCTTAGTTTTAATTTTCAATCTTGGTGATTGTGTGCTTTCGTGGTCTGAAGAGAAGGCTTTCTGTTGTTGGCAGTGTGGTTATTTCTTTTGTCATTGAGTAGCCGTGTGGTAGTGTGATTGGGGTGCTTGGTGTGGTTTGAGGCCGTTCTTGTGTACAAAAGGGTACAATGAATTTGTTTCTGAGCCTTATGTAACTTGGTGAACTGGTTTTCGATATTGTACTGTTACTTTCTGATTTGTGCTTCCGTTGTTCATATATTTCCTTACATTTTATTTAACTTAATTAATGGACACATGTAGTATGTCTAAACCGAAAGTCTGAAGAAAAAGTGAAAGTTCAGTGACAAGATAGAAATAGATGGAAGTTTGATGACCGATGTGAAACAACACAATTTGGTAAATACTGTCTTAACCTATAATATGAGTGGGTTTTGCTATTTGTACACCGGGATTGATACCGTGGTGTATAGGCGCACGACTAATAAAAAATGGAGGGGAGTGAAATAGAACATGAAACTATAAGCTCCCAAGCAGTAGGAGGAGTCAGGTCTCTGACCGCGTGCCTGTTGAAGAATGAGCCGACGACTCATAGGTAGTAGCTTGGTTAAAGGAACCCACCGAAGCCATAGCGAAAGCAAGTCTTCATAGGGCAATTGTCACTGCTTATGGACCTGCCCCCTCTTGTGATGAGATCTATACACCGGGGCCCCAATGTACACTTAGCAATCCGATGGGTAAAAAGTGATATTATGTTAAATAGCTAATTACCGATTCAAAAGTAACCTGGTTGCAATGGGAGAGACCACAATCTATATAATATTTGAGATCACCCCTTTCACATCAACAGGCAACCTTTAGCTGATAAGCAACAATGACAAAAATGGTTGATCAAAACTGCAGTGGCTGTAGACAATCTAGATCAAAGGGAAGTCCCACTAAACGCAGACCTGTATTGCAAGAAATTATAAGTCAAAATTAATAAATCACCTAACCGAGTTAATTGTCCCAATGATCACTGAACTTGTATTTTCAATTGCTCACTGTAATTTAAGACGCCAAGTTTTGACTACTAAACTTATCCAAATGCTGGACATTACTTATACGCATAATATCCGTTTCAAACTTTTAACGGAATTTGTGACGCGGCTAACGTAATGCACATGTGGCGTCTCATCGCGTCGTTAATAAATTGTCACGTTTTCAATCACTCACTAAACATTAAAAAACGCCTTCTTCTGCTTACTGGACTTTGAGGTTATTGAATTTTGACTACTAAATCTATAAACATGACGTCCACATATTGCTCGTTAAAAACATGTACTACAAGCGCATGAGTCGTGTAAAAGTAATAAAGTGGACAAATGAGTCTGATTTGTCGATTTGACAAGAAATGAGTATTCAATTGCACAATGGTTGAATTTAATTTTAACATATTTTTATAAAATTTTAAACTACTTTCATCATTTAAAAATACGCAATCCACTCAATTAATTTTATCAATCTTGTTACACATATATCAATGCTTACATAATGGTACATGACAGACACTCTATCATTGGACATTTTAAAATACAAATAATTTTTTTATCCAATCATTTCCCTTAAACTCATCTTTGACACTACTGGACAATTTCTTTTGGTAAAGTAGATTAATTCTAAATTTATTGTGTGTTTCATTACAAACATCCTAATTTTAATAATTTTTTTGTTTCTTTGTAAAATCCATTTAATTAAATTTATTTTCATTGCAAAATTCAAATTTTATTTTAATTTAATTTAATTTTAACAACGAAACATACAATACATTTGAATTTTTCAAATGATGAAAATAACTTAAAATTCTTTTCAATTATTTTAAATTTAACTATTGTATAATTGAATAATCATTTCTCGTGGAATCGACAAATCGAACTCGTTTGTTCACTTTATTACTTTTACGTGATCCATACGTTTGCGATATACATTTTTTAAGGACGACGACATTTTTATAAGTTCAGTGATCAAAGTTCGACCTTCTCAAAATTTAGTGAATAATCGAAGACTTGACATTTGTTAACGATGTGACGTGGCTCTAAGTGTGCATTCTGTTTGCCACGTTACTAATTTCGTTAAAAAATTAAAACAGATGCTATGTCAGTGAATAACGTCGAATATTTGGATAAATTTAATTATCAAAACTCTGCCACCTCATATTGCGTACAAAACTCACTGAAAACACGTATTGATGACTTAAGTAAAGAGCTTGTTATTACGTGTCAGATTCCTGTTGCTTATAAACCTCTATACATACACCTGTCCCACAAACTTCTCTTCGGTGGCCAGTCCCTGCTCTTTGCCACGTGTCCTCCTTTAAGCGTTTTCTTGTGCGGTGTGGAGGAGAGTGGAAAGTGATATTGCCACTCCTAATTGTTTTCCTCCCATTCTCCAAATTTCAAGAGATGTGATGAGTAACTATTTGGCTTCGCTAAAATTATAATTTCAATTTATGTGATATTATATGATAGGTTAAACAAATGATAAAATTAAATAATTTATTTCATTAACGTCATATAATTTGAAATTATAATCCTAGCTGGATAGTATCTCTTATTAGAAAAAGTTAATCTTTAAAATTATGTTCCAAATAACTTTTTAAATTAATATTTTAAATAAAGAGTGGATTTGACTCTACAAATTTGGTAAGTCAAATTCATTCTCTAAAATTTCAATGCTCCATATATTGATTCAATTAAATAGTATATACAAAGAAAATTGAAGAAAATAATATAATACTTTGCAAGTAAGCTAGTGAAAATAAAAAATAGAAAAAAATAATAAATTTATATTGAAAGTAGTAAATTTAAGTGTTAAAGATAGAAATATGTGAGTATTTATAAATTTTTACTCTTTAAATTTATAGACATTTTTTAAATATTAAAATAAAATATGCTCTTTAAAAATTGAAAATATCTTGAAGATGCTCTTAGATCATGGACTCTAACTATAAAATATTCTTCATTTCAGAGGGTTAATACTTAAAAATAGCTTCTAAAAGACAGTTATTTAACTTTTAAATATAAGTCTCTATATTCATAATTTAAAATAATTATTTTATTTCTTAAATTATTCAAATCAAATTTGAATTGATTGGCTATTGAAATATTGAAAGAATAACCTTGCTACATGTACATTATGGTTTACATTATAATTTATCGAATTTACACTTGGTACAATCTCACACTATCTTTCACATTTCACACATTTAATTCAATCATCACAATATTGACATGTCACCCATTATTCAATAAATGTGTAAAACTTAATGTACAAATAACTTAATTGATAAAGAAACAATCTTGCAGTCAAAAAGTGATAAAATTAATATTAAAACATTTAAACGATAAAAGACTTATCATCCATATATAAAAGGCACTTCAAAAGAAAAACGAAATATTAATTTTTTAGCATCATTCACCAAACGGGACTAAAATATTTAGCCCTTATATTTAATCTAGATTTTTATTAAAATTAAAGTTAACAATTAATTTTCACAATATATTTCATGAGTCTATAACTTTTCAATTATACATTTCATTAACTGTTATCAAAATCTGTTAAAATCTAATTTTAATCTTCATCGTCAAACAGGACTTAGTAATTAAGATTTATTTTTCTTTATGACCTTTTTGTTTGCAAGTACCTATTTGCCATAAGAAATTTGATAGAGAATGTCAAAAGGCAATTGATGGCCTGGGTGCCAATAGCAACAATTCGAAGTTAAAAAATATTTGACTTAGAAGTGTTAATTATTTATTAACGTAAGCTTCTTGTTATTCATTGCCCAAATATTTTCCCATTACACACACACATTATCCGTATCCTCCATTCTTGTAAATTTCAAGGGGTTGATTTATCGGTTACTGACGATTGCAAGTTTAATGAATTAAATATAGTTGGAAATTGGGTTTTGATAGGTAGTTATGAATTATAATGGTAAGATTGAGGAACTCAGGGATGATTATTTGAAATTGGAGGGGAGTTTTGATGGAGGGGTCCACGGCGAGACATCGATGTCATCAGGTTGCGTCGGCGGCGATGCAGGGTGGTTCTGGTCGTTGTGGTGGTGGTTAAAGATGGTGTTGGTGGTGACATTTTTAGCGGTCTTGGCTGCCATTTTCTGTAAATGGGTCGGGCCCTTCTTCATGGACAAGGTCATTTTTCTTCTAGGAAATACTTTTGAGTTGAATGTTAATTATTTTTATGGCATTCTCCAGCTCTGAGTTTAGTATTTGGGCGTTTTCTTTTTAGCATAAACACTTCCCAAACATGCTTTGCCTTTTGTTCAAGTGTTTCTTATATTCGCATTTTTTAGTTTTCAATTTATAACGCAATAATATATTTTCTGTTTATTCAAGTGTTAAATTTTCGGAATAATGGAAAGTTAAATCTTGTACAGTCTATTTTTATTGAGAAATGTTCTCGTTTTGGAGAAGGTATTACAGGAAGCAGATTTAGCTTGAGAAAGAAATGTGATGTGGAATTAGTAGTATCAGCCATTGTTTGGTAATATGGACGGAATGAAATTGTAGAATTCTTGGAAGGAAATGAGGAAGTTGAGTGTGATTATGAGGAACGGCAAATTCCTAGTGTCATTATGGGTCTCTCTACTTCTAAGTTTTTTTTATGGTTTTTAATTGGAAAGTAATACTCCATTCTTGATTTTAGTTTTGTATAGAGGATATATTGTCATCTAGAATTTGTAAATTCTGTCCTTTCATTAATATTAGTAAGCATGTGTGTATGCATCTTAAAATGAATTTGAGAGAATCTATATCCCTTAGCTTCTCTGTGCTAATTTGACGTTGAAAAATTTCCGTGGTAGTTTCTCTTTGTATGGTCTAATAGAAGCTGATATCTCAGCTGATTTGATTGGATAATAGAAAAAAAAGTAGAATTGTATTTATACAATTAAAGTGTGTTTTGTTTGGAGGAGAAGTTATGGGAAAGGGAAGGGAAGGAATGGAATTGACAAATTAGTTATGAAGGAAATAGTGGATAATTGAGGCATACTACAGAAAGAACATATCTTGCAATCCATGGAATCATTTTCCTTTTCTACCCCTTTCTTTATCCAAACACATAAGTTGAAGATTCATTATTCCCTGCATTTTGCTTCTCCTTAAGTTGAATGGATGGTGAAACTTAGACAGCATGTTTTGTAGAGGTTATGAAAATTTAATCACTCTATGTTCTTCCCCTCCTTACCATCTTCTATCACGTGAATGACATTGTTAACAAAATGTCTAATGTCACGGCAAGAAATCAAGCAAGAAGCCTAGATGTGGTTTGGTACCATTTATATCGATGATCATGGTTCCCATCTCTTCATGTCGCTGTCTAACTGTATCTCGTCTTTTCTCCAGGAAATTATACCGATAATTCATTGGGAAATGGAAACGTTCAGTAAACAAGTGCTGGCACTTCTAGTCTTTGGTTCTGTGGCATTATTTCCTATCCTGCTTTTACCTTCTACTCCTTCCATGTGGGTTGCAGGGATGACTTTTGGATATGGGTATGGTTTTCTGCTGATCATTGGAGCAGTTGCAATTGGTGTGTCTCTTCCATATTTCATTGGTTTTCTTTTCCGTCATAAAATCCATGTACGTGCCTTTCATAATCTATTCTGTTTAGTGTTTCCTACTTTGTCTGTTACATCATAGTAAATGTGAGTCTAATAATTTCTTCTCCTTATAGATGTGGTTGGAGAGGTATCCAAAGAAAGCTTCCATCATAAGACTAGCTGGTGAAGGAAATTGTTTCAATCAATTTAGAGCTATTGCATTGATTAGGATTTCTCCTTTCCCTTATGTCATATATAACTACTCTGCTGTGGCTACCAATGTTGGATATGGTCCATACTTATTGGGGTCACTAGTCGGAATGGTACCTGAAATATTTGTTGCACTCTACACGTAAGTTTCTCTTTCTATCTATCTGTCTACCCGCCTTATCCTCCTCACGTGCGCTCATTTCCCCCCTGCTATTATGTATTATGAAATTACAAGGCTACTTTTGTTTGTAGCGAGTTGCTGGTGTTATGAAACACAAACTTACTTTGTACAATTGTCCATGTACATCCTAATGCATCACATTCATTTATTTTAGTAGATTCATCCATAGATGATCATTCACTGTCTTCTTTAATGTTTCTTATCTGGTCTTCTTCTTTTGGTGTGTGCCTTGTCCAAATAATGGGTTTCCTTGAGATACAAAATTTGCAATTAGATAAGAAAATAGGTTTCTGGCACTAGCTCTCATAGGATGCAAATTTTTGCTAGTTTCAGATTTTGCAATGTTTGTGAATGAACCATACCTTGAAATTGATGCTAATTCTCTTCAGTTCAATGTGGTAATTGTGGAGTTGACACTGTATAATTACTGAATGAAATTTTCTTCTGGATTCATGAAGTTTTTTGTTTTGTAGTGGCATCCTGGTAAAAACGTTGGCTGATGCATCCCATGATCGGCACTCTTTGTCGGCATCACAGATCATTTTCAACGTGGTTGGATTTTGCATCACGATGACTACAACAGTGATAATCACATTGTATGCTAAAAGGAGGCTCAATGAACTGCAAAGGGAAGAGGGCCTATTGTTGCAGTGATCTCAGGTTTTCTACCTGCAAAATTAAGTTGGACAAGGCAATGACATGCCACAAGACGATTCATGTTCCTTCACCCACTGAAGGTTCTTGACAATCACTCGTCGATATGGATGCACAGAGTGGAAGGAAAAGGGAAGCTAACACGACTAATATAGCATGTCGATTGTGATAGCGGTAACTGGTAAAATTACATATAGTTCCTTTCTCCTCCGTAGAATATATTTGTACATGATTGAAATCCCATCTTTTTAAGGGTTAAATTACTGTAACCATTGCTTTGCAAATCAATAGTAGGTCATGTTGATGTTTATATGTGTTTCCTTTTCTTCTGATGTGTGCCATTGAGATCAAACTACACTTGAATGTGAGTCTTTGAGCACATGTAAAATGTAATCACTCAAGTTGTCATTCTCTAAATTTATCAACAAAACTTCTCTATAAGAGGAAAACAAAATCTATAAATGGTTTTTATTTTAATTTTCTATATATATATATATATATATAAAAAGTGCCTATTTAACGGAATTTGTTGGTTTAACGGAAAAACTAACGGAATTTGTTGTTTTAATGGATTATGTAACGGAATTTCTTGTTTTAAACAGGCAGTTGCACCTTTTTTCAGTGTTTTTATCATAACTTTATATTTCGATATCCGATTGAGGCGATTCAAAATGCGTTGGAAAGCTAACCCATCTGGCTACAACTTTGATTCAGACATCATTCTCCAATTCGATCACTTTCTATGCCAAAAATATGTCTCAATATAACGGACTATGTAACGGAATTTTTTGTTTTAAACAGGCAGCTACACCTTCTTTCAGTATTTTTATCATAACTTTGTATTTTGATATCCGATTGAGGCGATTCAAAATGTGTTGGAAAGCTAACTCATTTGGATACAACTTTGATTCAGACATCATTCTCCAATTGGATCACTTTTTATGCCAAAAATAGGTCTCAATATAACGGACTATGTAACGAAATTTCTTGTTTTAAACAGGCAGCTGCACTTTCTTTCAGTGTTTTTATTATAACTTTGTATTCTGATGTCTGATTGAGGCAATTCAAAATGAGTTGGAAATCTAACTCATCTGACTACAACTTTGATTCAGACATAATTCTCCAATTCGATCACTTTCTATGCTAAAAATTTTGATTCAGACATAATTCTCAAATTCGATCACTTTCTATGCTAAAAATATGTCTCAATATAACAGACTATGTAACAGAATTTCTTGTTTTAAACAGGCAGTTACACCTTCCTTCGATATTTTTATCATAACTTTGTATTCCGATATCCGATTGAGGCAATTCAAAATGCGTTGGAAATCTAACTCATTTGGTTACAACTTTGATTCAGACGCTATTCTCCAATTGGATCACTTTCTATGTCAAAAATAGGTCTCAATATAACGGACTATGTAACGAAATTTCTTATTTTAAACAGGCAGTTGCACCTTCTTTCAGTGTTTTTATTATAACTTTGTATTCTGATGTCCGATTGAGGCGATTCAAAATGAGTTGGAAAGCTAACTCATATGGATACAACTTTGATTCAGACATCATTCCCCAATTCGACCACTTTATATGCCAAAAATAGGTCTCAATATAACGGGTTATGTAACTGAATTTCTTGTTTTAAACAGGCAACTGTACCTTTATTCAGTGTTTTTATCATAACTTTGTATTCCGATATCCTATTGAGGCGATGCAAAATACGTTGGAAAGCTAACTCATCTGGCTACAATTTTAATTCAGACATCATTCTCTAATTCGATCACTTCCTATGTCAAAAATAGGTCTCAATATGAGACTAAAACACCATAGCATAACTTTTCGGTTGAAAATTGATTTGTAATCATCTTTTGACTAAATTTGATCCCCTTGACATCTTCCTTTATCCAATTGACTCCGAGCACTCTCAAATCTTCATCGTGAGATTCGGCACAACTTTTAAATATTTACAGTTTAGCCCCCGAATTTTGGATCCCTTACAATTGAACCCTTTGTCCAAATTGGTCTACTTTTGCTTATTTTCTTCAATCTCACCAACCTATATCACAATATCAAAATCACACATCTAATTATTTATCAATTACATAAACATTACATCATTAATTATTTATAGGGTGTCTGTTTCTACTTTTCAGTAGAAATCAAGTCGTTGGCAACACAATTCATGCCGTTGGGAACCGCAATTTTGGACCAATTCTCTCACTGTAGGGCTGTAGTTTTGAAAAAAAAAGGTAACATAATCAATTTTTCTTCTTCCTTGCAGCTCGCCCAGACAAGCCCTTAATTAATCAAAAAAAAATTACATCTTTATTAATAACAAATTAATTATTAAACAAAAATATTAAATATAAACTAAGCAAACGTGCATTGCACGTTGCTTGCACCTAGTGTATATATACATATATACATATGTGTGTGTGTGTCTTTCCCTTTAGCTTTATGAAACCCTCATTTCAAACAATCAATGTAAATCAGTCAATGCTAATCATAACATGTCACCGTTCAATGGGGAGATTTTGTAAAATGACCTGTGAATAGTGACTTTTTAAGTTTTTTGTTAAAAAGTCAGTTTTACCCTTAATGAAATGGGTCATTTATTGCAGATCAAGTCCTCAATCCTTATAATTTTTTCGAAATTAGTTTTATTCTTGTTTTTATTCATCATCACTAGACGTTTCTTCTAAATCTGATTTTTCTTCAAATATTTCTTCATTTACTTCTATTTCTTCAATATCAACTTCTTCACATTCATCCCTAATTTGTTCAAAGTCTGTAATTAATATTCTAACTTTCTTTTTTGGGCATTCAGTGCTAATATGACCTTCTTCATTGCAATTCCAACATTTACATCGTTTTTTATCTAATGGTTTTTTATTATAAGGTTTATATTTTCTTCTAAAATATTTTCTTTTTGGTTTAAAATATTTCTTTTTAAACTTATTATATTTTTTATATTTCTTGGGTTTTATTTTTCTTTTTCTTTTATAATCATAACATCCCCAATTTCCTGGTACTTCGGTATCTCTACAACAAATCCTATCTTGTATAAATCCTGATTGTTTATAAATCATTTGATTACTACACATAGTACTTATTTCGTCTTTTATAGTTCTTATAATAAATTCTAATGTATATCCTTCTTCATTTCTTCCTAATTGTTTTTCTTTAATCTTATTCTGAAAATAACTATTCCATGGTGGTGGTAATTTTCTAATAAAAACTTCCTTATAATAATTATTATCAGCTCCACTTCCAAACATCATATAATAATATTTACTATATTCACAACAATATTCATTGAGGTAACACATATTACAAATTTGTAAATGTTCCATTCTGTTTTTAGCATCTTCTATTTCTTCTAATCTAGCTTTAGTACTTTCATTTACCCAATCTTCTCCAACAAATTCTCTATAAATTCTTGTAGCAACTCTATTTATTCCTTCTATTATACTAATTCCAAATCCTGCTTCAATACTATCTTTCCAAATGCCTTTTGTTGTTTCTTCTCATCCTCTATACCAATTAAACACATTTCCTTTAAATGTTGCTAATAGATATTCAAATCCTATTTTTATTATCTCAGACATCGCGATTATAATTAAAGTGTGCTATCATATTAGTACTCCATTCACTTATAACTCTTCTAACATCTAATTCACAATCTAAATTTAAATATGAACCTGCAATTTTCATTGGGTTTGATTCTCTTAATACTGGTTTAAATTGGTCTCTATACATTCTTTCTTTGGTAGTTTTAAAATCTACTTTTGTATTAACATATCTTCTAGGATCTATTTCTGCTTCATATCTAACAGTGCTAGTTTCTCCATATTCTTCTTGTTTAACTGCTCGTGGTCCTCCTGTTTTTCCAACCATATGATTTTTAGTTATTTCTTCACAAATTTTTAAGTCTTCTAAGTCAAATATTAAATTTTCCATTTCTTCGTTCATTGTTCTTCTATAATTAATTTTCCTTCTTCTTTTTCTATAAGATTTTCTTCTTGCTTTCTAAGATCAATCAATAATTTTTCTATATCTTCTTTTAATCCTCCATTAAGTTGTATTAATTCTTCATATTTTTCAATTTTCTTTCTAACTTCTTTAAGTTCTTTGGTATAATCTGGTTTAAATGGTTTTTCTTTATTTAGATTTTCTATTATTCTATTTAAAAGATTTTCTATTCTTAAAAAGTTATTTTGTAGTCTTTCTTTCTCTTCTTCGTAGCCTATTTCAATTCTAGTTATTTTTTCATCAATTGTTTTTATATTTTTCTCAATTAAATTAATTTTATCATTCATACTCATATTTTAGGTTTTTTATAAGATGGTTTTTCAATTTCAAATCCTAATTTATTTAATAGAATATCAAGTTTATAATTAATAATGTCTACTTTTTCTTCTAAAGTTGCTATTTTATTAATACTATTTTTTTGTGCAATTTTTGATATTTGATTTTGAATTTCTTCAAGTTTAGCTTCATCAAGTATTTCTAAATTATTAATTTGTTCTTTTATTTTATTAAATTGTTTAGACATATTTTTGCTTAAAACTTCTAACCTTTCTTTAGCTATTTCATCTTTTGGATCTATATTATTTATTTCGTCTATAGCTTCTATATCTTTAGATTTCAATTGTCCTAATTGTTGCCATAAAAATGCATTAGTCCAATTTGTAGTCATATTTAACCATTCATCTGTATTTCCCCATGAGCTTAAAGGTTGAAACAGAGTTGTATTCCATTTTTTAGTTTGATAGCTTCCTATTGGTAATCCAATATTTTCTATTTCTTGTTTATCAAATCTTATTTTTGTTGGTAAACTCATATTAGTCTGGTATATTTAAGGAATTAATTATTATATTATTTATCATTTGTCTTATTTCTCTTCTAAATTGTTCTTCTCTTCTTAATTCTCTTGTAATTTCATTTCTTAATAATTCTCTTTTAATTTTATTCCAATTAGAAATTTCCCTTTCTATTTCTCTACGATTATTGTCAGTTATTATCTGTTCTTCTAAAATTTTTATTTTATTATCACAAAATTTTCTAGTTATTCCAGGCATATTTTTATTCTATATTGTCAAAACTAAGATCAAAATCATATAATTCGAAATTTCATTATAACTTACATGCTCGTAGTTTCAAAAGTTCTTTCACTATTTTCACTATCTAACCAGAAAAATATAATCATTTTTATTATTTCTTTAGGCAATCTTTCTTTCAATCCAAATGATACAATTGTAAGGCATTTTTCATAATATCTACTATCTCTTTTTATGAAATTTATTCCTCTAGTATAACTATCATAAGTTTCCGGAATTTCTATCATGTGACTATAATCAATACTATTAGTATATCTAAAAGGTACAGATCTATAATAAAACTCGTAACTTTCCATGATAAAAGTTCTTCAAAGTAAACAATCTTATAAAAATTCTTATATAATAATTTTCATGCAAATTTTCAGACAATAAATTTTCTTGTAGCTTAAAATAAGGGCCTTACCACGCTTCGCCAAATAGCAAGAATGTTATATGTTCCTGGTCACCTTCGTCACAAGAGTTGGCCAAAGTCCGAAAGCATTACAGCAAAATGGACATAAAAGCACTCAAAACTCTCAAACAGACTCACTGTGTAGAACAACACTCAAAGCGTAATAAAAGGTTTATTTCAAACTCAAAGATTTTATTGATCTGAAGATAGCTTGAAAGCTATTATACAAAGATTTTTACAAAGATTGATACTCCGAAGAGTGGTTTCTACTCTCTAAAGAGAATGATTGCAAAGATCATTGTTGAAGGTTTTAGATGGTAGTTCAGGATGAGATTTCAGATAGCTAATTTTCGATGATCCCTCCTAATGAGAAGAGTCTTAATTTATAAAAAGGCTCGCACTTCACCGAGAAGCTTCTGGCCAATCAGATTTTTACAACACAAAAGTAAAAAGTACAATAATTTCAAAAGTGGTTGAAAATATTTAAAGTGCTTGTTGGTTATCTTTATTCCAGTGTCGGCAATTTCTTTTGATTCCAGCGACAAATTTGTCTTCTTATCTTCAAAGTTCACATGGTCTTTGTCATACGTTTTTCTTGATCGTCCTTCACTTGTGGACGTGTCCCATGAGTCGGCAGGCTTCTTTAATGCATTCTTCACTGCCAGAGAATTGATCGTTCATAATTCCACAGATTTTTTCTTCAAGAATTTTTGATTCTTTATCTCCTCTACAGATAAGGATCCAATTATTGCTCATACCATAGACCATGTATCTTTCTCCAAAAAAGAACTGCATTGTTGAGCAGACTGATTTTATTCAGATAGCTCTTATGTAACTCATCCATTTTCTCTTAATAGTGTTTAATTCTTTAAAAATCTGAATCTCCTTGAGTGGATTTCCATTATTTTTCCGAATTGTGATGAGATGATGTTCTCCATACCACTCGTTCTTTATATTCAGACTAATTGTGTAAAATCTCGCTCAACCGGTTGTTTATCATCGAATTTTTTAACACAATTAACAAATTCTTTGTCAAACTGGTCGATTTCTTTTAGATCTATCCTCGGGAAGAGTCGATCTAAAAATCCAAATGCCGCCAATTTTCGAACAATATTAGGATCTGCTCCTTGAACCGCACCGATCCTTGGATAAATCGTCGTTGGAAGAATTTTGTCAAATATAGAGAACTTCCTTCTCTGAAATTATATACCCATTCTGAGAATTCATAATACTCCTTTTCCATTGGATATAGATTAGCTCTGATGTGATGAGTAGCAACTATTCCCTTTGGTGATTTAAGGTCACCAACTGGTGATTTTTTCTCTTCTTGGAATTCACTGATAACGAGGGTCGTTCCAATGGGCCTTTTGATAAGGATGTTTGAGTACCGGACTCGACGACTCCTTTTCCACTTGTAAATTTTTCCAACAATTTGTCCATACCGACAGTAGTTGTTGTGGACCCTTTTTTATGACTTTTTCCTCTTGCGAGGTAAGAGAGTCATTTCTCTTAAATTTTGATTCTCCACTCGAGGTGGATGTATTAATCTCCCGAAATGGGATGTGACTAGCCTTTCGGCTGTATTCACCTTTTAAAGGAGGATACTCCCCGTCAATTTGCAAAAAGTCTAAACATTCTGACAATTTTTCAACTATTTTTTCTTTGTTATCATTCAATTTTTCAATCTTTTTCCCACTTTCAACAACTTTGCTTGATAAATCACACAAAGTTTGTCGAATATCAAGATGATCTTCTTGAACAGCAAGATAATCTGCATTAAAATCAAGTTAGAAGATCTTGTAATTCCTTTGTAAATGCTTCAATCTTTTCCATATTCATGATTCCTGCTCAAGAAATCAGCAAATAAATTATCTTTTCCTTTAATGTATTCAAATTTAAAATTATAAAAAGATAGTAACACTTGCCATCTATGTAATCTTCTATGTTGAGGTGAATTTGGTAATTTATTATTTACTAGTCCGTTAAGTTGTGTATTATCAGTTTGAACAATAAATTCCTTGGGTAACAGAAACATTTTAAATTTGTTTATTCCTTTAACAACTGCCAATAATTCTTTTTCATTGGTTGAATAATTTACTTCAGCATTTTTAAATGTTCCACTAGTATACCTGCAAATTTCATTTAAATCAGTTTTTAATAAAGCACTCCAATATAAATCTGAAGCATCGGTTTGAACTATTAATTTATCTTTTTCATCAGGAAGTCTAAGTTTGGGTAAATTTTTACAATTTTCTTTTAAATTTTTAACACAAAGAGTATGTTCTTCATTCCAACCTAATTTATTTGATTTTCTTAATAGTTTCTGAAGTTTATTTCTTTTTCTCGCAAGTTTTTCTATAAATCCTTCAGCATAATTAAGACAACCCAAAAACTTTTGAATTTGTTGCTTATTTTCTAATTTATCAGGAAATAAAATTATTTTTTCTGAAATATGAGGTTGCAATTTTATTCCATCATTATTTATTATCATTCCTAAGAATTCAATTTCATGTTTTGCTACTTCTGCTTTCTTCTGACTAAGTATTATTCCTTCTTTTGAGCAAAGAGTAGCGAAAATTTTAAGATGTTTAAGATGATCTTCGTATGTTTCTGAGCAAACAAGTATATCATCAATATAAACAATAAGAAAATTATAAGTTCTAAAGACTTCATCCATTCTTCTTTGATAAATTTGTGGTGCATTTTTTAATCCAAATGGCATAACTAACCATTCATAATGTCCTTGAGGAGTACTAAATGCTGTTAATGGTATACTATTTTCTTCAAGTTTAATTTGCCAAAATCCAGATTTACAATCAAATTTTGAATAATATTTTTTATTCTTAGCTATATTTATTAATACTTCTTTATTTGGTAAATAATATACATCAAACTTAGGGCTTGTATGGGATGGATTAAAATCAGATTAAAATTGAAAATATAGCCGTTATTGTTGACTTTTATTAGACGAGTGGGGTCCAATAACGGCCATATTTTCAATTTTAATTGGCTTTTAATCCCTCCCGAACGGGCCCTTAGTGTTTTTATTAAGTTCTTTATAATTTACTACCATCCTAGGTTTTCCTCTTTTTATCTCCGAATGATTTCTAACCATAAAAGCTGGGCTACTATGAGGGCTATTACTTCTCCTTATAAGTTTTTGATTAAGAAGTTCTTGAATTTGTATTTGAAATTCTTCCTTATCTTCTTGATTATAGAGCATAGGTTTGACTCTAATAATGATTGTTGGTTCTAATAGTTCTATTTTAGCTGTTGTTTTTGATTTTTCCCATTTTTCGAGTGGGTTTTCATTATAATTTTTAGCTAAAAGATCTTTTATTTGATCAAGAGTAATTGTTTTGATTGAATAATTGAGTAATTTTGGTATAAATTCTATTTTTTCACCACGCCGAAATTTGTTGAACTACGAATGGTTTAAATTCTCTAGCAATTTTTAGTAAATGTCCACATGGTGTTTTTAATTGAATAGTATAAATATTTTGACTATATTGACTAAACTGTTGTAGAAAGTCATTTCCAAGAATAATATCACAATCATTAATATTATATTGGTAAACATTTCTTATGGTTACTATTTTAGATCCTATTATAACTTCTATATTTTCATTTTTATATTTTAAGGATTCTCTTACTCCAGTTATTCCTTGTAAAGTTAATTGTTGTTTATTTTCTATCCACTTAGGTAATAAGAATTCTTTAAAGACAGTTATCTCAGCTCCTGTATCAATTAGAGCGCAAGTAGTTATTTTTTATTCAAATACAGTTATTTGTATATATACACTTATTGGGAATTTTATTTCTCTACTCATTTTTCTTTAGGGCAATATGTAGTTATTCCTTGATGTATAATAAGAATTCCTTCCTTGTCTATTTTATAATTATCAAGACTATTTAAAAATGAATTTCCTAATAATATTGGATGTTCATCAAAATTCATATTATTATCAATATAGCATTCTATGCTTAATAACAGATTTCCTAATTTAATTTGAACTTATCCTATGATATCACAAGAGTTTATTTTTCCTTCAAAATCTCTATAACTATAAGGTTCAACTTTTTTCTTTTTAATTCCTTCATCAATAAGAGAGCAAATATGATTCTGACTTGCTCCAGTATCAATAAGTATTTTAATTTCATTTATCCATTTATTTCCATTAAAAAACTTTCCTTTGATTCCATAAACACTATTATTTTTATTTTGTATTATTTTTGAAATACTATGTCTTACTGTATTATTTCCAATAATTATTTTATTTTCTTTATATGTGATTTGTTTTGGTATTATAGGTTGATCAATACTTATAGCATCATCATGTCCTATTTCAAAATTTTTTATTTCTTCTATGTCTTGTTCTCTAGGTACGATTGCTTCTCCTATATCCCTAAATTCTTCATCAATTTCTATAAAAGGTTTTTCTTTATATATATTTCCATAATTACTATTTGTATAACAATATAATCCTTGATATAATATAGTAAAAACTTTATTATCGTCTTTTAATATTTTATTAGTCATCTTAAAATGTAGACTAAGACAATCATCTAAATTTTTATCATTTATATGTACGCAATATCTTGGATAACAAGTAAATTTTAATTTTTTATAGGCTAAATTTCCTTTTACTATTCCTAAATTTCCATTTTCTGCAGTTATACATCTTTTATCTTGTAGATTAAGTATTATAGGACTATTAATTCCTTCTTTAAAACATGATTTTATTATTATTTGTATTCCAAAGAAGGTAAACATAAGATATTTTATCTCGTTTTTCTTGTTTTAATTTTCCTAGAAATTCATTAATATTTCTTTTTGTTATAAGATTTAATTTTATCTTTCCTTGTGTATGTTTAATATCTATGGCTTTTTCTATTTCATGATATTCATTAATGACTAACTTTTTTCTTCTAAAGGCTGATCCTAAAATATTAAACAATTTATTTTCTCCTGGTGGTTTTAGACTTAATTCTCGCTCTATTAATTTTTCTAAATTTTTCCCAATCAAATTTTCCTTTTAAGGCATATCCCTCTACTCCTTCGTATACTTCGGCTTTCTATATTTTACGAATTTTCTATTTCCATGGTCTTTAGGTATCTAATTCTTCAATTCTCATAATTTCATTATTAAGAACTCTTTGTATTCTTTTTAAAGTTTTCATTTCTATAAGAATAGGCATTTTAACAAGATATCCTATGTCTTCGTCTAAAACTTCATCAAAATCTATTAAAAGAAAAGTAATTTTCTTTTCAAATTTTTTCTTTATTTTAAGACTATCGGAGTCTTTTATTTTATCAATCAAATTTCTAGATTTATTAACAAGATGTTGAATATAACTATCAGTATCTAAATATTCAGTAGAATTGTTAACGTACCATCCTATGCAAATTTCGTTATTATCTTCCATTCTCTAATGTCTTTAAATCCTCAAAATATAGGGCTCTGATACCATTTTTATTTTACCTAAAATGCAAAAATACAAAAATACAATTATTAATCAATATCAAAATTTTTCGGCTCAAGATAGGTGGAAAGAGTTGATGGTGAAGAAAAGTTAATTTTTATTGCAAGGGGCAAACAATTTTGTCGAATCCAAAATTAAAATTAAAGTTATGAGGACTAAAATAACTTATTTTGAAACCTTTTATATTAAGGGTATTTTAGGTAGTTTATATGTTTGAATAGTGAAATGTGTTAGTTTGGGGTTAGTTTGGAATTTTGGCTTTGAATTTGGGTCATTTGCTTGTATTTCCCCCCGTTCAATGAATGACTTTAATCCAACTTTTGCAATCTATATTTAACAAAAAAATTGGAAATTGTAAAAAAATAACTTTTTGACTTCAGTGTGTTTTGATTAAGAAATTCTTTTACTCACTGGATGTTAATCACACCTATTCTTATAGATTTTTGTATAATTAAATACGAAAATAATATTGATTTAATATATCATAAAATAAATATATTATGTTGTAATGTAATACTTCATCCGTCTCGTAAAGATATGATTGCTTTCATTTTTCGTCTATTTCAAATTAGCAACTTTTTTTGTTGAGAGTAATTAATTTT
The DNA here is from genome assembly GCA_035079005.1 of Fraxinus americana. Lineage (NCBI taxonomy): Eukaryota > Viridiplantae > Streptophyta > Magnoliopsida > Lamiales > Oleaceae > Fraxinus > Fraxinus americana. The sequence goes on along the minus strand of CM068713.1, from coordinate 15,022,264 downwards.
TGAGTTTTCAAATATACCCTCATTTAATATGTATTGTTATCAATAAATAGAAATATGGGAAAAATTCATATATCAGGTATTAAGTATGTACCAGTTCAATTTTCAGAGATAAGTTTAAAATTTCAAAAGTCAGGTATTAATTCAATATTTTAATTTTAAATAATAATATTATTAAATTAAATTAATCAACTTACCCCACCAAAACTCGTCCCACTCCCTGCACTTATCTATTGCCATTCCTTTGCATAGTTGACGACATCCATCCATCGTCGACATCCACCCTCCAAGTTACTGGCATTCAAATAACTTCACCGAAGGAAAGATAGAATTTACAGATAGAGGGAGAAACATAGCGGTCGTTGGATAACATTGACGAAGCATTGTCGGCGACTGAGCAGTGTTAGTATAATTTAAATCTATTTTTTAAAATTAAAAACTGAAAGACAGCCCCTAGTGTAATTTATAGAGTACTCACCAGAGCAAATAGCTTCAATTCTCACCATCGAAATCTGGTTAATTGAAATTGTAACAATTTTGGAGAATCGAGGTCGGAGATATCAGATTTCTTGAATTTGTGATCTGCGACCTATGCACTTTGACATATGACCTGTTACATGTTATGACCAGTTTCAATTGATCTGTGATATGTGGACATTGATTTGCAACCTATGGACATTAATCTGTGACCTACTCATAGTGACATGTGCTTTGTGGACATTGATATGTGACTCACACACGATAACCATTGATGTATGACCTATACAATATGATCTGTAACATGTGGAGTGTGACTTGAGACATACAAACATAATCTGTGACCCGTGAATATTTATACGTGACCAATGCACAATAACCAGTGACCTGGTACTAGGGATATCAATGGGCCGAGCCGAGCCGGCTCGGCCCATACCCACACGAGCCGAGCTCGTGGCTCGTTGGATTTTGGGCGAGCTCGGCTCGTGCTCGAGCTCGCCCAAGGCGAACGGCTCGTGGGCTCGTCTAAATTTAATTTTTTTTTTCTAATTTTCTTCTCCTAACATTCTATAATCCCCTCCTACATTTTTTTTAAAATAATAAGAACAAAATTTTATTTTTTGAGTATTGTTTTTTGTTTACCCTTTTATATTTTATTAAACATAAAATATACACATTTTATAAACAATTTTTTTAAAAAATAAACCCTCCTCCTTTATCCGGGTTTGGGACCGGCTACTTCAATTTCGAGTAGGCGGAGTTAAAAATTGTACACGAACAACTTGTTACGTGTACAATTTTTTTTAAAAAAATTATAAAGGTATGAAATAATGAAAATAAAATTTTGTGATAAATGCGGTGAAATTAAATATCACTTACTTGATTACATGCAATTTCGGCATATTTATGTTGAATTCGATAATTAGCGTCTTCTCAATCCTTCACGCACATTAACGCTTCCAAAATATCTTCTTTTAGTCGATTCCTGACCTCGGAGAGAACCCTCTTCCCTACACTAAAAGCAGACTCCGAAGCTACAGTGCTAACCGGAGGTGTTAATAGATCTTTTGCCATTGCAGAAACTATTGGCCATCGGCGTTCGTTATTTCGCCAAAATTCAATGACCTCTTCTGAACTTTTCCTAACTGATTTGTTACTAGGCAAAGTATGACTAAAGTAATCAATTAATTCAGATGGCAACGCATTTGGATTAGACGGATTAGTACTCGAAGTTTGAGTACATGCAGTGGAAGTCAAACTACTGCTACTACTAGAGGAACCACATGCATATGCAGTTGAATCATATCTATATGAGTTCATGTTTTCGAACAAATTTAAAATTTCAGTATCGTCATCCGTTATATTAGTGGGATGAACAGTTGGAGGTACACGAGTAATATATGTACCCATTCGTGAAGCATATAATTCATACATTTCAGTTAACGTTTGTTCCAAATTCTTATAAGTAATAGGCATATTAAAAGTTAAAGTATTTGAAATTTGATCAATTACAAATTTAGTACCCGATAAATTATATCGGGGGTCCATGACGCATGCTATTTCTAAATTCTACTTTCATCGAATATATAACCGCTTCAAAATCGGGATCATTTTGAAATCTCTTAAAAGCCCTAACAGTTATATAAAGACGTTCAAGAACCATACAACTAGTGGGATAATAAACACCAGACAATATATTTGTAGACTCATAAAAACTTGTCAAGAAATTTTTAATTTTAAAAACTACATTCCAATCGGATTCATTCAAGATGGTATCGTCTTCGTCTCTAACATGCCTATTGTTATAAAATTCGGTAATAAACGCTTCATAACCTTCACATGATTTTAATAATAAGTAAGTTAAGTTCCATCTATGGCCTACGTCAGCAATAAATGTTTTAGTATGTGCATTCCCACATTCCTCACAAAATTCCTCAAATGCTTGTTTCCTACTAGGTTTAATCGTGATATATGTAAGTGCATTCCTAATTCAGTTAATTTCATCATTCACATGATTTAACCCGTCTTGTACTATTAAATTAAAAATGTGGCACACACATAAAATATGAAATAAATAACCACCGAAATCAGGTTGAAGTACTCTATGCAATTTATCGATAACAACCTTATTTACAGTAGCGTTGTCGAACGTAAAAGAACGAATTTTACTCTCATATTTATGTTCTTTAATTATGAACATAATAGCGTTAAATATTGTTTGAGCGTTGTGCAGGTACTCAACAATTTTAAAAGCAATAATTTTTTTATACATGACCCAAAGTGGGTCTATATAGTGTGCAGTTGCAGTTATATAACCCCTCTTATTAATCCCTTCCCACATATCTGAAGTTAACGATATCACACCCCCATATTTTTCTAAATCTGAAATTAATAATTTCTTTGAATTCATAAAATATTCAATTGTATCAAATCGAAGAGTATTTCGACTTACCCCAACGTACCTCGGTTGAAGATATTTTTTGACATAGTTGACGAAATGTTGGTTGTCAGCTATTGTTAGTGGCAACTCCGCCCCGGCAAAGAACTTCACCATTCCCTTTCGAGCTTCTTCCTCTGAATACATCCACGTAGAAAGTGGCGTAGTTGTAGCACCGTCGCTTGGAGTGCCAAACTGTAGTTGCGTTTGACCAGCTAGAAGAAGCCCATGTTTGGCCGCACATGTTTTGTAGTGACAGTTGAGGTGGGTGGTTCCAATGCCTCTTTGCTATGCCAGTCATTGTTGGCAGTATTTACATACTACTTTGGTTTCTGAAATTCCATCAACCACATGACCAGTTTGAACCAATTTGAATTGGTCCCAACATTTTACCTGCTTCTTCCCCTTTCTCTTCCCTCTTGTATCGAGAATATTTAATGTAGGTTCTTCATCTTGTTCCAAATCAATCGGAACACTAGAATCAACATCAATGTCATCCAAATCAATTGGATTTGGATGACTACCTTCGCGAACGTCGAAATCTTCAATATTTTCTGGAATTGGTAATTCATTTAGACCGGCGAATTCATTCCCAAATTGATTTTGGGCATGTGTTTCGTCTTGCATACCGAACAAATTTTCAACAAATGCTCGTGGATCCATTTGTGATAATAGAAATTGAATTGTAAAATCAAGATAATAATGTAAAAAAATGTAGAAGAGGATTATAGAATAAATGAATGAAATGGTTGATAATGATTTGTAAATTGTAGAAAGTAGAAAGTAGAGTAGGGTAGAGATTAGAGAATGAAATTGTGAAAGTTTGGTGAGAAAAAATTGTTGTAATATGTAGGTATTTATAGGAGAAGAAAAATAGAAAAAATAAAAAATAAAAATAAAAAATAAAAAAAATGTAACCAAACGGTCACTGAAAAATCAGTGACCGTTCTGGTCACTTTTGTTGTTTTTTTTTATTTTTTATTTTTTTTATATACGTGCCTGGCTCGTGGGCTCGCCCCACGAACTGCTCGGCGAGCCGCTCGCCAAGTAACTCGTGAATAGTACGAGCCGAGCCGGTTCGGCTCGTCTAGCGAGCCAGCCCGCTCGACTCGTGCTCGGGCTCATTTTTTGACGAGCCCGAGCGGCTCGTGGGCATGAATAGTACGAGCCGCTCGGCTCGATTGACATCCCTACCTGGTACGTGTGACCTATCACCACTACTAATACCACCAACAGATATCAACACATCATTTGACATACACTCTATGAGCATGTGACGAAAATGACTTATAAACCATCACAAATCACCTAAAAACCACCACAAAACCAACGCAAAAACTACCACAAATTACCAAAAACTTTCCACACAAACAGGCGCAAACCACCACAAAATCGTTGCAGCGGCGATTTGAGCCCTAATCGGAAAATTGGGAAAGTGAAATCTTAGAAATTGGTTTTTACTTCTAGAGAAAGCAGATAGAGATATTAATAGAGAGATGGCAGAGAGAGAAATGAAATTAGGATTAAGTCTGGCTCTGGATGGATTAGACCATGGTGTGTAATTTAATTTTATAATATATTATTATTAAAATATAGAAAAATATATATTTCCAACTAGGGATGTCAAATCGATTCGTCGCTCGAGTGACTTGGCTAGAGAGAAGCTCCGAGCCGCTTGGCTCGCAACTTGGGCTGAGCCCAATTTTCGAGCGACAGCTTGAGCCTGAGCTGGCCCAGCCACATGGGGGCGGCCATGCGATTGGCCAAAATGGCTCGTGTGCTACAATTTAGAATTTTAAAAAGCATCACTTGCATACTAGTTGCATCTTCGAATAGGTTATATATCAATTCTCGTAAAAAAATTGAGCCAATTGGCTTGACTCAACCCAGCTCGATTCTGGCCAAAAAAGCCCGAGCCGATGTTTTGTCTGGCCCTAGGCTTCGACTCACAAGTAAGCTCGTCCCAGCTCGTTTACATCCCTATTCCCAACTATATTAATTTATTTTTTCAATTTGTGTGAAAATGAAAACAAGTCAATCTTTATGAAACGAAAGGAAGTGGTATCATTTTCTACCTTAAATATTGATTAATATTATCTAGCATCAATTTATGTGGCATTATGTGATAAATTCAATTAAAAGTAATTGAACCTAAAATTTAATGTCATTAATGTTGTCATCTAGACTGGTGTTAATACTAATGGTGTTAAATAATATTATTGCTAAATATCGTCACGCCAACCACAGAATGCTAAGCTGTAACTTTTAAGAACATTACTACTCAGTATGTCAAGTTAATAGGAAGCTTTCAATGCCTACCTACAAAAGGCATATTGATGATGAAGATTTCACCAATGGGTTCTTTTCGTTCTGTTAATTACTGAATTATTACTATTTATTTTCCATTTAGTCCCTGTTTGACACATATTCTTTCAAAATACATTTTTTCAAAACTTATTTTCAACCACACATTCGTCAATAAAATAATATTTTTCATCACATCAATAATTTTTCATTACTTTTTAACCACATATTTCAAATCATATCGCTATTTAAAATACATTATTTTCTCAATAATATCCATCAAACGTAGCATTTACTAGTGTGTGTGTGTGTGTGATTCAGAAATGCACACAATTCAACCACGTGGATGGATCAACTGTCTGATACACACGGTAAACTTTAGGGTCATTGAGGTGAGTACCCGACCGTAAATCTCAGGGTCTCGTGGAATTAGTCGAGGTGGATACAAGTTGGACCGGACATCCACGGTTATAAAAAAAAAAAAAAGTGCAGCTATTAATTGAATTTGTACCACCTGCTTCTCTTTCCAGCCTAGCCAGGCAATTTTTCTTGTACATGTATCTCCACACCTAATTCTTGAACTCATCAACTCAACTAGCCCACGTACATTAATTCTCTACACCTAAATCTCACTTCAATGTTAACTAAAGAAATATCCCAAGAAATAGCATAAATTCAGTGTCTTTTTGCCCATCCCACAATAATGTGCTTTAATATCTTCCTATTTTCTCCAAGATTGAGCATTAAAAATTTACTCTTAACAAATATACATAGTAATTAAATGAAAAGATTGTTCGTGAATCTCCGTGTTTTCACGTTTCCATTGGCCCTTCCCTGCATCAGTGCACATTTAGAAGGAGAGATCAAGGGGTTGCAGACTGGATCCAGCGAGTATAATGCTGGAGTTTTGTTGGAAAGAACATGAAAAGATTAGGTACAAGTTTTCATTATCTTGTGTTCTTCTATGCCTTTTGTTTTCTTGAGTTTGTGATAATATTAGTCTCACCAATCACTGAAAAGGAAATCTTGCTTCAATTCAAGGGTAACATTTCAAGTGACCCTTTTTTGAGTTTGAGTTCTTGGGATCAAAATAATAGCCCCTGCAGAGATTATAGAGGTGTGTTTTGTAACTCAGATGGAAATGTGGTAAAAATTGTGTTATGGAATACCAGTCTTGGTGGGGTTTTGTCTCCTGCTTTATCTGGATTACAATCTTTGAGAATTATTAATTTGTTTGGGAATAAATTTCAAGGAAATATTCCTTTGGAGTATGGAGAGACTGGTACATTGTGGAAGATTAATTTAAGCTCCAATGCTTTATCTGGGGTAATCCCAGATTTTATTGGGGATTTGCCAAATATAAGGTTTCTTGATTTATCAAGAAATGGGTATAATCGGGAGATTCCTTCAGCTTTGTTCAAGAATTGTTACAAGACAAGGTTTGTATCTTTAGCACATAACAATCTTTCGGGTGCCATCCCCGCGTCGATTGGTAATTGTAGGAATCTTGAGGGAATAGATTTGTCTTTTAACAGTCTTAGTGGAGGATTGCCTGCAGAAATTTGTGGCATTCCAGGGGTAGTTTACTTATCAGTGAGAAGTAATGTGCTATCAGGAAATGTTCAAGATAATGTTTCCGAGTGTGGAAGTTTGGATCTTTTGGATCTTGGTAGCAATATGTTTACCGGGGGCACCCCGTTTGGGATTCTTGGATCGATAAATCTTACCTATTTTAATGTTTCATGGAATGGGTTTCAGGGGGAAATTCCGGAGATTGAAACTTGTAGTGGGAGATTGGAATTTTTTGATGTTTCGGGGAATGATTTGTATGGAGAAATTCCTTCAAGCATCACAAAATGCAGTGGCCTAAAGTATTTAGATTTGGGTTTTAACCAGCTTAATGGGAGTATACCAGCTGGAATTGCTGATTTGAAGAGGCTATTGGTCATTCGCTTAGCAAATAACTCAATAGACGGGATAATCCCAGCACAGTTTGGGAGTATTGAATGGCTTGAAGTTCTCGATCTGCGTAATCTCAAACTCGCAGGTGAAATCCCAGACAAGATAAGCAATTGCCGGTTTCTTCTTGAGCTGTGAGTTGAATAAGCATTACCGGCTGTTATGTGCTTACATTAACATTTATTAGGATTCAACTGACAAAACTTCGAAAAATTTACATGCAGGCATGTTTCGGGGAATTCTTTGGAGGGAGGCATTCCACAAAATCTTGACAACATGACGTACCTAGCAACTCTTGACCTACATCATAACCGGCTTAATGGAAGCATACCATTGACCATCGGAAATTTGTCTAACATACATTCTTTGGATTTGTCAGAAAATTTTCTATCCGATTCAATTCCTTTTACACTCGAGAATTTGAAAAACCTAATTCATTTCAACGTGTCTTACAACAATCTTTCCGGTGCTATCCCTTCAATTCCAAGCATTCAACAGTTCGGCTTCTCAGCTTTTTTTCACAACCAAGGTCTCTGTGGTACACCATTAGATGACCCATGCTCTGCTAGTCCTGGTACACATAAACCCAAGTTGAGTGCTTCTGCAATAGTCGCAATAGTCGCTGCTACATTAATTGTTACCAGTGTTTTTATGATAACCATTATCAACATGAAGGCTCGCGGGAGGGGACAAGAAGACAAGACTCTGGTTGTAGATTCTACTCCATTAGCTTCAACGGAATCAAATATTATTATTGGAAAATTAGTCCTCTTCAGCAAAAAATTGCCTTCAAGGTATGAAGATTGGGAGGCTGGCACTAAAGCCTTGCTTGATAAAGAATGTTTAATTGGTGGGGGTTCTATAGGAAGAGTGTACAAAACTACCTTCGAAGGAGGAATCTCAATTGCAGTGAAGAAGCTCAAGACTCTAGGAAGAATCCGGAACCAAGAAGAATTCGAGCATGAAATTGGACGTTTGAGAAACCTTCAGCACCCGAACCTTGTTGCTTTTCAAGGTTATTATTGGTCGTCTAGCATGCAGTTAATTTTGTCTGAATTTGTTCCTAATGGAAATCTGCATGATAATTTACATGAAATGAATTATCATGGGATGAGCTTTCGTGTGAGTAATCTGGAGTTGAATTGGCCGAGAAGGTTTCAAATAGCATTAGGGACAGCAAGAGCCTTAGCCTACCTTCACCATGACTGCAGACCTCCAGTTCTTCATCTCAATGTCAAGTCCAGCAATATACACCTGGATGAAAACTACAATGCCAAACTGTCTGATTATGGCTTGGGAAAGTTTCTTCCTCTGCAGGATAATTATGGTTCAAGAAATATTCACAATGCAGTTGGCTACATTGCACCCGAGCTATCTCAAAGTTCAAGACTCGTTGATAAATGTGATGTTTATAGTTTTGGGGTGATTCTTCTGGAGTTGGTTACAGGGAGGATACCAGTGGAGAGTCCAGCAGCGAATGAGGTGCTGATTTTGCGTGAATGTGTCAGGGATTTGATGGAAAAGGGTTCTGCTTCGGACTGTTTTGACCAAAGTTTGCGAGGATTCCCAGAAAATGAGTTGATTCAGGTTATGAAGTTGGGTTTGATTTGTACTTGTGAAACTCCTTCGAGGAGGCCAAGCATGGCTGAGGTTGTTCAGGTTCTTGAGTCCATAAGAAATGGTCTGCAATCATAACTAGAGTAGGAGACATGTTTATTTGGTAAAGAAATACACAATATTCTTTTGCAATTCATTCTGAGTTACCATTATCAACTGTAATCCTGCAATAAAATCGTTCCATTTTTTGGAACTCAAACTCTTATTCATATTATCCACTAGAGTCCAATATTAAGTGCTGGATATTGTCGCATTGCAAATCTTGGGCTTGTCCCACTATAAAACATGCACTTTTGGTGCATAGTAAAGAAAGTTGGAGGGTAGTACTGGACAACATTAAAAAACGAACAAAAATGCTAAAATTCATATACACATAAAACGGAAAAAAAATGCAAAAAATTATATACCATGTGTAGTAGTACTTACCAAACATGCACTAAAAGGAATTAATGGAATAATAGCAGTTAAAATGACAAAAAAATTGGAACCGGATTTTCCTGAAGGTTGACTTTCTGCATCAGCCATAAAAGATCAATCTACATTCACGAAAACACGAGACAGGTACGATCCACAGGTAGTATGGTGACATGACTACCACCAACATAACGGAGGGCGAACAATTTTGCTGTTGCGTTAACTGCCAGAACCAGCTAAGGACATTTCTTCAAATGGACCAAGAAATACCGGTCCAGGTTATTTTGCTCGTTCTTCTGAGCCAGCAATTCCAAGAAATTGAGAAAAGCTCAGCCTACCAAACTACCGGTAAATTTCCATCCTTTAGCATCAAAGACCACGAATCAATAACAATTCAACTACGAGATATACATGTTTCAGAAATTTTCCGAATACGTTCAATAACAACAGGAATGTCCTTTTCCCTCAATGTGCTAAAGCATAACCTGAACCACCCAGGTTCAACACAATGACAGGATGATCCCGGAGTGGCATTGACCTTGGCCACATTCAACAAATTTTCCCACAACTCAAGCTCTCCTTTTTCACTGTATGAGCGGATTAAACTACTCATGTCGGCCCAGCAATAGAATCCTCCATTACTCTTTATGCATTCAATACCCAACAGCTTTAAGCCGCCCGCAAACAAAATATACATCCTTCGAATCCTCTCCCTATTGATCTTGATAAACCGTTGAATGAATTTTGTATGTGAAAGCATAGAGACAAGCAAACGCTGTGTTGGGGCCGAAACAGGCGAGAATCTTGCAAGTTTCTTAGCAGCAGATAGAACATTCTCGTTGAATGTATAGATAACACCAATCCCGTACCCGGGAAGAGATATGTCCTTCGACAGACCATAAATAATATGAACTCGACCTCTGTCATAATCTTCTGTGTCAATGATTTCCGCCATGCTTACAAACTCTTCACTTCCATGAGTTGATCCGGCAAATACTTCATTAGAGATAATATGAATGTTCTTCTCAGTAGCAAAGTCTAAGAGGCTGTAAAGCATTTCACGGTTATACAGAACTCCCACAGGATTTGAAGGGTTTGAAATTATCATCCCACGAACTTTAAGACCACGTTTCTTGGCCTGGTTAAATGCTCGATCAAGAGCAGTTGTACTTAAACTGAAGTTGTCTGCACTGCGGCAAGGAACGGGTACAATCTCCACCCCAGCTCGCCATTTGACATCCCTATCGAGACTGCACTTTGAATTTCTCTTTAGTATTGATATGAAATAAAAAATGATGTAAACCGGTCATCCAGTAAGAAAAGCAATGGAACTTACTCAGGATTGTATGGTGACGGTACAAGAAATGCATTCCCTGGATCAGCCAAGCAGAAACTGAGTATCTCAATTGCAGGAGTAGCCCCAGCAGTTAGCACTATCTGTGCCGGGTTGAAAAACTGTGGTTTCTCTATGACTTGAGACATGAACTCTGCCACAACCTGTTGATTGGACAAAAATGGCATAGCAATTCAAAGTGACTTGGAAGACTCCAAATACTGAAATTCCTGAACTGTTAAAAGGACTTGAAAGTTAAGCGGCTCAAATTCACAAAATTAACCTTATATTACAAAATCATAACAAAACACATGCTCACAAGAAAATAAATCAGACCTTGCCTGTTTAACTGTTTGGTGGCCATTTTTTCGGAAAAAACATTGTTTTAAATAGTGATTTTTTTGAAAATGTGCGGTTAAAAAGTAAAGAAAAGTTTTAAATTGATGTGTAGAATATTTTATTGTGTGAATGTATAGTTGAAAATGAGTGTAGAAAAAAAGAGTTTTGAAAGAATGAGAGACAAACAGATGCTGATACATGCATTAGTTTTTCCAAGAAGTAGGAAATGGTAGAACAAGCATTACGTTTTCCCAGAAGTAGGAAATGGTAGAACAACCATACATATAACATGAGCATTGAAGAGCAACAAGATGATGCAAGAATTTACAACCCCAACCCCCCACCCCTGGGACATTCATACAAACATACAATAACAAAGAAATAATGAGATGGTATTGCTAGGTGCGATCGCCTTAAGTATACACTTAATCTATACATTCCAACCAAAACTGCCTGTCGAGCATGTTTGGCCAAGCTAAAAAGTAAGTCAAATTTACTATGTACATTTTGTTTATGAGGGGATTTCTTTGTATTTAAAAAATGATAAGGTAATAAGTTGAATGCTTTGAAAGTACAAGGGCTTGATGTGCAATCTGGATGAACCATGGGAAGTACTACAACTGAGAGCTTTAAATGATAGGGTTGTAAGTTGAATGCTCTGAAAGTATAAGGGATCAATGTGTAATCTGGATGAACCATAGGAAGTACTAACTACCAAGAACTTTATGGGTAAACAGGAGATGGACATGAATTGATGCCAAATAATAGTGAAATTTATCCTTATAGTTTGATATATAATCAATTTTAGAAATCAAAGAATTATCAGCAATTAGTCTTAAAATGCTTTGAAAAGGCACAACTTAAATTTTCTAATAAGCAAAATGCACAAGAATACCCATTCAAGTAGCTTCTTTCCAAATATTGGTATCAGATTACAGAGTTACTCATATTCACATGAATCAAGATTAATATTTCAAACCTGAAGGGGATAGATGTGTAGTCTCGATGAAGCAAACGACTACTGTTAAATTAATACAATCAGCCAAATCCATTGCAGGGATTTGAATTAACATAATTTGTTTCTATGCTTAAAATGAGACGCAACATTAATTAGTATAGCTTACATTAGACCTAGAATATAATACAATTCCTGCAAAGAACACATTCTTCACACAGTTAACCAATTCAAGAGATGCAAAAGCTTAAATACATTATGGATACAACTGAGATAGATGAACTGCTAATGCAAGTAGAAAGACAAACCACTTTCAACTCCATCAACCCATCAAACGACTGATAAGCTGCAATCCCACTTATGCTCAAATCCTGGGATATTATTGATTCCCTTGTATTGTCTGCTAGCCACTCTTGAACCATGTCCAATGACAACTACATTCATGTGAAAAAAAAAGTCTCAAACACCATTCATTAACAAACTCTCAAAGTTGTTATAAGAACAATTAACCACATAAATTCTCTTCTATGTAATTTCAATAATTAAAATAAACAATTTAACAGAAATTCTTTTGAATCATATTCAAAGGTTGAATATTTAATAAATGCAAGAAGTAAGAACAAGTCCATTTAAGTTATAACATGTGCACATCACAGATATATATCAATTAATTTTCAGCTTCAAAAATCATTCAAGCACATAAATAAACACAAGAATTGTTACCACTTAAATGTAAAGATAGTCACAAGGACAAGGACATCACTTATCCAAATATGAAAGTTACCATTCTTCGTTCACTTTCGTTCGTTCCTTCCTTCCCCTCCATTTTTTTGAAACTGATCAGCACTAAGAAATTTAGCTATGATTATACTATAAATCATCATTATGATTAAAGAGTTCTAGATTCAAATTCTACATTCCTCCATACAAAACAGACATAAACAAATAATTTAAATGGTTCTATTTATGCACAACAATGTATACACAAACTTTACATTCAGCTAATGCTAAACATCAAAAGAAACATCTAATCACACAGATTCACTTCATGAATGCATTAAACATAAAGAAATACACGAGTATCAATTTTCTTTAACAATACCCACTCTGTTTTCAGCCAACCCAAGTTGAATCACACCATCCGGATTATTCATTTCATCGTATGGGTCGTCTGCAGCCCGCTTCAGGCCCACACAGTAAGTCCCATCGGCCTGCTTAGCAATTGCATTAGCTCTAGACGACACCTGGGCCGGTCCACTCGTCCCTCGGGGAGAAAGCAGTAACCTTGAATGAACCCTCTGCAGAGTCGACACTTCCCGCAAATGGGTCTCCGACGGAGAACTCTCCGGCGGTGCTGGAGGTTCGCCGGACTTGCGCCCACCCCTGCCCTTGAGGTAGAGTTGAAGAAAGTAAAACAGAGCACAGGGTATAACTGAACCCAAGAAAAGGCCTCCACGGCCTTGCACCACACCTTGTAAGGGCACTATCACCCTCATCGCCGTCGTGGCTCCGCCGCCGCCCGTGGTGGTGGTGGTAGAGGAATTTCGGATCTTTTTCATAGTGGGGTCATCCTGAAAGCCGAAATGTGAGGGCGGAATTAACGAAGACAACTATTGTTTAATTTTTTTTGGCTTTCTTATGTCAATTTTGTAGGAACGAGAGCGAGCGATTGAGAAGAGTGTGGCTGACTTTTCTAGAGAAAAACAACTGTATGTACATGTGATTCACTGAAAGAGAAATTTGGCTATAAAATTTGTTTTATCAAAATTTGCGCGGCAGGCCTCTTTGGCTTTGGAAGGCAGAGGATGAATCTATTTGGGATCATTTCTTTCTTTTTCATGAGCCATAAGTCTGAATTTACCGAAACGTCCTTTACTCCTTCTACACCAGATTGCAGGAGACCACGCTGCTGACTATTTTGTCCCCCAACCATACCTGTTTGGGAGAAATTTTTTTTGAGTGAAAAATAATTTTTTTAGAAAATGTATGAGTAACAGTGAAGAAAATGGTTGAAACTACTTTTTTAAGAAAAAATGCCAAAAAATCTCACTTCCAAATAAGCTCTTAGAGCATGTTTGAGTAATATATTTTGTAATAGTAGATTGATGGAGCATTGATGATTAAAAAATAAGGAAAATTTTTAAGTATGTATGTAATATTATTTTATTAAAGAATGTGTAGTTGAAAATAAGATAGTAAAAAATGTATTTGAAAAAAAAATGGGAAAAATCAAAAGGGTCGAGCTTGCTAGCCTTAAGGCTTGAGCACAGATATGAAGGGCTCGTTTGATATGATTTTTGAAAAGTACAAAAAACTTTTAAGACTCAAAAGCAGCTTTTGAACTCGTTTGATTAATTTTATAGAAGTATTTCTTCTAATTAAAAAAGTTTTTAGAGGAAACCGTTGCAATGTGATTTTTTTTTTAATAAAAAAAACACATCTGAAATAGAAAATATTTTTGAAAATTAGTTTTCAAACAAAAATTAAAATGAATTCTTCTAAAAACTCTTCTACAAAAAGTAAAAGGCATACCAAATGGGCCCGAAGTACCTTACTTTGGTTGGTCATTCATTTGGTCAAATATCGGATCATTAGGTCATTAATTTGATTGACAATTCATTGATTCGAGATCAAATTTAAATAATTTATAGTTGATTATAATGAATTAATTTGGATAAAAAATGTTGACGAAATCATCCTAGTTAGAGCTCAATGTAGCCTCTTATATTGGAGTAGTTGATAGACGCCTTTTTATTATAGCAAAGGTTTTGTATACGAAAATTTGCAATTCGCCTTGAAATTTTAAGGACTTTGTCTGCAATTTTTATTGATTATTGACGAGTTTTTAGTGGTACGTGAAGAATTGCCCATTGCAGCTAACTGGACCAGTCGATAGACTTGTTCGATGGCTCTTCTATGGAATAATATTACACGTAAACTCATAATTTTTTTTATTTTTTAACCACACATTCTCCATTATAACACTATTACAAAATGCATTTTTTGAAAAAAAAAATGGGGCTCAAATTACAAATAAATAAGTTATTGAGAAATCTCACTACCTAAATTCGTATTTATAAAGTAGGTGAAAAAATAGAATGTAAAATGGCTAAGTAGGTATTCATTAATGGAAAGTGTAATGATAGAGTCTTAACAAAGAGAAGGAGAGAGGTTATCGGGAAATCTCTTTGTTCCTATTTAGTTCCCTGCATCTCGAAGATTATTTCTAGTTCTATTTCTATATCAATTTCTACATCACATAAAAAGATTTTGTTCGCCTTCAAGGTATAACAATAGGTGACACTTTCAACGTAAATGGTAAAGACGTATAATAATTAATGAGTAAAAGAATATTAAAATCCAAAAAAAGAAAAAAAAATGCTAAGTTGGAATTACCTATAATTGATATGGTCAATAACATTGTTTTAATCCAATCCAATCCAATCCAATTGTAAGGTTCCCAAGGAATCCCAAAAATCCAGCCTATCATTTGGCCATGAAAAGGCCTTGGGAATTGACTGATAAAAGCTAAACTTGCCATATTTTGTCTTTTCCATTATCAACCACAAGAAATTCAATGAAAAAGTCCAGCTGAGACAAAACCCTAATGGGTCCTTCATTCTTCTTCTTATTCTTCAATGCTTCACTTACGTTTCAAGAACATCTTCTAGTCATTTGTCTAACCCTTTCTAGCTCCTTTGGGGAAGTGACGTGCGTGAGTTCATGATAACGTTGTGCTTGTAATTGTGAACCTTCAAAATATCTTGTGTACTGGATTGAGACCTCTTTGTCAAGACGAACTAATTGTTAATATGTAATGAATATTTGCCATTATTTGAATATTTAACAGCCTAAGTTGGCTCGGGATTGACGACAACTAAAATTGATAAGTGTAAATTTTGAACTGCATCGCGTATACGCCATCAATTGAGACAAAATCTAATGGGGCCTGCATTCTTTTTCTACTTCTACTACATGCATTCCAAGTACATATTCTTGGCATTTCTAGTCCTAAATATGGTGGGATATTCTATGATCTTAATTTGAGCCACATGCCATGTTTGCAACTTTGTACAATCTATGGCAAAGCATAATTGATTAATTGTGTGATGCCATGGAAGATACCAGAATTGCTCTGATACCACTTGTTGTGAAACAATCAAAATATCTCTTGTTAGAAGAAATATTAATATGCTTGAATCGCTGATACCAATGTTGAAAATACAATAATTATGTATTGTTTAAATATAATTTGATGAAACCAACCACCAGAATAAATTGTTAAAGTTATATGATAAATAATGAAGTATAGATCAAGCAAAAGAATAATCCGAACATGCCACAAACAACTTTACCAATTGGAGGATATTCTATGATCTTAATTCGAGCCACATGCCATGTTTGCAACTTTGTACAATCTACGGCGAAGCATAATTGATTAATAACTGTGATGCCATGTTAATTAGTAGCATGTATAGTTAAATGTTAAATCGTTTATATGTTATGTTGAACGGAAAGTAAAGATACAATATAGGTAATTTAGAAATAAGAAGTCGAGTGATTCGAAATTTATGTCAATGCCTAATGTATTAATATATTAGAGACACAAATGTAGAAAAATAAAATTCTCATCCAAAAAGTACGAGAAATTCTAGAAGCTATAACTAGTAAGAGATGTGCACAATCAAATGTAGAAAAATAAAATTCTCATCCAAAAAGTACAAGAAATTCTAGAAGCAATAAATAGTAAGAGATGTGCACAATCATACCCTTTACTACTAAGAATCAGATTCAAGAATCTACCATAAGCACCATTCATCTGTGACCATGCATAAGCCAACATGCTCAATTGATACTCCACATCATTCTCCTCTCCTTACAAGAATTGAGGATATGACCTCCAACTGATACCAAGTGATGTAGGAAAGTATTTACACTTCGCCAAAAGCTACTCCAAGTAGCAGACGTGCAATCAAATTCTTTATCACTGTATCAAGCCCAAATATCTATCCCAATCACTTCATATGGGCCAACGCCTTTATGAAATGTCCAATGATAAATCTCGATAACTAGTGGATTTGACTTGTTTAGTGAAATTTGAAGGCAACGACTCAAACATAGAGAGAATCTTCGCGTATCTAATTATTTACTTTTATTTATTCGATTCAACCAAACTTGAGCGGGAAAGTAATGAGTAATTTGAGAGCAACCTTAGAAATAACACTCCATATGAAAGAATAAATATCAAGTTTGATGGTGTGTGTATTTTACAAATGAAAAAGAATAAAATTTGATTATTGAGGGTAGGAATGGAACAAACTTGAAATTTTATACAATCTTGATCAAGTCTAGGTAAATATTAGAATTGGCTACTCATACATACTGGTCGAACAAGGATAAGTACTAAAAATAATTATTTTAGTGGTATTAATTAGAAGCTTATTATGAATTCTTAGTTTTCAATGTAAATTCTTTGTGGTGAGCTTGTTAGGAAATTTTATGTCAATTCCCTTTATTTCAATTTTCCCGCAGGATCTTTTGTTGTTCAGGAGAATATTAACAAACAAAGAAAATAATGAATATAACGTACAAATTAAAAGGGACCATAAAAGCTTTTCACTATATGAAAAATTGTTACAATCATATAGAATTTCACTCACCAACCAAATCCAAAAGTATTATAGAGAAAAAAAATTCAGCAGCCAAATCTCCTTTTTCCTCTCCGTTGTGCATGTCTTTGAGTGTGTGTGTGTGTGTGTGTGTGTGTGTGTATATATATATATATAATCTCAGTATTGACAACCCTCTTTCTTCTCTTCTTTTTGGTCGAAATCTTGGCTGCCGGCTCTCTAATTTCTCTCACACAGGCAACGCCTTAAAATAATGGAATACATCAACTATTTACAGGATCAATAATTACCTTTTATTATTTGCAATATAAGTCCTCCAACTTTGACTTTCAAGCAATTACCTAACAATCTCTACCTTGTCGAAAACGAGTCAAAATCTTGTCATCTTTCAACAACTTTTAATCACGATAATTTGGAAAAACAGGTAAGTCTTTGACACACTTTAACAGTCTCATACTCCACCATGTGAATATAACCACTCAAAATTATCTGCAAACTCCGAGCATTTCATCTGCTACATGTCAAAACAACACTACTGATAGTTATAGTGCAACTCTCCCATTGACTTTCCCAGAGATCTCATTAACCATCAACACTATAACACCACCACATACCTACACACCTTGCATCAAATGTCAGTCAATGCTATGTGTAGATATGCTGACCCGGTCCAGTAAGAACACATCCTCTATCATGACAACTAGCGACATGCCATGAGGATGTTCCCATCTTACTTTATAGAAACATTGTTCGACCCCAAGTAGTTAGCCGACCCTGCTCTACTTTTTGCACAATTTCTCTTCACGTTTGACCACAGTTCCAAGAAATTACTTTCCTTCTCATGGAGTTGCCTCAATTCCCCTTTTCAGTCATAAGCGCCGCATTGTCAGAAAGAATATTATGTCCTCCTAATCTTCTTTCTTTTGAGATCAATTTGCTTGTCATTTCTACGAAACTCACAATTTTCTTCCCATACATCAAGATTGGCTTGATATGTTCATAGGTAGACGGAAGAGATCAGATAACACGTAGTGCCTTATCCTCATATCTATCTTCACTCCAATAGCCTCCAATTCTGAAACAATTTAGTTGAGAGCACTCAGATGGTTTGAGATTTTCGTACATGCCTCCATGCGCAATAAATGAAATTGTTCCTTCAGGTACAACCGATTTGAGAGGCTCTTCATTTTATATAGTTTTTCTAACTTCTCACATACTTCCTTTGCAATAGACATCCCATGAATATTTGCAAGAACATTTTTTTAGCCAGATAGAGACGTATAGTGCTTGCAGCCTTCAAATTCAATTCCTCGCAATCCTCATCGCTCATACTGGATTTAGCTTCCTTGTCAGAACTCTGTGTTGGTTTTCCTTTTAAAGCCTTGGCAGTCCAGCATGAATCAATAAATCCCTGACTTGTACTTGACATAAGCTAAAATTGATTCTCCCGTCAAATTTCTCCACGTCTATTTCAAAGACATATTTTTCTGTTGCTCTAATACTCCGAACCACCTGACGCTTTAATACCATTTGTTAGGAAAATTTTTGTCAATTCCCTTTATTTCAACTTGCCCGCATGATCTTTTGTTGTTCAAGAGTGTATTAGCAAACAAAGAAAATAAAGAATATAAGGTACAAATTAAACGGACTGTCAAAACTTTTCGCTATGTGAAAATTTATTATAATCATATAAAATTTCGCTCACCAACTAAATCCCAAAGTATTACAGAAAAAAATTTAGCAGCCAAATCTCATTTTTCCTCTTTGTTGGGCGTGTCTTTGATATATGTGTGTGTGTGTGTGTGTGTGTGTGTGTGCGCGTGTTTATTCTCAGCAGTGGCAACCCTATTTCTTCTCTTCTTTTTGGCTGAAATCTTGGTTGCTGGCTCTCTAATTTCTTTCACATAGGGCACACCCTAAAATAATGGAATACATACACTATTTATAGGATCAATAATTGCTTTTCTCGGTGGAAATCCCAACTTGAAAATGAATCAACCAAAAAAGAGATTGGAGCTTAATTAGCAGAAAATGATGGATTTGCATGACAACCGGGACGTGTGAGCACTTGATTGTATGCCTTTGATATTCAATTAGATGTATTCACAAGTTTTGGGATCAAAATAGATAAAATGAGAACTTTGGGATATTTTGGAACTTGAGGGACCAATCTTGAAGAACACAAAGTTAGAGGACCAGAGCAGACAAGGTTGGAAGTTCATGTACCAATGTGACATAATTAAAAATGGAGGACCTACATTTACTAAGTTGGAAGATGAGGGACCAAATAGGAAATGATAATAGTAGGAGGACCAAACTTCACACATTCAGAAACTTGAAGCCCACGACCTTGGTTTTGCATTGGGAAATTAATTCCCTGTAGGTCACGAAGAGGTGGTATTTTTACAAATGGAGACATCAATTGTTTAAACCACATTAAGGGTAAATTTGGTAATTTTTGAGGTGCGGTTTTCATGGCTATGGAAGACTATAAAGAGAGAAAAATGCGATGTTTTTACCAAATGGGTACATGCTGATTCGGCAAGATTTGATTGGCCAATTTAAGTTCCCCCCCCCCCCCCCCCTTTTTTTTAGTTTTTTTTATCTCTAGTTGTCAGTTGGAACTCTGTAACTACATCGTTTAAAATTGTCTGTACAAGTAACAAGCTTTATAAAGAGATGATCTGGGTCAAACAAATGGGCGATTTCCAAATTAAAAGGTCACATTTTATAGAACAACTCACAAACAAAACTTCATCTTCTTGGTACAATTCAAGAGGGTTCAAGAAATTACTAAAAATCAAGGCTTGAAGATTTACGAATTTTTTGGGTTGAAGATAAAGATTAAAGATATTTATCACGTCTTCTTATTCCTAGAATAGCTGGATGATGTCTATGATTACTTTTATTTTGATTCCCTTGTCATGTTTCTTGGCTAGATTATTCATCATGATGTATAGTGTAGCTAATTGACCTTAACTCATATGATTAATATATTATTTTGGATTTTTCTTTATTAAATTGGGTTTTGGCTGATTATTTTTATGTTTGTTAACTAGAGTTGAATTAAATGATATTTGTTGCTTGTTAAATCGAAAGATTGCACGTTAGAACTATCTTTCTATGATTACTTATTAATGTAGTCGTCCTAAGTCCTTATGCATCGATTTTACCAAACTATAAATCGAGGGATAAAAGTTTGATATTTAGGAATATGTTGATTGGTACATGAGAGATGAATGTTAATATTTATCTGGGGATTTAATGATCGACAACACACCAATGAAATTGGGATTCCTAAATATTTTCTTAATCGACTTCTACCTCGTTGTTCAATTGTTTTGATGTTATTAAAGTTCTTAATTTATTTGTTAATTAGAAAAATCAAACTCAAAAGTTGAATATTAATTGTGGAGTTTGTTAGGGTTAATTTTAATTAAAATAGATCAATAATGTTTTTTTGTGGAATGATATTCTATTTATTATTTGTATACAATTGTCAACTTACAAAACAAAATATCAAACAACACCCACTCTCATATTTAAATAACAATAAACACACAAGTACAAGATTTTTTTATGGCAGCACCCTGTTTGGCTTCCTTATTTATATCTCAATGAATCCAAATTCAAATTTTGCTCCAATAAAAAGATCTAAATCCACTTTCTGTTTTTTGTGGAAGTAAAAAAATGTAAATCTGTATCTTATTTTACATTTTCTTTCGAAAAATGCAATTTGCATTTCCCTTACATCACTCCATTAGAATAATTTTCAATCAGTTTGGAGATCTAAATAATAAGTTAAGTTTATTTTACACCACAATTAGAGATGCTCTAACAACTAGTCAACTGCTACTTACACTTTGTCAAATGATTTTAAGTCCATGCTATGGATGATGTTATAAAATAAGCTAATTTGCAATAATCTAGTGATAGAACTTATACAACTTGTTTTGAATATCAAAGTCAATAAAATATGGCAAGATGAAAATAATCACACATGAACACAAGATTTTAGCATGAAAATCCAAATCCGAGAAAAACCATGGACAGATGCAAAGAATTTATTATGAAAATCCCCATAAGACTCTCAACATGATCTCTCTCTATCACGCGAATCTCTCTCTAGATCTCATGGATCACTCTCTGAACTGATCAAATAAATATGTGCAATACACCAAATATTTATTATAGAAAAATTACTAACATATTAAGGGCTTGTGTGGGAGGGATTAAAATCAGATTAAAATTGAAAATATAGCCGTTATTGTTGACTTTTATTAGACGAGTGGGGTCCAATAACGGCCATATTTTCAATTTTAATTGGTTTTTAATCCCTCCCGAACAGGGCCTAAGAGAATATAATATAAATAAGAGTCTTAACACATTGTGAAGTTTTATTACAATACGTAAAACTAATAATGGAGTATTTGAGTTAGGGGTGTCAATTTGGCTTGTCGACCGGGGCTGCATGTGGCTTGATCGGGGAAATGCCCGAGCCAGCTCATGTGGGTTTGCCTGTGAGCAAATTTCTTTAAAAAAATAAAAAAAATTTGTATACAAGCAGCTGCTGTTGCCTACTTTGGCAGCTACATGCTGCCTTGCATAGGCAATTACGCATAGCAATGTATAGCTGCATGTATAGCAATTGTTGTCGCCTATAGCAGGCTACCTCTTTTCATTATTATTTTAAAAAAAAATGAGTCGGCTAGGCTCGAAAAGGTCCCAGCCGAAAGTTTGGATCGAGTCCAGATTTTTTGGTTGTGCAAAAGTTGGCTCGGCTCAGGCAAAAAAAAAAAAGAAACTTAGGCCCCGTTTGATAGGCCTAATTTTCCTTGGAAAATGGAAAACGAATTCATTTTCCCACTTTTTAAGGCGTTTGATAGGCTGAATTTTCTAGGGAAAACGTTTTCCTCATTTCCTTCCACGCACCTGATTTTCCGTCAAATTGAGTAAAATGCTTTCCTCACCTCGAGCTGAGAAAGCATTTTCCTGCCAAGATGGAAATCACACAAAACCGAGTTCTATATTTCCACCACCGTCCACCAACCTCTGGGTCTTCCACAAAACGTCTGGACGGCATTTGGGTCTTCCACCACCGCGTAGACGACGGCGGAGAATACCCATCTGTGGGTGGCGAAGGGGGGGATGGTGGAGACCCAGAATTTTGATCTCTGGTTATTTGATCTCTGGTTATTTCTTTGGGCTTTTACAATCCTTAACACCACTCAAAATTCGGAGGTTCAGAGTCAGATTCAGAGGATAAATTGGGTGTCGTGGGTGCAGTAGAGGGCTTTTTGGCAATTGGAGGTTGGGGTTCCTCCTGTTCAGAGTCGAATTCGGAGGTTGGGGTTCGATTTGGCAATTGGAGGTTGGGGTTCGATTTTGGATTGATGCGGGACTGTGGGGGATTCCGGAGTTGGGATTGATGCCATTTGTAGTTCACGAATTCCCACCTGTTGGGGCGGTGGGGGAGTTAGTCGGAGGTGGGATTGATGCCATTTCTAGTTCAGGCGGTGGTGGAGAGTTGGCTGGGGGAGTTGGGCTTGCAGGTGGTGGAGAAGAGTTGGCTGGGGGAGGAGGGATTGCAGGTGGTGGAAGAGAGTTGCCTGGGGGAGGAGGCTGCAGGTGGTGAAGGGAGGAGGCCGAAAGTCGTGAAGGAGGGCTTGCAGGTGGTGGAGGAGAGTTGGCCGAAGGTGGTGGAGGAGAGTTGGCTGGGGGAGGAGGCGCGGGCGACGTTGATGGTAGAGGATGATCGAATGTTGTCGGAAAATTTTTGTTAAGTTGGATAGTTTCGCACAAATAATCATAATTTTCCATAGAAAACAAAGTCGATCAAACACCAAAAGTAGGAAAATCTCAACATTTTCTAGGTGGAAAATTATACCAATCAAACGCAACTAATTACAATTCCCTGCAAAACATTTTCTAGGAAAATCTTTTCCCTGTAAAATATTTTCTTTCCACCCATTTTCCACCATTGCAATCAAACGCACCCTTAAACTATTTTTACTTGAGTTGAACCCGAACTTCGAGTTTCAACTTTCGAGCCGGCTCGATTCGGATCGTTGACATCCCTAATTTGAGTTGAACTAGGAGAGAAAAACTGCCCAAATCGATAATCTTTTTTATTATCCGTCCTGGACTCCCCCAAAAACTTTTTCAAGTCATGCAACCAACTCCAAATATAATTCTCAATTAAATTCCAATAGAATTTGGGTCACACCTAAATTTTAACAAATGGGCTTAAAATTTTGATAAAAGTTCAAGTTAAAATTTAAAATTGTTTTTAATAACATATTTTATTTGACTCACAATTTTTATTAAAATCTCCAACTACACATTTTATTAACTTTTATAAAAAATTAATGAAAATCTAATTTTTAATTGCACCAAACATTTGTGAATCATTGTTCTAATTGTTCATAATCAAATTCAAAATACAAAAAATAAGAAAAATGAACTAAAATTCATCATCTAGCAAATCAACATTGTGTAGATGAAATGAACGTGGAAATGGAGAATTTTAAGATATTTTGATATTTCAAAACGTCAATTTTATCATGCTTTACGAAATCTAAAATAATAATTTTATAGATCCATGGTATATTTTTCGACATATCATGTTTTATGGTCCGATTCATTGAATTTTTTTTTTTAGAACAAAAGTGTCAAAATCAAATATAAGTGTGCACACATCAAATAATAAACGCATCTAAGAATCTTGAACTTCTTAGATTAATATGAATCAGCATCTTCATTCAGCATTTTATTCAGAAATTGAAGTCTATCCACAAATGACAAGTACCCCGCAAGCCCTTCTTTGTTAGAGATCAAAATCAGATTTTTAATAATTTTTATATAAGTTAATGAAATATGTGATTAAAAAGTTGTGGACCCCATGAAATATGTAATTAAAATTGATTGTTGACTTTAATTTAAATTAAAGTCTGAATTTTTATTGACACCAAACATGGGCAAAGATTTCAGTTGTACACCATTCCATCCACATCTTAAATAATTTGGTTTAAGGACGAGTGCAGGAATTTAACATGTGAGGACTGAAATTTAAAAAAAACAACATAATACTAGAACTAAAGTCTAAAAGGAAAGGGTGTCTTTTGTTTTAGGCAGAAGATGCCATTTGTAAATTCTAAAAACAATAGACAAAAAGAAAGTTCTAGGCGGAAGATGCCATTTGTAAATTCTCAAAAACCATAGACAAAAAGACAAAAAAACTGTCATCGTCCAACAAAATAACAACCATATAAAAAAAAATCAATATTAAATCGAAAAGACAACAATAATTTTAAGTTATTCAAAAATAAGTCAGCAAAGGCAATAACAATCCTACAATTTCATTAATACCTCCGTTTGGCCCAAATTTTTTAAAACTCATTTTCAACAATAAATGTATTTGATGAGTCCCATTTTTTGAAAAATAGATTTCTTAATAGTGATGTTTTTGAAGGATATGTTGTTAAAAGTATGGAAAGTTTTAGATTTACGACCAAATTTATATTATTGAGAGAATACGTGGTTGACAATGAGTTAGGGCACAATGAGTTTTTTTAAGAGTGATGCACAAACAAGGACTTTATGGAGTTCACAACTTTAATCAATTTTTGAATTACACATTTCATTAATTTTTATCAAAATCTATTAAAAATAATTTTTCTGTCCCATAAAGATATGTTTATTTTCTATTTTTGTTAGTCGCATATTAGAATTCAATTTTCTTATTGAGAGTGTAGTTGATTTTTTAATTTTTTAATATGCTCATATTTAATGTGTGTTGTTATAAATCTGGTTGTCCAGGGTCAAGGACCGACCCAAAAACAGCCACATCAACCCCTAATTTGAAAAACAAGTGCCCCACATAAATTCAAATCAAGGGCTGAGGTGCCATAATCTGCTTGCCCAGGGTCAAGGACCGACCCAAAAACAGCCACGTCAGCTCCTGATTTGAAAAAAAAAAAGTGCCCCACATGAATTCAAATCAAGGGCTAAGGTGATGGCACCTCAGCCCTCTGTTTTTGGGTCAATCTCCGACCCTGTTTGAACAGCACGGTTGAAAAAAATATGAACTACTTCTATTTAAATCATTATTTAATATACGAGTATATTCGAAAAATTATAAATGAAACTTATATTTTTTTTTCTTAATTTGAGTAAAAATGTAAACAAGTCTATCTTTATGGGACGAATGAAGTATAATTTTATCCAAACCAAACCGAAGCTATATATAAACTACTATCAATAGCAATTAGCAAATAAATGAAAATATTAACGAAGAGTGGCAAGCGAACCTATTATATAATTTCAAGAAAAGAATACGGCGGCGTTTAATTTAGATCACTTGATTTTGAGTTATTATAAGTTACCTAATGGATCATAAATGCACACGATGATTAGGAGATCAAAATTATATAAATGCATATATAATCAACCAACAAATAAAATCATAATATTTAGCCCTTGTTCGAGCCCCCACTTTTGGGCAGAAAATGGATTTTTAAATAATGTTTTATTGGAGATTGTATGGTTAAAAGGTAAGAAAAAATTATCGATTTACGTTTAATATTACTTTATAAGAAAATATGTAGTTAAAAATAAGTTTTGAAGAAATGAATTTTTTGAAAAATGGGGACCAAACATATGTGTAAAAGGAATTAATGAAAAATGGTGAAAAAAACATATTTTCTGAAATCAATCACACAACTTGAAAGGAAAAGAGCTCCGCTACAACCACAGCATTGATCACAGCCCTCTCACATTCAGAGGTGGAGCCCACGATTAAAATAATCACATTCAGGGGCTGCTCCCGCCGTTTTGTGAAGAGGCTGTGACCCGAGTTGTGAAGCTCAGGCTGTACAAATAGCCATTTCCAAAGGGAAATGAGATTTCTACATTTTTTTGTTGGCCCACCCGATCACCGTCACCTTTTGCATTTATATCAACATTATCCACCCTTAGTGAATAAGAAAAAGACTGTCAAATTATTACCTATTGGTCTGATTTGACAAGTCATAATCAGTTTTTCTTTGTAATTTTTCGATCCAATAATTAAACACAAAGATTTAACGTTGATCATTGTACAATCAAATACATAAAAGCAAAATCCACTAAGAAACATAAAAATAAAGACAGAAATTCAGATACACTTTTTTAAAATTCAAAAACATCAATAGTGATAATTTTAGGGCGATACATCATACATATATATAAGAACG
Source organism: Fraxinus americana (assembly GCA_035079005.1). NCBI lineage: Eukaryota > Viridiplantae > Streptophyta > Magnoliopsida > Lamiales > Oleaceae > Fraxinus > Fraxinus americana. The sequence continues at coordinate 14,995,569 of CM068713.1, read as the reverse complement.
AGTTGTACTACATGTACATAATATCTTACATACATGCGATGCGGAAAGAAATAATTGGGTTGGAGATTTTTCAACCAAATAAAAAAAAACTTCCAATATCTTTTTGATACATCATCTGTATGTCAACTATTATGTAACTCCATTATGCGATAAGAATTGTGGATGAAAATAACGACTTCAAAAATAATTAATTAGTTGTCCAAAAGAAGTGTGACAAGATTTAGGCAATTGATTTAAAAAAACCGTTTTTGAAATGACTGGCCTAAATAATGTCAATACAGAGTCAAAAATGCTACTTGTACATAATTTTTCTATATAATGGTACACATAATACTCATATGCGGTGGGACCCATTTTAAAAGCGAATCCCACCCCATGTGAGTATTATGTCAACCCCTATGTTATCTCCTATGTATCCCAAGCAAAACTCATACAGAGTTACCATGTTTGTCAACCTACTTTGTACACATCATGATTCAAAAAGTCAACGAGGTGGGACCCAATTGAGGACCTGAGAAAGGAATTAGTAAACCATCAGGGGGCAATACTGCAAAGTCTGCAATTCATTCAAAGGCAAACTTGGAGCCTCGGAAAATATTAGTATTTTAATAGACGGGTTTAAGCCGGCCGAGGCGGATCTCAAACTCCAATAAAAGTTCGTCTCTCTCGCCAAAGACCAAAAAAAAAAAAAAAAAAAGGAAGGTTATCCCCCAGAAAATGCAAGTCCTTTCCCCAATTTTCCAACCCATTCAAATTTCAAAACCTTCACACCCAAATTCTAAATTCATAGGTTTGACTTGTAATAAGATCATTTTGTTCACATTAACATAACAATATATTGATTATACAGATTGTTGGATTTTTCAAAGTTACACATTTTCTAATGTAGAGTTGTATATTCTTCGTACTAATTTAAGATATTTACAATATATGGGTAATTTGTCGTATAATACATCCACATATGTTTGGGGGTGATATAATTGCCTTTTTGAACCTCGTTTGATCCCATTTTTTTCAAAATATGTTTTTTCTCTTCTTTTACATCATACAATATTCAACAAAATAATATTACATACTGTTAAGAAATATATTATTATTTTGTTAACATTATTTATTAAGGGTAGAATAGTCTTTTAAGTTTTCTTTATTTTTGACTATATATATAGTCTCTTTGTATCTAGGTTTTATTAATTCAATTACATTATGCAGAATCAATAAAACCCTAGCCTCTTTTTCTTCTTCTTCTCTTTGGATTGTTTAACATGGTATCAGAGCTAAGTTTCATGGGATTTGACATAATCTCAAACACAGCTTTTTTGAGAAGAGACGATTTTGGGAGGATTTTTCGTTCCGTTTCTGCAATCTGGTATTTCATTAGGGTTTTCATTCAGTTTCTGCAATTGGTATTTCGTTAAGGTTTTCATTCAGTTTCTGCAATTGGTATTTCGTTTCCCTTACTTTTGCGATTTGGGTTTCCTTCTTCTTTTCTTTTATTATGGCTACTGAAAGGGATGATTCGCTTCAATCTGTGAGTGTGAGGTTGGATGGAAAGAATTATTCGTATTGGAGTTATGTGATGAGAAATTTTCTTAAGGGTAAAAAGATGTGGGGATATATTAGTGGAACTTCTGTACAACCTACGGATATTGATGAGGGTTATGCTGCTTCAATAGATACTTGGGAATCAAACAATTCAAAAATTATTACTTGGATTAACAATTCTGTTGAGCATTCCATAGGTAGAGAGTTGGCAAAGTATGATACAGCAAAGGAGGTTTGGGAACATCTGCAAAGGTTATTCACTCAGTCAAATTTTGCAAAACAGTATCAATTAGAGAATGACATACGAGCTCTTCAAATATAAAAATATGAGTGTTCGTGGAGTTTTATTCGCTATAACGTATCTTTGGGATCAATTGGCTCTTACAGAATCGACAGAATTAAAGGCGTGCAATGCCTTTATTGTTCATAGAGAGCGAGAACGGTTGGTACGAGCTTCTAACGGCACTTCGCAGTTGATTTTGAAGGACTTAGAGGTTCAATTTTGCATCGTTCTCCACTTCCTTCGTTGATTCAATTGTCGCGAGTTATTCGTCGAAGAAATACGTCTTAAGTCTTATTCTGAAAAGGGAATTCTTTCTACTCCTAATCCTTCTGTGTTAGCAATGCCTTCTAAGTCACTGACTAATAATCATAATATGTTTTACGCAAGGGCTGCCCGTGATGAGTGCGCTCGTAAGGAGAAAGGTCATTGGAAGGCTCGTGTCCTAAGTTGAGACAAACAGACCGTACAATGCAAAGAATTCCAAGCTTGGAAGCCTGGCAATCAATCACAATCGAACGATCGTAGACCACCTCGGGGTTATAGACCACCACAGCTCAATCTGTAGCTTCATCGGGTCCTTTCACGTATCCCGGTACTGGCCGAGCAATTTCGTAAGTTTCTCTCCTTACAGCCCACAAGCTATGTCCATTCGTAGGTCGGTTGCCTCATAGTTCTTCGTGTATGTCACATTCTCGTTTGGGTCTGATTCTCGGTGCTTCACATCATATGTCTCCGCATTCTTCATCTTTTGCTTATGTGTCTCCTTCATCTTCTATTCTTGTCATGACTGATGATATTACTCTTATGCCTTTAGCAGGTATTGCTTCTGTTGTCACACCCCACTTGTCTCTCTCTAATGTTTATCGTATTCCGAAACTCACATTAAATTTTGCTTATGTTGGTCAGTTATGTGATTTTGGTAATTTAGTCACATTTTCCTTTTCTTTTTGTTATGTGCAGGATCTACAGTCTTTGAAACTGATTGGGATAGGCCGTACGAAGGGGGGACTATATATTTTGGATGAGTAAAAAGTGTCAGTTGCTGCTGCTACTAGTGTTGATTTGTCTTCTTTTCGTTTGAGTCATTCTTCTTCTAGTTTTTATTTATGGCATTCTCGTCTAGGTCATGTTTCGTCTTCTCGTTTGAGATATTTGGCTTCTACAGGGGCATTAGGAAATTTGCAACCTTATGATATTTCAGATTGTAGTAGATGTAAACTGGCAAAATTTTCAGCTTTACCTTTTAATCGAAGTATTTCTGTTTCTTCATCTCCATTTGATTTGATTCATTCTGATGTATGGGGACCTTCTCCCGTTGTCAAAAAAAGGAGGGTCCCGATATTATGTTTCTTTTATTGATGATCATACTCGTTATTGTTGGGTTTATTTAATGAAATATCGTTTTGAATTCTTTGAGATATACACGGCATTTCGTGCTCTTGTCAAAACTCAACATTCTACTGTTTTCAAATGTTTTAGGTGTGATTTGGGTGGGGAATACACTTCTAAAAAATTTTGTGAACTGCTTGCCTTAGATGGAACTATTCACCAAACTTCGTGTACAGATACTCCTGAGCAAAATGGTGTTGCTGAAAGAAAACATAGGCACATTGTTGAAACTGCTCGCTCTCTCTTGTTGTCTACTTCAGTTCCTAGTGTGTATTGGGGTGAAGCTGTAAGTTTGATTAATACAATTCCATCTTCTCATATTTCGGGTTTTTCTCCTTTCGAAAAGTTGTATGGGTATGCCCCTGATTATTCTTTGTTTAGAGTTTTTGGTTGTACTTGTTTCGTTCTTCGTCCTCATGTAGAACGCAGCAAGTTGTCATCTCGATCTGCTATTTGTGTCTTTCTTGGTTATGGTGAAGGTCAAAAGGGGTATCGTTGTTTTGATCCAATAACTCAGAAACTTTATGTGTCTCGTCATGTTGTGTTTCTCAAGCATATACCTTTCTTTTCTATTCCATCAACTACTCATAGTTTGACTAGATTTAATCTTATTCGTATAGATCCTTTTTCTACTGATTCTGATAGTTTATCATCTCAAGTTCCTAGCACTTCAAATACTGATCATTTTGCATGTACTGACACTTTACTCTCCGGTACGCCTGAAGCTCCCTCTTCTCCTATGGTCCCTCAAGCTCCGTCTGAGACTGTGGATCTACCTCTACGTCAATCCATACGCATTCGTAAGTCTACAAAGTTACCAGATTTTGCTTATTCTTGTTATTCTTCATCTTTTACTTCCTTTTTAGCTTCTATTCATTGTCTCTCTGAGCCCTCTTCCTATAAAGAGGCAATTCTTGATCCTCTTTGGCGCCAAGCTATGGCCGAGGAACTTCTCGCTTTGCATAAGACTCGGTACTTGGGATTTGGTTCCTCTACCTCCCGGTAAGAGTGTTGTTGGTTGTCGTTGGGTGTATAAGATCAAGACTAATTCGATGGATCAATTGAGCGATACAAAGCTAGGTTGGTTGCAAAAGGGTACTCTCAACAAGATGGTATGGATTATGAGGAGACATTTGCTCTGTTGCAAAAATGACTACTATTCGTACTCTTATTGCAATAGCTTCGATTCGTCAGTGGCGTATCTCTCAACTTGATGTTAAAAATGCTTTCTTAAATGGAGATCTTCAAGAAGAAGTTTATATGGCTCCCCCTCCTGGTGTTCCACATGATTCTGGGTATGTTTGCAAACTCAAGAAAGCGTTGTATGGTCTCAAACAAGCACCTCGTGCTTGGTTTGAGAAATTTTCTGTTGTGATCTCTTCTCTTGGATTTACTTCTAGTAGTCATGATTCTGCTCTTTTTGTTAAGTGCACTGATGCAGGTCGTATCATTCTATCTTTATATGTTGATGACATGATTATTACTGGTGATGATATTGATGGTATTTCAGTCTTGAAAACAGAGTTGGCTAGACAGTTTGAAATGAAGGATTTGGGTTCTCTACGATATTTCTTGGGTATTGAGGTAGCCTGCTCACCTAGAGGTTATCTTCTTTCTCAGTCGAAATATGTTGCAGATATTCTTGAACGGGCTCGACTTACTGATAATAAGACTGTTGATACTCCCATTGAGGTTAACGCAAAGTATTCTTCTTCTGATGGTTTGCCTTTATCAGATCCTACTTTATACCGTACTATTGTTGGGAGCTTGGTATATCTCACTATTACTCGTCCAGATATTGCATATGTTGTTCATGTTGTTAGTCGCTTTGTTGCTTCTCCTACTACAAGCCATTGGGCACTGTTTCTTCGTATTTTGCGATATCTTCTGGGTACGCCTTTCGTAGTCTTTTACTTCCATCCACATCTTCCTTGGAGCTGCGTGCATACTCGATGCCGATCATGGCGGTGATCCCACGTATCGTAAGTCTCATCGTTTCGTATCTTTTTGGGTGATTCTCTTATTTCTTGGAAGAGCAAGAAGCAATCTATTGTGTCTCAATCTTCAACCGGCAGAATATCGTGCTATGGCATCCACTACCAAAGAGATTGTTTGGTTACGTTGGTTACTTGCGGATATGGGAGTTTTTCTTTCACATCCCACTCCTATGTATTGTGATAATCGTAGTTCCATTCAGTATTGCTCACAACTCGGTTTTTCATGAACGAACTAAGCACATTGAGATCGATTGTCACCTTACTCGTCATCATCTCAAGCATGGCACAATTACTTTGCCATTTGTTTCTTCTTCTTTACAGCTTGCAGATTTCTTTACCAAGGCACATTCTATTTCTCGTTTTCGTTTTCTTGTTGGCAAACTCTCGATGCTTGTAGTCACGTATCGTGAGTTTGAGGGGAGATGTTAAGAAATATATTATTATTTTGTTAACATTATTTATTAAGGGTAGAATAGTCTTTTAAGTTTTCTTTATTTTTGACTATATATATAGTCTCTTTGTATCTAGGTTTTATTAATTCAATTACATTATGCAGAATCAATAAAACCCTAGCCTCTTTTTCTTCTTCTTCTCTTTGGATTGTTTAACACAATATAAAAACTTTTACTTCAATTTTAACAGCACATTTTTCATCAATTTATTATTCCAAAATGACACAAAATATGAGACTCAAATTGTCTCTGTCTCAAAGATATATGGACTATTGAATTTGTTTTCTCTACTATTCGATTGCTTAAACTAACGTTTAAGAAGTGTCAATCTTGATGGAAACTACCAACTTTAGATCACGAATCTAAAATATAAAGTTTGCTTTCGCTTAAAAGATTAAAATTTTCTTTTTTCAGGGATAATGATAGTGGTAATGTAAAAATAATCCGTCTTCTTCTACAAGAGAAGCAAGACCAAACATATGCCAAAATAAACAATATCTTGCACAAAGATCATCCCATGGAATCTAAGAACTATGTTTTCATTTTTAGCCATTCTTCAACTTCAATATCAATTTCCATAAGTAATCAAGCATCCCTCCATATGTCAATGGAATAGTAAACCAGAAAAGTCAAGTATACGACAATAAGGCAAATTAGTCACAAGATGATATCAAGGGAAAATTTCATCTTTAGTCCCCAATTTACTGTTCAAGTAGAAAATTAATCCCTCATCTTTTGAAAGAAGCAAGTTATGATCCTCAAGCTTTTGATAAAGTTGTACAACAAGTTCCCAATCACGAGAACTATCTAAGTTTATGTTAAATCATCGTTTATACATATAAAATTGGTTTTCATGTCAATTTTTTAGATACCGATCCAAGCAGAGAAACGTAATCTAGTTTTCAAGTTAAACATACAAGCACCATGCTATAATTTAGAGTTTGTTTGGGAGAGATTTTTGGGGGGAAGAATTGATTTTGAATAGTGATATGATGGGAAATGTGTGGTTGAAAAAAAAGAAAAAATTATTGATGTGATGGAAAATATTATTTTATTGAAAAATGTGTGGTTGAAAATGAAAATTGATTTACTGTAGAAAAATTTAATCCCTCCCAAACAGGGCATTAATAGATATTTGGATAATTTACGATTATCAGGACCAATTCAGCAACTACATGTTGTCAAAGATTAATTTAAATCATGCATTTCATAGGATTCATAACTAATACATACTTATACGAAAGTCATTTATATCACATTATAATTTCAGCAACTTATAATTTTATCCAATCAACCATGTAACATGTAGAATAGGTTGGTGACCAGTAATGCAATTCTTTCAAAAATAAATGCTAACGTTATCTCCGCAGTCGGATCCTCCCATATCAACCTGTATTCAAATTTCCGGATCCGCCCTGCCCCCAACCCCACTCCACCCCTCCTCTCTTGTCAACATACACACAGTAGCCCCTGTCTCTGTCGTACGCCATTTTTTTTCGATTCTCATTCCATTCCTCTCGCATCTCAAGAACCATGAAAACTGCATTTTCGCTTTAATTCTCGGCTTTTTCCATAATCGATAACCATCGAGAAAGAAAGAGAAATCATCTTGGCAGACGAACATTGAAGGGCGAGGAGAAAACGACGAAAATGGAAGAAGAAATGATGGAGAATTGTAATGACAATGTTATGGATGAGGAAATGGAATACAGTTTTATGATCAATGAGATTGATCTTGACTACGAGTTCGACGCAGCTCGATTCTACGACTTCAGCCGAGCCGAGTCACTCGCCGAGACTCGCCATGCCGAGCGCTGGTTCCACTCCGCCGGAAGCTATCCGCCTTCTCGTATGTTTTCTTTCAAATTTCTTTTGTTTTTTGTTTCATTATCTATATTTTCGTTTCTAACGGTTTAATATCGTGTGTTGTACGTTACTTTTAGAGTCTTGTACCTTGCTCTGGCATTGTCATTCCCGTATTTGTCCCCGTTTATGCTTTACAAAAATTAGAACTGAGGATGTGCTATTAATTTTATTTTAAGTAAAATAAGTTACTTAATTTAGAATATACACACTTATTTTCAATTTTAACCAATATGTAAAAACTTATTTACTTGTAAGCAAACTTTTTAAGCTTAGCCAAAACACGCTCTAAATTCCTACTAGCATAAGTTAGTTATATGAAAGTATCCTAAAATGTAGCAATTTTTGGAGATGAAAGTATTATCAGAAGCACAATGGTAGTACAAATATGTGAACTTAGGTATTTCTTTCTCAAAATTTGGAAAAATCGGGATAGTTTTTTCAAACTATTTTTAGAGTGACAAAATTGAATATTTTTGAAGATTTATGTTACTAGCATCATAATTGTATTGTGTAAGATAATGCTATTTATCATTTTGACGATGGACCATCGGTCATGTGGCAATCCACGTGGAATAATGAGATTGCGCAGTTCATTTTTTATGAGAGGGAGGGGGAGAGAGAGAGATGTGAGGGATCATGGATTGTCACGTCACCGATGTTATATCATCATGATGATAAATAGCATTATGCGTAAACTTTGTTTCTTTTGAGGCTTAAATTTTGGAAATTAGTTTGTTTGCAATGCCAGAGAGTTTGGAACAATCTTTAAAGCTTATCACTCCCATTATTTTGTTAGATGGTGTGTTGGAATTCTTATACCTTGCTATGGCATTATCCTCGCCACATATCTTTGAAAATTTTCAGTTTGAATAGTTTTATATATTATTTTGTGTTTCTCTGAGAAAGGTAAAATTTTATACCCTTCCGAAACAGTGTAATATATTTTCTGAAAAAAATTTCCAACAGCAATTCAGTTGCATGCTTCATGTAAGATGCACATTTATTCTTCGGATAACGTAAAAATGGCTGGATGGCCAAAATCTGATATTCTTATTGGACCTGGGATTGTCATAATGCTGTAACTGTGGCAAACTATCATTCTGTGTTTCTCATGCTTGTTAATTTTTTCTGCATTTTATTATTCTATGCCTTGAATTTACATTTCCTTGGTGATCTATGTTCCAGCTTTTGTGGCAAACTTACTTCAAAGAGAAGACAAGTCATTGGAGAATATTATTACCTTCCCAACACCTAAAGACGTGGAAATCATGAAATTATCAGATAGCAACACTGGTGTTGAAGCACACCAAGAAAATTCTGCTATGGACTCGAATTATCGAGGTATTATGCCATGCAAATTCTTTATTTGTTAATCAAATTCCAATAAAAAGGCATTTATAAACCCATGTTCATGGTCATGGACTTTCCATAATGTTGACCAATAATTGCTTGCATATTTGATTGATTGGAGTCCTCAAGATTGGGCCATATTACATCTATATGGATTAGACGAAGTATTTTATGTATCAAATATTTTTTCACTTAAGTAAAAGATTTCAGCAAGGGTTTGGATCCATAAATACAGGAATGATGACAATAATTCTAAGTAACGTTAACTCGAAAACAGCATGAACTCTTCAACACTTTCGGTTCCAGAATTGAAATCGTATGTAAAATCATCTGAATAAGTATTGTGGCTATAGTAATTACTTGTGGTTCTTCAATTACAGTTGCGAACATGCATTTACGGTGAACAAATTTTCTTTTCATGTTTTTGAGACAGTAAAGTGTATAACTGACAGTTGTGTAGCATATGGACAAGCAGAGCACAACATCAAGCTTAAATTAGCTTCTGTGTAAGCCTTAATGATCTGAAGAACATTCATGCAACGACTTGAACTACATTTGCAACGAGATGATAGATTATGATTATAGGCCCATGTTTGGTTTAGATAAAAAATAGATTTTTGGTAGATTTTTATAAAAGTTGATTGACTGTGCGGTTAAAATGTAAGTCTTATGAAATGTGTGGTTAAAATTAATTGTTAACTCTGATTTGGATTTCAATCAAAATTTTAGGTGAACCAAACAGGGGTTAGATTAGACATGTTTACTGTATAAAAATTTTGTGTGAGAATATTAAGATAATTTTCTATTGTAAACAAAAGCTTCTTTTTGTAGCTCCACAAGATTAACCTTTTCTCTTACTTTGTCATTTTATTTTGCCTTGAAGAAGATAAAGGGCAAGATGGACCAACTTCCACAAATTTGCAAGTTAGTAGTGTGCAAAGGTTTCAGAATCCATCCGAAAAATTACCCTCAGGTGTTGTTTCCTCTATGATTGTTTATATTTGAAAATACAACACTCAGCTTATGTTTCCTAATACTCTTTACTCTATCTTCATACATGCTTGCCTTTTACCTGGTTTTGTATTCCGTTTGAAAATTTGATGCTCTGTATTGTATACTAGAGCTTGGATATACAATCTTATTTGCATTATAATTTAGGTTTTCTGATTTTTACTTTTTTTCCCCCCTAATGTTCTATCCATTTATGCTTGCAATGCTATATCTATGCAGGGTTAAACTATTACAACCATATGATGAATAATGCCTCAAATACTAAAACAAAATTCGCAGTGAAGTCATCATTCCCAAGGACCTCAACACTTATGAAACCAACAGCGAGTCAATTGGCCAAGCAAAACCAACCTCTCCAAGCTGGTGACTTCTGGTGACTATTCATTTTTTTGAATTCCTAATTATTGGTTGATTTTTTATCTTTAAAAGCTTAGAATGCTTCAAAACTATTGACTACTTTGTGTTTATTCATGCTTTTAAACTTAACCTTATAAGTTGTAAGAAGAACATTTGAAAATTGTGCAACCAAACATCATTGACATTTCTTTTGGTGAAATTAAGATTTTTTTGTTTTCGCTAATATATAGATAGGTTCTAATAATCTATCAACTTTTGCCCCTATTTGAGAGCAAATGAACATCTTGCTAATCCATGGGAACCACGCTTATGGGAAATTTGCATGTAGCATGATAGGGACATGATTTTTGTTACTGAATTCGATTTTCTGATGCTAGGTCAAAGAAGTCTTTCATAGAGAAACCTGAGAAAAGCGCAGGTCGTCCATGCGGGATTGAGAATCAAGCAGCAAAGAGACAAAAGCTTGAGGGAGGTCACCTCTGGAAGGTTCAGGTTTATCCTTTTTATTTAATTATTTATTTATTTTCAAATGTGGCTTGTTATGTGGTCGGTGTTGTTCTGTGGCCTACCTTTTGAGCCTTGGAAATACTGATAGCCACATTATCAGAACTGCCCAGTGATATTAGAATCAATATCTTGTTTTTCTAATTTCAGCATTTTGATGATCCATTTGGTACCTTAGTTTTTCCCATGTTTTCTCAGTGGATACATAGTTAGTTAATCATATTTCTGTAATTGCTCTTCCATCTAATGCTGCTGAAACTGATCTTTACATGACAGGTTGTGGGTGCGGTTCAGCAAACTAGTTTTATTCATAAAGCGCCCAAGCGGGTATGCCACTTACTTCTGTAAGCATGACTGGGTTTTGTCAAATAAGAAAATTGATATCTGAGTAACAGAGGAAGTCACTGTAAGGGCATCTATGATATACGTAATACCGAGAGAAAATGTTGTTTGTTAGAATTGCATATTGCCAAAGTCTGTTGGAAGGAAGCTCTAGCAATGTACAAATTGAAGCTTCAAAGATCTATCACATTATCTAATTAACCCTGGCCATGGAATTACCAGAGGAAAGGGGACAATAACAAGACATATATTTTGCGCAGAGTTGTACAATTTGCTGCTTCAGTGATCTATTTTTTTTTATCTAATTAACCCTGGCATGGAATTACCAAAGGAAAAGGGACAATGACATATTTTGCAAAGATTTTTCTTGTTGATCTGAGTTCTTTCAAATGATTTTACAGGATGCTACTGTTGATGGAAATATGATGCAGGCTAAGCCAAAGATCACTATTCCTAGAGAACCTGATCTTGAAACAGCGCATAGGGCACAAAGGATAAGGTCAGCTTGATGACAGAACCCAGCTGCACTTCTACTTTTGTATTGTTACAGAAGGATTTTCCTCTAACAAGCTCTGGGACGCCATGTTTGATTGATTGAGTTTCAGGCCAAAAGCTAGTAAAGAAGCTGAGAATGTGACTTCAACTACTCGCAGATTCAAGGCTCTTCCACTAAATAGAAAAGTCAGTAACTTGTTTTAGAAAATGAAGTTTGCGACCTATGTATTAATTAATGATTTGGAGATATATCTGCATCTTTCAGATTCTTGAAGGTCCTTCGCTTTTGCTTCCAAAAAGAAGCACTCCTCGATTACCGAAGTTTCAAGTGAGTGAGCATCAAATAAGCATTTTGATCCTGCAGAATGCTTAAGGTACATGGAAATAACTTGCATGGCTGTTTTTCCTACATTATGCTGGTTTCAGGAATTTCATTTGAAGACTTCAGAGAGGGCTACGCAACATTCCTCAGCAGTTTCATCCACTCTCCCCTGCAACAATTCTGATAAGGTTACGTCTCTGATATTTATAAATTACAATTGTGCACCAACAAATTATGGAAAAAACCTTATCCATTATTTCCTGTTCCTTTCAGAATATTACTTTCACGAAATTAGCATAGTCAAATATGCTTCACGGGAATCCCAGAGGGTGAAGAGGGTGGATTTGATGGAAGAACATTCCTTAAAGACTTGTTTGTCAAATATATATATATATTTTTTAAAAATCATTTTCAACCAAACATTCTACGGGACCCACAACTTTTCCCCAATTCTCTACACATTCTCCAAAAAATCATTTTTACCTTGGAAAAACCGGTGCCAAACAAATTTTAGCTAAGTTGTAATTTTGGTCTGGGGTTGCTTGGTGGTGAACTGTCTCTAAATCTGATTTGTTATGATAATGTCAATGTCAACGGTAGTTGAGTACCTCGTCTTGTTGCAGGCCTTGCATGAACCTAGTGCTAATAGATGCATGGAATCTGCAAATGGAGAATCCAGAAGGTAATAATGATTTAACGAATTTCTGTCATTGTTTAGCAATTTCTGTGTTGCACGATCATTAGTGTGGTTAGAAGTCTTGCTAGTTTCTGTACAATTTTGTGGTACTTGGAATGTTAAAATGGGGAACTAACACTTCTACATCCTTTTCATGTCCTCTTAGCGTCCAAGATTCTGTAGGTATAATTTACCTCTTTTAATTTCATGCATGGTCAAGCCAGGGAATTTTGTTGCAACTTTATAAATTATGCTTGCCTATCGAACATCTTCTGGGTTCTATAGTTCTTGCTAGTCCTTGCGGACTTCAATTTGAGTTCTTCTAAATTCAGCTTTTCGATTAATGGCTACAATTATGCATTACGTGGGTACACATGTCCTCTTCATTAGGTCCAATCTTATGGATGCCTCAAGGCTGGAAGGGCGTGAGTCGTCTTATGGATTTAAAGCTCTCCCCCTTAATCAGAAGGTAACTTTTTCAATATCTTTTGTTAGACTTAGTGGAAACTTTATGTCCTCCAGATAGTGAGAGCAAGTTCTGTATCATATGCAGATATTGTCAAGCAAAGGAGATATTGGAGTTTTCCGAAATTGTAAGAAGGAAATTACAGTGCCAGTGGTAGTTAGCATTCAAAACTTGATTCTTGTGCTTTTTGAACTGATAATTATAAAACACCGTAATGAGTATTTTTTGCCGGTACCACAGGAATTTAATTTCCAAACAGAGAAGAGGTTTCAACATAACCCACCAACCGAACTCTTAAACAAGGTAAATTTGATAACGACCCATCTACTTGATTGTTGTAATGCCCTTTCCATCAGCACCGTGCCCGAAATTGTATTAAAGAACTAATTGTGAACCCTACCTCTATTTCTATAATCATTTTGCATAAAAAATCATGAAGTGCAGTTCTATGTTCCTTAATTTGCAACTATGAAGTGCATCCACGAACACTTCTTGTTAGGCTCTAAGCTATTGAAACATTGAATAATTGAGCTTTTTTTGGTGACACATCTTCCCTCTATTTTGAACTAGCTCTCTCTGACATCTGACCAACCGACTGCTGGTTCTCAGACAAAATTGCCATTGCCTATCAGCTTTTCTGTCAAGGTTCCATTTATTCATTCCTATTCATAGTTAATTTATTGCTTAACATTTAAAGAACGTGAGGTACTTCATTTTGACGTTCTTGATTGAGTAATTGTTTTCGCTTCAAGGGATCAAAAGAGAATAGATGGAGTTCCTTCCAGCAAGAACATGAGGTAACATATTCTTGTACTTTTAATGGCCTTCATGAAAGTGGTCTAGTCTCTTGTGTGAATTTGTTTCTATATACCGGTCATAATTATATGATGTTTTTCTTCATTCTCTACAGATAAAACAAGTAGTGAAACAAAAGGTAACATCCTTTGAAGGGAAGCAGATTCAATGCAGCACTGATGGGAGAAAGGAAGTCGGTCCTGTTTCTGGCATTAACGGGTATTTGATTTGTTCTCATGACATTTTTGTTCGACCCACGAATGTATATAAACCTGATTTTGAATTGCTAACAGGGGTACGGGCATTCGCTAAGAGTAAAAAGTCGATTTTTTCTCAAATGATATTCAAGATGGCATCAACCTTCAACCTCAGCCATTTTATTGAAATTGAGAGGTCAATACTGGATATTGACGGCTATATACAACTTCTCAGAACATGTCATGTTAAGCTCTTTTGCATGCATAATAGAAATGTGAAAGTCAATTTTTTACATCCCAAAATGCTCTGATACAGTTCTATGTAATCTTTATTTGATTAACAAAAAAGGTTTTTTTTTTTAAACAGTTGTCAGTTGAAGTTGTATAGTCAAGTTTGGACAACAAATCTGAAATTATGTTCCATATTCAACATCATTGTTAGTTTTTTAACAGGAAAACCTGATTAGAAATGTTGTTATGTACTTTAGTCCCACCTCAATTTCCAACGCAGTCTAGTATTATGTATCAAACATGAGCATCGTTCGATACTAATTATATTATAGAATGACCTCTCATACCTGTCATCTTGTGTAATAAAGTTACGACTTGTAATAATATATTTTTTGAACTAATCAATGACATTTGTGTAGTTTTAAGTTTTGATCCTTGGATATATGTGAGCAGTAACCTCGATGCTACAATTAGATCTGTTTCTTTTATCGGTAAATAAAACAATTGGAGGAAAATGCAAGAATAATTTTCAATTTTAGCTTGAAAATAATTATTAGATAATTAAACTAGATCATGATATTGTTTAGTTAGTGATACATCTGGATCGTATAAAATATGATGACAACTAAAACGTTATTTTACTTTGAACATGCAAGTAAAGTCGTTAATAAACTATACAATTAAGATTAGATTGAACAACGTAACATGTCATCTAGACTGGACTAGGATTTGGTTAGTCGATTTTACAGTTGGCCAAATGTGGAATTAATAGCAAGATTTAACTGGAGAGAAAATAATATATATGTCAGATCAAATCGCCATTTTCTTATTGTTGACATGGGAACCCGCAGTCGCTACCCATCAGCGGAACTTCGACCACTGTGAGTGCGCACTAGATAAACCTTGCTCTATGTGCAATAGCTCGCAAACCACACATGAGAGCTACGTGCTCGACTGAAGAGGTGTTGGCAAGGGATTCGAACTAGTGATCTTTGGTCTCCGCGTTCATCTTCTCCACTAACTCGGCCATCCCTGAAGAGGTCAAATCGCCTTATTAATGCATGTCAAAGTGATAGGTCCGAATCCAGGCATCAACACCTGGGTGTTCCTAGAAATTGCTTGCTCCCAAATGGTACTTAAACTTTAAAATGCAAAAAA
This sequence comes from Fraxinus americana, assembly GCA_035079005.1. Taxonomy (NCBI): domain Eukaryota; kingdom Viridiplantae; phylum Streptophyta; class Magnoliopsida; order Lamiales; family Oleaceae; genus Fraxinus; species Fraxinus americana. The sequence continues at coordinate 14,980,136 of CM068713.1, read as the reverse complement.
GTAGAATAAAGCCAAGCGTACAAAAATGGTCGACAGTCATGTGTTGTTAAAATCCAAGCCCGTGATGTAGCAAACAATTTTGAAAATGGGTGAATAAGATGATGTTTAGCAGGATGTTGTCAATCAACATTGTTAACAGATATTGTACACATAGCATGATTCAATTTTATGATGTTCATCCCGTCAGTTCCATAAACAAATCCCTCGAATGAAAACTAACGGAGTTGTTGAGTTGGCTAACCAAAATCTAATGTGGCCGATTCATGCCCCAGAATAATTGAATTATCAAACGTCAAGCATTAGTCACCTAACTTTAGTCATCGAAATTGGTTCTGAGAGTCTAAAATTTAAATAACACAATTGTTCACTTCGAGAGACGGTAATCTGGCGCTGATATAGTAACTGCATGGACTGCTCATTTCTTGAGCTGAGCTTTACAATACACTCCAAAACTAAACTGGAAGAGACGGCAGAGCAAGTCCAGTTCATATCGATCCGGCTAATTCTTATAAAAAGTAATTAAAACATGATAAAAACATCCCGGCCAATGCACAATTACATAAAAAAAATCTTAATTAACTTAAGAATAATCGAACATTTTCTTGTTTTTATTAGGATTAATTAACCAGCGGCATTACCAATTATTAGTGCAGAATTTTGTCCTCGTCTTCTAGTTATATCTGTCTTAGGCCACCTTTTAAGACGTCGATTACATGATAGTAAACTTATTGAGTAACTTTGTCTAAAACATTAAATTGGTAGAATAAGAAAATTAGTTTATTCGTCTTCTAACACGCCCCCTCACGTGTAGCTAGGCTGAATTCAGTTTTTCATCGAAGCGTGATATGTACATAATTTTAATAAATGGGCATCAATGAAACTTGAATTTAATACCTTTGTTGGCTACCATACTATATGTTAAACTAGCTAACTCATTTAAAAATTGAAGTTTTTAAGAAATGACAAATTTATTATTTAAACCGTGCATTGAACAATATTTAACTTCATTTACAATCTCTGGGGTGCCAGCTTTGGTATTACCTCTCTCTAAAATATGCTATATATACGCACCAATCTTCCCATTGTAAAGTAAAGCAAGTTTTTTAGCAGTTTCATATGATCACTATGGAGAGAAGAGAGAGTTTCAGACAAATGTCATACACGAATATTTTCATGTGTGTTCTGTCTATCATTAGCACGTTTACTTTCTATGAATCCATGGCTCAGGAAACAAACTTAGAAACTTACATTGTCTTTGTAAATTTGCCTGAAAACCAAGTTATTACACAATCTGAAGACATCAAAACTTGGTACCAGTCATTCCTGCCAGAAACTAGGGCCATGGTTCACACATATCACAATGTGGTTGCTGGATTTGCAGCAAAATTATCGCCTGATGAAGTGCAAGAAATGCAGAAGAAGGATGGATTTGCATCGGCCCGGCCAGAGAAAAGGTTTTCTTTGCATACAACTCATACTCCTAACTTCTTGGGGTTGTATCCGAATTTAGGGTTTTGGGCTGGCTCAAACTATGGTAAGGGTGTGATTGTTGGAATTTTGGATACCGGGATCACTCCTGGCCATCCGTCGTTTGATGACCAAGACGTACCACCTCCACCTGCTAAATGGAAAGGGAAATGTGAACTAAATGGCACTGCGTGTAACAACAAGATTATAGGTGCAAGGAATTTTGTAACTGGTACTCCTGGACCTCCTGTCGACGAAGAAGGGCATGGCACTCATACCGCTAGCACGGCTGCTGGAAACTTTGTTAAAAATGCGAACGTGTTTGGTAATGTTAAATAACCTTATCTAAAATTTAAGTTGGTAGATATAGCAACATTTTTTTTTTATCTATTTCTTGGCCACTCATTTTTTGATTAAAACCCTAATTCGTGCACTGTTTTTACAAATTGGAAGGCAACGAGACTTGATAGTAAGGGATGTGGTCCAAAATAAAAAGGGACAAGGTTAATTCCATAATTATGTCGTTTTTATTCAATTATGATATTTTCCTATTAAGGTATTATGTTTAGCTTGTTAAGAGAAGATACACTAAGTACAATTCTATTAATCTTTAGCAATTAGGTCTAAAATAGCAAGTTCTTAGAAGAGAAGGACATTAATTCTCGTACCCTGTAGAATCATCCATCTAAAAGTTTAAATTGTTAGAAAAGAATGGACATTTCTTTATTTATGTTATCTCGAACACCTCCCCTCACCTGCATACTAGATTCTGTTTGCCATGAAAAGCATGAAATATCTCAAGAACCATCTAATCTAATAGCTTAACTTGTTATATGGGCACAATAATTTATTAATTTATATTTTATCTGTAACAGGTAATGCCAATGGTACAGCAGTCGGAATGGCCCCTCTTGCTCACCTGGCTATTTACAAGGTTTGTTCAACAGCCGGCTGTATTGAGAGTGACATACTGGCTGCAATGGATGCCGCAGTTGCTGATGGAGTGGACGTGCTTTCTCTTTCTCTCGGTGGATTATCAGATGATTTTTTTGCCGATGGCATTGCAATCGGTGCATTTGGTGCAATCCAGAAGGGTGTTTTTGTGAGTTGTTCAGCAGGCAATTCAGGTCCATTCAATACTACATTGTCAAACGAAGCCCCATGGATTCTCACAGTAGGTGCTAGCACAATTGATAGAAACATAAGAGCAACAGCAGTGTTAGGAGACGAGGAAGAATTTGATGGGGAGTCTCTTTTCCAGCCTAGTGATTTTCCTCCTATCTTCTTGCCACTAGTTTACCCTGGAAGCAATGGGAATGAAACTTTGGCATTCTGCGGCCCGGGATCATTGAGCAACACTGATGTGAAAGGGAAGGTAGCGTCGAATATTTGACACAATTCAAATTGATTTTTTAAATCTAGCTTATAAAAGTAAAAGGGTCAAGACTGAAGTGGTCGGGCTGCGAGTCATATTGGGGTAAAAACCTTAAATAGATAAAAAAAATTGGGGTCAATCAGCTGGTTCAATTTTAACTGTTCTCATATTTTCGAGTTTTATACTATAATTCAGACCCTTCTCGATTTTTTGGATGAACTAGTTGATCAGTCCGGATTTGGAAAAATCGGTTCAATTTCGCAGAAAGAAAAGGAAAGTTTAGCCTAGGGAACACAATAATTAAAGAAAAGTAATTTACCAAAGTGTAGAAGTGATTTGTGCGCAAAAACTGAAATCGAGAGAGAGTGATAAGAGTGTACTTCGAAATTTTGATTAGTGAACCAATTCTTCTTCTCCCATCAACGGAAGTGACTTTGTCGGACCATACAAATTTTTGTTTTCTTTGTCTTTTATTGACCTTTATTTTTTACTTCATTAATATTCATGTGGTGGTTTATTTTCAACAGGTAGTATTATGTGATAGAGGAGGTGACATAGCAAGAATTGCGAAAGGACAAGAAGTGAAGGATGCTGGTGGCTTGGCCATGATTCTCACGAACCAGGAGCCCGATGGCTATAGTACGATAGCTGATCCTCACGTACTTCCGGCAACACACGTTAGCTATGCTGCCGGAGAAAAAATCAAAGCCTACATAAACTCAACCTCAACTCCATCAGCAACAATTTCCTTCGAAGGAACCATCATAGGCATAAAAAATGCGCCAACAGTCACATCATTTTCCTCAAGGGGCCCGAGCTTCGCCAGTCCTGGTATCCTTAAACCAGACATCATTGGCCCCGGTGTCAGCATTCTTGCAGCATGGCCTGTCTCTGTCGACAACAACACCTTCGAAAAATCAGCAACTTTCAACATGATTTCCGGAACATCAATGTCATGCCCTCACCTTGGAGGCATTTCGGCCTTGCTCAAAAGTTCACACCCCGATTGGTCTCCGGCTGCCATCAAGTCTGCAATCATGACTTCCGCCACTCAGGCTAACCTAGCCGGTGGCCTGATTCTTGACGAAAGAAACCTACCAGCCGACGTATTCGCAACTGGTGCAGGCCACGTAAATCCATCAAAAGCAAATGATCCCGGCCTCATTTACGACCTCCAACCTGATGATTATATCCCATATCTCTGTGGTTTAGGGTACACAGACAACCAGATCATAACCATTGTGCAACATCCTGTTAACTGTTCCAATATATCCAGCATTCCTGAAGCACAACTGAATTATCCCTCATTTTCGATCCAACTTGGGGCTAGTACTCAAACTTATACAAGAACAGTGACAAATGTAGGAGAGGCAAATTCAACTTATAATCTTAATATTGAGATTATCCCAGGAGTTAATGTTGCTGTCGAGCCCTTACAGCTTAGTTTCACAGAAGTCAACCAAAAGATGACATATCAGATAAGTTTTAGCAAATTAGCCACTGTCAATGCCGGTTTCGTTCAAGGAGCTGTAAGCTGGGCTTCCAACAAACGTGTCGTTAGAAGCCCGATTTCTGTTAAATTTGTGTAAGGGAAAATTGAGAAGGATGGGTCCAGAAGGAGCTTCCATTTTGTATACGAGTTTTCTAAGGCTGACATGACAGATCATGTTAGAATCTTAAATGTATTGAATAACTGTCTGAATAATACGAATGTCTAACTTGTTGAAATGGAAAATTGAAAAAACCTCTTTATTCCTGTTATCTTCAGTCCTCACTGTCATACTTTGCTATGACAGAACAATGAGTACTATCATTCTTTGGGGGTAAGGTTTATTAAGAAAAATAAATACGAATGTCAAAGTTATATGATTCGTGTCTTGATCAATCAAAATTTAGTTTGTACTCGAACTTTTATTCAATAAGTATTTTGATTTGTTATTAAATTTTATACTGTACCATTTGAAGAGTACGTATCATAAAGGTTCGATAGTTATGCTTAACATCATAATTATGCACGCATACGGTTTATGGAAGATACAATTACAATATAGAGCCTAAATCATAATCGGTGTATAAACCTAGAGTACATCAAGTTGCATTTGGCACAATGGATTAAACCTATAAGAATTTAAGTATAAAATTAACTAGGGTGGATAATACTGAGTAAATGGTATTATGTTGGATTGATATGATCTTAGACTTTATAATTTCTCAAGTCAACCAAATAACTTATCAATGGCATTTTCTTACTACGCTAGTAAATATGTACTGCGTCAACAAATGTACTCTATGGCCGTTTGAGTGAAACGCTCATCACATCCTACTACTAAAATTTGTTCAAATAGCCAAGTCTATAACTTAGATTAGCCTTAATTTATCGTCAATTTAATGAATTTGGTGACATGTCCGATGACAAGACTTACGTGACAGACTAATAGTTTACATTCAAATGATTCATTTTTACGTTTATATTTGAAGTCAAAATCACGCGTTAAAGTTGTATATACCAAAGTAGCATATGGAAGCCTCAACAAAATCGTAAAAATTGTAAATTTTTACCAACAAGCCTCAACCCATTTTTTTTAGATTATTAATGCTATTTCACCAACCATTCATTATAAGACTGGAAGCCTCAACAAAATCGTAAATTTGTTAACAGATATGTGAAAAGTGACTTGACTTGGACGATTTTGTAAATGTTCAATGACCATCTATGGTGCAAAAGAAAAAAAGGGTTCAGTAACTGAACTAATAACCTTAGTCGATTTTGGATCACTTTAAAGTCTTCGATTTTCCTTTTCCTTCATTTTTAAACTTTAAAATTCTCTTGCCCTTCATTTTTAGTGTCAATCTACAATTTTGATGAAAATTTGTTAGAACTATTCACCCATCTCTCCCGGTTATGCATTCTACGACACTCCATTTGAGCTTCAACCAGGTGTTGATGCAAAATGCAAACCAATTTTTCAGATTCCAAAACACAAGAAGAATGTAAATTGAGAAATGTCAATTTGATGTGGCATGGTGGCTACCATATGCCATCACTCTAGAAGAGACTTCAACACGTCTTATCGCTCTTTTCTATGCAAATAATTAAAAATATAAATAAGATAAAATAAAAAGAAAGTTGTTGTAAATAATATATTTATTAGTGAATGAACATTGTACATCTGCCGTCCTAATTTTTATTATCATTGTATATCTAATTTTTCCTATAAATATGAAATTTTGGTTCTTAATAAAACACATAATTCTATTAACTTCTCTATATTTTTCTCTCTAGCTTGTAACACGTTATCATCACGAAATTTTAACCAATTGAATTAGCAAAATTTATTTTTCTTTTTTGCTTTCAAATTTTTAGTCAGTTGAGAATCTTGAGATATTTTTTTCCTTCAATTAAAGAAAGATAAGAAGTTGTAGCCAATTGAGTTTACAAAGAAACTCTTTTAATATGCTCAATGAAAAAGTAAATATTCTTTTAACTTTAAATTATATAACAAAGCAATATAGTTATTTAATCTGATATAACTTTAAATTATATAGCAATATAATTATTAACATTCCAGAAGAATATTAGTTGTAGATTTGTTTATTACAAATATTTTGTTGTTACTCCTAAAGTAGAACCACATTATAATTAATATTCAAAAAAAATATTACATGCTCCAGAAGAGTATGATATTAAAATTTCAATATTCCAGAAGAATATTTTGCATATTGCTTTATAAGAAGCATGCTTTTATATTAAATTAATATATTAGAAAAATAATCAATTATTATGCTGGAACGAAACACGATTCAGACATTTAAATATTCCAAAATAATATTATAGAATTGTTTGGATCAATTATTACAAATCAAAATTTTTAGAGAATATTATGTTACTCTCAAATAAGCTCAATTTTATATTTATTAATATTCGTGAAAAATATTATGTGGTTATTTTTGAAGAAGCACAATTTAGACATTTCAATGTAAATATTGTATTGATCCTAGAGAATTGCAATTTTAATGAATTGTTTATGAAGAAGAAATAGTTTATTTATATCAATATTCCTAAAAAACAATGTTTTGAGACTCCGAAGAGTCAATATTATATGATATGAAAGGATAAACTCACTATTCCTAGTAATTTATTATCCACTAAATAAAAGAGAGAACTACAAAGTTTTTAATAGTATTTCTAAATTGGTTCACTATACTCAACTCTAGTGATCATTTTGGTAAATATTATATTGAATCAGAAATTCAGTAACTTTTATGTTTTATTATTTGGCATGTCCAGTTAGACTATCACTAGATCTATATGGTGTGAAATTAAACGTTCAAATGGACATTTAACAAAGAACCAGAAGATTCTTCAATTCAAAAAATTAATATATGATTTTTTTTTTGTTTTTATTAAAAATTGGTTATTAATTGTCACTAGCTAAAATAAGGATCGAATTCAAAAATTAATTAGGATGATATATGGGATCCCATCACTCTCTACTTTGACCATATAGATATTATTTGTATTTAATAGATTTGATACATCTGTTAGATGATTGCATGGTATTCGTAACCTGAAGTTTACGAAATTATTGCTCAAATTTTATATTATGAACATAATTTTCAGATTACACAATCAAGACAGCGTGTTTTGTTAATACTGGTGATCCTTAATCTCAACATTTTGATAAATGTTAGTTGGGATGTCGATCAATAGTTTAACATTATTGTTTGTTAAACGCTTCCAATTAATTTAATTGAAAACAAAGTACTTTCCATTTCTGTTTAGGGAATGTTATTACGCATCATGTCAACATGATAGTTCTTCTTGTTATAATTAGCTTATGGTCATAGCCTAATTTTTTTATCTACTTATTCTGATAGTACAATATATAAATAAAATTAATCCACTACATTGCACTGAGATGAAACGTAAACAATGTCGAGACGAAATGCATGGTTTGAACCATTATACCATATCTCAAGCACTAACGTGTGAAAATTTATAACGCAATTGACTGATTATCAATTTGATCTGACAATTTTCTCAGCATTATGGGGAGGAATTAAAAAGTTGAAATTAATGTACAAATGCATCATTATCTAAATCAATCCAAAAGATCATTCGAACTAGATATTTGAAAGACAATTCATTTAGATGCATTTACTGATCAAAGAGAATAATAATATCTCACACATCAGCTTCAAATACTCCAACTCGAATTAACGTCCTAGAGGACAATTAGCAAATGGAGCAATTAGCAAAGATGTTCATATTAAAGAGGCATATACTCTTGATGAGTATTTAGATATAACAAGTTTTAAAATCACAGAAGAAGTTCATGTATCCGAAATAATGAAAATTGAGATATCTCAATAAGTTATGTTATTATGGAGAAAGAAAAAGAATTGAAAAAGTTGTCGATAATACTTTTGCACATGATGTACTGCATCATATTATGAATAACGACAAAAAGAAATAAATTCATCGAAACATATTGATTGAAGTAATGATTAACCAAATAAAATGACTCGATCATACTAAAATTGAACTTACTAGAAAAATCCAAAGTTTCTAGATCTACAGTCTGAACATCTAAAGGTGTATGTTTATACAAAATGAAAATGAAAAAAATAAAATAAAAGTCGTAATATGAAATGTACAACTCATTACATCATGAATTCGCAAAGACTTGTATAAATAGATAAGTTATCATGTGAAGTATGTAATCACAAGTCTCTATTAGTATGACAATGCATGAAATTTAAATATGCATATAATAAATGTGATTATAGTCAACTTATCTTATACAAATTTAGTACTATCCTTGAAGGATTTAATATATCTGATGCATAATTAAAGTGATATTATCCTAAGGGAAAATATATACGCGTTGTACTCTTTTTTCCTTCACCGAAATTTTGTCCCATTGGGTTTTCCTTGCAAATTTTTTAACAAGACAATTTTTGTAGCCTATTCAAAAGAATAATATATTTTTTTCCTTCATTATGATTTTTCTCACAAGATTTTTTCTAATAAGATTTTAACGGAGCATATTTTTTGTGTAGTGAATGTTCATAACCTAAAAAACATTTACCTTCAAAATAATACTTTAATATGTATGAAACTCTTGAAGAGATCAACGAGAGCTATTTATTGAATCATCATGTTGCCACAGTCATTAAGTTTTATTCCATCGGGTTTCCTTGAAGACATAGACGTACACGACATCAATATTGTAGACATTGACTTACAAGACATGAATCGTTTAATACAAAAAATGATATCAAAGGGATAAAATCGTCTATACATTGTATGCATTCTTAAAAATATAAAAGAAAACAAAACTTCATCTTCTTCATCCAATCCCCCTACCCCACACTCACCCTCACCCCAAGCCAAATCAAAATAAAAAATCACAATTACTGCAACCGCCAGTGCCACTGCAAAGCGCCGGCGCTATCCAGATTTGGTGTCCACTGCAAAGCATCGAGATAGCATCATTTTTCTCTTTCTTGGCTCAGTCCACCTGCCCCAAGTCGATTTATAACAGCCTTTAACCATGTCTACTATAGCAATTTTAAGCTTTCGCCTTTGCTGCAACAAATCAATACTAGCGTTCGAGTCTTCTCGAAAAAACAGAGCTAGGCCAACTACAAATCTAGTTCTCCTCTCTTTCAAGTACAGACTCTTCAGCCGCTGGCAACACCCAAATCTACTTCTCATCTCTTTCAAAATTTAAGTCCTAACAGAAAGTAAAGAATTGGCCTAATTGAGTTCCGTGCATGTTGGTGTTATGGACTGTTGGAATGCTTCAATACTAGTTTGTTGTGAAAAGATAAAAGATTAAGGGATAATATGAAGTAACTGATCACAAGAACAATGTAATTTGTAGAGAATGAAGATTTTAGGGTAATTGGCACAAAATGTCCCTACCTTTGACGGGTTTTGTGCGAAACGTCTCCATGTTTCGTTTCTTGGCGCAGAACGTCTATACCTTTTACATTTTTGGCGCAAAACGTCATTTTTTCCAATTTTTGACCATTTTACTTTTCTATTAAAATAAAACAAAAACAAAAGAAAAGAAAAATACAGAATGAATTGCAATCTTACTCCTAAACTTTTCTAAAAATGCAAATGAATCCAAAACTTATAAAAATATTAAAACGAGCCAAAAGTATAGACAACTTTTTTCAAATATGATCGCGACACCTGGGGCTGGCTGTTAATATTTACAGCTAGCGACTGAGCGCCTCATCTCCGACCTAAACTTCTTCCAATGATTTGTTTTAATTCCAAAATCTTCAAATCCAACACAACTCTTACTCCCAATGGACTTCCAAATAGAATTTCAATTAAAATTTGTCAAGAGAATTTGAATAGGATTTTAAAATTGCATTCCAAATATGATTATAATTAATGTGCACTTTAATTAGAATTATCAATTATCTTCAACAAATAATTCGAGTAGCACCCAAATTCTAACCGTTGGGGTAGATTGCAAAATTGAATCAATTGAAGACTGAATTGGTTCAATTGATTGTACACCCAAGGTCATATGATATTGCTGAGCATTCGACTAGTCGCAATTGGATGGAAAAACAGTGTGGGACTCGTCAATTGGAGGTGCGACTACTTTGGGGTAGATTGCAGTAGTGTTTTGGGCCTGTTTTGCTGATATTGTTCCATCAGAATATACGCCTAGATGAGGCGAGACGAAAGGTGGTGGTCGACGGTAATAGGTGTCGTGTGGAAGTGGTCTCAGTCTGTGAAGGGGCCAGAAATTGAGGCTATTTTTGACATTATTTCTTCCTCCAAAATGGTTGTTTGTTGGAGTGCGTTGGGGGTGTGATACCACCGACGTGGGGGGTATTTTTTGGTGGCTTTGGAGGCGGCAGGGTAGCGTGATACCACTGTCGAGTTAGGGATGTGATAGCGCCGTTTGTTGGGCTTTTCCTTCTTTTTTTAATTATTTTATTATATTTATATGGTAATATATAAAAGTGTGCCATTTTTTCGTTATAGAAATAATTAAAATATGGTCAAGATTTATTTTGGTGGTTAATTACCGACATTTTGAATGAAAACTATCCAAAAGGACTTCACATGCAACAGTTGAAAATGTTAATGGTGATGATTGTAACAATTGAAAGATTTGAAAAAAGTCTACTAGTGTTTCAAAAGTTTTGGAACTTTTGCTGCAATTAACCCTAAAAAAAATTCTCATGCAGCCTGCAGGGTGATTAAAATCTTAAAATTGCATTTGTTAAATAGGAAAATAGCAGTAGAAATTTAAAACTAAATAAATTAGATTCTTGTAAAATGCCTGTTCAAAAGTTAAAAAACATGAATTATACACATTATTAATTATTTTGGCTTAATATCCCAAACCTGTCCTAAAATTAATGTGTGTTTTTTCAACTGCATTTTTTAATCAATACAAAACCACCAAAGTTCAGGGCAAAAATATGTAAGAAAAATGAAAAGAATATTTTTTTCGGTTTCTGTAAACAAGGTAACAATTTGAGAGAAGGCAAAATGAAGTGAAGGTGAAATATACACAATCTACAAATTCATTGCCACTCATGAAGAAACTCGAATAAGACCAAACATATTTATTGGATACAACATGACTTCACTGTTAACTCTAGTCTGAAGAAGAATGAGTTCAAAGTTTGGACACTTTGAAGAGAAATAAAACAATTGTAATTCGAAGTATATCATAAGCTTCATGAGAAAACTAATTATTGCCTAATTTATTGGGAGAACATCAATCAACCGAGCCATTGGTGGCGTGTCCTTTTCTTCGAACTGCCTGCAATATAAAGTCATCCATTTACACGTATGGTCCTTGCATAGTTAGTTTTTCTACACACAGAGCCTATTATTTTAGATAGCAAGTCAAAAATTAAACTCTCTAAAAATTGTAACTTTTAAGCGCAGTAAACATGTGATATGAATATGAAAAGAACAAGATACAACTTACGAGTCATCAGAATATTCTTTACTAGAAGAAGACTTCTGCAAGCCTCGAGATGTTCCAGCAGCCTGTCAAATAGACGGTTTCATTAAGTCCTAGTTTCTAACCCATTTTAACCAACAAAACCATTTCTTTCGAAGTGAAATTGTTGGTGGGTGCTTTATCTTAAACAGTATAGATCAACACAATATGATCACAATTAAACATTGTCAAAGTCGGTTCGAAAAGAGTGTATACATTGACTAATTATGAATTCACAGAAATTCAATTTAGATCTTCATTTGTTATTGCTCTCCCTAAATCCAAAAATTTCAACCATTTTTGTGCGACGTTCATTTTTTTACCAATCATTATCTATATTATCTGCAACAGTAAAAGTATAATTGCCAACTATCAGTTTCCTCGTATTATGTTCTTTTTTCTGCACAACGGTATGCCACCACATTAGCAGAACCAAGGTATAACTTGTCTATGCGTACTTGTCATAATAATTACTTTAAGCTTAGGTAAACATTTTTTAGTAAGACAGATCATGAAATCCCTTCCTATCACACCACGCAAAACAAGCTTGATGGGACAATTGCAAATGCAGAAATCAAAATGCTTAAACTTGTTAATTAGGTTCAGTGGCAAACAAATAAATCTACCAATGTCCAAAGTCGGAGCCCAACCACAAAACGATCAGTTAGTGAACGACATACCGTACATAGAGTGTGTTTGGTAGGGATTTTAAGGAGAAAAATTGATTTTTGAATAGTGATATGATGGGAAATGTGTGGTTGAAAAAGAAGAAAAAAGTATTGATGTGATGGAAAATATTATTTTATTGAAGAATGTGTGGTTGAAAATGAGAAGTGATTTACTGTAGAAAAGGAGAATTGTTACCAAACAGGCTCATAATAATGCCAACTGCCCATCTGGAATGAACTAGAAAACAGATACAAAAGCAACCATTCTAATTTCCAATAAAGAGGTTCGGGTAAAAGAACCTTAAATTTAAGAAACTAAGCCTATGTTTGGCTCACGTTTATAAACTGATTATAAACACTCAAACCACTTTTTATTCACACATTTCATTGGACCCACAAGTACTACCCACTTATGTAACACTTATTTTTATCTATTTATAATTTAAACCATTTATAAAGACTTCCTAAACATGCTTTAAAACAATTTTTAGTCTTCATCTAGAGCATGGAGTAACCAATTCAGTAGCGCAGGTAGTGAGTGACATGCATACTAACAGGGGGGTTGAGTCTTCTGTTGCCTCGACTATGAGCTTCCAGGTACTCTTCATATGTCTGCATCATTATATAAATAAAGTAACCATTAGGAACAAAAACTTTTAAGGTCCCGAGTCTTTAACTTTCACCACAATGTTTAATTATAATTATAAAAGAGGCAAAGTGCAAGAAACGAGGTCTAGATAACGTTTAAAAAATCAGTCCACAAAATGCTATGCACAAATTTCCACTATCAAAGCAACAAAAGAATTAATAATGATTCACATAGTAGCAACACCTGTGAAGACTAAGAACATTCCCACAAAAATATATGTAAAAGACTAACATTATATTTATCTCCACACAAAATTAATATTCACATGAAATACCATTTTTATCAAAAATAAAGGAGTCTTCTGAATCAGACAAATTACAATAAAGAACGACTACAAACTACTTAAAACAATTATGCTACCAGGTCAATATCAGGCAACGAAATATATATAGTACTTCCACAAGTGACACTATATTGCAATGAAATATTTTTTAGTATTTCATGCGACGAAACATTTTATAGTAATTCAACCGGTGACACTATCTTGATTTTGTATGCAACTTGATTCACTTCATAAAAGAAGAAAAAAGAAGATGAGTACGTCGTTATACAGTAGCGAATAATCCAACTAACATTCAAAAAATGGTTGTCATTCCTGTCCTACAACAAAGAGTACACATTCAAACTTGAATTCTAACGATCACACCAGCCTCTTGTAGGTAACAGGAATGGAAAGTTGATGGCAAGAACTAGGAAAATCCCAAACTTGTCTGCTATCCTACCCATAGGCCGTTAATCACAGTGCATTTAAAATATTAGTATTCAATCCAATAGTTCTTCAAAGAACAAAATCAAAAGGATTTAACCTTGGTTAATTTTCAAATTTTCTGAGGATCTCATCTAATTCACTTGATTAACTAAGCCTCTGTTTGGATAGATTATAAATGCATTATTTATGAATTACAATTCGTCAAACTTCATTTTCAACGACACAGTGGACACACCACTTTTTAACCACACATTCAATTTATTAATCATTTATAATTAATCCAAACAGAGGATAAGATTTGAAAATTTTGATGTAACAAAAAAGGAGCAACAAGAATGTTTTTGGTCTTTTGTAGGTGATGTTTAAAAAATTATTGAGAACAATACTCTGGCTATTTTAAGTTATCATTATCAATTTGGATTAACGTTTATAGCAAATATTGACTGGACTTGTCTAGATAAAAAAATAAAATTTAGGCATACTGTAACGAGTTAAAAAGTTTTGAATATAGAAGACTAAATGAAAATGGAACAAGAAGCAATAGCAATGTTAAATTACTTTATAAATACTGACATCAGTAACACATTCCAATAGCATGATAGGCTCCTATCCACCTCACGCATTCTAGAAGGACCTAGAAGAAGAATAACCTACTAGTGGGTGGAAAACTAGTATGTTAAGAGTAAAAATGGGAGGGAAAAACAGTTACAACTATATAAATAAATAAAGAAGGGGGGGGGGGGGGGGAAGGATGGGCCATGCAAAATAGTGAGTGAAAACATTATTGTGGAGAGTACAGCCCTCTTGAAAGGCTGATTGTAATTCCTTTATTTCTGTAATTCATCTTGCAATCTATACAGTTCTATAATTTCAGCAATTATTCATCTGTTTCATTGAAGATGTATTAATAAATCACGGTGTCTGAGTGTTGAAAAAAATTAGAAATTTGCATATCTTTTAAAATTTTGCCCCCATATTAGTGTTTTATATACCATCATCTCATAGGTTAACAATATCTCACAAATAGAGTACTCCCCTATTTTTCCCTGTCAGTTAAGGCCATCTATGTTACTGATTACAAATTTGAAACGTTCATAGATGAAATAGTTGAATTTACTTAGCCTTGACTCCCCTTACTACTTATATCATAGTTCCATCTTTATATGTGACGGATAGGATGTGCACAGTTTCACTGCATATGTGCCCGTCATGTGGGAAGCGATATCTACACCAAGTCCATAGGGGCATAGTCATTGCATGTGGTACCAAATGGCATACATACAATGCTTCACTGATGAAATAGCAAAAAGAGAAATAGGATTCACTCAACAGTGAACTGCTGACATTCAGACCAAAGGCACAAGGCTTTTGTGGATTAAAAATATACACAAGTCCCCACAAGTTTCATTTAAGTTCAAACTAGATTTATTGATGGTTCAAACTCAAACTCAAAACCATAACACCCTTCTCATCTTGCCCACAACAATCATAGTTTACAATCGTATCTGCTCCGACTTTTTTTGACACTACACAATTTCTCAAACATGCATGTACATACATCAGTATATGCAAGTAGAGAGGGGCAGAGAAATGTGGGTAACCAATAAAAACTATTTCATATCTACATCGTTCAATTGGTATACCAATTAAAACGGTACCATTAACTGATTCCAAGCATCATGGTTAGGTCTGGCTGTTGGCCTTGAAATGTGGTGGGTTTTGGGTCTCTAAGTGACGATAGATTGAATATCCTATTTTGTAAAATAAAACAAATTCATGTTTTATGTCCATTTCTATTTAATCAATGTGATGACACGACATGTTTGTCATTAAAATACAAGCCATTTGAATGGTCATGGACAAACTATCATTCGTCAATTATAATTGTCCATGCATACACACTATTTAATCTCTCTCTTCCAAAGACAAATAGGTGTCAGGCCTTCAGTTGAATTATGAGTTGAGGCAAGAAATAAATGATGAGATCTTCTCCGCTCATGTTATATACCATCACCAGTTCAACTTTACAATTCACATGATAGGTCATCAGTTTGAATGGAAAACATCAACACTAGATGTAACCAAAATCACAGGAGTATTAAGTCACTATTTCTAAACCACAAAACCATTTGTTGTCTCGCCGGTTAAACAATAGATTGATAAAGGAGTGAAGGACCAGCTGCTTTTTCACATTTAAACACATATAAGTTATGGAGTGTGAAAAGGATAAACAAAAGGGAAGTGCTACATGTACATAATCTTGTACATAATGGTGTCCATAATTACATGTGGCACTGGATCCAACCTTTAATTCAAATCTCACACTTTCACATCATCTTGTCTACGTCACATTATGGACACCATTATGTGGCCAAATTATGTACACTTAGAATTTCCTAAACAAAAAAGAACAGAAATGCACAAAACAATTCAAAAACCATTCACGAGACTGGAGGCACACTGAGCAAACCAAATCCATAAGAGATGAGCTCAAAAAAGGAAAAGAAAATCATACAGACAACAAGCTCGAAAGATATTTGGTTGAAGACATCATTTGGTGTAAAAAATCATCTGTGTACAAGCCATAGGCAAAAATTCAAAAGGTGACATAATCAAAAGTTCAAGTAACAATTTAGCCTCTCATGCATCAATATGTAAACAAATTTATAAAGCTTAAGATGAGACACCTATACCATTTTCAGAATATCATCTTCAGTCAGAGTGCTAGCAAGGGGGGTTCTCTCTGCTGACAAGCCCCAACCATCAAATCGAGAAGACCTATCCTTTATACTAGCAAAACTTTCAATTGTTCGAGAATGTTTTGACCTTTTAACTTTGGATGCCCCAGTAGCAATTGACGGATTATATATGCCAGCTGTTCTCAGGTTTTCTAAATGAAATCTACCTGCTTCATCTTGATGTTGGTATAGTAAAGAGGGATATAGCATAGGTTCCATATGCATCAGAGGGACATTGAAGTCTTCATCTTGAAAAGAATGCAACTGCTCTTTGTAAAGCCAATTTGAAGAAAGATTATCCCTCACTTCCTCCCTGGCATATAATAAAAATATTCATTAACAAGGGACTCCCAGAAGAGTCATAACTTTAATCTGATAAGAAACAAAAAGAAACCTTTTCAAAATAAGATCCACATCATCTCCCCCATCTAGGAGCTCACAAAGAGCTTCACCAATATCCTGAGGCAACTCCTGACAAAGATAAATGTGCCAGTTATATATCATGTACAAGCAATATACTTAAAAGGCTTCCAATTAGCAAAGAGGAGGATACCTGACAATCTCTACTAATTTTGACAGGTTTGTAATCGTTCCAAGGATTTTTAAGATGAAGAGTCTTTTGAAAAGGCAAATCATGCAACTGTAGCCATTTGACTTGAAAACTTCGCCCCCAAGGTTTACTTTTACCACTTCCTTGACTCCAAATGTCATCACGTCCCCAACCAACTGAAGACATCATTTGAGCATACCCTTGGAAGAAGCCACTCATGTTGACACTAAATATGAGAATCACCTTGCCAGAATTCTGCATCAAACAAACATGCTTCCCTATAATTTATAGACATTGAGAACACTGTGACACACTATGCGTTAAATTTTAAAAATAAAAAATACAACGAGATCTTACTTGGAATGCTTCTTGAAGAATAGGCTCATTCATAATTTGAGTAGCCCAAAGTCCCTTCTTAATTGACAATTGAATATTTTGATGGTTCAAGCTCTTGATAATGAAATATCTTGTATTATACAGTCTATCCTTTTTTATTGTACCTGAAGTTCCCACCTGATCACAAGATTGCACTGGTTCTTCTACCCCAGAGCGACATGCTTCCTCATTTCTTGTGTCACTTGGGCTTTCTGACAAATGCATCCCGATTCTTTGTTAAGTAAGAAACTATTATTGCAAAAACAAGTAAATGTCTTTAGCATTAATAAAAACCGTGTATAATCCTATTATGCTAGAAAATTGTAAACGTTTTTGTCCCATTCAATAGCACATAACCAAAATCCAACCTCAAAGAAATGAAGCAGAGTTTCAATAACAAAACATTACTACTATTCTTAATCTCGTACAACATCAAGCCGGAATCCCATAGAGCAAATTCTCAAAATTAATTCTACAGCGTGCAATTTATTACATACATTCTACATGCCAAGACAATTCTTCCATCCTTACGTAAGAAACTAATGCCCAAGCAGTATGCAATTATCTTATACTATAAACTGTACTGATAGGTAAATATGGAATTATTAAATCCTAACGTTAGTTCAACTCTTCACAATAATTTATGTGTGGTGCATAAAATGCATGATTTTGTCATCAAATATTTCAACCAGAGACTTCCAATTAGCTCTTTCCAACCTTTTATAAGAAGTCCATAAAAGAATGCTAACGCGGTAAATTCTTTTGAAATCTAGATTTTATCTTCTAATCATCTATATTTGATATTAAGGCCCCGTCAGCATGTATCTCACAGAAAACCCTGACACTCACCAATCAAGCCTCTGAAATGCCTTCACTTCATTTTCATTAACTAAGCTGTAGCATTAAACAAATTCACGTTTTATGAGAATCTGTCTATTTCAATAAAAAAAAGGAAAAAGTTATGATCGGAAAGGGTAAAAGTAATGAGAATAAAATATCATCAAACAAAATGTGGAAGCAAATAAATTAGTAAGAAAATAAAACAATATCAAGCAAAAGATTGGCCAAAACGGGGCTGCACATTTATTAAGGCATCCAACCAATTTGCTTATGAGTTATAGGCTGTGTTTTAGTTTACTCCTGCTTTTCTTCCTTTAGAAATCAATCTGCAGACTCCTAAATAACTGCAGATTTTATTAGGGTGATGTCTGATAAGTTCGAAAAGAGAACACAGAAAAATTTAGTAGAAACTCAACGTGACACAAAATAACAGAGACTACACAGCTTTTCAAGCATGATGGTCAACAATTTAAACAGAGAAAACTCAGCCCTATTAAACACTCATAGCAATAGGAAATACTAGTAAGTAAATTATAGAATGAGATGGTTCATATTTTATACATATAAAATTAATAAATCAAGAGAAATATAACATTGTTACCTGTATCATTTAAGTTTGCCATGTCCTTTTTCACTTCTATCACTGATGAATCGAATGCTGAATTATCTTTTGCATTATCAGATGGCATACCTAGTTAGACATATAAAGGTTCATATTGAATAACCAAACTCTGGGGAAGGAAGTAAATGTAAGAATGTGAATGTGTGGTTGTGCGCATGCATAAGAGACACATGAGATATCATAAAAAGTTCAAGTAAATGTATCTTCAGACATCTTTAGGACCAAATGAAAGAACAATTTAGGCAGCACAAAAGAATAGACCATGCTTGAGCATGCTCTCCCCCATCATATTTCATGTATCCTAACATATTGTCTCGATTTAGTTACAGATGCAGCACAAATCACTATAATTCTGATACAACCAGCGTCTTGTGGCTCAATGTCTTCAAGCAGCCACAAGTTCAAAAACTATAGTTCATGTTGAAGATGATGTAACTAAATCAAAGCATATAATTACATTCTAAATATTGAACTTGGAAAAGATTGGTAATATTTAAATTATTCAGGAAGAAGATTGGAATTTAAGCATAAATTATAATACTTCACTTCAAATAATCTCATCTCAAGTCAATTCACACAACCATCAATTCGTCACTAATGATCAAAACTAATTTTTACCACAATTAATCCCACTGTCTGTAAATAATTAAATATATGTGCAACTCAAACAGATTGGACAAACCATTTAGAAGGTGTTCATGTATCCCATTAACAATTGTAAATCCAATTTCAAAAGCTTATAAAGGTTTTAGCTCTAGTAATAAAATATTAGCTATATACATGTGATGTAGGATCTACAAAGATCCAGCAAAAATGAAAAGAAACTATCATGAACCGTATCTCACTCGGGAAGATACAGTTTTAATAAAACGACATTAAATTTTTTGAATATCGAAGGCCAAGTACCTACACAAAAATTAAGAAGCGGGAAAATAGATTTAGCCACTGTTTGGTGGGGGATTAAAATCATATTTTTAGTAGAATTTAATAAAAGTTGATGAAATGTGTGGTTGAAAAGTTGTGGGACCATGAAATATGTGGTTAAAATTGATTGTTGACTTTGATTTTAATTACTACCAAATAGGGGCTTAATAAAATCAGCACAATCACAGGTAGGACCTTGGGCATGATGCATTATGTGCAAAAAAGATGGACATACTGCTACATTACTCCTCTCATACGTGTCTGGGAAAGCATATAGAGAGAGTGACAAACTAGGGGGCTTCAAGCCATCACAAAGCTCAAGGCACTTGTAACTGATCTGCCCCATATCACAAAAAAGAAGCCCACATTCACGGATCACATATCTATCTAACAGCCTTATTGACACATAAATGAGAACATTGCAAAAATAGCCCTACTGCCCCTAGAATTAGGTGCTCGAAATAAATAACAAAGTCAAGATAAAAATGAAAGAATCAAAATTAAAACTCCTAGTACACCAATAACATCTAGAACTCCCATCAAACTCAATTGCACCTTGGCAATGCTCAGTGAGTAATCAGACCCTTAAATTACAGCCTTTTGTCCTTTCGTAATTTTTAAAAGCATTCATAGTCCCTCATTACTATGCAGTATGCACATAGGTAAAGATTCTCGAGACTAGATTGCACATCATCATTACCACTTGCCACTGTTTTTAGAACCTTTAATGAATTCAGGATGGTCTGTGAACTCAAGAATAGTTATTTATAACAAAAATAGAGTATAACTGTAAATTTTCATTATCTGTGAAAATTTTGTCCAACATAAATTCTCTCTGTCCTTTTTCTTACTCCTATATAAGCCCACAACTAGTTCCAAATTCATTATTAACTTCAAATAAATTATAGGTAACAAATCTCTACTTTATCTTCTTCAATGTTGGAAAAATGGATTTCTTTCCCAATTTGACAAGCTCGAATGTGGACAAATTTTTTGCAAGCAACAAAAAATATACTACATTTATTGTAACAGTGGGAATTAAATTCATTAAGTGGCAGGGTTCATGCATTTTTTATCCAGTTCATTTTTCTGTTCAAATAAAAAAAAATACTTTTTTATGTGTATCCTATGTATCTCAATAACTGCATTTGTAGTTAACATGTACGCCGTTGATATACTAAGGGGGAAAAAAAAACACTTAATTAATCAAGATCAAACTAACAAGAAGTCTAACGGTTTCCTTCTTTTAGCAATACATCATGTTCAACAAACCGTGAAACCCACCCACCCCACCCCACATTACCATATATCTCAGACAAAAAAAATGAAAAGTTCAAGAGCTGAAAAACACAAAAAGACATGCATACATAGGCACAACACATAGGATTACTTACACGCAGTGTATGTGCGTATGAATAAACAGCTAATTATAATTAGATTTCGATAATTAAACTAAACATGAACAAAAATACCTTCTCAGGGAGTTAAAACTGAGGAAGATGGAGCAGGGGAGAGGGGAGGAGTGTTGACAGGGATTGTTGATAAGCTGTGCCCTAGTATTTTTCTAATTGACAAAAATATTTATTAGTAAAGTGCCTTCATAATTTGTTTTTTTGGATAATTGCAACCACGGTCCCAAATATTTCAATTTGTTGCATATTTTACTCTAATATTTCATTTATTGCAGTATTGGTCCCGACCTTTCATTTCTATGCGAGGAAAGTACCTCTGGACAAAGCCAACCAATAAAAACGAGTTTGACCAATCTCGCTAATATACCACTCTTATCTTTTCTTTAGTATAATTATGTAATTATTATGATATTGTTTCTATGCCCCCATTTGTTCCACATTTTTTGCCAATTTTTAGTAAAAATTTGCCCATTGCAAGAGCAGTAGTCGCAATATTGATATATCAGTGGGACTCGTTGTGCAGCAATTACTAACACAAAATTCACTTTTATGCCCAAAAAACCCTTTTGTTAAATTAAATGGGGGCACATTGTTAATTTCAATCATTTTAGTCCAACATTGTAGTTCTGATTCACTGACATGGTACCGTATATAACGGCATGATTTCTTCTAAAAATTAGATACAAATGCCTCCCGAACAGACGTATGTTTTCAAATATTTCTTCAATTCCACCATTCCTTGAACTAAGGCCCTGTTTGATAGGATAACAATTCGATAGAAAATGGAAATTACTTTTTTAGTGCTTGATAAGTTTTTTTTCTTGGCAAATGTTTTTCTTGTTTTGTTTCACACGTGTAACAATGGACAATTTTCATGTAAAATAAAGTCAAACGAACACAAAAAGATCCAAAATTTTAAAATTTTTCAGTGAAAAATTATACCAATCAAACACACTTAATTAACAATTCTCTGGAGAACAAGTTTTAGGTAATTATTTTCTCTGAAATTCATTTTCTTTCCACTCATTTTTACCCTTGCAATCAAACGGACCCTAAATATCTTTATTAATTGTAGTTCTTATTCCTAATTTTTTTTACAAAATTGTTATGGATTATGCTGAATTCGTGAACTCTGATGAGAATGTTAATCAATTCTTTGGTAATTCCAATACTCCTGTATACAATTTTTCTCAAACATATGATGTTCTAAATTTGGAAAATATCGAGTGCTATCGAAATGAAAATCATTGAGTATGATGACAATTTGGAAGAAGGAAACTCTACTAATAGACGAAAGAAGGCAAAAGCTCGTGAGTTTACTTCTGAAGTTGGAAAACATTCCCTGAAAAAGAATAAAATTGAAATTTAGGAGTAGATTACGAATGCATATTCTAATTATTGTGGAGATGATTTCACTTGGAAACCATAAATTGGCACTACCCAGTACAATATACATTACTAAAAATACACTGTTCATATTGAAACTGTCAATAGTAGACACGCTTAACTTCAATTTGGTTTGGCAAAGGAGGGCCTTCTTAAACAACTCTTGCAACCTAGGTTTTCAATTCAGAAACAAGAAGAGAAGGTATGGTAATGTTCGAAGCCAGTGCCAAGTTGTTACCATCTACAATAGAAAGCATGTAAATTGGCACTACACAACACACAGACATTACTAAAAATACATTGTTCATATTGGGACTATCAACAGTGGATAGGCTTAACTTCAATTTGGGTCGACAAAGAGGCCAAACCTTTTGGAGCAGTTCTTTGAACCTATGTTTTTAATTCAAAAACAACGCGATAAGATATCGTAATGTTTGTAGCCAGTGCCAAGTTGTTATTATCTACAATAGAAAGCATGCTCTTGACAAAATTCATATGAATATGTCTTCAATCTAAGTGTGATACTACTGGTAGATGTACGCTTTGTAACAGTGCTATAAATTTATATGGTATTAAAAAAGCACAAATTATTGACGATTTAAGAAATTATAGCGATTTCATTTTATTAATTCCAATATGTGGCCCGGGAAAAGGCATAAATGATGTATTTGTGAAATTATTGATAAATGCATTAAAAATCATTGCATTTAAGGTCATTGAATTTTCACACAATGCTTATTGGGATGTACTTGGATAATTTTGTTGCGAAGATAAAGTTTGTATTTCAATTTTGATAATACTAATGTTAACACTTATGCTATTGAAAAACTGATTAACCTACGCCAACTTGATTTTTGTGCGAATCTTTTTTATGTGCATTTTGTTTATCATGTTTTTATTTTCATTGCGCAAGATTGCTTTAAGTGTATTGCACCACAATTGACAGAAACAAGACTTCTATCTCTCCATCTGGCAAACAAACATTTATGAGTGTATGTGCAATCTCTAACTTACCCAAAATGATGTTTGCAACGAATATAGGTAACAGGTAGAATTCTACATGCTTTATTACAATCATGTGTTAATTATGATATAATTACTCTAATCTATAATATATTAAATATAATATCAAGTAAGAATCATTTTTTGGATGATTATAATCGTACTACAATTCAATTATTTCAATAATACATTACTTTTTGATTTTCAATATATATTTGATTTGCAAACTAAAATAAATACTACGAAATCATTGTTCATGCATGTATTCATTATTATTAATTCTCAATTAATTAACATTCACAATCACATTCATTTAATTCATATTAATTACAACTTCAAATTCACTTTCACATTCACATCCATATCCTTGTTATTAATTCATAATTAATTAACATTAACATTCTCATTCACATTCACATTCACATTCACAATCACTTAAATAATATTAATTAGAATTTCGTATTCAAAATATATTTAATTTACAAATTGTAATAACTACTACAAAATTCTTGTTCGTGTATGTATTCCTAGTTATTAATTCTCAATTATTTGACATTAACATTCATTTAATTTAAATTAATTAGAATGTCACATTCAAGAATGCAGTTTATTATTCACGTTTATGTATGTTAATTAGCATCCAGTTTTACTTAATTGAAAATTAAATTATATTCATTAAGATAAATGATTTAATATTCATTGTCACATATATATTCCTTAGTATTAATTTTAAATTAATTAACATTCACGTTAATTTATGGATCGTATTCGTCATTCATTCTCATTTATGCATTTAGTTATAATTCTAATTCTCACATTCAAGTATACATTTTACTATTTATGTACATGTATAACAATTAACATTTATTTTGAGGAACTCGCATTTTTCTCATATCTTCTATATATTAAAAGTGGCTATATAACGGAATTCCTTGTTTTTAACGGAAAAACTAACGGAATTTGTTGTTTTAACGGACTATGTAACAGAATTTCTTATTTTAAACAGGCAGCTGTACCTTTTTTCAGTATTTTTATCATAACTTTGTATTTCGACATCCGATTGAGGCGATTCAAAATGCGTTGGAAAGCTAACTCATCTGGCTACAACTTTGATTCAAACATCATTCTCCAATTCAATCACTTTCTATGCCAAAAATAGGTTTCAATATGAGACTAAAATATCGGAGCATAACTTTTCGGTTGAAAATTGATTTGTGATTATCTTTTGACTAAATTTGATTTCATTGATGTCTTCCTTTATCCAATTGACTCCGAACACTCTCAAATCTTCATCGTGAGGTTTTGCACAACTTTTAAGTATTTACATTTTAGTCCCCGAACTTTGAATCCCTTACAATTTAGCCCTTTCTCCAAAGTTGTCAACTTTTGCTTATTTTCTTCGATTTCACCAACTTACATCATAACATCAAAATCACACATCTAATTATTTATCAATTACATAAACATTACATCATTAATTATTTAATTAACCAAAAAAATTACATCTTTATTAATAAAAAATTAATTCTTAAACAAAACTATTAAATATAAACCAGGCAAACGTGCATTGCACGTTGCTTGCACCTAATATATATATATATATATATATATATATATATATATATATATATATATATATATATATATATATATAAAGTGCCTATGAAACGGAAATTCTTGTTTTAACGGAAAATTTAAAGGAATTGGTTGTTTTAACCGAAAATCTTTTTCCATCGTTAGTTTTATTGTTTCCATTAAATAGCAATTAAGCCACCGTTTGTGGCAATTGATGTTGTGTCTGTTGGAATTCCATTATCTAATAATAAATGAATGGGAAATGCAAAATGCTTTGTACTACTACATTTTAGTCAGTAGAAAAAATTAAACTAAAAAAAAAAAATGGACGTGGAGATTATCAGTTTAAAAATGCTAATAATTTATTTGGTAAGGTACATTGAACTTAATGAAGAAAAAATATTTATTTATTTAGCTTTGTATTGTAATGTAATATTATCTATTATTTTATTATGTACAAAAGGTTCATGATTAAGTGCAAAATTTGATATAATATAATAGCACGAAACACAAAATATACATTTTTTTGTCTTTACACTAACATTCATTGTAAAAATTGATTATGATTTAATGTAGAAAGCAAAATTCTGGATATGAGCGAAGATAAATGTGATTGAATTTGTCCAAGTATTTTATTACATGTCATGTGTTGACTGTAATAAAGGAATTGGATATAAATACAATGAAAGTTTCGTTTGTATATATTGCAAAAGTCAATGGGTCTACAAACCACGGTATGTATCTTACAATTTTAGTTTAAAATTGATGTCTTACTTAATTTAGAATTTAACATTATTCAAATTAAAATTAATATATTCAACGCATTTAAAGTGATAGGGGATATGTTCAACTGGACGATAATACTGGAAAACTAGCTGCTACTATGTTTGGTAAAATGGCAGAACATGCACTTGGTTGTTCAACAGTTGAATTAATGGGACATGCTGGAGAGGTATTTCTTAAATTTTTCTTCAAAATTTTATTTTTATTATAATGAGTTATTTAAAAATAATTGAGTTTTTTTATTAATTATGTAAATATATTCAAAATTTATTTTGTAGGAAAATCGACCATATGTTAAAAGCGTCGTAGAGAAATTATCAAAAAAAATTTGGAAGATTCAAGTTTATGTAGATCCAGAGAAACTAAAAGAAAAAAAATATAGGCAATTTAGTGTCATCTCTATTGAAGCAGTACAATATGAGGAAAATGTTGAACCGTTATCTTAGAATCAAAATTATCTCAAACAGCTTTCAGAAAACTACGAGCGATGTTTATATATAGGACGATACTATAGATTCTATTAATACTCTTTTTTTTTTTAATAAATCACAATGTGTACTTATTTATCAATTACATAAACATTACATCATTAGTTATTTAATTAATCAAAAAATTACATCTTTATTAATAAAAATTTAATTCTTAACCAAAAAAATTATATATAAACTAAGCAAACGTGCATTGCACGTTGCTTAAACCTAGTTTAAAACAAAATGGTAAATGGAGGGTCAAACATTATTTTCACAGCACTTATAAAGTATTTCAGAATAACGTGTAACTCAAGTTCAACTTTGACTATTTTTCATAAATATAGGCATTGATATGATTTTTATTATGATTTAAATTTTAATGACTCATTAATTACTTTTGAGATAATGAATTTTTGAAGTTTTTTAAGCTATACAATACTTGCGTGTGGGTCTACTATCTCATAGCTCCTATTGTTGTAACTCAATTTTTTAGTAGTGCAAATTTTTTTTGTAAGAACAGATATTTTTCCCTTTTTATGTTATTATTACTATCATGGAGATAAACTACAAAAATATCGGAAGGACTTGCCCATGCTATTTCCTCTAGTTGTGGCTATGGACTCTTGTATTAAATTATAATGTATTATCAAATTTTTTTTTTTTTTGAAATGTCATATAGAAAGTATTATGTGCATATATTCTCAATTTGCTGGCGAACATGGTAAAAATAATGATCCTTTGCTACCACCTTCTACAGTTTCGTCATCATCCGATGACGATGTACGGACTTATTTAAGTATATAAATACTACATGAAAATTCATCATCTTCTCATTTTTCTTTTAGTACTAGTACGTGACAATGAAATCCATACTGAATTAGCAAGATATTTTTCATACAATATTTTTAGTACGTTAAATCAAGAATAGATAAATAGTTTTGATATACTCGGATGGTGACGAATAAATGAAAAATAACATTCAATATTATAATTGATGGCACGTGATCTACTAATACCGATCGGCCCAATTAACATTTCTAGGATCGTCACGTGTAGTTACATATTGAACTTCCATTTGTACATGTTTTGAATTCTTTCTTTGTTTTCTCTTTGATGGAACCTATTAGCTTTGTATCCATGACATCCGATCATAGAGGGGAAAAAAAAAAAAAAATCGAAAAGCCAAAGCACAATTACCGTTGGGATTGGGAATTTCTTGAGTGGGAGTAATAAGTTTCTTTTGTTTTGTAATTTGCATTTTCCCTCACTCTGGCATAAGGAAACACTGCATTTCTTATTCTCTTCGATTTCCTCCAATAATTTTAAAAAAATTCAGAGTAGATTTTTATAAAAGTTGATAAAATATTTGATTGAAAGTTGATAAAAGTTGTAAGTCTCTTGAAAATGAGTTTAGAAAAATATGAGTTTTTAAATTTGGGGCTAAATGATAAGGGTTAAATGGAGAGCACGCGCTTATTCAGAGGAATAAATGGATGGCGGGTAACGAAATTGACCCTTCGCTCGAGAATAGGCTAAAATGAGAATTGAAATGTAAATTTTGACACGATAAAAATGATTATCACATAAGAACAATGATAAGAACGTTTTGGGCCAATTACCTTTGTTTTGATTTGTTGAGATGTAAATCTTTGTTGCGAGTCTAGATAACTAATACATGTTAATGACGTTAAAATAATTAAAAGTAGGTTTATGATTTGAAATTTTATCCAATTGATTTTATACTTGGATAATTACACCACTAGTCCTTGATTGATTTTACGGTTTCAAGTTAGTGCCAACTTTTAAAATGGATCAAGTTTATCCTCAAATTTTCATCATACTTGCACGATCTATCTTCAACAACGAAATTCATCAATGTCCATATATTTTGTTAAATAGTCATGATGTCGGTCACACTGATATTATTCAATCAACAAATCCATATCTAGAATACACAATACCGTTCATCATTTAGGCTCAAACATACAAAAGAACATGCTAATATTTGAAAATAACACAACAATAAACCAATTTTTCAACTCATTTTTCTTCACCAGAATCCTCACTCTTCCTGAACAGCTTATGCATGATATGCTGAGCAAAGGTACGGGGCGGGAAGCGTGGCGGCTCAGCCTCAGAAACCGTCTCCGGCAGCGGCTTCAGCACAATCTTCTCTTTGGGTGGCTCACAGAAAACTGCCCAAGAAATCCTCACCTTCTCTTTATTCACAAGCCCTCTATGCAGAATACTTTTGTACTTCCCGTTGGACAAAATCTCAGTAGTATCTCCAATGTGCATGATAATGGAGTTTGGAACACATTTTGCAGTGACCCATTTTCCCTCATAGAAGAGTTGCAGGCCAGGCACCATGTTGTGGAGTATGAAAGTGAGTGCACTGACGTCAGTGTGGGCTTCGACCCCGAGGGCGAGTTCCGGCTGAGGGCATTTTGGGTAATAGTTTATCTTGAGTTGAAGAAGAAGGTCTTCCGTGCCACCAACTTCTTTTTCCAGTCTGTCTTGTTCTAGCCCTAGTCCAAGAGAGAGTGCCGACAGTATTTTGCTTGTTAGGCCTCTCAGTTGTTTTGCATACTCACTTGTTGCTGAGCTGGAAAATGATATGTTATGTATGATTGGTTAGTAAGAAAAAAATATATTGCAATTCCTCATTTATGTCTCGGTTGAACGAACCCGAAACCACTTTTTACTGTTATATTCATTTTGAGTATGATGATCATCAGTTTGTGGCAACGAGACTACTCTTACATTATTCATTGAAATTGAAAGATATTTCTAATTATTGGACAATGTAACAGTGGCTTCACTGTCACTAGATGATCTTCAATTAATGCAATAGTGGTATAAATCGATAATCATCTAAATTCTAAATGAATAACATTCTTCTTATTTTATATTCAATTTAGAAAAAGTTTTGTACAAATTTTTTGGTGGAAGGTGTAATCTTAAATTCTAATTTTTCTTACTTTGAAGATTGTTCAAGTCTCTCAATTTTTCTAAAATAAAAAGGTAAATAAAAATTAGAAAAAGGTCCAAACATTTTCTAGAGTTTTAAAGTGTTTTGGTTTTCCAGAAATACTAGGGGCTTGTTATCTTCACCATTTTCAAGCCCTTTTTCATTTTCGATTTTCCAAAATAATGAAAATGCGTTCTCTTTCCTATTTTTGAAAACGCTTTTTTCAAAACAAATTAAAAATTTACAAAGAAAACTCAAAATGACAAATTCAATTTGTGTATTTTCAGTTATAATCAAGTCAAAATTTTCAAAACGCGTTTTAGGTGTTTTCAAAACAATTTTTCAAAATGCCAAAAAGAATACATTTTCAACAATCTCAAAATGGATACTCAAAACACTAAACCTAAAATAAATTCAAAATTCAAAACACAAAACTAAAACATAAAGATAACAGCCCTGATTGGTTTGCTAAAAAAAGGTACAGGAAATTAGAGATCGACAACCAAAAGAAAGTCTTTAATCTCTAGAGATAATTGATCCACAAAAGCAAGTCTTTTTAAGTTTTTTACTTTGAATATCCACAACCATAGACATTTTCTAGAGCTAAGTGATCGTGTACAAGAAATTAGAGATACTAGATTTTTCAAAGAGCAAGTCATAGTTACTTCATAAAAAAAAACGAAAAAAAAGCACAATCAAGCATACTCTTGAACGGAATATCAAACATACATGTAACCAGTTGGAGTCTTGGGCCAAATGGACATGTCTCTCTTCTCCTCTGGGAAAACACAATGGAAGAAATAGTCCTGCCACTCAAGTTGACCACTAGCATTATTAGCTAACTTGCTACCATACCCCTGAACATTGCCGGATGCCTGATCATTAGCATATTTCTCTTTCTCCACCACCGGCAGGTCGAAAAATGCTTTTCCGGCCATCTTGACACGATCAATTAGCTCGTCTGGTATCCCATGGTTGACGAGGTGCATAACACCCCACTCCTTAGCAGCCTTAATTAATTCTTGGTGACACTTTTCACGAACCTGTTTATCACAAGAATTGAGTCCCTGCAAATCTATTGTCGGCAACTGAGGGCCCTCGTCGCACTTTTCTTCCTCGAAAACATCTCCGATGCTTTCTAGCTCTTCTTGTGGCCTCACATACTCTTTTGGGATTGATCCAATTCCATTGCTGGCAAGGATTTCAACTCTCGGAATCACCACCTTAGCCATTTTGTTTCAAACTTATTGAGGATTTTTATTTATGGTGTCTTCTCTTTTCCTAATCTTGGGATAAACTTATATAGGGCAATATTTGGGTAATATAGTATCGAAAGAACGTTCTATCAAACTGTCAAATAAGGTAGATGGGTTGAATGGAGGGTATACGCATGAACAAGGACAAAATTTGTGGGATATTTACGACTAGATTTGCATCACCAACCATGCACGTGGTAGCTAACCCAGTTCAGACCATCCTCTTTCTACACGATTCTTTAACTAGTGGTTTATGTTTGGTCCTTTCTCGTTAGGTCGTGATCTATTAACTCAGGTTGGATACGACCATCCTCTTTCGACAAACACACACATGTCTATATCGGACTAGTCACAATTTTACTGTAGGCGATCAAACTGAAACAAAACTAATATCTAATCTCTTCTTCTATTGAATTTTCTTTCAAGAAAGTCCATGTGTTCATTTGGTATTCAAAATTGGATTTGGATAATAGTTTAGACAAGAATTTAAATGTTGTCCAACATGGAAGAATATTACTTGTCCTATTTTAGTTCAATGCATTAATTGTGCCCTCTGAAGTATTCACAATTAAATGGTGATGCATGCTAGCTAACAAATGAATCAACCCCCAAAGATACGTTGAGTGCGAGACATTTTATCAAACTCTATTCAGAGAATGCCATCCTTTTTGACATTAATTATCCTAACCTCCACCCTCCAAAATCCTTCACCTAACCTTTTAAAATCTAAGCCTATCGACTATTTTAAAAACTGGCCTGAGTATTATCTTGAAGAATCAAACGCTCAAAATGAGATTCAATCCCTGGTCAAAAAAAAAAAATCTTCTTTTAAAAAATGAAGTGGTAAAATTGGTTTGAGTTTTCGAGTGAATGGACCGGTTCATACACTTTTTACCGTGTTTATTTTTACTTTTTGATTTTCACGTGTAATGGAAGATCAATTCTCGATTTTTCTATGACCAGCTAATTTGGTTCGATTCTTTTACCATTTTAACCCACCCTCCTTTCAAAAGTCATTAATTTGGTTTTTAATTTCTAGGCAAGCATTTATGCAAGAAATATAAATATGCATAGAATATATAAATTTGGTTTCAAAAGTCATTGCCTTCTGTTTTTCGAAAATAAAAAACAAAATCATATCTAAATCCGCATAAGAAATATAAACATGCATAGAATATATAAATTTTGCTTAGTCAATATGTCCAACTGAGCTTTGAATCTAAACAAAGTTGTAGACAATATTTGTTTCTTACTTTATCGCACCAGCTCGATAGAATTCCTTTCAATTTGCATTAGAATGAATTTTTTAAAACAATGCATTTTGTGTCACGCCTCCCCAGCCGTCGAGGCTCGGATTGGAGCTCAAAATGAAGCCCATGCGGAAGTTCTCCCTGAAGCTCAAAAGAGAATGCAAGACACCTCTTTCAGATGTCCAAGCATCATATGAATGATTATTACGCCTCTCGCCGAGGCCGAAGTAGTGCTCCTACCGAAGCGATGTACCTCACGTTGCATTCGAACCACATAGGCTATCCATGCAGTGTGGGCGAAGTGCCTAATGAGGCCAAAGCTAACGTGAAGCCTCCTATTTTGAGGTGCATCTTCATCATTCTCCCCAAGAGATTTTCCACATCCAAGATCCTATGGAAGTGATTGATACGACTTCCTGCAGCACCAAAAATGTCAAGTCATGTCAGTCTACTTCCTAGATATGCAGACCTAGGCTCTAGAGTGACTACATTTTTCAAAATGCATTAAATGCTTCCAGCTCCATGATGTATGACGTGATGCTTACGATGGGATGCTTTGGACGTTAGGATGAAACCACACGTTTCTTCATCCAACGATCACCACCAACTTAAGGGTAATGCAGTTTTCACTCTCAAATGGTAAGAATTGCTCTCTATAATCATATATCTATTCACAGTGTCTGTACACTTTTGTGTCATGCTCCTTAAAGTTTGTTCCACATTTAATATACTTCTTTTCGTCGATTGGATTGACCATTTGATTGCCTGCTCCCGCCTCCCCCACCACTAGAGACGGCCAAGGGTGATTAACGATTTGTTCAAGTGTGTAGAAAATGAACTTACGTAGACGCAAATGGACTTGGGATAAGTGGCAGAGCCATGCTATTTTATTTGGGTGGACAAAAATTATATGGCAAAAATAATTATAAATAATATAATTGTTCTCCTAATCTAAAAGTCCACCTGTTAACCAAATTTAGATTGTACTGGCAAGGAGATGGTGGTGTTAGAGAAAGAAACAATTCTTTCCACATGGGAAATTAACTACGTGGCTACTGACATATTAGGTTGCCTAAGTGTTTTGGGTTAAATGCTAGCAAACTGTTTAAAAATCCTTTTCAGTTGGAGAAGAAGAGGAAAGAAAAATAGTATTCCATTTAGCGAATAGGAGCTCCATAAAAAATGACGATGAATTCAAGGAAATGTATAAAACATTGCCAAATAATCTACTAGTTTGTTTGAAAATAATTCATTGACATACACACAACAAGAGAGTGGAGATTGTGCTTTCTACCTGGAAATGGTGAAATAATATATATATATAGAAAACACCAAATTATATTTTTACATTGACAATGCTGTGCTAATTGATGGAGAATGTGTGGTTGAAAAATAAGAAAAAATTATTGATGTGATGGAAAATATTATTTTATTGAAAAATGTGTGGTTGAAAATGAGTAAAAAATGAGAATGAAAATTTTAATATGTCTCAAACATGGACTAAGCTAGAAGCAAAACAGATCTTCTTTATTTAGTCAATTTGTCATAATGCAAGATTGTCCTTCCAATACCAAGAATCTCTCCACTTGATTTTCAAAAGGATTATCTTCCTTTTCTACAATATTTCTATCTAAAACACTTATTCGTATTTAACAATAATTGAAGCGAGTTCTTATCTTTTGTACAAGATAAAAGAAATAATAAGTGAGAAAAAAGTTCTCACACGGACATAAATTTCACGTTCATCTTAAGTGAATAAGGTTGGAGATTTTGTTTCGAAACCATTTGAATTAAAATGAAACTTAACCCAACAACTTCAGTTAAAATTTAATTGCTTCTGGATTTTAATATTAGGAACCAGGGGATTTTGATTTGGTTCCAAGTTCTAACCAAATAATTGGAATTTATTTATGTCAAAGGATTGGCCGGCACCTAAAACGGGCCGTGTACATCAACAACTTGGGGTTCTTACACAAATACCCTATATTTTGGGGTAGCTTTGAAAAAAAAAAATGATAAACTTGGAGTAAATGATAAATACTTAAAATTCACAGTAAACTATACACTCAAACCTACGAACATTCATTCTTCCACAAATATCAGCCTTTAATCTTGAAAAATCAAAACGAAAATTGAAAGGAAAAATAGGAAATCTTCCACAAATCAAGCAAAAACGAGATTGAGGTTGCTTCAACATTTATTCTTCAAAGTTATATTCCACAAATCTGAAAATACACAAACAAAATTACAGGTTTTTAAAATTTTTTTGGACTCTTTGTTTAATTACTTCTCCAATTCTTTTATTTTAAGATCTTTTAATGTTATCTTTGTATAGATTATGAAAACAACAATCGTGATTATCAATTTTCAGCTGAATAATCTCTTACAAATTCTAATCATCTTAGTGCATTGTTTATCTCACTTTTATTTGAATGTCGTGATTAGATTTAGCTTAAATCTTATAATGTAAATAATTGATATTTATAAGTTTCTTTTTGATGATTTTACTATTGTGATTGTGAACATGTTTGAAAATTATTTTGTTGAACTTGAGAAAAAATAGATTGTGTTATTACATATGAAAAATTAGTTTTGAATCAATTAAAATGATGCATACAAGGTGTTTGACAAAAGTAGGATGTGAAAAAAAAAAAAAAAGACAGTCAATTTTCTTAAAAAAAAGTCACACTATCTCATTGGAGTAATTAACTAGATGCATAAGTGTGCATTTTTGAAAATTTGAACTTACAAATTCAAACATTGTTTTATGTTAATACTTGTGAAAAAAGAAAATTTTGAATCAATTAAATTGATGTATGCAAAGTTTTTGCTCAATGAGAATGTGAAAAAGTGATATTTTGTCACTTTTCTAAAAAAAGTCATACTATTTTATTGGAGCAATTAACTAAATGTATATATGTGCATTTTTTGAAAATTTGAACCTACAAATTCAAGCCTTATTTTATGCTAATAGATATGAAAAAAAAAACTTTGAATCAATTTGATTGATGCATGCAATGTGTTTATTTAAGGAGAATGTGAAAAAGTAATTTGTTTTTGTTGTTTTGGTGTGTAGTTTGTTTGGCATTGATGAAGTCCAGACAATGTCTGTTTCCTGGTGAGCGGGGGTGCTTGAGTGCTAAGTGCGTAGTTGGCTTTATGTAGGGTTTTTCAAGCCTTGGTAAAGTCACAGATGTTTTCGACTTCTTTGTCATTGTTTGTTTCGGGTCGTGTATAGCTTGTTTGTATTTGGGTCTTGTTTTGTGTTTGTGGTTGTTGTTTGGGCCGTGGAAGCACTTTATCTCTCTTTGGAGAGCGTGTGCTGGAGGTTTTTCTCCGTGTATCCGCTTTATGCGCATTCTATGAATACATATCTTATTTGAATTAAAAAAAAAAAAGTCACAATATCTTATTGGAGCAACTAACTAGATATCCATATGTGCATTTTTTGAAAATTTGAACAAACCCCTTTAAGGTCTATTTTATGTTAATACATATAAAAAAGAAAGCTTTGAATCAATTAAATTGATGCATGCAAAATGGTTGCTCAAGGAGAATGTGAAAAAAAAGACATTTTGTGACTTTTCTATGAAAAAGTGATATTCTGTCGTTTTTCTAAAAAAAAAAGTCACATCATCTCATTGTAGCAAGTAACTGGATGCATATGTGTGTTTTTGAAAATTTGAATATACGAATTCAAGCCCTATTTTATGTTAATACATAAGAAAAAATAAAATTTTGAATCAATTATATTGATGCATGCAAGGTGTTTGATCAAGAAGAATGTAAATTGTGTCACTTTTCAATGAAAAAGTGATATTCTGTCACTCTTCTGAAAAAAGGCCACAGTATGCCATTTGAGCAATTAATTAGATGCATACATGTGCATTTTTGAAATTTTACACATGCGAATCCAAATCTTGTTTTATATTAATACATATGAAAAATAAAATTTTGAATCAATTAAATTGATGCATGCAAGGTGTTTGAGAAAATGATAATATTTTCTAAAAAAAAAAAAAAGTCGCAATTTGTTACTGGGGCAATTAAATAGATGCATACGTGTGCATTTTTCAAAATTTATAACTATTTGTGACTATATTTCTCTTATATTCACTAAACATAAAACAAAACTTCATTTTAAAAACACAATAACCTATAAGTTGAAAGTGACACATTAAGAAAATGATAAATTTAAATTAAAAAGTAACACAACATGTCACTTTTCATTCACGATGTTGACTAACAAATTTTTTTTTGAAGCATTCATTGTAAAATTTGTAACGCATCTTTTTGATTGAAAAAATCTAAACACTGAAAAAAATAACAAGTCAAATATGATTGCTAGAATATAATTTAACAAACCAATGTCAATTACGTTTCAAAACAATATTATTAAAATTCTATTTACGTCAACTTGGATTATTTCAATCATAGAATCAAATAGAAAAATATGAAGATATTTTGAGATACAAATGTTACGCAGTGAGCCATATAAAATTTTTATTAAAACATGGTGAAAATAAAATAAGAAAATTAGGGGCGGTCCCTATTGTTGATGAATTTGATTTTTTTGTTAGTACTAGTTGCACTCCCGTACAATGTACGGGCTTTGATATTTTTAAGGTAATATTAGCATATCAAATATTAATGATATTGTGAAACGTCAATAAGTTTTTATCTAACATAATAGCCAACGAAAGAACCCCTCATAGCTACAACAATACAAGAAAATATGAAATAAATCAAAGCAAAAATGTACTAAAATATAAGCTGACAAAAAGAAAAACTATCACTGCCTTTGTGATAGGCTCCTATCAATCTCCAAAAAAGAATTGAGAAGCGATAAATAGTAACAAATTCGATTAGATTTGGTTACAAAATATTTATAAATAGAGAAGAGGTAGGATGTATTAGGTGGGAAAATATTTAGTGAGTTGATTAAATTAGGAGAGCTTGAGGCATGTCGACAGCCTTCGAATTGTTCTTTAATTCTATGGGGGCAGCGCCCCTCGTGGGGGATTGGGGGCAACGCTCCCGAAAGAAATTTAGATTTCATGTATGTATGAAATGTAATATTTTTGAATTAAATTTGTAATAAGTGAAATTACATTTATAGTTTTTGTAAAATGTAAATCAGTAGAATTTGTAGCTAAAAAAAAAAGAAAAGGGAAAAAAAAACCTAAAAAAATAAAAAAAAAAAAAATTGGTTGTCCCCTTGCGCGCACGGGGAGAAGCAACTCCCCGTGTGGGCACGCCTTCTCCCCGTGCGCGCACGGGGAGAATGGTTCTCCCCGTGCGCGCACCTTCTCCCCGTGCACGCACGGGGATATGAAAACTCCTCGTGCGCGTACGGGGAGTTCAGAATTTTTTTTTTTCTGATTTAAAATCGGGTAAAACAAAAGAATTCAAGTAATTACGACACTTCCTTATTTTAATTAAATAAATGAAATTGTGTTTATAATTTGAGTAAAATGTAAATAATAAATGTGGATAGGTTGAATTTTGGAATTATTTTTTTAATTGGAAGCTGAATGATTTAAAAAGAAAAAAAGTGTCTCCCCATGCGCGCGCACGGGGAGTTCGTTTCTCCCCCTACGTACACGGGGAGATCATGTCTCCCCGTGCGCACACGGGGAGAAGGGATCTCCCCGTGCGCGCACGGGAAGAAAGGATCTACACGACCTTTTTTTTTCTTCCTTATGTTTTTGACCTAAAATTCTACTGATTTATATTTTACAAAAACTATAATATAAATATAATTTCTCGTATAAAATCACAACAGAAACTCTTTAATTGTTGCTATGCTTTATTACTATTTTCAACTCCATCATTCATTCACGAAAATATACTGCACATTCATGGACCTACTTAATACCAACATCCAGGAATCAACAAATTCAAGTGGAAGAAGAAACTCATTTACCTGACAGGCTAAAGCTGTAAGTTTTCTTTAACTTTACTCAAAGTTATAGTAGTAAATGCCGTGCAGCGTGGTTATAAACTGAAGTTTTAATATCTAATACGAAAGAGAAGTTGTACTGGAGAAGAAAGAAACTTGTGAGAAGGATGACAAATAATACTAAAGAAAAATGACAAAACCGGAAGTAGGCAGCAAAAAAAAATGATTTCAACTATCTCGACCAAAACATCGAGCAAATCTTCTCGGAAGATAGGGAACAACGAAAATACAAAACTAAACAAAAACGAAAAAACTGAAATCATGATGCAAAAAAAAAAAATGAAATGAAATGAAAAAGCAAAAATATAACAACAATGAATACAAATCTACCTTCAAGAAATTGTTTTGCCACTTCACAGTGTGTGATTGCAATTGCATTTGCATTTAGTGAATTTGCATGTTATATATATGAGTAAGTCGGTTGCATATATATATATATATATATATATATATATATATATATATATATATATATATATTTTAATTAATTAAGGCGGCAAATTTCACTGCCAAATCTTGGTCAACAATTCTGGCGTGAAAATGAGATATTTATGAACAGTCGGTTGCCTTTTTTTTTTGTCTCCATAGTGCCCTTTTATTTTATACACTGTGGATGAAAATTGTTTCACAGATGAACAGTAATCTGCGAGGTGGATAAAGTGGAGAAAATGGTAATTCGTGGGGGATAAAATGGGGAGGCAAAATGCTTCACAAATGAACAGTGATCTATGGAAACTGTGGAAAACAAACAATATTTGTTAGCAATTAATAATCATTTTTAATATAGTAGGGACAAAAATCGACGATGAACAGTAACCGACATGTCAAAACTCAAATGAACACTAATCGACATGTCAAAACTAAACCACCTAAAAAAGAAAAGAAAAAATAACATGCCAATTGATACGTGTGAATAAATTAATTGAAGTGGGCCTCTATTTGGTTAAAATTAGTAGGGACAAAAATCGAGATACGATGAACAGTAACCGACATGTCAAAACTCAAATGAACGGTAACCGACATGTCAAAACTAAACCACCTAAAAAAGAAAAGAAAAAATAAAGGTGAACAGTGTGAACAGGAGGGCTAAAAAATGAACAGTGATCTCACATGCACTCTTTTAAGTGGAAGGGGATATAGTAGGAATATAAATGTGATTTGTCTACTGTAGGAGAACCGGTTCAAGTGTGAAAGAGAGGGCACGGTATGATTAGTAAATTTAGCATCCTCTCTTTTAAAGGAAATGTGATAATTAATAAATTTAGATTAATCAAGGCAGGGGCGGAGCTACATGGAGTCCAGTGCAGGCCAATGCCCGCACTGGACTTTGGGCATGACACAGGAAGCTCCTGTGTGCCTGCACTGGACCAAGAGGAGGAGGAGAAAAGGGAAGAAAGAAGGGAGAAAAAGTCTGCTTGCTGGACCAAGAAGGGAAGAAGAAGAGGGAAGAAAGAAGAAGAGAAAGTGTTCTGCTGTTCTGTGCTGCTATCAATTTTATTCCTGCAAGTAGAGTAGCTTCAATTTAGTTTCGTCCTTCTGCTAATCTGCTCTTGCTGGTTCTGATTTCATATGGTTAAATTCATTTTTCTGCTGATGTTCGCTGGTTCGTTTCCTACTGGTTTTAGTTTCTGATCATTTCAGATGTGCTGTGTTTTCGTTCCCTTTAATTCCAACATGCCTGCAAGAAACGTCCTGGACCAAGAAGAGAAGAAGAAGAAGAAGAAAAAGTGTTCTAGTGAATGAAGAAAATCCATATGTATTTCTTGAACCAAAGAGCAGTTAGGACTTTTTGCAGTGAGCAATGACTGCCTCAATTGAACCCCCAATTTCTGTTGCACTGCTACTCCTCTTGAGGAAGTGAAACTCATGAAAAGCATTTGAATTAAACGAGCAAGATGAGGAAAAAGAAGAAGCACCAGATGAAGAATTAGATGAAGATGAAGATGAGCCCTTATTGTTTATTGCTCCTGAGAATGAGGACCTCCTATGTACATCATTATCCTCATGAATCCCCTCTTTCCCTATGCTCTTCATTTTAGTAGTTGTAGCTAGGCAAAAAAATCTCCGCAACTGATACCTAAATTTGTGCCCGCACTGGACAAAATTTCTAGCTCCGCCCCTGAATCAAGGTAATAATAATTGAGGAAATAATTACGCATTTGCAGTGCATGTCCTTAACAAGAAGGAAATAATGCCTACACTTTACCGTATTAAATACTTGCAGAGGAATAGCTAAAGATGCCAAGTATTAAA
Organism: Fraxinus americana; assembly: GCA_035079005.1. Lineage (NCBI taxonomy): Eukaryota > Viridiplantae > Streptophyta > Magnoliopsida > Lamiales > Oleaceae > Fraxinus > Fraxinus americana. The sequence continues at coordinate 14,939,903 of CM068713.1, read as the reverse complement.
TATTAATCAATTTTTAGCATCAGAACCGTACTTGGCCTAATTTCCCCCAGAAATTTTGCCGCAATATCCCCATTCCTGTTAATATTCCCGGGAACACTACCCAGCAAAGCAAACCCACCTCAACTACGCTACCGCACCCCCAATTCTCTGCTATGGAACCTCCTTCCACATCTTCCATAGAACCCAAACTCCCAGAATTCAACCACCTCTTCATCTCCACTCACCTCATAGCCCTTCACCTTCTCGCACCATCTACAGTGACCGATTCATCCCCAGCTGTTCATCTTCCAATTTCGTCCTCTGCAACATCACAAATAATCCTTCTTCTTCCTCTTCTGATGACTCTACCTCTGCCTACAATTCCCTTTTAAAGGCAGCCCTTTTTGGTCCCGAATTCGGTGGCACATTCTCCCCATTGACCCCGAAAAAATCGTACCTTTATGGAAAAATTGGTGGGAGTAGTAGTAACAATGGGGTTTTGCAGAGTACTCCGACTAATTGTAATATAAAACTGAGACCCGAAAATATTTGCATTCTTTAACGCCTTTTGGGTTCGATTACCAGCTCCCTGGAGTGTCTCATAGCCCTGTTAATACTCGCAGGACAGTGCCTAGATCCCCTTATAAGGTAGGAATTTTTTAATGTTATTTTCTGATTTGTGATTTAGTATTTTTGGATTTATGGAGTTCTTAAAGTGGAATTTTTGTTTTGTTGAGTTAAGATATGAGTTCCTTGAAGCGTTTTGATTTTTGCCTCTTTTTCTTGTTAATGTTTGGTGTGAATGTATTTGGGGTTTTGTTTGTCCCTAATTGTTATGTCCGTGAATTTATGTACTATGTTTGGTTTATTGTGAAGTGATGGCATTGTTGTTTTTATTTGCTGGCCTAGTTATTAGGTTTCTTGAGATCATGGTGTGTAGTTGGTTCTTGATAGATTTATTCTCCTTGAATTTAATAATTTTTAGTTGTGTTTACTGCTTTAATTTGGGAATTTGGGTTCCCAGCTGTGGTGTGAAATTTCTGAGGTTCACCATGAAATTTTTGATTATGCAATTGTGGATCGTAATTTGGACTATTTTTGTAAGCGTTTTTGTTATTTGGACAGTTTGAACTCATGGGTCTGCTGGTGTTTTTCAATAGGTTTTGGATGCACCTGCACTGCAAGATAATTTCTACCTAAACCTTGTCGACTGGTCTTCGCATAATGTATTAGCTGTAGGGTTGAGCTATTGTGTTTATTTATGGCATGCTTCCAGTGGCAAGGTGAGACTTTGTTTTTTGAAATCCTACTATCAAATTATAGAGGTTCGCTGTTCTTTACATTTACTTAAATGTGTTTTGAGATTGTGAGTAAACATACTCCATACTCGATCTCATGCTTTAACAGCATGCTATATGTAGGTTGTGAAGTTGTGTGACTTGGGTACCAATGACACTGTCTGTTCAGTTGGCTGGGCACAACGTGGTACACACCTTGCTGTTAGAACTGGCAATGGCAAGCTGCAGGTGTGATCCGCTATAGCACTCTTTTCTAACCCTTTTTTTCCTGTAAAGTGCATTGGTGCATTAACCTTCACTGTATGCAATATTGTTGGTAGAAGGTTGAGTTCCCCAGGAGCTTGTTAAAATGTGCTGAGAGGTTTTAGTTCTTACTTAATGTTGTTGCTCACATGGCTGTCTACGTAGATATTATCAGTTATGGTGTGTCTATATATAAACAAACTGGATCAAAAGCTATTGATATGAAAAATTTTGGGATCTGTCATTCTATTCTCAGTATACGAACTTGAATGGCATCCAAATTAACTGCAAATTATTGTCACAAAGAATTCGTTGGTGAAAGTTCTGAATTATATTTACTACATATGATACGAATTCTCAGTTGTGAGTAGCATATGATCCATCTGTATGCATAGAAAAAGCTGCTTGCTTTTTTTTTAGGGTGGACTTTTATATCTTTCACTGGGGACTAGCATTGTGCCCTGTTAGGATGGGAAAACACCAAAATTATGAATTCAGCTTTACATATAAAGGCATGAAAAATGTGTAAGGCAAATGTGTGGAAATGTATTCGTATTGACAAGATGTAACATGTAGCACGCTTAGAATAAAAAGTAACCTGAAAGTGCATTGGACTTTGAAATATTTTGTTGTTGAAAAGCAGTAGACATTTAAAGAGTCACTTTGATAGGGATATATCCTTTGCTTCTGGGTTTTTCAGATATATCCTTTGCTTCTGGGTTTTTCAGTATGTCCGTAGATTTGACAAACTTAAGAGTAACCTTGGTGACATTTATCGCAAATTAGCTCGCTTTCAAGGCAAACTAGATTGTGCTCTTCAAAAGCCAGAAATAAATATCGGAGAGCTATGATGCTCGGACTGGGTACGGGTATGTATCTAAGTGTCGGATATTTTATTTTCTAAAACGTAGGATATGGGCATATGACTAAAAAGAGTCCAAATTTCGGACACGGGTACGTAGGTATATCTTTCAAACTTCAATTTTTTTACTAATCCAGGATGTGATTTTGAATAGACCAAAATTAATTATTCACAATGAAGGAAATGAGTATTTAACAAGGGGTTAAGACAAATAAAATAGAAATTTGGGATTTAGTTTTCAATAATGACAAGTACTAAATGTTATATAAGATAGAAAATAAGGAACTTGATTGTAATTTGGACTTAGTGGAGCAACAAGTAGTACTATATGGAACACATTTTCATTTTATACAAACAAAATCCTAAACCATCGATATAGAGAGAGAGAGAAGGAGAAAAAGAAGAAAATGGAAAGAAAAAAGAAAGAAGAAGAAAGAGAAGGGAAAACCTAGCGTCGCCGCGTTTCTCAACCCTCCTGACGACAACGCTAGGTTTATAGAGAGCAAAAGTGGGGAAAGAAGAAAATGAAAAGAAAAGGAAAAAAAAAAAAAAGGAAAAAGAAGAAGAAGCAAAAACGATGAAGTGTCCAGTTGAAATTTGGAGGATCAGACACATATCACATACCCATGTCGTGTCGGGTACTCAAACTACTTCGAAGAGCCCAAGCATCAGAGTCGGAGAGCTTATACTTTTGTACTGCAGCGTAGTTTGTCGCCTTGGTTATTTAACTGCTTCTTTTACTTTGTTCCATGAAGATATGGGACGCTTCTCGCTGTAAGAGAGTGAGAACAATGGAGGGACATCGGCTACGAGTTGGTGTACTAGCCTGGAGCTCATCTATGTTATCTTCAGGAAGCCGGGACAAGAGTATTCTTCGGAGTGATATACGAGCTCGAAGAAGATTATGTTAGTAAGCTAAGTGGACACAAGTTGGAGGTCAGTAACCCTTCTTGATTCTACGTAATTTAATATTGTAGGGTATACAAGCTTATTCTTCTTCTAATATATTAAGTAGCATTACACCTATAATCATCCTTTAGGTGCCTTTCTTGTCTGAACATGAGCTACCTGTATTTTAGGTTTGTGGACTGAAGTGGTCTTATGACAACCGCGAATTAGCGTCTAGTGGAAATGATAACCGAGTATGTATCCATCTTCAATTTTGATGCTTGCTGGTGGTTTGGTTTGACAACGATATAATTTAGTGCATGCTCGCCTAAGCTTAAAGAGTTCACTTTTATGTAAATTTACTTGTGAGTAAATAATTAAAATTTCTAGATAAATATATTTTGTTGGTTAAAATTCAAAGAGTATGTTGTTGTGATAGCAAGTCAAAGTTACTTTTAAAATAAGCAACTTTTTTGACGTAAAATTAAGAAAAAAGTAAATACTCCTAAACATGTTTGGAAACAAAAAGCTACTTAATTTTTATTTGTTTTAAATTAGCCAAACATGATCTTATTCGGATTGGATATACCTTATCCAGTTATTCGTGTGGAACCAACATTCAACTCAACCAGTTCTTAAATATTGTGAGCACACTGCTGCTGTAAAAGCAATTGCGTGGTCACCCCATCTTCATGGACTCCTTGCTTCTGGCGGTGGTACTGCTGATCGATGCATTCGTTTCTGGAACACGACCACCAACTCACACCTGAGTTGCATGGATACTGGAAGTCAGGTAGCATGCTTATGTTTTTTCCTGCTATCCTGTAAAATTACAAGTTCTATAAATTTTGAATTATGTTATGGTGTTAAAAAAGAAATCCTATCATTGAGATCCCATTTCTCATACCTCGCTCTTACAAAATGAATAGCTATAACTTCATTTGATTGGATCTCTGTCCGAATGTTTAGCAATGCTCCACACCGGGCTAGGAGATATGAAACTTTCTGTATTTGTGTTTTATGATCTTGAGTATTTGATTTCTTTGCTGGTTGGAGGATTTTGTTTTGTTTCTGTGGAGAATTGAACCATTGGAGTAGATGGATGATTGCTATGCAGGAGAAGATGGAGTCATTGAGCAAAAATAAAGCTTGAGACTTGGTAAAATTACCTAAAAGTAAAAAAGTTGTTCATTGCAAATGGGTGTTCAAAAGAAAGGAAGGCACATCAAGGATTAAAGATACTAGATACAAGGTTAGATTGGTGGCAAAGGGCTATGGTCAGATTTCAGGTGTTGACTTTATAGACGTGTTCTCACCAGTTGTGAATTATAGTTCCATCCGGGCTTTACTTGGAGTGGTGACTAATAATGACTTGGAGCTTGAGCAGATGGGTGTCAAGACAACATACTTACATGGAGAACTTGAGAAAAGTATCTACATGCAACAACTAGAGGGGTTCACAGTCTCTAGGAAAGAACACCGTGTGTACTTATTGAAGAAGTCCTTGTATGGACTAAAGCAGTCACCGAAACAGTGGTATAAGATGTTTGATTCATTCATAATTACTCATGGTTTCTTCAGATGTAATTATGATAATTGTGTGTACTTCAGAAAAGAAGATAATGGATCGACTACATATTTCTTATTGTATGTTGATGATATGCTTATAGCAGCCAAATATAAAATAGATGTCAGAAAAGTGAAGTTTCAACTCAACAAGAAATTTGATATGAAGAATTTGGGTGCAGCAAAGAAGATTCTTGGTATAAAAATCTTGAGGGGTAGAAGGCTGGCAATTGTATTTGAGTCAGAAAGGGTACACCGAGAAGGTGCTTGAAAGATTCAATATGGTAAATGCGAAGGCTGTTAGTATTTCCTTGGCTCCTCACTTTAAATTATCATCTAACTAATATCCTCAGTTAGATGAAGACATTGATTATATGTCTTGGGTTCCTTATTCCAGTATAGTTGGTTCGCTTACGTATACTATGATTTGTACAAAACCTGATTTTGCACATGCAATTAGTGTAATTAGCAGATACATGACAAATCAAGCCAAAGAACATTGGAAAGTAGTGCATGGATCTTCAAATACTTTAGGGGCTCTTCTAATGCTTGTTTGCATTTTGGTAGAAATTCAAATGGAGTCATTGGGTACGTGAATTCAGATTATGTAGGAGATCTTGATAAGAAGAGATCACTTACAGGGTATGTATTTATCCTTGTAGGCTGTGCTATCAGTTGAAAAGCTACTTTACAAAATACAGTAGCTTTGTTGACAATAGAAACAAATACATAGCCATTACAGAAGCACATAAGTAGGCTATATGATTGAGAGAATTGATTGGTGAAATCAGTGATTCTGGGTAATTCTGGTATCTTGTTTGTTCCATAACAAGTTCCCATAATTTTTGTTGCTATATTGGTAAAGCAAGTGTCAGTGTATTCTGGGGAATCACCGGTGGCTCCGTCGTCACAGTCACCGTAATTCTCACATTAGAAGCCGGCAATGAACGCGACTGGATTTCGGCATCATCTTCAATAGATCACGCATCATCTTCAATAGATCACGGCCGATCCGTATTATTCTTGTAAGTGAGAGATGATAGAGGAATATGGAAAGAGAAAGTGAAGAAGGTTGGAAATAAGAGCATTAAAGTTTAGTTTGACCTGCCGAAGAATATTAATGCGAAGAGACTTGAGATTGTTAAACCAGCCAACAAATTGATAAATATTTTGCATTCCAAACTTTGAGGAAATCGTATTATTATTTTTCAACCATCAAAACCACATATTAGAACCCCCCAACCATCAGCCTTCTTACTCTACCCACAGATCAGAGAACACGCGAAGAGGACGGTGATACAGCAACGCCGAAGCTGCTGGACAGAGGTCGTAGCAGCGACAACTGGACAGAGGTCGTAGCGACATGGCTTCTCAAGTAGTAGTCCTCATCCGACTCAGAGATCCAAAGAAATTTTTATTTGATACACCACACTTTAATTGCACATAAGTTTCTCAATTTTTGTTCATTGTAGTAATTAATTCCATTTAATTAGCATGTTCAGTTCTTGAGGATGATTCATATAAAAAAAAAATTGCTTTCATATTTTGAAACGAGGGAAAAATATTTTTTCCCATTTTTTTTTTTAAATACCACCAAAAAAAAAGTTGTTTTATGCTATTTCAACATACTTTTGTACATAAAACTGTTATTAAATACAAAATATTTTAATTAATGAAAATTTTGAGGATAAGAACGATATGAAGAGTCATTAGAGACATAACGAGCAGAAATAAAGAATTTCAAATACAATTAAAACTTTTAGCCCCCGTTTGAAAACCATTATTTGAAAAATCTTTAATTTTCACTCATTTTCAACTACACGAGAAAATATTTTATATGTAAATCCAATATTATTTTCTTATTTTTTAAATAGACATTCTTAAAAAATTCATTCTCAAAATAATGACCATAAAACTTGAGCTAATTAAGAGTTCAAACAGGGAATTGTCTGAATAAATTTATGAGAGAGAAACGTTTTCCAAAATAGAAAATAAACAAACTTCATAACAATTTCGCAAATATTAAAGGATATTCAAGAAATTTTGATATTATTAGTAAGGCTAATGTGTACCACTAATAATTGTAGAATGGAGATATTACATGACAATAATCTTGAATACAAATCATACATAGCATTCCTACAACAATATTTTTCCTTAAGCTATGTTTTAGCAAGAATAATCAAATAAAAATACATGTTTGGTACATTAAATTGTCGTCTATAGAAATTTATAAATGCAACGGAGAAATTGTAATGGACATGACAATTACATATTTTGTCCAGTACTTTTCTTAATCCTATTCAATCCGGTACAGCTACAAGGTCACAATGGATAGATTACCACTTGTATTTACACACATTTTAAAAATGCAAATGAATGAGATATCAAGAACCATCACCAGAGACAAAATTCTGCTGCTTCTGTTGTATGCCATTGAGGCTGATCCCACCAATCTCACTCTCACCAGAAAAGTTTTGAGCCCATGGAATCAAACTCATTGGTGGGAAACAACAATTGCAAGCCTCCTGGCATGGATGGGGATTATGATCATCATAAATGTTGTAGGCCCCAGTAGAAGGAGATGATGCCTCTTTGAGTGGGCCCCAACACTCCATCTTGTTGAATTCTGGTATGTTGGAATGGAAATATACCCAAACCAATGCCTCTTGTAGGTCTGGATGGTTATCAAATAAGCTTTCATCCCCATGAACAAATGCCTTTAATACCTGATCCCATTTCACAATATTAAAAGGTCGACGAATAAAGATTGAAAACCTACTTCTTACATTTCACACAAGTTGAATACCGCGCTGTAATTTTTTTCCGAAGCTTGATGTGGATTTCATGTCCATAGAGCATAAAATACCTTTCCTTAACATTCTATGGACCAAATATGATGCTCACTATTACACTTCACATTCGTTGAGATAAGCAAACAAGCCAAATATCTCAAATTACTTCCAACGACGAGTTATAAAGCCGACAACTCTAATTAACATTGTATTTCATCACATAAACTAAATGTAACACTTAATCGTAATAAATAGGGGAGAGCTTACCACGGGGAGTTCCTTGGAGAAGATGTAGAATCTGAGCCTAGCACAGAGATCTAATAAGAAATGGCCACCACTTATGTGACAATGAACATGAAGAGACATTTTTTCTTTGATTTTCTTCCACTCTGCCACCACTTCATCTCTCTGTAGTCTATTGTACCACCCTTGTAACTGCAACCAAAATCCCAGTTTCTCACGTAGCCATAAATATGGTCCAACTAGTAGAATAAAGTAAGATAAGATGACGTATTTCAATCCCGAGCGAGCTATTAGGACAAGTATTGGTGTCTCATGATCCACAAGAAAGTGTCTAAGCCCCAGTTTGGTGCACATTTTGGGTAGAATAATGCATTTTGTTGATGTGATGGATGAGGAACATATGGTTGAAAAAAAAAGTTATTGATGTGGTGAAAAATATTATTTTATTGAAAAATGTGTGGTTAAAAATGATTAGAAAAATTAAAATGAAAATACTAATGTAGACCGGCTAAGTCCACGTTTCGCACATGGGTGTGGGCCAATAATTTTATATGAACTTTTTAACTCTGAAACCCCAATGTATAGGGTAAGGGAATGTGGTTTCTGGGCCCCATACATACATGACATAAACACGCCTAGGCACGGCTCAACATGCCTAAATAAAGCCCACGTGTCAGACCAAGCTGAAGTCTAAACACGCCTAGGCAAACATGCCTAATTCACATGGTCCACTCATTTTTTCTCCTCTAGAACACTCCAAGTTGTAAACTTTTCTTTTTCTGAAATAAGCAAAAAGATTACAGCAAACAAATTTGACTTTCAAAACCCCTGTTTTTCTCTGTTTTTTATTCAAAATACCAAAATTCCTTTAATAATTACCAGTCTTTAATTAAAAAAAAAAAAAAACTCTTCTGTTGATGTTTTTAATTACCTGGGAATTGTTTATAGTTTGGGAGATGGCAAGAGTGAGCTTAGAGGTTATATCACTATGTGTAAGTGTATACGTTCTTGGAAGCTTCCCTGGATGCTTCTTCTCATCAACTCCTAAGAACAATACCTTCAATTTTGATGCCTCAAATATTGCTGGTCCAAATAATCTAGCCACCTGATCCAAAACCCAGAACACACAAAAATTACTAAAATATATACAGATCTGTATGTAAGAGACAAACGAACATGTTAGACCACCTCGTCTGAAAACGAAGTACTCATTTATTAGTGTATATTCATCTTCAACACACCCCTGTACGCGTATGTCTAGATTCCTTCACATCAAAGGCTTGACTTACGATAGTGCTACACCAGATGATCTAAAAGCTCAAGCGAATAGAAATAAAACAAACTTATTTTCAAGCACCTCACAGTACTTTCAAGTAGAGTAAGACTATGTTAGTTGCAAGAGAGAGATTTCTTCGAGTTTATTTATGACATGATACAACTTGCAGTAAGTTGATTCATATGCTTCGAAAAACTCTACTTGAATCCATTTGAATATTTTTCCAGAAAAAGGAAAACCATTCTCAAAAATCAAATCAAATCAAACAGACTACAGAACACTGTAATTAATCAAAAAAGTAATTATATATATATATATATATATATATAGCGAGAGAGAGAGACAGAGAGAGAGGGAGAGAGAGGAGTTACTGGAACTATAGAATGGTTCTTCTTGCCTCTCCTTCTTCTTGTTCTGTAAACCAAGATAGAATTATTTTCTTGTTTGAGTGAAGAAGACTTTAGGTTTGATGGGAGCACTGGAGTTACAATCAAAGTGCCCATCCCAGAAACCTAGAGAAAGAGAGAGGGATCTAGAGAGATACAGAAGCCAGAAGCTCCAGATCTTTCACAATTCCAGAGAGTTTTAGAGAGCGAGCAAGCAAAAGCATATAGCCTAGTGAGTCCTCCAAGCTTTTTTGAGCAAATTTTGCCTTTTCTTTTCCACCTTGGGTTTGTTTCTTTTTCTTTGCTTGGATGCACTATTGAAACTTTGAAGACTGGCATTCTTGCGTGTGCCATCTGCTTTCTCTTTAGACAGAGAATGTGTGTGGGGATGGTTTAGTCGTTACGTGTCCAAATTTGAAAAATGTAACAGTCGAAAGGTGGTTGCTTGTAAGTTCAAACTTCTTGTCGAAATGTGCAATTTACTTCTTGGGGTTCAACTTTGAGAGTCTCCTACCGTTTCGTCTCTAGAACATTCTGGATAAGGTAAATCGCGAAATGTGTCTTGCAATTTACTTCTTGTTACAGCATGTAATAGGTGCATGGTTTATGTGTTACCATGTTAATGTACAATTTACTTCTTGTTTTGAGTTAGAAATTATTATGAAATATAGTTTGAGAAATTTATCTTTATATGCTTCTATTTGAGTCATGTTAAAATTTTCATTATCATTCTTCTACCATTTTCAACTACACATTTTTCAATAAAATAATATTTTTCATCACATCAATAATTTTTCCTTCTTTTTTAACCAAACATTCTCCATCAATCTACTATTCAAAAATACACTCTTCCAAAATAATGTGATTCAAACACATATCTTTAACTTGTTTCGATAAGTTTAAACAATTTCCTGCTAAATAAGTGCTTGTTTTAAAAAAATTTAAAAATTATACATTTATAATCTTACTAATTCGACCTCGACCGAGTCATTTAGCTCTTGACCTTTTGCCTTTTTCAAATGGATATTTGGATTGTAGTTTTTATTTTTTACCATTTTTGGTGATATTGGGACCAAATCTTAATAACTGAAACTATTGTGTGAAAAAATCGCAAAATTTGAAACTATTAAGTAATTCAAGAAATGGCTAGTTCATCTAAATTTTTTTTATCTTCCTTTCATATTTTAATTTTTATTATTAATTAAAATTCGATCGAACCTTTTAAGTTTTTTCAAATTCTAGATTTCAAACATTGCTCTTTTACTTGGATAATGCTACGAGTACAGAACTTTTTTCACAGAAGACGTACCGATTTTTAAAAAATCTGACGTGGCAGTGCAAGATTGCAATATTTCCTGACACCACCTGACCACCAACAGCCCTCTTTTAGACTTTTACCCAACGACCCACGTAACACCCTTCCCCTCTTGGCTTTTTTCTTTAATATTGTTTCAAATTTCGAAATTATTACGTGAACGTTAAACGAAGTCGAAATATTACATCATTAACACCATTTCGAAGTACTCACGATCTAGTTTATCGCATTCTTAACCGCGTGCGAAACGGCCAAACGTAGCAAAAGTTACCACGAGTCGAAATAGGTCGTTCCAAAATATATAAATGTTCTTTTCATTTTTTATCTCAATTTTCGGGGTTATCACAGGATGTCAACGAAATCGAAATCTCGTATTTTTAACACAATTTCGAAGTATTCACGACCTAGTTTATCGTATTTTTAACCGCCTGCGAAACGGCGAACCGTAGCAAAAGTTACCACTCGTCGAAATAGGCCGTTCCAAAATATATAAATGTTTTTTTTCTTATTTTATCTCAATTTTCGGGGTTATTATGGGATGTAAAACGAAATCGAAATCTCGCATTCTTAATACCATTTTAAAGTATTCATGGCTAAGTTTTCACCATCCTTAATGGCGTGTGAAACGGCCAACCGTAGTGAAAGTTACCACTCGTCAAAATAGGAATACAAAAATGCAATATTTGCTACGGTTGAAATTGCCTAGTTTGACAAGTGGTAACTTTTGCTACGGTTGACCGTTTCGCACACGGTTAGGAGTGTAATAAACTAGGCCGTGAGTACTTCGAAATTGTGTTAAAAATACGAGATTTCGATTTCGTTTGACATCCCGTGATAACCCCGAAAATTGAGATAAAATAAGAAAAAAATATTTATATATTTTGGAACGGCCTATTTCGACGAGTGGTAACTTTGCTACGATTGGCCGTTTTGCACGCAGTTAGGAATGCAATAAACTAGGCTGTGAGTTCTTCGAAATGGTGTTAAAAATACGAGATTTTGATTTCATTTGACATCCCGTGATAACCCCGAAAATTGAGATAAAATAAGAAAAAAATATTTATATATTTTGGAACAGCCTATTTCGACGAGTGGTAACTTTTGCTACGATTGGCCGTTTTGCACGCAGTTAGGAATGCAATAAATTAGGCTGTGAGTTCTTCGAAATGGTGTTAAAAATACGAGATTTCGATTTCGTTTGACATCCCGTGATAACCCCGAAAATTGAGATAAAATAAGAAAAAAAAACATTTATATATTTTGGAACGGCCTATTTCGACGAGTGGTAACTTTTGCTACAGTTGGCCGTTTCGCAGGCGGTTAAAAATACGATAAATTAGATCGTGAGTACTTCGAAATTGTGTTAAAAATACGAGATTTCGATTTCGTTTGACATCCCGTGATAACCCCGAAAATTGAGATAAAATAAGAAAAAAAACATTTATATATTTTGGAACAGCCTATTTCGACGAGTGGTAACTTTTGCTACGATTGGCCGTTTTGCACGCAGTTAGGAATGCAATAAACTAGGCTGTGAGTTCTTCGAAATGGTGTTAAAAATACGAGATTTCGATTTCGTTTAACATCCCGTGATAACCCCGAAAATTGAGATAAAATAAGAAAAAAACATTTATATATTTTGGAACGGCCTATTTCGACGAGTGGTAACTTTTGCTACGGTTGGCCGTTTCGCAGGCGGTTAAAAATACGATAAATTAGATCGTGAGTACTTCGAAATTGTGTTAAAAATATGAGATTTCGATTTCGTTTGACATCCCGTGATAACCCCGAAAATTGAGATAAAATAAGAAAAAAAACATTTATATATTTTGGAACGGCCTATTTCGACGCGTGATAACTTTTGCTACGGTTGGCCGTTTCGCACGCAGTTAAAAATGGGATAAACTAGGTCGTGAATACTTTTGAAATGGTGTTAAAAATACGAGATTTCGATTTCGTTTGACATCCCGTGATAACCCCGAAAATTGAGATAAAATAAGAAAAAAACATTTATATATTTTGGAACGGCCTATTTCGACGCGTGATAACTTTTGCTACAGTTGGCCGTTTCGCACGCAGTTAAAAATGGGATAAACTAGGTCGTGAATACTTCAAAATAGTGTTAAAAATACGAGATTTCGATTTCGTTTGATATCCCGTGATAACCCCGAAAATTGAGATAAAATAAGAAAAAAATATTTATATATTTGGGAACGACCTATTTCGACGAGTGGTAACTTTTGCTACGATTGGCCGTTTTGCACGCAGTTAGGAATGCAATAAACTAGGCTGTGAGTTCTTCGAAATGGTGTTAAAAATACGAGATTTCGATTTCGTTTGACATCCCGTGATAACCCCGAAAATTGAGATAAAATAAGAACATTGAGATAAAAAAGGGAAAGAACATTTATATATTTTGGAACGACCTATTTCGACTCGTGGTAACTTTTGCTACGTTTGGCCGTTTCGCACGCGGTTAAGAATGCGATAAACTAGATCGTGAGTACTTCGAAATGGTGTTAAGGATGTAATATTTCGATTTCGTTTAACGTTCACGTAATAATTTTGAAATTTGAAACAATTTTAAAGAAAAAAGCCAAGAGGGGAAGGGTGTTACGTACGTGGGTGGGTGGGTAAAAGTCTAAAAGAGGGCTGTTGGTGGTCAGGTGGTGTCAGGAAATATTGCAATCTTGCACTGCCACGTCAAAATTTTTAAAAATCGGTACGTCTTCTGTGAAAAAAGTTCTGTACTCGTAGCATTATCGTGTACTTTTTTGGGGATATTGTTGAAACTTGGCTATGGAAATCAAAGTGTATCGCGTAACACGGCACGAGACAGTATTCTAGACCCACAGGACACTACCTTCTAAGATTTTGACACTTTTGGAATATTCTCAAATTTTCCTAATTGGGCAGTTAAATTTCCTTTTTTTCTTATATATTTTTCTCAAATTATGTCACTATCTGAAAAGAAAATGAAAAGAAAAAGAAGATATTTCAATACGTAATCACATTGACATTTTGAGCCAGTTAAGGAATAAAATACGATGGTTAGCTAAATAAAGAGATTCCCAACTACCCTAATAAATCGAAAATAGTACAAAAAATAATCAGAGTTGGGTCGATAGGGAACTATTTGTTTAAAATCGATAAAGTTAATTCTGTAATAAACTAAACTGATTTATTCAAATCAGACCACTTCGAGCTAAGTCTGTAGTCTACCCACAAAAAAAATAAACAAAAATTTGTGATCACATGTTTATCGAAAATCTAGCTCACCAAAGCTCGCAAATCAAACAACAGAAAAACCTACTTCTGCAAGGTGAAGCAAGCATGGGAAATTGCTAGTGGTGGTTTACTCTTGATTCTCATCAACTGCCGTTTGCTAAGAACAAAGAAGTATTAACCTAACATATGGAATTGGATATCCCTCATGCAAAGGCTCATCTGTTCATGGGTGGAGATACAGCCCACCCTTGCCCAAGCCCAGATGCTGAAATTTTTTTTTTAAAAAAAATTAGTTTAACTAGCCCATTGTTTGCCACCCTTAGCCCACTGTCTAGCCCATAATTGACAATCCCATTTGAAAAATGAAAACCCAAACCCATTGGTCATTTAAAAATGAGAACCCAAATTATCGAATTCACATCCCAAGGAGTACAGAGTAATATTATTTTTCTTTTTTGCTATTTCAATTTCAATCCGTCAAGTGCTTGTACTGGGTGCTTAACGTTAATGTGTATGTTGGTCTGAATATATACTTTCTTCATTTTATGAGGAATTCCCAGAAAAATTGGTATTTTCAGAGTTTGTGTTTAATGAATCTCTGTGTTTTTATTTATGGGTTCTTGGAGTTGAGGTGTTCAGAGATATAACTCGAGCTGTTGAATCAATTGTTGCAGTTTATTTGAGTTTTTATTTTTACTTTTTGTGGGTTAATTTTTAGCTAATTGCCAATTGTGATATGGTTATGTTTGGTCAGAAATAAAGAGAAGAAAAAATAACAAATTATATAAATTGTTGGGTTTTAGTAATTGTTCAGATCTCATATTTTGTTTTTGAATAAACCACGAGTTTGAGAGAAGTCAACCCGAGTTTGAATTATAGTTATTTTGTTCATAGGATGTGTTTATTTTCTACTTATACCTGTGTGATTTGATCGTAAAAACACTTATTGTTTGAAAATTGAGTTACAACATTATCAACATGATGTAATTTTCGAATCTCGATTTCAAGTGCCTACACTTTCTGATTTATGTCGGGAATTGGTTGCAAGTAGAAGGTCGTAGAGTTAAGTCATTTTGATTAAATTGATTTGTTTAGTAATGACACTACTGATTTCAACAGCGACAGTGGAGCGAGTATTTTCAGCAATAAAACATGTGAAGACTGAAATTCGAAACAAAATGGATGATGGTTTTTTTGCCGATTGTTTAACACTAACTATTGAACGAGAATTTAGTATTAATTTAGATCTAAATTCTATTAGAGATGAATTTCATGCTTTAAAACATCGTCGGGTACAATTGTAATAGGTAACGTTATATTATAATTTTTTTAGTTATATATAAATTTTATTCGTACATTACATTTTAAAAATTTTAGCCCCCCCGTACGATCAATTCCTGGCTCCACCCCTGCTTCTGTTGTTGCTTTAATGGATATGATGTTCCAATCAGAAGATACCAAATAAGTACTATAGAAATCTCGGACCTATGGTGAGCGCGCTGTAAATATAATGGATAGATCTCTGATTATTTATTTTCTTAAAACATTTATGCAATATATCAATTGTATTTGTATTATCTATAATTTGAATTTAACTTTTGAAATTATTTGGTTATGATCTTCTTAGCTGTAAGTTGTTAGTATAACTTCTTCCTTAGGTATATGCATACATTTGTAAAGTCTGGTAATTTGATGTGTATATGTACTCTTGAAATCAATGAAGTAAGCGAGCATTTTTCTTTTCCCAATTCATCATTGTTTATATGGTATCAGAATAGCACCGTCTCTCCCATTAATCCTCTCCCTTTTTTCTCCGACAGTCACTATGACCTCTACAAATGAGACAGATAGTTCAACCAATACTCTTCCTCCAATTGCTCCAGTTCATTCCACAACACTCAACACCAATACCATCAACATTTCTGCACAAGCCCCTCTTAAACTCACCTCCAACAGTTATGTTTCATGGAAACTACCATTCGAAACACTCTTTATTAGGTATGATATCCTTGGTTACATTAATGGCTCCAATCCTTGTCCACCGAAGACTCTGACTACAAATGATACTACATCCCCGAATCCAGCTCACAACATGTGGGTTCGCCAAGATCAACTGATTCTCAATGCTCTCATGGGATCTCTATCTCCTACGATCATTCCTTTTGTTGCTAGAGCCAAAAATTCTCAAGAGGCATGGGCTATTCTTGCAAATATATATGCAAAACCATCTCGAGGATGCATCAAACAAGTTAAAAATTTTATCAAAAATTCCACTAAAGGTACTCTGAACATTACTGATTTTCTTCAATCGGTTAAAGCCCGTGCAGATGAACTAGCTATACTTGGAGCACCAATGGATGAATATGATCTTGCAGAGAAGATTTTGGATGGACTAGGAGATGACTATAAAGAACTTGTTCGTGCTGTTCAAGCTCATGACAACCCCATTACATTTGATGAACTTCATGAGAAACTTTAAACTTTTGAAGCATCTCTTCAAGCAAAAACCAAATTTGAAGTGAATTTTCCGATCACTGCCAATCCAATGAACATGACAAACTACAACTCGAATCCCCAAAATTCCAACAACAATTGGGCCCATTTTCTTCATCCAATAATGGCAACACAGGCTGGCGCTCATCGGCTAATACCAATGTATGAACCCCCAACAATGGTGCTCCATCTCGTGGTAATCGGCCTTCACCACGTCCCTATCAAGGTTATTGTCAGATTTGTGGTATTCAGAGACATACTACAAAGAAATGTTCATCATTTCAATTGGTTCCAATTCAACGTCCTAACACGGGATTTGCACCACCAACCAATACTTTATCAACTCCTTGGCAGCCCCGAACTCACTATAATGCTAATGTTGCTTCCAACAACTCATCTTGGTTACTTGACAGTGGAGCTTCTCATCATGTCACGGCTGACTTGAGCAACTTATAACTTCACACACCTTATACTGGCTCTGATGATGTTATGATTGGCAATGGCATGGGTCTTTTCATCACTCACACTAGTTCCACCTCTCTTTTAACCCCCCACTACTGAATTTACATTGAATGATGTCCTTTGTGTGCCAAATATGAAAAATAAACTTAATATCTATTTCCCAGTTTTACACCACTAATAATGCATCTGTTGAATTCTTACCTTCTTCTTTTCATGTGAAGGATCTTGGCACGGGGGCAATTATCTTGAAGGGCAACACTAAAGAAGGAGTGTATGAATGGCTGACCACCAAACCAATGTCCTCCCCAATTCTTGCCTTCTTAACTATCAAACCACATCTTCATGTTGGCATCAACTTCTAGGCCACCCAACTCCTATTTTAAAACACATTATTTCCAGCTTTAATTTAGGTTTATCATCTCCTATGTCTATAGATTGGTCATGTAATGCATGTATGTGTAATAAAAGTCATAAATTGTCTTTTTCAACTTCATCTCTTGTTTCCAAGCAACTTCTTGAAATAATATTTTCTGATGTATGTACATTCTTATTTTTCTCATGATGAATTCAAATATTATGTCATTTTTGTTGATCACTTCACCAAATACATATGATTTTATACTCTACAAAACAAAATCTGCAGTTAAAGATATTTTTATTCATTTCAAAGCCATTTTAGAAAATTACTTCAAACGCAAAATTCAAACTCTCTATTCCGAAAATGGGGGAGAATATATGGGCCTTAAAGATTAATCACCTTGCTCTCAATCAGGGATGCAAAACTTAAAAGTTAGGGAGGTACAATCGAACTTGCAAAGAAATTGGGAGAAATGTTACAATCGAAAATTTACGTCCAAAAAAATCATACCCCATATAATTTTGCATCCGAAAATTTGCATTATATATATGATTTTTTCAGATGTAAAATTTCGAAAAAAAATTTATGTCTTATTCCATATAAATTTCTTAATAAAATGATGAAAATTAAATTGAGAAATTTGTATTGCAAAAATAATAAATGTTAATTAAAGAATTGAATTTTTAAAAGAAAATGTGAGTTAAACGTCTTTTTTTAAAACTCACGTTTAACGGATTTTTAACTATTTTCGATATCTATTTGGATTATTTGATATGTCTATAATATAGTTCTCGAAATAAGTTTTGAGGTGACATAAGCAATTTGTAAATTCGATTAGCGTACGATCGTTGAAGAATTTTTAAAATTAGCATATTATCGAAATTTTCGAAATACTAATTTTGAATGGCTTACTTTGACAAATTGTAGCATTTGCTACGATTGATCGTTTCGTATGCCATTAACGACGTAGAAAACTAGACCGTGAACACTTCGAAATGGTATTAAGAATGTAATATTTCGCTCTTATTTGATGGAAAGTTAAAATTTGTTAAAAGGCGAGAGAAAAAAAGAAAAATTAACATTTATTGTGATTTTGCCCTTGTTTGATAGAGATTAAAATCAATTTTTTAGTAAATTTTGATAAAAGTTAAATAATTATGGATTTCATGAAATATGTTATTAAAATTAATTGTTAACTTTGATTTAAATTAAAATTTATATTTCAATACATATCAAACATGATTTTATATATTACAAAAAAAAAACTCAAAAGTTGGGGAGGGGGGCATGTGGACCTCCCTGGGTCCGCCCATGCTCTCAATGGCATCTCCTCTAACAACCCCCATCTCAAACACTTGAACATAATGGATATTCAGAAAGACGACAACGTCAGATTGTCGAAACTGGCCTCACATTGCTTTCTCAAGCATCCCTTCTATAAAAGTTCTGGTCCCATGCCTTTTTAACTGCTGTGTATTTAATTAATAGGATGCCCACCTCTACTCTTAATATTTCATCTTCTTGTGAATTAATTTTCAACAACGCACCTAACTACTCAAGATTGAAGGTTTTTGGGTGTTTGGCTATCCTTGGCTACGACCATATTCGTCACATAAACTTGATCCACGTTCTAAACCATGTGTTTTCCTTGGGTATTCATTATCTCAAAGTGCTTACTTGTGTCTTGAACCATTCACATGAAAAATATTTATTTCTCATCATGTTCGTTTTGTAGAGTCAGTCTTCCCTTATAACACTTTGCACAATCATCTACTTCGTCCTATTTCCACCATTATAGACACTTGGGTCCCTCATCGTTTACTATATCAGTACCTAACACATCATGGTCGGCTTCTACAATTCCAACATGTTAGGATTTTTGAGGCTCCAATCACACCAAACCGAGCTCAGATAAACCACCAATCGACACCACCAATGACAAACGAATCTCCAAGCACAACACCCAACTAGTTGTTACGGTTTCCCCACAAAGGACAGGTCACGGGTTGCCCACAAAGGGCAGGTGTAGAGAAGATAATAGCCTCAAGGTTCAACCACAAAGGAAGAAGAAGAAGATGGTCAAGCACAAAGCAAAACCAGGAAGCACCAAGCCAAGCTCCTCTCTCTCACAGCTACATTTTTCTCCCACACCCAACAATATAAGAAATGGGCAGCATATATACCAAAGACATAGGCTTTTAGGTTAACTTAATTAGAGGCCCAATAGACAACAAATGAGTGGGCTACCAACCAAAAGCCATCCAAGGTAATGGGCCGGGTCATGAGCAACACCAATAAATTGGGCTACTTCAAATGGCCCACTTAAGTTGTCGGAATGATTCGTTCATTGTGGTGTCAACATTTCACTTCAATCATCGGCCGAGGCCTAAGAAGTCTAATCCAAACTATAAAACCGGTTTAAAATCATCGCTCGGATTTATTGGGTATCAAAAAACCCAACAAATCTCCACTTTGATCCCAATAAATCTGCAAGCAAACAAAACACACAGTTTATACTTGCACAATCAAAGTAACCAATAAAATTGGTATCACTTACCTTACCTTGTGTCTCCACCTGAAACGCATACCATACCTGCTCCATATACTCATCAAGACTAAGGTCAAGAACACCCAAGTAGAAGCAAATACTCACAGCAATCAGTCAAGAGCAAATAAACATGCGATGGAGATATCATATAGGATAACACAGATCTTTTTAAAACATGTTCACACAAAACAACAGATTAACACAAAGTCAATCAACATGCCAACACATACGCAACAAATACATAAATGACCTCACGAAGAAGATCTCACCACACTTATCCTATCCCATTCCGTGTTGCTCACTCCTCGAGAACACAAATCTCACCTCATCGCCCACAAAGCTCACTAGACTAATCACTCAAAACCATGTCTAACTGGTAAATCTTTATAGATCCTAAGTTCTCGGGATAATCCTCTATCGCTACATCACTTCTCCAATCTAAGTGGATAATGGGTCTTCACCTAATAGAAGTGATAGAAGTGCCTCACTCGCACTCCACCTGATCAGGGTCTCTTACAGATAAATGATTCCAACATTTGATCACATCTCCACATCCTACGGTACAAACCACAATGTACCCCTGAGCATCTATACTCCACCTTACCAAAAGACATACACACACTGCCAAATGCATCCCAAATCTACTATGACAAATCAACACCTTTTGGCGACCACAAAGGTTAGGGCTCAAATTTAAATTTGACCCACACATCACAAGGTTACTCCAACACCAATGCTCTACAAAAGGAAAGGTGAAAGTGGCACTCACAAAGAGAATAGAAGAAAGAGTTGGTTACTTCACTGCACTCACAAAAGAGGCTCACATAGAGAACGAAGATAACCCTCACAGGCTGCCTCACACAATCTCACAAACCACACAGGCTTACAGAGATGAAGGAGAAAACGGCTGCCCCTCTTACTTCTCACTACCACACACTCACACCACTCATAGAGCAAAATGGAGTACGCCATAGATCTCAACCCATTATGCATGCAAACACATTACACCAAGTAATAAGATCACCCCAATTCATGCAAATGCACATATCAAACACATTAAAATGCAACATATAGCTATGCAGCGAAAATTAGCAATCACACACATGCAGAAAGGATAACACATGGATGCTCGTGCAGTAACTAGGTTTACTCTCAATAAACCTCACACAGTTCATAACCGGACCCAATGACAGAATACGCCTCACCACTCTCCTAATCTTCCCTTTTATTATCATTCATAGGACAGTCTATTTCAACCAATGTCCAAAATTACCGCAGTTAAAATACATATTAATTTTCGGACTTGTCTTAGACCACATTTGCCATCAAAAGGTTTTATGAAACAATATTTTCGCTTTGCCAAATTAAAAATCACAATTTTCATTAAAAACATGCACAACTCATAATGTGTCGTCATTTTACCCAAAAAATGCACAGAACACAAAATGCAACAAACAACGAACACAAGTAAAGTACCGACACAATTCACACAGAATAGTCAAGTAAACTTTTCTAAGGTCACATGCAATTCTAATAATGAAAAAATTTAATCGACAACAAATTCACAAAGAATTTAAGGCAAATAATTAACAAGTAATTCCTACTTCTAGCAACAGGCAATGGTTACCCCTTCATGGTAACCTCAAACCTAACTTCACCCCACACAATGACTTCTAATGTGAAAATTAAATTATCATACACAATAATTTTAACTGCAATAATAAAAGGCAAAGAACACGATATCGAGCGGACCACGTCTGAAGGTCCATAAATATCAAGAGATGTGAATTCATCACTTTAGGACCATCATCATTCATCCTAAAGTCTTCAACAACTACGGCAACAAGAAACGACACCTGGCACCCGAGCGTCCAAGGTCAAAATCGTCCAACTTTCACCGTATTACCCGAAACTGAAATCCGTCAACACCGTTGGGTCCATCTTGTCGTCGGAAAAATTCTGTCTTTTGGCACCTTCATTGGATTCCGCCGACGCGCCGGCCATGCCCTCGCCGGAGTTTTTATGTGCCAGCAGCGGCTTCGGTGGCTCTGGCGGCATGTCACCCTTCCGACATCTTCTCTGTCTGCTGAGTTCAACGGTGGTGTCCATTTCTCCATCCGACTTCTAGTTTGTCCGGAAAACGCAAAAAACAAATCTAGCAGAAAATTGAAAAAATTGGATAGCTTCTTCCTCTATTTTTCTGCTGCGATTCTGCTCTTTTTCTAGCTAAAAATCACCCCAAAAACATGGATTTTACCTCTATCCAATCTTTGATACCAATTGTTAGGATTTTTGAGGCTCAAATCACACCAAACCTAGCTCAGATAAACCACCAATCGACACCACCAATGACAAACAAATCTCCAAGCACAACACAACCGGTTGCTACGATTTCCCCACAAAGGACAGGTCACGGGTCGCCCACAAAGGCCAGGGGTAGAGAAGATAATAGCCTCAAGGTTCAACCACAAAGGAAGAAGAAGAAGATGGTCAAGCACAAAGAAAAACCAGGAAGCACTAAGCCAACGCTCCTCTCTCTCACGGCTACATTTTTCTCCCACACTCAACAACACAAGAAATGGGCTGCATATATACCAAAGACATGGGCTTTTAGGTTAACTTAATTAGAGGCCCAATAGACAACAAATGAGTGGGCTACCAACCAAAAGCCATCCAAGGTAATGAGCCGGGTCATGAGCAACACCAATAAATTGGGCTACTTCAAATGGCCCACTTATGTTGTCGAAATGGTTCGTTCATTGTGGTGTCGACATTTCACTTCAATCATCGACCGAGGCTTAAGAAGTCTAATCCAAACTATAAAACCGGTTTAACATCATCGCTCGGATTTATTGGGTATCAAAAAACCCAACACAACCGAAGTGTGCACTCAAAGGTAGCCTCCATTTGAAGTCCCTTCACAACCAGTAGCATCGGACTAGCTACCATTATCTTCTATACCTGATCAGACAGCACCATAATCCACATCCTCAACTGAAACTAACCACAATTCATCACCACCAACAGAAACACAACACATTTCTCGTTACCCTATTCAACATTCAATGACCACTAGAGCTCAAAATAGCATTCGCAAGCCAATAAAAAAACTTAACCTTCACACTTACTTATACTCTTCATCAGACCTTGAACCTAATCCTGTGACTCAGGCCTCAAAAATCATAACTGGCGTCAAGCTATGTCTGAAGAGTATGATATTCTTGTTTGTAATGGGACATGGGAGTTAGTTCCCCCTGATATTTCTAATTTGATTGGTTCTAAATAGATTTTTTGCATTAAAAGACACGCTAATGGTTCCATTGACAGGTTCAAAGCTCGATTAGTGGTGAAATAATTTCACCAATTAACAGGAGTTGATTATCATGAAACGTTCAGTCCGGTTATTAAACCCACTACTGTGAGACTTCTTGTTAGTATTGCTGTAAGTAATGGTTGGTCATTTCGTCAATTGGATATCAACAATGTCTTTCTTCAAAGCTGGCTTTCAGAAGATGTTTATATGACTCCGATCATCCCACATATGTATGTAAACTTTGCAAAGCCATCTATGGCCTCAAACAGGTGTCTTGGGCT
Source organism: Fraxinus americana (assembly GCA_035079005.1). NCBI lineage: Eukaryota > Viridiplantae > Streptophyta > Magnoliopsida > Lamiales > Oleaceae > Fraxinus > Fraxinus americana. The sequence continues at coordinate 14,916,369 of CM068713.1, read as the reverse complement.
TGGTACCATGAACTACGCCAATTTCTAGTTGCATCAGGGTTCAAAAACTCTCACTCTGATACTTCCCTATTTGTTTTCAACACTAGTCATCATATTATGTATTCGCTGGTATACGTAGATGATATTATTCATACTGGAAACAACAATGATCTTGTCTCTTAGTTTGCTGATTCTCTTGCTCAACAGTTTTCTTTAAAGGATCTTGGTTCTCTCTCTTACTCCCTTGGGGTTGAAGTTGTTCCACATCGCCAAGGAATATTACTCTCTCAACGTCGATATATTCTTGATTTATTTTACATAACTCAAATGGTAGATACATAATCAGTCATCACACCATTACCATCTGGTTCTTTTCCTACTCTAGCTTTGGGTTCACCACCTTTCTGATCCAACTGTGTATCGCGTAGTTATAAGGATCCTTCAGTACTTGTCACTCACTCGTCCGGATATATCTTTTGCAGTCAACAAGTTATCACAATTTATGCATCAACCATCTACTGAGCATTGGATTCTTGTTAAGCGTTTATTACGATATTTATGTGGCACTTTGGATGAAGGCCTTCTTCTTCATCATGAGTCCCCCTTTTCTCTTCATGCATATTTAGATGCGGACTGGGGTGAAATAAAGATGATTACTCCTCAACTGGTGCTTATCTTATTTATCTTGGTCGAAATCTTATTTCTTGGAGCTCTAAGAAACAAACCACGATCGCCCGTTCTTCCACCGATGCTGAATACCGCTTAGTCGATGCTACTTCTGCAGAACTTAGTTGGGTCGGTTCTCTTTTCACAGAACTTGGTATCACTTTGCCTCATTCTCCTGTTGTATATTGTGATAATGTTGCTGCAACTCAGCTGTGCTCTAACCCTATCTTTCACTATCGAATGAAGCATGTGGCTATTGATTATCACTTTATTCAAGAACAAGTTCAATCAGGGGTTCTTCGCGTGGCTCATTTTTCTTCTGCTGATCAGTTTGCAGATGCTCTAACAAAATCGTTATCTCAACTTCAATTTCAGTCATCCAAAGTCAAGATTGGCCTCTCATCTCGTGGTCTTTGTATTATCTGTAATTTGAATTTAACTTTTGAAATTATTTGGTTATGAACTTCTTAGCTGTAAGTTGTTAGTATAACTTCTTCCTTAGGTATAGGCATATATTTGTATAGTCTGGTATCTGATGTGTATATATACTCTTGAAATCAATGAAGTGAGCATTTTTCTTCTCTCAATTCATCATTGTTTATACAATATACACAATTTGTTCTTAAATTATATTTATAATTATTTTATGTACATTTTCACATGGATTAAAATCATATTTTTAGTAAATTTTGATAAAAATTGGTGAGATGTGTGGTTAAAAAGATGTGAGATCCATAAAATATCTTGTTAAAATTAATTGTTGACTTGGATTAAGATTAGAATCTAGATTATAATTTCTGCCAAACAAGGGCAATATTCAAATAATTTGGCAGTGTTAAGTGCTTCCATTAGGAAGCTTCTATGTCAAAGTTAAATCTCTCTTTGATTTAACTACAAATTTTGATAAAAATTTAAATTGAAGTTAATAATTAATTTTAACTTCACATTGTATGAGTCTCATAACTTTTTTCAACTTTTCGATCATACATTTGATTAACTTTATCAAAATTTACTAAAAATATGATCTTTAACCAAACCAAACAAGGATTAATTATTTTGTAGCTCTGCCTCCCGTCGAAGTCACGAGGCAACAACATCAATAGATTTTTACAAAATTGAAGTGCTGTTGAATTACCTGTGTAAAGGTCGAGTGAAAACGAGTAATGTTATATGTTTGGAAAGTAAAAATCACTTTTCAAACTCAAAAGATGGAATGAAGAATTATATTGTTTCTCTGTTTGGAGTATGTTATGTTTCAACAATTATTTCTTCCCTGTGGGAGAAACGTTTTGACAATCGTGTTCGTAAGCAAGCATTGTAGTGTATTCAAAAGGAGGAACCTTTTGTGCATAATATGAGAATCATGGTGAATCAGAAAAAGCTTGGAAATGGTTAACAGAAATCGTCACAGGCGCTTGTGGTGGTGAAAAGACTCAACTGTGTGTTGATCGATTCTGTTGACTTAGTTAAGTTGCAATTCATGGAGAAATAAGGAAATATGAGTATGTAAATAAGTATAGAGATTTAGAAAGTGAGGAGTAATTAGCTCAATCCTTTACAGAAACATGATTATTTTTCGTCCTATCAGAGCTAGTGGCTGACACGGATCAGCATTGTCGTAAGGTAGAATGACTGAATGAGCATGTCGAATAACGTATGAGTGGCAGCTCTTGATTCATTTTTCTGAGTGGACACGCCTTTAGATCCCGCCATTGACATGGTAGAAAGAAGGGTAGAAGAAAATAAGTGATAAACAGTATACAGAAATTTTATTTGTTATGTTTTTGGGAGGGAGAGAGGGAGGGGATCACATTTTCAGTTCCAGGGACCCTTGGATGTCAGTCTAGATAAGGAAGTTAGTATAAGTTTTTTCATGGAAGGAAGTGGGGTGTAAAGGAATTGAAGGTCTTTGGTTAAAGATAATTGCCAGGATGGGGGATGAATGCTTCACTGTTCGCTGAACGAGGTCTTGGTGTCATATAACTTTACTTTTGGTTGATCATGAATCACTTTAAAGAGATCTGTTTCCTTACTACTGTCGTGCTTTGGTCATTATTATTTATTTTAATCTTCATCTATCGTCCTGTTAAATGTGGTCTACATGTTTCATGATTATGAAACTGCAAAAGCCATTGGGTTGAAATCATATAATACTCCATCGGGAGCTTGTTGCCCCTAGAAACATAAATGATGGGAGTGAACAAAAGAAAAATAGTAACGATTTTGCTCTTGCAACAACTGCCACAAGAGGTGGATCATTTGGCGATCCTCCCTATTCTGACTCTAGTCACTTCAAATCAAAGAAAAGGGACATTGAAGAAGAAGCAGAGCTCTTGAGAGTTTTGAAAGTGTCAGAGGCTGAAATGCCGAATTCATCAGCAGATTTTGTACTCAAAGTGACAAAAATAAACTTTTGTTGAAAGTGCATATCTTAAAAACTCAAGAGCCAGTTAATTCTTTAGAGACAGTGGATGGTAATGTTGTGGATCACACTGCAAAGACTTGCGAGAATGGGACATCTGTATCAAATAGTAACACTACTTTCTTTAATTACACCTTCGATGCAAGATTTCCCGAAGCAGGTTCAGGGGAAGCTGCTCAATTGTTATCCAAGATTGATCACAAAGCCAACTCTTTCCAATCCACCTCTGAAAAATCTAGAGAATATTGTAAAGATGTAGTCAAATAAACTGGTTTCAATACACCAGTTGAAGAAGAAGAAAATGTACAACCTGAGTCTTCTGGACAAAATCCTGCACCCACACCCAATAGTATTGTGAGTAAATCCAAGATAGATGACAATGTTCAGAATGAATTCATTTCCACATATGAGGCATATAAAGCAAAATGTTGTCAAAGTTGTTGGGATACAATAGATTCTTCTTGTATGTTGACTCCAACTGCAGCATCAGAATATTGAAATACACGAAATTGACGAACCTGAAGCATTCAATTCAATTGTTGACGGCAAGGAACCCAGTTATGAAGGCGGGAAGTGTTTATTGGAGTCAGTATCCACAGTTCTTGTGAATAAAGAGCCCGTGTCTGAAGGTGAGGTGGTTCTTATAGAACAGGTAGATAAAGGTAGTGCAATTGATTGCAACCCCAAGTTCTGAGGATAGAACTACTACGAAACAAGGTTAGTGCTTCATATGATGGAAACTCAGTCGCTTAATCAACCTTTGATTATTATTCGGCTACAACATGCTCTCGTTTTTTTTTTTTTTTTAAAAGATAGAGAAGAACTGAACTTGCGCCTTTTCCAGTTTAAGCATAACAATTCATTTTTCTCTTCTTGATTTTCATCAGGAAAACTGATAAGGAATTTCCTGAAGAACTTGCTAGTCAGTTGACTCGAGTAATCATGGTAGACTGAAAATCATTGATTCTTTGATGCATTAACGATGGAAATTTTCACCTCTTTCTCATTAAAAAATTTCTCATATGCAGAGGTCGAATTCAAAACTTTTCAAAACACTAATTCGTTAACTAAACTCACCCCTAACATTTACCGACAACGAAAGAAACAAAGTTATCACTCAAATGAAATATATTGCACCCCAAACCACCATCTCTAACACGGACGCTGTCGAGGGATTAATTGTGACATGAGTTAATGAAGGTCCATCTTTTTAGCCGTAAGGGTTGAGAATTTTGAAGTGTTAATGATAGGAGCATCGACTGTGTTATTTTTCTTCTTATTTTTATGACATCAATATGTGGAATCTGTACCTAATATCAGTTCATTTGCAGTATGAAGGTGAATTGTATACTTTAGCTACAGACCAAGGTTACATAAATCAGCCAGATCTGGTGTTGGAACAGCTGAATTAGGTAAGATTTATCTCTGAAGTTGTATATTTCTTGACTGACAGCTGATTTTATTTGCATCAGGGATGAAATAAATTATTAAAATCGTCACGTTCTTTTGAATTGTTACAATACTATATGCATATTCTTAGATAAAACTAATTGTTATTTGCTTGGTATTGTTGGAAAAATGGCTCAGCTTACTTTTGGCACAATTTTAGGTGGGACCCGTTGGTTCAATTTAGAAGATCAAAGTTGATCCGTGTTCTTCTCCGTAAGAATATTGAAATTATATATTTACTTGCCAAAAATGATAAACGTGTGAATGAGAAATAGAAATTCATAGTGGACCATTGAAAGATGGTTTCTATTGGAGAGAAAACTATATTTAAGTTTATCCCACATAGGAAGTTGATGAAAGTAAGGACCACTTTATATATGGTTATACTTTGGAAGGGTGTAATCACGTGTAACATAGAGGCTCTCTTTATGTGCGCGCACATGGATGCAAATCAATGACCAAGAATTGTACATCGAGCCTTGCACTTGTAAGCGTACGTGAATGTCGGACCGAACGGAGCAAAAATTGGTCCTTTAGTTCATATCACTGAAGTAGAAATTGAATTGTTCATATTTTATCGGTTCTTCTGTTATATCTTGGGAGACAGACATCCGAACTAAACCTTGGTTCGCAGATTTATAGTATTTTCAGCGCTTGACATATTTCTACACTTTTCATTATTTGTTTGTTTATGAATATAATAATTTTTTTTAATGTTATTCTATATTCTTGTAATAGGTAGAAGTTTTAAAAACTCAAAACTTTTACAATCATGCTACAAGGCTAAAAAAACATGTTGGGGGACACGTGTCAATGGATGATTTGACATTTTGAAAAAAAAAAAATTACCCAAATAAGCACTGATAAGTCAGTCTATCTATTACTTCCTTGTCTTTGAGCCCGTTCAATCGTCATTATTCAAAATTTTATGCTAATAGAGAAACCTTTAGCGCACACGTATCCTTTTATTTTTTCTGGTGCAATGTTCAATAATTGAAGAGACATCAGTAATTATTGGATGTTGGGTACTTTTCCTTTGGTCATTGGAAAACGAAAATCGGATTCAAGGGGATATCTAGTTGAGACACTTTATCCTAAGATGATAATTGGTTGTCAATTTTTTCAAATCTTAAGAGAGTTTGATTTGATGGTTAGGTAAATGGGGACACTTTATACATGGCTAGAAACTTCAGGGAATTCAAGTTTGAAAAGCATTCCAATGGCTCATTAGGTGAACAGAATGTAATGGCTAATACAGCGGTACACAGCTTTTCTATGTACCAAATTTTCTCTTGAACCTGGAGAACTGGATTACAATACAACAATTTTGCTTTACAAGACTATCTAGCTAGCACTGACAATGAAAATAACTGGAATTTGAGAATGAATACGAGGACGAAGCTGCTTGAGATTCCACTGCTAACTGTAAAGTTAACATAGCATCAGTTTCTAGTCATTGGGAGAATAATGATGTTATGTAGCACTAGTGCAGTTGGGCCTACCATGTCTAAGTGGCAGTGGGATCTACCAACTCATTGCCTAATTGGTAGACCTTAAAGCCACCTGAACTTGTGCTAAGCACCATTTGTGATACATAACACTACTTGTTTAACCTTGTCCTTGGATTACTCCTGTTTTTTACTATTTATTTAAATGGAAACCAAAGTACGTTTATGGAATTAACTAACTTTTAAAATTGTTGTTTGACCGTTCTAATTGTAGCGATCGAAAAAATTTTGTTTTTCATTTTAGAAGAAATTTTCTATGGAACTAGAGAATAATTTGGCTTATATTATTACGCTGCTACAACAATTTTTAGGAGTCCAAATTAAAGTTTTTGCCATGATAGTAAAATTGCACGCACTTGTCTTAAAATTTTTGTAAGATGTCGAATCCTCATTTAAACGGCAAAATTTTTATTTTAGTTTGATTACATTATTTTGTGACAACATATTTTATATTAATTGCCGTCTATGTTAAGTATGGGTGGGCAAAAAAATCGAAAACCCGATTAAACTGACCGAACCAAACCGAGTCGGGTCGGTTTGGGTTGGTTTGAACAAAAAAATCAATTTTGTTTGGTTCGGTTAATTTTATCATTAGAAAGTCGGGTTGGGTTGGTTGCGGTTTAAGCAACCAACCCGTCAATTAACCGAACCAACCCACAAATACATTTTTTTTATTTTTTTTAATTTTAAAATTCATCTTCTTAAACTTAAAAAAAAAAAAACACAAATATAATTCTTTCTTAAATAATTTATTTACCGTCTATGTTTTTTTTACCAAAACTCCAAATTTTGAAATAAAAGAAAGCAAGAAAAAGTGTTTATTATAAAATTCAAATTTAGATTGTATCATTGCTTTTCATTTTTTTGTATAATTGTTTGTTGGTAACTATCGGATATATACGATAATTTAGGAAAAATCAACCCACTAGCATTTATATTTTATAGGGATAATTGCAGCAAAGGTCCCAAACCTTTCAAATTTTTGCGCACTTTACCCTAACCTTTGATTTGTGCCAACGGAGATCTCAAACCTTTCAGAAATATGCACTGGAGGTCCAAATGGATGATTTACATTTTTTTGACTGTTAGTTGACCCAGAATAGTAAGTTTTGACCAATTTTTACCAAACTAGAAGGGGCAAAATTGTAACTTGACAATTTAATCCCATAAAATAATTAAAATATAACAAAATCAAAATAATAAAAAAAGAATAATATTCATCTCCATCTTCACCCTACGCTACCCTACCCTATCCCACCTACACATCCAAACCAAAAATCGTCCTGCCATCTTCTCCAAACCGTAGCGCCACCGGCACCACCTCTAGCCCCGGCAACATCGAAACCATATCCGGCACCACTGCCAATAAAGACTCCAAATTTACCATCCCCTTCCACTTCAAAACCCATCTCCTTTTTGAGGTTTAATCTGCAGAATCAACCTTGAAAACCCATTTCCTTCAAAACCCACTTCAACAGCGATTCCGTTTGTAGAATCAATCTGTTTGTGGTATCCCTATTGTTACATCAAATAGATTTAGTTTTGCATACTGGATTGTTGTAATTCTTCTGTAGAATCAACCTTCAAAACCCATCTCCTTCAAAACCCATCTCCGACGGCGGAGTTTTGGTAGATCTGGCAGAGCATAGGAAGGATCTGGAAAAGAAAACAAACTGATTCTCCACACCGCCCTTAGAAGCTACCAAGATTTGCCTCCTGTAGTGTCCTCTTCTTGCTAACAATCTGTCATTTTTTGCTCCTCAGTTCTTGTGAGAGAAACTGATTTTGGGTCTCATTTTTTATAGGATAAAGCTTTGGCTGCATTGGCAATTGAGGACAAGAAAAGGCAGTATGCTGCTGCTGAGAAGTACCTTGAAGATGTTTTGCAGTTCATTGTTGTCTCTAAGATTGTATTGTCTATGATAATTTGAGAGATAGAGAGAGAGGTTTTGAATTGAACAGCCCGATTTTGACACTTCAGACAGGAAAAGAGAAGAGGGGAATGGAGTGAGTGCAAAAGGAAATTGCTGAGCAAAAGGAAACAATCGGTCCGAGGGAGTAGAGCTGTAGACTTTTGGTGTTGCGTGAAATGGTAATTTGCAGACTTCACTCCGGCGACTTGGATTTTTGGTTTGGGTGTTTCGTTTGCAGCTTCACAGGTTTACGGATTCTGCAGCTTCATGGGTTTTTATGGTGTCTTTGGATTCTGCAGCTTCACGGATTCTGCAACTTCACAGCTTCACGGGTTCATATGGTGCCTTCACGAGTTAAATGATTCAAGCTTTTTGTGGTGGAAGGTGGTGGTGGAGATGGTGGTAGAAAGTGGCGGCGTTGTTAGGGATGGTGGCTGAGTTTGATTTTTGGGGTGGGGTGGGGTGGGGTGGGGTGAAGAAGGAGATGAATAGTTGCAATTTCTTTTTGGTTTAGTTATATTTTAATAGTTTTATGGAATTAAATTGTCAAGTTACAATTATGCCCCTTCTAGTTCGGTAAAAATTGGTCAAAGTTTACTATTCTGGGTCAACTAACGGTCAAACGGACGGAAACCGTTCATTTGGACCTCCGATGCATATTTTTGAAAAGTTTGGGACCTCCGTTGGCACAAATCAAAGGTTAGGGTAAAGTGCGCAAAACTTTGAAAGGTTTGGGACATTTGCTGCAATTATCCCTATTTTATATATATATAGAAAGACAAATTTTTTAACTTAAAATAGATACGTAATCTTTTTTAACTCGCACCAATGACCAAACCGATTAACCAAAAAGATTTGGTTTGGTTTGGTTTGGTTTCAATGATTGGATTGGGTCGGTTTGGGTTGGAATTTATCCAAACCGACTAAATCAATTTCGGTTATGGGTTGGACTCAAAATCAAATCAACCCGAACCATGCCCAAGCCTAATGTTAAGTCCTTCAAAATTTAAAAATTGATACACTTATTATATGTGCCAAACATCCCTTAAACAATAAGATTTTCCACTACAAACAAATCCCAAATTTAACCACGTTTGATCCCTCTCAAACCTATCAACTCTCAATATGATTTCTTTCTCCACTAAGGCACCCATTTTTTTTTTACCATGCACTAACTTAGTTCTCTAACCACCGGGTTAATACCCTAAATGATCACTGAAGTTTGTTGAAATCAGCCATGAATGGGTCACTATTTTCGAGTTTTTGGGCTCTCGATTTTCCAGCTAAGAACTTTAGTGTTTCGATAGGTCGATTTTCGGCTTGGAGACACTGCTTGCCGACGATGGGAAGAAGTGGGGATTTGAGAATCTAAAATTGGGGTAAAAATAAGGGTTTGGGATGTTTAAATGATTGGTTCTACCTTATTTTCCATTTTAGAAACGTGTTTTTATCTTAAACAAAATTTTCCACCTCAACAACTTTCTTACTTGGCAATGAATTTGTGCACAGCGTGCCACGACACTTCTTCTGTTATACATGTTGACCCCAAAAAATGTTGCAAACAGATGCCGGGCCCACTCGTGCACACGTAAGCTTTATCCAACACGCTAATGCCGATCGACGGTCATGAAGACTCCAGGGAACGAGCGTGGGAGTAGCGAAAAGGCACGAGACGTTTCCATTCAGGTCACCGGCATAAAAGAAATATGATTGTATAAGAAACCAATCGGTAGATGACAGGATTCTGTTGTAATGAAAAATGCTGTAAAAATGATGTTGAAAACGAGAGATATGGCTCCAAAAGATTCAGTTTATTCTCCAATTTTGCATTAGTCCCTTTCTTGTTACATGGTTGGGGTATTTATAGTGTTACAACTCAAATTGTTACCTTTGGATCAACTTACACGTGGCCTCATCTCCTCGACCAAGGCCTCAAATCCTAGCAATCAAGTTGACTCTCCTAGCTGTACTAACATTAAATGCTCTGACATTGACGAGACAAGACACAAGTAAACTTTACACAAAGGTCACATCAATCATTTGTTGGAGATTTTCATCATAGCCGAATCCTCGCAAGTGGGCCTTTGATGGACCTCGGACGTTAGAAGGAGGGGCCTCGGAGTAATAGCGAGGGCCTCGGACTAATAGCCAGGGCCTCGGAACCCACAACTGAAGCTAGAGAATTATGACCTGATCGAATTAAGCTGGTCCCACCGTCGTGATGTGGCGCCACGTGTCCGTTCTGTCCTTTAACCCGTAACAATAGTCCCCCAAGTCCATGTGTGGTCATTTATGCCAGGCGTGGACTTTCAAAGTCTGAATTTTCTGTGCTTTACGCCATTTCTAAGAAAGTCGCCTGTAAAACTGAAGTTCCTTTGGAGCTACGTCAAGATGAGGTGAGTTCGTATTCGGACTGGCCGAGGCTGATTTCCTTTTGATGAGGCGAGTTCATATTCGAACTGGCCGAGGCTGATTTCCTTTTGATGAGGCGAGTTCATATTCGAACTGGCCGAGGCTGATTTCCTTTTGATGAGGCGAGTTCATATTCGAACTGGCCGAGGCTGATTTCCTTTTGATGAGGCGAGTTCATATTCGAACTGGCCGAGGCTGATTTCCTTTTGATGAGGCGAGTTCATATTCGAACTGGCCGAAGCTGATTTCCTTTTGATGAGGCCAGTTCATATTCGAACTGGCCGAGGCTGATTTCCTTTTGATGAGGCGAGTTCATATTCGAACTGGCCGAAGCTGATTTCCTTTTGATGAGGCCAGTTCATATTCGAACTGGCCGAGGCTGATTTCCTTTTGATGAGGCGAGTTCATATTCGAACTGGCCGAGGCTGATTTCCTTTTGATGAGGCGAGGCGATGTTTATAGAGATTGATGCCTGTGATGTGACGGTTTCTTATGTTTCCAAGGCCAATGAACTGCATCGAGACGAATTTCAATAGCCGTACAGCTGCTTTTATTTAATGCACAATGATGGCTAATTATTGAGATGTGTAGTTTCGAGGACAAGTTCACGCGCGAGCCAGTGTTGGTTCATGCACGCACAAATCTGAGGCGTTGATGTAGAGAAAACGTTTGATTTCGAGGGTCAAGATTTGTGCATTTTTGTACGCCTCAGATTAACTGAGATCTGATCCAACGGCTGGGGCTGAATCCTTCGCTAGTATAAAAGCCAGAACTTTGTCATTTTCATACTTTACTTTCACGAAACACTCTGAAATTTCTGAAACTGTCCTGCTGTCAATCATTTTCCGACGAACTTCCGACGAACTTTCTGAGTCTTTCCTTCGCTTTAGGTACTTTCTCCTTACGTAGTTGTCTTCCTATTTTCCTTAGACACCCTTTTCTTGCACTATTCATATTCCTCCAACAACAATGTCTTCCGAGGCGTCTCTAGCCATGACAGTATTTAGGAGTGGGGAGGAGTCAGTGTCTGGGGCCTCTGGTGAGTGGTATAGTATGACCGAAGAGCCTATAGATTATGAGGCGGGATGGGGGGCAGCCAAAATCCAATCCAATGTCACTTCTGCCAAACTAGATGAACTTAGGCAGACCTATAACATCCCCCATTATGTCAAACTCTTAGTCCCTGATGCTCACGAAAGGGCCTGTTTTCCGAGGCCCAATTGTGTGGCCTTCAGTGAACACCTGTTTAAGGCAGGTGTGCGTCTGCCTCTGCACCCCTTCTTTAGGGCGGTGCTGAGGACCTTCATGTTGTCCCCCACCCAAATTCTTCCCAATGGGTGGAGCCAAGTCGTGGGGACCTACTTCCTGTGGAAGGAAGTGTCTCTGGGCGAGGACCTCCCACTTCATGTTTTCGAGTCCCTCTTCCATGCCAGGGTCGTGGGAAAAGATGACTCAAATGGGTGGTATTACATCACTCCCTGGGGCTCCCACGCCCCCTTTGTGGTTGGGCTCCCTTCATCCATAAAGGGGTGGAAGGAGTCGTGGTTCTGGGTGACGGGTAGGTGGCAGATGGTGGAGGGAGATGCTGTCCCAGCTGTTACCGCGCCGACCCAGTACTACGAGGCTTGTGAGTGTCGTCTTGAGTTCTAATAGCTTCACCATGCCTGCTTCTGATACTGATAACTGCCCGTTTTTTGCAGATTGTAGCACAAGGTACGAGCTTTCTGAGGCTGAGTGGGCCGTTGTAGAAGACATTTACCGACGATCTCCGAGGCTCCGAAGCTTCTCCCATCTGATCGAAAGAAGCAGATACTACATAGACTTCGGACTGATGGCCCCCAAGGGTAAGAGGCGCCTTCACTTTTAACTAACTCCCCCCTTTAATGATCTGAACTGACATTTCTTTGTAATCGCAGATAAATTCACTAAGAAGAATTATGCCCTGCCTGATATGGCCAGTATAATGAAGGCCACCTCCACTGCCGGGGCGAAAGCACTAAAACCTGGGTCCTCTGGGGCAAAACAGGTGAAGTCCAAGCTGGACCGCCTCAGCAAGAGTAAAAACGAGAAAGAGGCTGAGGAGGATGTACAGGAGGAGGCCCCAAAAGGTGGCAAGCCAGTATTGGCGAAGGGCAAGGGGGTGGCTGATGAGCCACAAAAGAAGAGAAAACTGGGCCCAGGTGGGGGGTCGTCAAGTTTTGGGACCACTGTGTCCTTTTCCGAAAAGGGAGGTGCGAAGCAGCCGAAGCTCCTCCAATCTTCGATTGATGCTGCCATGGTGGCCCAATCCAGGAAGGTCGTCATGGATGACGTGGCGAGAGCAGAGGGGGCCGCCAAGAAGAAAGTTGTGGAGAGGACCCCGGGAAAGTCTGGAAATTTCCTGGGAGGCAGGGAGGACACAATAGCCCCTGCTGTGATAGAAATGCTGCCTCCGGAGGTGAGGGCGGCCACCGAGGGCTTCAACAAATTCTGGACGGAGAGGTGGCAGAATTATGTGGCCACCTGTGATGCGGTGGACCTCACCAATACTTTGGTGAGCCAAACTGCCAGGGCCTTCGGAGTTGCATTGGAATGCCAAACTGTTTTGGCAGATATTCAATCAAGGAACAGAGCCTCGCGCGATGAACTGGAAAAAGTGAAGGCAGAGCTGGCGGAGAAGAAGGAGGCCAACATCGAACTGAGAATTCAGAGAGATGTTGATGATTCGAAACGCGATGCTCTCCTGGCAGAGATTGAGGCCCTGAAGAAGGAGGTTCATGAGAGCCAGTGTGAGGTGGCTGCCCTCACTAAAAAGGTGGAGATTTCTGACAACCACCAGAAGGTCACTGCCGAAGCACTGGAGAAGGCAAACCTTGAATTAACTGGGGCTAGGGATGCTGGGCAGTTCATGGAGAAGGAACTGAGGTGGCTGGAGGCCGAAGTTAAAAGATACGAAGCTGACGTGGTCGAGGCGGGTGATATTGCAGTGAGAAACTACATAGCCAACTTCCATCATACTGAAGAGTATCGACGCTTCGGCCTATATTGGAGCAAAGTGGCCTACCAGGAGGTCTTTGAGAGGTTGGGAGAGGCACATCCAGAGCTCGATGTTTCTGAACTGAGAGCTGAGTTTTTGGAGGAGGAGGTTCCGCAGACACCAGCTGAAGAAGGTGAAGTGGTGGAACTTGATCCTGAGGATGTGCCTACTGAAGGGCCTCAACCTGTTGAAGCACCTCAAACAGCAGATGCTCCAGCTCCCCCACCCCCTGCTCCTTGATACATTTTTGTAATTTTAACTTATTACTTTGTAATTCCTTCAACATATCAATATAACACAGATTTTGCTTCATCTTTGTGCTGCCACTTATCTTTACTACAATGAACTGCACTGAGCCTTACTATTCGAACTTAACTTAATGCAACAGTGTTAAGGCCTTGCCATACTTAAATAATTAACTAGAATGGGATAACTGAGCAAACCATTCAGCAAAGCAACTAGGCAAACTTAACAAATCTGAGGTAACTTAACTGAAGCTCCTTTATAAAACTTTTAACAACTGCTTTCCCAGGGTGTCATTCTGAGACTACCTTAACTTAATTCATGATCCCGCGTTCCCAAGTGATGAAATTGTTTTTACCCTCTTACTTGGTGGATGGTTCATCCAAGCAGAGGCTTCTCCCTTTGGCGTTCAGCTTCACCAAAGGGAGGCTTGTGATGTACGCTTAAGAGTTCGAACGAGGTGGCCTTCTTTTAAGGTTCCATCCTCTCCTCCGAAGCGCCCACGCTTCCCAGCTTGGTGGATGGTTCATCCAAGCAGAGGCTTCTCCCTTTGGCGTTCAGCTTCACCAAAGGGAGGCTTGTGATGTACGCTTAAGAGTTCGAACGAGGTGGCCTTCTTTTAAGGTTCCATCCTCTCCTCCGAAGCGCCCACGCTTCCCAGCTTGGTGGATGGTTCATCCAAGCAGAGGCTTCTCCCTTTAGCGTTCAGCTTCACCAAAGGGAGGCTTGTGATGTACGCTTTGGAGTTCGGACGAGGTGGCCTTCTTTTAAGGTTCCATCCTCTCCTCCGAAGCGCCCACGCTTCCCAGCTTGGTGGATGGTTCATCCAAGCAGAGGCTTCTCCCTTTAGCGTTCAGCTTCACCAAAGGGAGGCTTGTGATGTACGCTTTGGAGTTCGAACGAGGTGGCCTTCTTTTAAGGTTCCATCCTCTCCTCCGAAGCGCCCACGCTTCCCAGCTTGGTGGATGGTTCATCCAAGCAGAGGCTTCTCCCTTTAGCGTTCAGCTTCACCAAAGGGAGGCTTGTGATGTACGCTTTGGAGTTCGGACGAGGTGGCCTTCTTTTAAGGTTCCATCCTCTCCTCCGAAGCGCCCACGCTTATGACAGTTGACGAAGACTAGAGAAAACTTATTTATTTATAAAGGCTGGAGAGCAACATCCAGCTAATGATTACATTAATTGATAATACATTCTCAGATGCTCAACATTCTACGGGTGATGTTGAATTCTGCCATCCATGTCTTTTATCCAGTAAGTGCCGGGCCGAATTTCCTTTTCAATTTGGTAAGGTCCTTCCCAGTTGGGTCCTAGGGTTCCCACCCCCGGCTCCTTTGAAGATAGGAAAACCCTGCGAAGGACTAAGTCGTTTATGCGGAAGGACCTCCTTTTCATCCTTGAGTTGTAGTATCGACTCATCTTCCTCTGGTAGGTTGCAAGCCTCAGCTGGGAATCATCCCTCTTTTCTTCAAGGAAATCAAGCTCACACCTTCGAAGTTCCTCATTGGATATCTCATTGAAGCTCAATCTTCTGGGTGAGGGTAATCCTACCTCCACTGGGCTCATCGCTTCAGCGCCATAAGTCATGGAGAAAGGGGTTTCCCCTGTAGGTGTTCTGCTCGTCGTTCGTATCGCCCATAGCACCTGGGGTAATTCATCTACCCAAGCTCCCTTAGCCGTATCAAGCTTCTTTTTCAGGGTGTGCTTGATGGTCTTGTTGACGGCCTCCACTTGGCCATTGACCTGGGGGTGATGAGGCGTAGAGAAGTGCTTTCTGATTCCAAGTTCTTTACAGAGGTCCCGGACCTTCCGGTTGTCAAATTGTTTGCCATTATCAGAAACAATTGAGTGAGGGATGCCGAAGCGACAAATGATATTCTTCCATAGAAATTTGGAAGCGTTGGCCTCAGTGATCTTTGCCAGAGGCTCAGCTTCTACCCATTTTGTGAAATAATCGATAGCTACTATGGCGAAACTGGCGCCTCCTCTGCCCTTAGGTAATGGGCCAATGAGGTCCACACCCCACTTGCTAAAGGGCCATGGGCTGGTTACTGTAGTAAGCTCCTGAGAGGGTTGCCTCTGCACGTTGGAAAAACGTTGGCACTTGTCACATTTGCGAACGAATTGGAGAGCATCTTTTTTCATTGTAGGCCAGTAATATCCCTGCCTCAATGCTTTATTGGCCAAGGCTAATCCTCCTGAGTGATTGCCACAAATGCCCTCATGAATTTCTCTAAGTACATAATCAGCTTCTTCTTCTCCTACGCACCGAAGGAGAGGCGCAGAGAATCCTCGTTTATATAGAACATCGTCCACTAACAAGAAATGGGCAGACCTTCTACGTATTTTATACGCATCTTCCTTATTATCAGGTAAGGAATGATCTTTGAGGTAAGATATGAGAGGTTGCATCCAAGTTAGGGTACCTTCTACCCACATTACCACCTCTGCGGAGGTGGACGGCCTGGGGAGGTGTTCAATTGGGACCACTGCCAGTAATTCAGAATCTTTGCTGCTAGCAAGCTTAGATAAGGCATCAGCGTGCGCGTTTTCAAGGCGTGGTATCTGACTTAATTCAAATTTCTCAAAGGAAGGGAGTAGGCCCATTACCAATTTGAGATATGAGGCCATGGCCTTGTCCCTTGCCACGAAGTTGCCGTTTACCTGTCCCACTATAAGCTGGGAGTCGCTGCTGATGTGAAGCCTCTTTACTTGCATTTCCTTGGCTAGCCTGAGGCCAGCGAGGAGGGCCTCATATTCCGCAGCATTGTTAGTGGCTTTGAAGCCGAACCGTACTGCACTATTCAACATATGACCTTCAGGACTCACAAGAACTACGCCAGCGCCTGAGCCCGTCTCCCCTGCTGAACCATCTATGAACAAATTCCATGTTCGGGGCTCGGAAGGCTCCGCCTCCTGGCCAATTTCTGGCACGTTGGTAAATTCTGCCACAAAATCTGCTAAAACTTGCCCTTTGACAGCAGTTCTGGCTTTGAAGAGGATTTCAAATTCGCTCAACTCCACTGCCCACTTCAGTAGTCTACCCGAGGCGTCTGGCTTTTGTAGAACTTGTCTGAGTGGAAAGTTTGTCAGTACATGAATGGTGTGAGCCTGAAAATAAGGCCTCAATTTACGAGAAGCGACGATCAATGCCAGGGTTAATTTTTCCATGTCTGGGTATCGCGTCTCAGGAGGTATCAAAGCCTTGCTGATGTAATAAACAGGCAGCTGAGTTGAATTCTCCTCCCTCACCAGTACCGTACTTATAGCCTCGAGGGAAACTGCTAAGTAAAGTTGTAGTACCTCGCCAAGTTTGGGTTTTGATAGGAGGGGGGCCTGCCCTAGGTGCCTTTTGAGCCCCTGGAAAGCCTCTTCACACTCCTCAGTCCACTGAAACCTCTGTCCTCCCTTGAGTATTCTAAAAAATGGGAGGCACTTATCAGTGGATTTCGATATAAAGCGGCTCAAAGCAGCCACACGACCCGTCAAACTTTGCACTTCTTTTGGTTTCTGGGGGGATTTCATATCAATTAACGCTTGGATCTTTTCTGGATTTGCTTCGATGCCACGTTGATTAACCATGTACCCCAAGAACTTGCCCGACGCTACCCCAAATGCACATTTTAGGGGATTCAATTTCATTCGGTACTTTCGCAGAACTTCAAAGGCTTCATGGAGGTGGGATATGTGATCATCTACTTTCAGACTCTTAACAAGCATATCATCTACATAGACCTCCATAGTTTTCCCAAGCAAATTAGCAAACATCTTGTTTACTAACCTCTGGTAAGTTGCTCCAGCATTCTTTAATCCAAAAGGCATCATTCTGTAGCAATAAAGGCCTCGGTCCGTTATGAACGAGGTGTGCTCCTCATCGCCTGAGTACATGGGAATTTGATTGTAACCAGAGTAGGCATCCATGAAACTCAGGGACTCGTGTCCAGCAGTGGAGTCCACCAACTGATCAATTCTGGGAAGTGGGAAGCTGTCTTTTGGACATGCTTTATTGAGATCAGAAAAATCAATGCATACCCTCCACTTCCCATTGTGCTTTTTCACCAGTACCGGATTGGATATCCATTTTGGGTAGAGGGCCTCCCTTATAAAGCCATTGTTAACAAGCTTCTGCACTTCCTCTTTCAAGGCCTCATACCTCTCTGGGTTAAGGGCTCGCCTCTTCTGTCTGTGCGGGGCAACTCTGGGATCAATTTGTAGGTGATGGCAACTGACACCGGGGTCAATGCCTACCATATCCTCATGCCTCCAAGCAAAAACATCGTGATTCTTGCACAAAAATTCTTTAAGTTCCCCTTTGAATCTTGGGGCTAAACTTCTTCCAACCTGCAGTAACTTGGTTGGTTCCTTTGAGTCGATAGGAAAGCTTTCTAACTCTTCCATGGGGGCTGCCTGGGAATCAGCCTCGGTTATTCGTGGATCGAGTTCATCAAGTGCCGGTAATCCGAGGCTACCGGTGCCTGCCACCATGTGCATATCCCTAGGCTCAGCCTTCCTCACAGAATTTAGGTAGCATTCCCTTGCCCCTCTTTGGTCTCCTTTGACCGTTGCCACCCCACCATCAGTTTGGAAC
This sequence comes from Fraxinus americana, assembly GCA_035079005.1. Lineage (NCBI taxonomy): Eukaryota > Viridiplantae > Streptophyta > Magnoliopsida > Lamiales > Oleaceae > Fraxinus > Fraxinus americana. The sequence goes on along the minus strand of CM068713.1, from coordinate 14,898,176 downwards.
TTCATGCATAGGTGATGAATGGAGGTGATTGCTCCCAAATCCTTCAATGCGGGCCTCCCCAATACCCCATGATAGGCTGACCTGCTGTCCACTATCAAAAATTCCATAAAACATGTGGTTACTAGGGGTGGAGCTCCCATTTCTACGGCAAGGGTAATTTTGCCCCTTGGGATGATACTGTCCCCCGTGAAACCATATAAGGGAGTGTTGGTGGGGGTTGACTCATGGTCCAGGATCATTTTGTCAAAAGTAGATCCGAATAGAATGTTCACAGAACTGCCATTGTCTACCAACATTCGCCTCAGCCCGTTCCTGGCTACCACAGCTCTTACTACCAAAGCATCACAGTGAGGGTAGTGAATACCTTCGGAATCTTCATGTGTAAACATAATCGGAGGCGACTGGCTCCTTCGCGAACTGCTGCCCACAATGTAGCTAGTCAATGGAGGAGCCCTTGCCTCTCGCACATAGTTCCTTTGAGAGTTTCTGGTGCTTCCACCAACATAAGGACCCCCAAAGATAGTGTCAATCTCGTGAACAGGAACATCATCAGGTCTACCTCGATGATCCCTTCGTTGCTGTTCATTTGGGTTCCTATTCCTTTCTCTTTCTCTTCCGCGAGGAGATGCTTCCCTGTGATGGGCGGGGGCCTCGCCTCGCCTAGATCGTGAATCTTGCCTCGGCGGGGGCCTGCTCCTCGGTCTGGAGGTGTTCCGATTGTTACTCCTGGAATCTGAATTTCGGGGATGCAAGGCTATGTCTCTACAGTCAGCAGTGGCGTGGCTGTAGGAATGGTGATAAGTGCAATATCCTTGGGAGTTGCCTCTGCCTTGATTCGAATTCCTTTCCCGGCCTCGTCCTCTATGGGGGGCCTGTTGCGTTCGTGGGTTTTCAGGGGTACCCGTAATCGGTACGTCCTCGTAGGCTAAAGTTGGCACAGCATTCAATGTGGCTGCGGCAAGTGCCTGCCCTGAGCCTTGGGCAGCTTCCACATTGGGTTGACCCCACTGCTGATCCATCAGGTGGGAGGTTGGACCTCTACCACGTTGCCTTTGTTGGGGTTGTAGACCCCTACTTGCCCTGTTTCGATGTTCTATCAGTTCCTCGTTGATGATTTCACGTCGCATCATCTCCAACAAAGCATCATAAGTCGGGGGATCTTGATTCTGCACATCTCTCCAAAACAGGGTGTTCATGTTGAGGCCCCCCCTAAGGGCGGATAGAGCCTCGCGATCAGTGACTTGGACACAGCAAGTCATTTCGTCCGTGAAACGGGACAGAAAGCTTTTCAAAGTTTCTTCTGGCTGTTGTCTCATATCTTGGAGGCGTTGGATTGGGGCCTCGCCTTCTTTACTTACTGCGAATCTTTTCAAAAAAGTAGTTTTGAATTCTGGCCAACTTCGAATGCTCCCAGGAGGTAACCTACTATACCAAATCTCAGCAGCTCCGCTTAGAGTCAAATGGAAGGCTCTGCATTTAACAGCTGGAGTGGCGCCTCTCAGGCTCATGTGTGTTTTGTAGCTATTCAAGTGCTTCTCTGGGTCGCCTCTCCCATCATATTTGGGTATTTTGGGCATAGTATAATGATTTGGGACCTGGGCATTTCTTAACTCCCTTGAAAATGGCAGATTGTCATCGTCATCATCTAAGTCACAGGATCTCTGGGGACCATCCGAATCATAATTAGCCTCAGCTTCATATCTGGGCTGTTGCGTGGAGGGTCCTGCTTGGTTGCGAGCCTCCTCATCCCTCCTAAGGCGTTCATGACGAGGTGGCATAGCACGGGGGGCACGTTCTTGCCTTTCCTCCGGCTGCCGAACCTCAGGAGGTGGGGGCTGTGGCCTATTCCTAGAAGCGTGAGCTGCATTCCTTTGTCTTCGCCTCTGACCTATCGGGCTAAGCCTATCAAATACACTGGCAGACCTCTGGGGCCTCGGTGCTGGCTCATATTCGGGAGGGAAATTATCCTCCATGTTGAAAGGGGCCTCGGAGGGTCGGCCGGAAGCATAATTGGATGAAATATCGACTCCAACTTCCCTTTCTACTGGGCTTCCTCCCCTATACTGCCTGGAGGAATAAGTTCTTTGACTCTGAACTTCGTCAGGTTGATATGGTCCTTGTGGAACAAAGGAGGGAGGTGGGGGACCTCCTTGGCCTTGCATTTGCCTCAACAGCTCTTGCATCGCCAAGTTTTGATTAGTAATGCTCCTCATATTGGCTGCCATGGTTGCCATTTCCCTAGTAAGCTGGGCCGCCAACCTCCTACCACCTCGCCTGTGATGGTGGTGGGGTCGGCGTCGGACCGCAGGGGCCTCATTGTCAGCTTCTCTAGTTCGTCTGGGGGGAGCCTCTTCTTCTGAACTCATGTCTCTTGAAACTTGAATAAACTTGAACTTCGGGGGCTTCCTCTTATTCTTCCTTGAAGAATAAATCCTTTTTCAAGGGGGATGCCCAAAAATACTTCAGAAAGCTTTTTCCACGGGGTTGCTCGTGGTTATAGTGTGGTTTCCCACAGACGGCGCCAATCTGTTGACCCCAAAAAATGTTGCCAACAGATGCCGGGCCCACTCGTGCACACGTAAGCTTTATCCAACACGCTAATGCCGATCGACGGTCATGAAGACTCCAGGGAACGAGCGTGGGAGTAGCGAAAAGGCACGAGACGTTTCCGTTCAGGTCACCGGCATAAAAGAAATATGATTGTATAAGAAACCAATCGGTAGATGACAGGATTCTGTTGTAATGAAAAATGCTGTAAAAATGATGTTGAAAACGAGAGATATGGCTCCAAAAGATTCAGTTTATTCTCCAATTTTGCATTAGTCCCTTTCTTGTTACATGGTTGGGGTATTTATAGTGTTACAACTCAAATTGTGACCTTTGGATCAACTTACACGTGGCCTCATCTCCTCGACCAAGGCCTCAAATCCTAGCAATCAAGTTGACTCTCCTAGCTGTACTAACATTAAATGCTCTGACATTGACGAGACAAGACACAAGTAAACTTTACACAAAGGTCACATCAATCATTTGTTGGAGATTTTCATCATAGCCGAATCCTCGCAAGTGGGCCTTTGATGGACCTCGGACGTTAGAAGGAGGGGCCTCGGAGTAATAGCGAGGGCCTCGGACTAATAGCCAGGGCCTCGGAACCCACAACTGAAGCTAGAGAATTATGACCTGATCGAATTAAGCTGGTCCCACCGTCGTGATGTGGCGCCACGTGTCCGTTCTGTCCTTTAACCCGTAACAATACACATGGACAAAATCGTCAAATTTTACTAACGGAGTCAAGTCGGTGATGGATGGGATCACAATTGGCAAAGTTGAGTGACTGGCTACGGGATTTTTAAAGTTCAGTGATCTTTGGGGAACTTTCGACAAAGTTTAGTGACCATTTAGGGTATTAACCCCTAACCACCCACTTACCTTATCAATTTAAACTCATAATTATGTGCTAGACTATCACCTTCATTTGTATTTGAAAATATTAATCTCCTTCAACTCCTTTAGCCACATTTCTCTCCCAAACCACTATTATATACATACAATTGCACTTGCCCTTTTTTCCATAGACAAGACATCCTTGAATCTAAAAAAATTTCTGAAGGACATCTAACAACATATTGCTCACTGTTACAAATTGGACACAAAAGAGTACTCAAACTCTAAACATTTGAGGTAGGTTATTTTCGGCACTTTTGTAAGCGAAGTAAAAATTATTTGTTTTTTATTTGCATTAAATATATTATTGTGTTACTTATGAGAAAATTGAAGCACATTTTGGTGGTTCGAATAAGATAAAAAGATGATGATTTTTGATACTTGAAAGAGATTATCAAAACCTGAGAATAAGTGGACTACTTGATCACCGGTTCGCTTTGCAAACTGACAGTATTACAAATAACCAAAGTTTGCATTTCTGAAAAATATTTTTTTTTTCATCATTTATTTAAGTGTTTCCTATTGAGTACTACTTGTGGTACTCATCTCATACTAAAATTTTAAACGCTATAATTTGAGGCATGGTAGTGGTTTGGCATAGTGACAAATGCTCGACGATTTGGAATGCTTTTTAACTATCTAGTAAAATTTTTAGTTATATAAATATTTTATGAACCGTAGATGATACTTTCAAATATGTTTAAATGTCCATTTCGTCTAGCTTTTATACATTTCATGTCAACTATAATTTAGAAATGTTGGACAGACTATGCGTAAAGTCTAATAATCGTAGAATTGAAGTTTCAATTTCTGTCCTCCAACTTAAAAATGGCATAACTCGGGCTATGGAGCATGTTCTGGAGTGAAATTAGTGGGTTTGAAATTTTTACGAGTCTTCTAATAGTGGTCTATAAAATTACCTTAAAATTTTACATAGAGAAAAAATTATATCTATTTTAGTAGATTGCATCAAGTCAGTTGTGAAAATACCGTCCACATAGTTGAAAAATGTTTTGGTGCTTCAAACATTATCGTTGAGACTCCAATTTTTTATATGTTGTATGTACATGAATGTTATGGTCTATGTTAAAATTACATAAATTTAGTCGACATTTGCTAGGCTATACATATTTTTCTTTCCATTACTGCACAATCAATGATTGCTAAATTTCCTCCAAATGTTTTCCAAAATTAAATTATACCATAATTGTCTAAGTCTATATGGTCAAATGTTAAGATCTCCCATATTTGTTATAATATTTCAATTTTTTTCTTAATTAAAATTTATTTTGATTAACATTATAGAGCTCAAGCTAAGATTTTTTTTTAAACGCATCGATTTCCAAGAATTTGGGGGTGTTACACTGATTTGCAATTGTCAATGGCTCTTCAACAAAAGGAATATGAGCAACAGCCACCTTAAAGTAATATGCAGCAACCAACCATCAGTGGTGGGCTGGAGACTGGTCCCAGGTGGGTTTTGTGAAACTGTGATATATAGCTATTTGTGAATCATGTAGTGTGCTGACAGTGATACACACCTAAATGTTAACAAGTATAAAACATATTTCTTGAGTGAAGTCCTAACAAAACGTCAATGGTATCATTAACTTACTCGATATCTGAACTTCCAATTTGGGACGGTGATGCACACATGGTTCAGTGTCCTACAATTCCAGCAATGCTTGCAGAATCATCTAGTAAACTGGTTTCTTTGAATTACTAGGAATATTTCTGCATTTAATGTATTATTCTTTGTATGAAAGTGTCCCGAGAACTTTGTAGAATTGCAGATAAATGGTTTTAGTCGAAAATATATGAACAGGGTTTATTCTTAATTAAGAATCATAACTCGCCATATTCCTCTCTTGATAAAGCGCGAAACAAGGAATTCAAGTGAAAATCTTAAGAACACGAATTTTGGAATCCACCAAATTATGAAAAATGAAGCTCATGAGTTTTATTAATGAAAGATAATAAAAAACAATGAGATGACCCTTTATTTATAAGGGTTTACATGAAACATAGTTTAATAGGATTAAAACTAATGAAAACCTATTTTAAACAAACTAAAATTAAAAAAGAATTTGAAATAAACAAAATGACAAAAATAGTGCTAAAACTTTAAAAATTAGTTTTCGAATCCTAAACAAACTCGAATGACCGAAATCCATCGTACATCATAGCTTAGAGATGAGTATTACTCGTATCATTGTCTTCTTTCCAGAATACTATTATGAGACCAAACCTGAATTCAGATGTTCTTTTTGCACTATTACTTTTTCCCCATTTTGTTCCAATTTTTCAACAATATGTTCTACATCAGTCCCTATCACCTTTGAAGAACTCGACCCGAAGTTATAATCTAGATATAAAGGCTCATAATCTTTACGGAACACATACAAATCTGCCACATTGAACGTTTGAGAAATACCCACAGAACTTGTAGGCATTGTTTTTAATCCACTTAAGCACTTTGAAAGACCCATACTTTCTTGATCAGCTTGTCGTAAGTACCAAAGGGAAACCTCTCATTTCTCAGAAACATCATCATTGAATCTCCTTCTTGAAATTGTTTGTCCAATCGATGTGAATCTGCCGCGGCCTTATACTAGTCTTCTCCAATTTCCGTTTTACTTCATCACAGACTGTAAGCACCTCTTATGTCAGATGTTTAGCAACCACACTCTTACTATTACCCCTGGACAACTTCACCAAATCCACAACATCGCAAGGAACTTCTGTATATACAATAGCAAATGCAGACTTGCCTATAGCACTATGAACTGCGCTGTTGTATGCAAACTCGACCTAAGGTAGTGCAAGATCCCACTGTTTGGGCTTATCTCCACAAACACTTCGAACCATATTTCCAAATGTACGGTTAGTGGCTTCGGTCTATCCATCAGTCTAGGGATGGGTAGTGCTGTTTCAATTTAAACTCGTCACAAACAACTTCCACAATATAATCCAAAAGTATCCCATAAATTTTGTATCCCAGTCTGATGTGATAGACTTGGGAATCCCATACAATCAAACAACCTCCTTAAAAATAGTTTGGCAATATGTGATGCATCTGAGGTCTTCCATCAAGCTATAAAGTGAGCCATCTCAAAGAACCTGTCAACCACTACAAAAATAGAATCTACGCCCCGTTGAGTACGAAGTAATCCCATAACGAAATTTATAGCAAGATCTTGCTATATGCCCTAAGGGACAGGAAGTGGCATGTACAACTCGGTATTCTGCACTTGACCCTTTGACACCGACAAGTATAACATTTTCTGACTATAACTCCAATAAGACCTAGCTTTCAAATTGGCTATTGTCTTTTCAAGCCCCAAGTGTCCACTTAAACTTTCACCATGCAAATCTTGAATCAACTTTTCACGCAAAGACGAAACGGGAATGCAAAGCTGGTTGTCTTTGAACAAATATCCATCACTGATATAGAAACCTGTCATGGCTTCACAATTCACACACTTGCTTCAAATCTCCTTAAAGTTAGGATCATCTGCATACAGTTCATTCAGGCACTCAAATCCAACAATTTTCGTGTCAATGTGACTAGCAACGAAGCTCTCCGGCTAAGAGCGTCAGCAACTTTATTCAAACTCCCAGATTTATGTTTAATCACAAAAGGAAATTTCTAAAGGAAAGTCACCCACCGAGCATGCATTCCGTTGATATGTTTTTTACTATGAATAAACTTCTAGGCTTGGTCATTAGTGTACAATACAAACTCATTCTGTATGAGGTAGCGTTCCCATTGCTTTAAAGCCCTCATCGCTACATAAAATTCCTGCTCACAAGTACTCCACTTCTGCTTATCATCACTCAACTTTTCTAAAAAGAAAGTCATGGGTCTTTTCTCTTGGGAAAGGACAGCCTCAACACTCACATCACTAGCATCACACTCCACTTTAAAGATCTTCTCGAAACTTGGCAAGACTAATACTAGAGTTGTGTACAACTTTTCCTTGATGAAGACGAAACTTTTATGTTGCTCATCTCTCCAAACTGAATCTCCTCTTCTTCAAACATTTTGTGAGTGGTGCCACAATTAGCGTGTCAAAAAGGCTCGACGGCTCGGGCTCGGCGTGGAAAAAGCCCAAGACGGCCCTACTCGTGGCTCGGTGGCATCGAGCCGAGCCCCATTTTGGGGCGTCGGTTCTAGCTAGCCCGTGGCTTGTCACCGGCCCGTGTCATGGGCTGAGCTGAGTCTTAAATTTTTTTTTTTTTAAAGATAAAGTTGGCTGCAAACGCAAGTAGCTACAATTTTTAAAATTTTTTTAAGCTAAGATGTATTTTTTATATATATTAATATTTAGTTATTATTTGTAATACATATAAATTGCACAAATTTTAAATATATTATAAAAAATTATAGATTTATAACAAATTTTTTTTTTTTTAAAAAAACACGAGCCGACTCTGTTCGGGCCCAAAAAAGGTCAGACATGTTTTGCTTGAGCTGAAAATTTTGAGTTTCGGTTCGTGGCTCGGTTCAGCTCGTAGAAATGGCTAGCCACGATAGTGCTAAAATTCCTGATGAATTGCCTATAAAAAGTTGCTAAACCATAGAATCTCCTTACTTCATAAATTGATTTTGGTATTAGCCAATCTTAGATTGCTCATGTCTTCTCTTCATCTACCTGTAGACCCTCTTCACCAATTAAAAAGCCTAGGAACAACAATTTATGAGTACAGAAAGTACACTTATTCAGGTTGATGTACAACTGATTCTTCTTTAGAACATCTAGGACTTGCTTTAATTGAAGCAAAGTATTTCTGAAGTAATAGAGGTCTGAGAGGGCACACGCCCAAAAAGGGGAGAAGGGCCACGAAAGTAGTGGAGGGAGAGCCTCAAAAGTTAGGATGCATAAAATATTGAAAATGAAGGTAGTAATAAGAATAAATTAGATAGTAGACGTATGAAAGATTGTTTGGGCTCAATTTTTATTTATTTTATTTTTTTCAAAACTCACTTTTAATCACAAATTCTTCCAAAAAATAATTTTAAACGTAATTAAAAAACTTTTCCCTATTTTTACCCACAAATTTTTCTAAAAATCACAATTGCAAAATTCATTATTTATTTATTTATTTTTCAAAAAATAAGGCTCAAGTAGGGGCTAAAGGTGAGACATTTTAGCTATTTGGACAAATTCACCCTTTGGGGACCACAATCATTTTTCCAATATTTTAGAACTAGGAATGTGACAATACCGCTGCTGATGATAGTGACCCCATCATCATCACAATCATAATAGGGATAATGTTATCTTAATAGCGATTGACACATCAAGAAAGGCCGATGTTATGAAATTAAATTATTTTCTGGATTCTTTCATTTTAGCCCTCATTTAGTATTGATTAAAATCAAGATTTTAATATAAGTTAAAGTCAATAATAATTTTGACCATACATTTCATGAGATTCATAACTTTTCAACCACACATTTTATTAACTTTTATCAAAATTTACTAAAAATCTGATTTTAATCCCTACAAAACATAGGCTTAATTTGTTGTTGCTCATACAATTTTATTTTATTTTGCTATGGTTTTAGTTTATTGTGGAATTAATGTTGACGACTGTAAAAAAAATAAAAGAACTATGATTTAAATATTTATATGTTGGGTACATTGGTATGTATTTATCTTGTCGTGTACGTTATTGGTCAATTAGCTATGTTATTGACACTACAAGTAAAATATGCTATGTCTTCTAGAAAAGGGGTACAGAAAGTGACAATGAGATGAAAACAATTCCATCTTGACATTAGTATAAGAAAAAATAAAGTCACAAGTTAAAGTCTACCCCCATCGAGTAATAAATATTTCACATGTTGAAAAAGAACAAGAATAAAATGCTTGAATTTGATTATTTTTGTGAATCAACTAGAATATAATGGTTTGATTTAATTGAAACACGTGTTTAGAAATTACCTAGTAACATACTTTACAAAATTTTCCCTTTATGTTCTTGATTCATATTGATCTCACTCTCAAACTCTTTGATCTTCTCTATTGTTCTTCAAGAAATCAAAGAATTGTATAATAATTTAATTGTGTTTGGTCGCAATATTAAAATATTCAATTGGACCTCAATACACACATAAAATATGAAATATAATTTGGATATTGAAAATTTTCATAAACAAAACAAAAACGTTACATTTTTCGTTTACTCCAAATTATTTACTTCTCATATAGTGTCTAGTACACTTGGCTACTAGATTGGTATGTCCTAGTCCAAATAAATTTAATGAATTGCACTGCAAATTATAGTTTATCTCAAATTTTTATGCATTGTGAGCAAAGTAGAATTACCCTACTAGTAGTTCCTAAATCCAGAAGCCTGAGATTTGCGCAAACCAACTCAAATTATTTCATTAATATGCAGTAGAAATGGCTTTTATCAATGCATGAATTAAGAATCTTATTCACAAGTACAAAATAAAAATAAAAATATCCTCTATCTTTGAGATATTCTTTCAAATGGTGACATTAAATTGTTCAATATCTAAGCTAGGAAAGAATAATTGTATAGCCGTCCAGAAAAATAATATAGTGTGAAAGAGAATGGCATTTCAGGTTGCATTCTCAAAAGAGCCGTGGAAGATGGAAAACCAGTGGTCATATAATATGAGAAGACCAACGAGTAGCTCCGGCTCGTTGCAAATTACCAATCTGATTAGCCCCACTTCCCGACTGTCGTTCTCCAATTTCCAACAAATGCTCAATTTCTTTTCTTTGGGCACTTTTCAACTCATTGATACGCTTAGGAGATGATGTAATCATATTAATAACATTGTCCAAATGAGAAAAAAATGAATTAATATCCGAGACATCCCTAGCTGCAGAAACCAATGTGAGTTGTAAACGGTGGGCAAAACAATGGACATAGTATGCATATGGACAATCTCTAAGGAATAATGCTTGTAGTCCATTCCAAGAACCACGCATATTACTAGCACCGTCATACCCTTGACCTCTCATGTTTTGCACTTGAAGGTTGAAACGGACAAGAACATCAGAAATCTGATTCTTAAGAGTTAATGAGGTAGTGTCACTAACGCTTTTGATTGCAAAGAAACGTTCTGTCAAAATTCCACTACTACTCACAAACCTCAAGACAATGGCCATTTGTTCTGCCGAAGATTCATCACGTGCTTCGTCAACAAGAATACTGAACTTTGCATCCCCAATTTCGTCACGAATTCTTTGTCGTACTTTATTGGCCATAATGTTTAAAACCTCTTTTTGAATGTCTGGAGACGTGTATGTAGCATTTTTAGGAGCATTACCCAAAACAACATTTCCTACTTGCACATTCATTTTTCCAAATGCATCCACCAGTTCAATGAAATTGCCACGATTCAAAGAAGATTCAGATTCATCGTGGCCTCTAAAGGAACAACCTTGAAGTGCTAACCACAAAACACTCTGAATAGTGGTCTTCAGACTTAAACGATTTTTCTGTTTTTCCTCGGCCGATACAGATTGCATTACCTTATCAATATGTTGAGTTGGTTTCATTAGATCTTCAGCTTTTCTCTTACAACCATTATGATATGATGACGATGTTGTACCAACATGAATAAGGAATGCACATTTACTGCCTTGGTTGACCCTCTTCCAACTGTCAAACCCAACTGTGACCAACGATGAAATAATAGATGGAGCACTATCATTGAGGAAAAGGAAGCAATAAAAACAATATGCTTTGTGTGTTGAAGGTGAATATTCCAACCAAGGAAACTGATTGTACCAACGCTCCTGAAATCGACGTTTCTGCTTTCCACATTCTTTACTCTGATAGTCCAAAAGTTTCGGTTGATAAGGTCCAACATTTAAATAGGCTCGCCTAATCTGATCGCGTTCATTTAATGGATGTTCACATATTTGCTTTCTTTTTCCTGGGTCACGTTCAATAGAATCAAGTGGTTCCACATTAAGATTAGAAGATGATGCTCGTTCAACATCAGGGGATGAAATTGGATTTGGAGTGGATGCCGTAGGAATTGGAGTACCCTCACGTTTGTTACTCTTTGAAAAGAAAGATAACAAATTTCTTCCTTTTTTGGAAGAAGGTCGATCTTCCTCCATATTAAACCTAAGAGCATAAATGTCAAAAAAAAACTTTAATATCCTATAAATTCCTACATAAATTGCGGTTGGCTAAATTTCCAAATTCCAAACTAATATTTCCTAAGCAAATGCCTAATTAAGACTCAGGCACTTCCAAATTCAATTCAAAAACTAGAACTAGAATCATATGTGCTATAAATTTCCAATTTTCCAATGCAGACTAATTGAGACACTTCCAAATTCAATTAAGGCAGACTAGGCAGTAAGGCTAAAGCACATTCAATTATTCAAACACACAAATTCAACTTGGTTTGGTACAAATTCAATCCCACATTGAGACACACTCACACACAAATTCAAACACACAATTGACAGTTGACACAAAGACAGTAACAATTCAGTAACAAAACTCCAACTCCAGCCTCCAGTGACACAAATTCAAACACACAATTGACACAATTACACAAAGACAGTAAATTCAGCAATCAATTCCACAGACTCCAGTCACTCCACAGTCCACACTCCACACCACCCGGTCCTGAAATCGGTGGTCCACACTATTCCCAGCTCCAATCAAAAAAATTCAGTAACAAACTACAACTCCAGCCTCCAGACACTCAAACAGTACGTATCAAGTATCAACAATTCAACATCCAGTAAAAAAAATCGAAAAATTACCTTTTCACACTCAGTCACGGACGGCAGAGAGCGAGAGAGCAGCGTGTTGAGGAAGGGTTTCGCCGTCAGACAAGGTTCTAGCAGCGTGTTGAGGGACGAACGGAAGCTGAGGGCTGAGGGGCGAGGGCTGAAGCTGAGAGTGAGAGGCGAGAGTAGAGAGCAGAGAGCGAGAAGAAGCGAGAGAGGAAGTGAGAAAGAGAGGGTTCGCGTTGGGTATGGGATGGATTGGGAATTTGGGTTTAATTTGGGTTTAATCTGGGTTGGGCTTTCAATTTTCAACTGGGCTAATTTTTTTTTTTAAAGGGTGGGCTTGGGCTTGGGCAAGGGTGGGCTGGAAAGATAATTGGGCTTCAACAATTTTTTTTTTCCAGCTTCTGGGCTTGGGCAAGGGTGGGGTACAGCCCACCCCAGCCCACCCCTGGCTCAGCCAGTGGTCATATTACATATAGCCAGCCAACTTTATATCATTTGTTGAATAATTTTACATGCATCTTAACATTTATGTTGTGGGTGGTGTTAACATTTCATACCTTGTTGATGTTATCACCTCTTCCCTGTTAGAACTATATATTACACAACGGTCTTCTGCTTTGTTTCATAACAATTGGCTAAAATCCAAATTAACTAATAAAGTGTGTTTTTACATTGATTATAAGTGTTTTTATCATTTTTAATGCTTGACCTTATAAATAGCACAAAATTTGAATTTCAGGCCTCTGCGGCCGAGGATGATGATGTGGATTTGTTTGGTGAGGAGACTCAGGGAGAGAAGGCTGCTGCTGAAGAACGTGTTACCATTCTGTTTATGATCGAGTTTTTCCCTTACCAGTTTATTTCATTTTGAAGCTTCTTTTTATTTAAGTGGTGTTGTATCCCATTTTAATGTTCAAGTGTATGAACTCAAAAATTTGTAATGAAATTATCAATTTTTATGCAAAAGACAGCCTTTCGCAGCTATCTTTCGCAACGTTTGCCAAACGTTGTCGTAAGCTATCTTTCGCAACATTTGCCAAATGTTGCCATATCTCTACGGCAACGTTCAAAAAACGTTGCCGTATCTCTCTACTCTACGACAACACCTCGATTTGCAACACTTGTCCAAACGTTGCCGTAGGCCTACGAAAACATTTTTTGAACGTTGCCGTAAGCTGTTTTTGTTGTAGTGAAAGTCTAATCTAAATTTAAATAAGAGTCCTATAAGAGTTCTAAGTTATTTAATCATACCTATAAATACCCTCTTATTGTTACATTTCAATTCACACGAATTCAAAGAGAAAAAGAAGGGGGAAAGAGAGAAAAGGGAGGGAGGGAGGGAGAAAAGAAAATGTTTATGATGCGTTCAAGATCTATTTGCAAGAATTTTCAATTCAAAGTATCTCAAATATACAAGAAATTTAACAAACAATGTATGGGTTTCTATATGTGCCAAGTCGTTTTCTGTTTTTACTTTTAATGTTTTAAGTTAAGTATTTTATGTGCTATTATATGATCCAAATTAAAAAAGGATTTTGTGGGTAATAACATAGGATATTATGTAGATCTACACTGAAGTCAGACAAAGGGCTAAATACTTTAAGTGGATATTGAGAATTGGTATGACCTAAGTAAGAATGAGATTTTCAAGTTTTTATCCCACTAGAAAATTATGTTATGTGCGTAATTTACTTGCTTTTTATATTAAATTGTGAAAATATTGGCATGGGATCTATATTGAGTGTATTCGTATGCTCATTCTATATTTAAAATATTTTACAAATGCTTGATTGATCGAAGTTGGAGGTTGAGACTGTTGGCAGAGTCTGTGTCACGAGATCAAAAACTTAAATTTTCTTTCAGTATTTAGGTAGAAAATTATTTTGAAATCAGAATTTTATTTACAAAATTGACACAATTTATATTTCAGTGGTGGATTGGATCAAATGATATTTATGAGACAATAAAATAGTTTATGTTATTCTGCATAGTTCTTCAAAGTTTGTATTACAGTATGAGTCAATTCACTTTGTTTTTTTTTTTTTTTATCGATAAAGAAATTAATTGAGTAACCTGTAAACTCATGGACATAGGTTCCGGGGGCGTTACATCATCTTACTTATCCTTCTTACGTATTACTCTAATCGACCATTTTGAATATCCGGTACAAGGTGAAATAATCAAAACATTGTTTTTCAATTATACATAAACTCTCAAATTTCATTTTTTTTATCTAACAATTTCATGTGAATCGATGTCAAATTCCTGAGCTCAAATTTAACTATTCATTAGATTTTTTTTTTGAGATCATGATCGAGGTGACGGATTTTTATATAGCAAATATATGTTCCCCGTTATTTCGTTTTAAATCACATGGCATTGAGATATTGACTAACAATTTGATCTCACTAGTTGATGTATAAAATAACTTCAAGTTAGCAATCGAAGTCCATTATCCATTTAGGATTAATGTCTTCCATAGGACAGTCAAGTGAGATTAAATTTTTGGGGGTTAAATTTCACATACATATTCAAAATGTACTCTTGAAATTATTGCAAAAATCAAAGATAAACTTTAATAAAAATGAGATGATCTTATCAAAGTAAAGTGTACGTTTTTATTTAACGAACATTGACTATAAATTTCAGATGAAATTATAAATAGAATATTTCGTACTTAACAATTTAATCCCTTGATTTCACATTGACTACAAACAAATATAAGCTCAAATTAATATATCAATTTATTGAATAAATTAATATTTTATTTCAAATGTCATGAATACAAAATTTACTCAACGAACACGTACTATCTAACATCACATACCATATCTTTGATCACAAAACTAAATTTAACCATAAATGAGAATGAGATTTTTGTTTAATATAAAATATAATTCATTTCATGAAGTATAACATCTCAATCTCTTGAAATGAGACATTTCAATCACGTGAGGAGACTCATTTCATGTAAATTGATCCTTATCTAATATTTTTTTAAAATAATTTAAAAACCACGTTTAGTCCAAACTCCAAATAATCATTAGGTAAAATAGTTCTTTAGATAGGAAATTGAGATTTATCTCAATAACTTAACTTATTAAGTGGAACAGTTCAATTTCTCATAAGTCCACCATCTACCCAATGTCTAATCAACGTGAAACTTTATTTGTAATTTCCTATCAATCTCCTTTCAGACGAAGTGCCATTCATTTTGACCTCCTTTCATGGGATCTCTTCCGATATTCCTCAAATTGGGAAGGATTGCATACTCTATCAATGCTCAATTTTTCTATTGCGTCAAATCATCGTCTTATGTGCATGTACCCGCTTAAGAGCCAACCGTGTATTTTCTCACCTGTCAGCATAGGGTCCACCTCGTTCGTTCAATTGAGATCCATCTAATCTTGTACTCCCACATGGTTAAGTTCGAGGCCTAGCTATGATAGACTAATACTACTTGTAGATATTTGAGGTTATATTCCAAAAGATTAACCTATTAGGACAGTAATCCATATTCCTTGTAAAGTTCATCGTCTATCCCATGTCCAGAATCATGTGAACTTTGTTTGCACTTTATACTATATGTTAGAACAAACTTTGTTCACTAACTATGTTCAATAGTTAGAGGTATCCTCGTAAATGTAAATATTGCCGAATCATTTAAATACGCATTTATGTCTAACTATACAGTTGGTAGGGAGTCATTTGCAGACTAACAAACATATACATAAAAACTTGGAAAAGCAAACAAAGGTACCACCCGAAGAAGCATAACAGTGACATCTCAACCCCCAGCCAACTTTCTTAAATGATCAATTAATTTATTTATCTATTAGAAATGTAGCAAAGTAGGCCAAGGGTCATTTTGGCATAACTTTGAAAAAGTCAAAAATGAGCTTTTGAAACTCAAAAGTAACTTTTAAATCCCGTTTGACTAATTTTATGAAAATATTTTTGCCAGTTAAAAGAGCTTTCATAGAAAACTAGTCTAATGTGATTTCATCTAAAAACACTTCTGAAGTAGGAAATTCTTTTAAAAATTAATTTTCAAACAAAAATTAAGGTAACTTCTTCGAAAAACTCTTTTACATGAAACAGAAGCAAAAGCAAAAGTAAAAGTCATGTCAAACGGGTCATTATACTCTTTGAAGGGCCCTTGGTATTGTATAATTAAGAATGTGAGATTTTTTTTTAATATACATGATGTAATATATATTACTTCGTTTTTCTTTAAAAAAAAAATTTGTGTTATTGAACTAGTTTTGGTAATTCTAGTGAAAAAATTTAGTGCAAAGAGTGTTTTGTAATTCTAGAAAATTTAATAGAGACTAATCATATTATTAAAAACGAATGGGTGTAAAATGAAACATCCAATGTACAAATGCGAAATGAAGAAAATGTAAAACTAACGTTGTCTAAAGGTTCGTTTGACAAGGTTTCGATTTTTACTTTTGCTTTTGCTTTTTATAGAAGTGTTTCTTAGAAAATCGTCTTTAACTAACTTCTTCTAAAAGTTCTTCTAACAATAAACTTTTCCAAAAATAATCTTAATGAATTTTACAAGTTAATATGGTGGATGAGCTCCAACTAAGCTCGACTAGTTTTATCATATAGTATAATATAATCCCTAATATTAACTTTTTTCTTTTCGATATGTCGCTCTGCGAGCAAGGTATTCATCCGTTTAAAAAATGAGCTAGCATAGTACTTAAAATTGATGACAAAATCTAGAGGCATAAGATGGCCGATGTCTTGTGAGCAATGATGTATGTGGTGGTTACAAACTCCTAACTTAGATTGCCATAATTAAGGAAGGTTGGAGAAAAGGATAGTAATATAAATCCACATTTGGGATAACCTTTCGTACCAATTACTCCTTTTTCTTACCAATAAAATTTCGATTATTATATTAGAAATATTACTTTCTATCCACACTCCCAAAATAGAATAAAATAAAAGACACAAGTATCTAATAACATCAGAGACATCCTTCACGTTTATAAAATATCACTAACTTCCCATATTTCGAATTTTGAGCATCACATTCACTATGATCGCCTTTAAGTCAAATCAATGTCTTCTATTAATTGTCTCGTTTTGGATTTAATAGTAGGTTGCGGCACGTTTTGTCAAAATGGACGAGTCATTATTTGGTTTGTACACGACTATTTTGCATGCTCATTGGATGAACTAAATTATTGTAATTATTTGAAGTATGTTTTCTTTTGTGAAAATCGTAAGCATTAAAGATCTCGATAGCACCATCGCAAAATTAAATGAAGACGAACAATCACTCGAGTATATTGCACTTGAAATAGATGTGGAAAGCAAGTTCCTTGAATATCATTGAAATTTATTTATTCACTTAAATTAATGAATAATTTCACTGGTAAAGTGAAAAAAAAAATGAAGTAATATATTCAATGATATTCTTAAAAGAAAGGAATGGTAAAATTCACGAATTCATATAACTGGCTTTGACAATAGTTAGTGACGCTTTTGTGATAGAGCCAAATTATACGAATTAGATGATAAGAAGTTTTATGTATTGGTTTTAAGGACAATTTATACATAATCACTCTTTGGATATACGATAAATACTACAATTTTTGTTGACTACATTACGTTATAGTTATAATGAAGGTCCTTAATTTTTTTTCTCGTTCCTCCAAAAATGTATTTTAATCTTACTTTAATAAGCCCGTCTTTTTTCGTGATGACGAGCAAAAATATGTTAGGATGAAGTAAAAAAATCATTTGCCCTTCGTATTTTTAAATAAGAAAGATAACAATAAATAATAAGTTCGACAAAATATTTTTCCAACGTTAACTTAATATAGAGGTGTCAATCCGGGTGGTCCGGGTCGAGTCGGTCCGCCAACATATGAGCCGGGTAACGGCCCGCGTGGAAAAAAGCCCGTTCACTTCGGGTTTCGGTCTGGTTTCGGGTCGGCCCACAAATTTTGGATTACAACTCAGGCTCGCCCGCTGACCCATCCGGGTCGAGCCCATGCAGGTCATGGGTCGCGATTTGTTCCGATTTGACCCATATTATTATATAAATAAAATTATAAAAATATAAAAAATTTCATATTTATAGCAACAAATTTTTTTTTTTTTTTAAATGTAAACTAAGAATTGAACATATGATAAATTCATATTTATACCAAGAAATGTTTACATAGAATTCAAATTTAATGTTACATGAATTATTTACAACTTTGTAAAGTTAAATTTAACTTAAACAAATAACAACTAAATGCATTTCTAATTACTATTATCAAATATTTATAACATAAGTACATCCCAACTAGGTGGTACCTCCTCCCATTTTTTTCAAATTTTTTTAAATTTTTTTCACGGGTCAGTGGGTTAACCGCGGCCCGTGAAGGTGCAACCCGCGAAACCTGCGGGTCACACCTCCTTGACCCGTGAACCACTCGCTCGGGTCACAGGTCGGCCCGCGGTCCCGGGTCGGTCCAGGCCGATTTTCACTGGTCTGGCCGACCCGTCCGTCTGACACCTCTAACATAATATTTGTACAAAAAAAATTCTAGATATTAATGCAAAAATAAGCAAATTTTGAGGACACTTTTGCAATTAAAAGTGATGCACTTTACAAAATTGGTGGTTTGAAAATAATTAATCTTTAGGCTTAAAGGTGGTCGGTTGAAGATACTCAAAACTAGAAATATGGATTGTTTATGATATTTTTGAAATGTGAGAAATATCTCTCGTATTATTTAAATGAGATGAAGTGTTTCTAATAATGTCAGAAAATAAAAATGTCCATAATTTATAGCAAGGTCGAACCATAATAGGATAATGTGCAGAAATGAAATTAGAATTGAATTGGATCGGACCATCATTTGACCATCCTTCCGTAGCGAGCGTGACGAGTCCCGATGGTCCAAACTCAACGATTATGAAGGATTGTAATTGTTGGGCATTATTAAAAAACAAAATAAAAAACATGTTTCGAAAAACGAAAAGGTCAAAAAAAAAGGTCAAGAGTAAAAGCTTATGCCTTTAAAGTTGATATTCAAAG
The DNA here is from genome assembly GCA_035079005.1 of Fraxinus americana. Taxonomy (NCBI): domain Eukaryota; kingdom Viridiplantae; phylum Streptophyta; class Magnoliopsida; order Lamiales; family Oleaceae; genus Fraxinus; species Fraxinus americana. The sequence continues at coordinate 14,878,934 of CM068713.1, read as the reverse complement.
TTAAGGCGTTTGGTCTTGAAATTGCTTAAAGATGTTTTTCTCTGATTTTTATTTTATTTTTTACTTTTAACTTTTATATAAGCAAAGTTTTGTCCCTAATCGGACTAGATTAGCCTTCTATTGGACAGGGTTAGTAGGCCCATTCGAGTAGTGAGAATTGGAAATTACATGAAATCCTACTTTTCAAGATCCAAGTTCAAAAATCAATTTATAAGTTTTAATGTTCAAAAATCAGATATTTTATATATAGATACATGTTTTTTATATTTAATTAAATTTTAATAATAATATTATAAAAATTAAATTATATACACCCCACCCTACCATAAATCCCTAATTTCTTACCCCCATTCACCTCGTTTCTGAGTTTCTCTCATCCGTCTCTCTCCACGCCGTCGACGTCTTCTCTCCATGTTGCCATCGGTGATGTCTTCTCCCCTTCTCCTCCCCCTCCCTAATTCAAGCTGCTATAAAAATTAATTTGAAGAAACTGCCCTAATTCGCAGCAGCGTCGCGACGCTGCCCTAATTCGCTGCCAGTGTTCATTGGTTTTTTTTGTTGTGGGCTTTGGTGATTTGTGGTAGTAGGTCGTGGTTTTGGTGACTGCTTGGTGTTGGTGGAGGCGCCGAATCCGTGTTGGTGCATGGGTATTAAAAGGTGTATTAGTGAAACGGTTCCGACGAATCTGTTGTGCAAATCGTTGGTGGCAGTGCAAATCCTGGTACCGTACGGAGGCCCTCACTAGATCCGAGCTGTTCATCAGAAACTGGCCCTGTCACAAACTTGCTATTGGTGTGAATCTGTAACCAACAAATTTGAAAATATGTGACCAATGAAATTAACAATTTTTTTATTTGTGACCTAAAAATTATATAATCTGTGACCGTTAAAAATCTGTGACCAATTAATTTGGAAATCTGTGACCGTGTGACCTATACATTTTCATCTGTGACTAACTAATTTTGAAATCTGTGACCAACGAATTAAATGTGACCTATAAAATTTTTGAACTGTGACCATAAAATAATCTGTGATGTATAAAAATTATTATTTATGACTGAAAAATAATATGTGACTAATTAAATTATAAATCTGTGACCGGAATGATTGCCGTAATAGTCGCCGGAATGGTCATCTGAATAATTGTCGAAATGGTTACCGGAGAAGAGTGGTCTCCGGAATGATCGTCGGAGAAGAGTGATGGTCAGAATGGTCGCCGAAATAGTCCTCAGAGCGATAGGGGTGGTGCATGTGGAGTGGGTTTATTATATTATATTATATTAGAATTAAAAAAAAAAACCTGATTTTTGAATTTTTAAACTATAAACATGATTTTTGAATTGGTGCAAACTAAACACCTTATTTATAAATTTTTCCTAGTGGGAATTCGATTGATCTGGACACATTTAACGATCTTACAATCTAAGTAATGATACCTGTGTGTACTAATAAATTAATGATGCCTATAACTAAAAGAAAGTTATGCTATTGATTGAGCCCCTTTTTTTTTAATCAAAATGTATTATTAAACACTGATTTGATTTCATTACAATCATGCATTTTTTAATAAAATAATATTACATACAAATTCAAAATATTTCCTTATTCTTTTCACTACACATTCTTCATCGCAACATTATTGCAACAATCATGCTTCATGTACAGGGTGTAAGTTCACGGAACCCCTACCGGCAACTCACACATAAAGGGGGTGGGTACTTTTTTTTTTACTTTCGTATTGACGTGGGTGAGATCCACCTCATGTGAGAGGTTGTACAAAGGGGTTAATCCTTGTTGCAAAATGAATTTTTTGTAAAAAAAAAAAAGGAGCTCAATCAAACCCTAAATAATTTTAAGCCCTTGTTTTACAACCATTCTTTTAAAACATTTTTTTCCACTCATTTTTAATCACACGTTCACATAATAAAGTATTATTTATGTAAATCCAAAACTTACTATTACAAAATTCATTCTTCCCAAAAAAATGGTGTCAAAGAGGGGTTACATAAATAGAAAAATACGTACTCTCAAGAACTACTAGGCTGCCATCAAATGAAATGTCCATATCAAAGATTAACATGTTTTTGAGGTCTATTTAAATACTAAAATCAACGTCAACTAACCATACCAAAAAAAAATATCAATTTTATAGTCTTATTCTCTAAGGAATCTATATTATATATAAAATATACCAGAAAATAAATGTTAAAACATATAAAAATTTAAATACCTAGAAAAAATGAAAAAGATGTAAGGCAATTGATACAGCTTTATCTATTGCATCTCTCCCCCCCTGCACCCACCACATATTCAAGTACTGAACAAAAATCAATCAAATCACCAAAATTCCAAAAAAATATCCGTCTCTCTCTCTGACGCATCTGTTTTTTCTATATCTGTTTTAAGGAGTTTTTATTTCAATTTTGTATGTTCAAATCTGAAATTCTTCAGAATAGGTTCATAAAGCTGTGTTTCAGATCCCAATATAAGGGTTATCTTTTAAATCAGTAACAAGAAATTTTTTGCTCTATTTTACTCTAATCTTAATTTATTTTCTCTTTGAAAACAATATTCATGCACATCTCAGTGGATATATTTCAAACCAGCACAAGCCTTTTTTGGCATGTTGGGTAACAAAGTTAAAATCTTGTTCATCCAGTCCAATTCAGTATTGCGTGCTTCTCGTGCCCTTCTTGTCTAAGTGGTCCCTTTTTGGCTTCGGTTTCTTCAAAACCCATTTTTTTGTTTTAGTGCACGAACTCACTGTCCTACTTCATTATTTTCCAAAGCAAAAGACTGAAAAAGTTGTTTTGTGCTGAGAAAAATGCAAGAGCAAGGTATAAGCATGATGGGATCTGCTGGTGGAGGAATAGGAGGGTTAAGCAATGTTACTATGGCGGTTTCCGGAGAGCAGCACCACCAGCTCAAAGTGGAGATCGCCACACATCCGCTATACGAACAGCTGCTTTCGGCGCATGTTGCCTGCCTCCGTGTGGCCACGCCCATAGATCACCTGCCCCTTATTGATGCTCAGCTTTCACAGTCTCATAATCTCATGAACTCTTATGCTCAGCAGAATACTAATCCTTTCTCCCCGCATCATAGGCAAGAGCTTGACAATTTCTTGGTAGGTTTTCTTTCTTGGAAATTCGAATCCCATGTTCGGTAAATTATATTAAACTGAAAAGTAGGATTCTGAAAGATGAACCGGATATAGACAGTTGCTATGTATAAGTTTTTAAATTTAGTTAAAAAATCATTTGTGGACAACTTCTTGGTAGATTTGCTTTCTTAAAAGTCCTTTCAACAAATTGTGTGTTTGGAAGTAGATTAACATTAAGGTTTTGAAGGTTGAACTGGAGTTGCAATAAGGTACGCAAAAAACTTAATAAGAGTTTGTTTGGTAGAAATTAAAATTGAAAAATCAGCTGTTATTTTTTACTTTTATTATAGAGGTGGAATCCAATAAAAGCTATATTTTCAATTTTAATTGGATTAAAATTCTTCTCAAACAAGCTCTAAACAAGATTTTAACTTTTTCCTATATAACCTACCAAACAAAGAGGTTGTTTATGAGTTTATTTTTGTGGGTTTATGTGATTAATTTGAATTTGTTTGTGGTCCTATGACCGCTTATGAATGAAACAGACACAGTACTTGTTAGTTTTGTGTTCATTGAGAGAACAGCTGCAGCAACATGTCAGAGTCCATGCTGTCGATGCTGTCATGGCCTGCCGTGAAATTGAGCACAATTTACAAGCCCTAACTGGTAATTTACTACAACTTCCCTTCTCTCTCTCAGTCTCTTGTAATAATAAATTAACAATTTGTTTGGTAAAAGTTTGATAAATCTTTATTAATTTTTCGATTGATCAAACTTTAATTTTATATTCTATGTAGCCTATAATTTTTATCAACTTTTATTGGAACCTGCAATCAAAAGTTTCGTCAAATTACCCTAAATTATATCGTGGTAAATTTATAGTAAGCAACAATAATGTTATCTACTACTCTTTATGATTTATATTTGGCCCATGTTTGGTGGGGATTAAATCAATTTTTAGTAGATTTTGATAAAAAGTTGATGAAATGTGTGATTAAAATTAATTATTGACTTCTAACTTAAATTAAAATATAGATTTTAATCTGAACCAAACTTGAGCTTAAATTTATAAGAAGTGATAAAGCAATTATGAAACATGAAAACACGATATGTTACTTTCAGTCTTGTCTTCTTTCTTTTGACGTAATAAATTATAGTTTTCTTACGTTGCGAGTGCGTGCACACATCCAATATATAGTAGAAATATATATAAATCATCTAATTTTATAAGCTTTATATTTGAAATGACCATAGCTTTTGATATTATTTGTGATTAATCCAATATTTCATCGACACGTAATTTTACTTTAGAAATATGAAGTATCAATTGAATAAACTATCTGATTTGACGATACTTTAGGATTTTCTTGGATGATTTGATTGGTTTGGTAGGCTGGAGGATAAGAAAACAACTTGGGGTTTTTTTTGTAAGGTTCTGTGAGAGTACAACAAGAGGTGGGTAGAGTGGGACATTTTTATTACGAACTTATTAGTTTATATGGTTAGGAGGGTTTAGTTGACTGTTGGAAGCAACGTTGTGGGACAACAACTCAACTACAATAACAACTGACAGCTGCATTGGAATATCAATAAACATAGTGTCTCAAGTTTGAATGTTACACTTACAATTTATCTATAATGGAAAAAAAATTGGTTAGTTCGGAGAAATTAGCCTGTCTGACAACCATTAAAAATAAGGGCCTGTTTGGTACAGCTTTTCATTTTCTACAGTAAATCAATTCTCATTTTCAACCACACATTCTTCAATAAAATAATATTTTCCATCACATCAATACTTTTTTCTTCTTTTTCAACCACACATTTTCCATCATATCACTATTCAAAAATCAATTCTTCCCCCAAAAATCTCTACCAAACACACTCTAAGTTGTTTTGGGGGGGAAATGAATTTTCGAATAGTAATTTTTCTGAGAATGTTAAATTAAAAAGTAGGAAAAATTAAGAAGCATCACTTAACTTTGTATCGTTCGCTATCTCGTAAAAGGACATTTAAGTAGACAATTGATGTATCAGACTCGATCCCATTTTTTTGTAGCATGCATCACTGCCATCTGTATTGCATTTGATTAATTTGGTAGTGCTGGTGGTAAACTTCACAACAAGATCAATTTTTTACTTCACGTTATTACCAGAAAATCGTGTTTCGAGGGTGCAACTCAATTAAGTTATAATATAATTCATCAATATGTTATTCGTTTCTTGATGAGGGATCGATCTATATGAAAGATATATTGTTGCATATTGAAAAATATTATCAAAAATAGTTGAACTTTGCATGTCTTGATTATTTTCAAAAGAATTAATTATTTTGTATTTTGTGACAATCCCCATTTTCCCACCACAGGGGCAACACTTGGGGAAGGATCTGGTGCAACTATGTCTGATGATGAGGATGAGCTGCAGATGGAGTTCTCATTGGATCAATCTGGAGTTGATGCTAATGATCTGATGGGATTTGGTCCATTGCTTCCAACGGAATCAGAGAGGTCTCTAATGGAGAGAGTAAGGCAGGAATTAAAAGTAGAGCTTAAACAGGTGAATTTCGATAATTGTCAATTTGAGACGGAAGTAATTAAATGTATTATACAATTTCTATAAATGTTCTTTTGGGAATGGCTTAGAAGAAGTCTATATTTATGGGGTTACAATTATCTAGAAAAAAAAAAAGAAGATTTTAGAATACTTATGATTAGGGAAACAATATATCCTATCAATTGAATTATCGTTTCAAGAAATATGAGACCTCTCTAAATCATAGAAGTAAAGAGATTAAAGAAAGAACGTGAATGGAAATGATTGATACCAATTTATCCGGACTAGAAAATAAAAAAAAATTCTAGGAGGGATTCATGTCTTTCTACTTGATTGTGGATCTCTTTATTAGTTCCCATTTGTGACGCACAAGTCCCTAGAACCTAGATGTTGGTTATGATCGAATTAAAAGAAAGAAAGAAATAGCGTGTGTTTCATTTGAAATTTTTCTCGAAAAACACAAGATTTTAAGAGAGAAATAGTATTTTATTATTTGTTTGAATTTTCTTAAAAACACAAGAATTTACTATTTGATCTAGTTGGCAATTACGTATTTGCGTTTGGTATGATATAAGATATGCCCTTTTCAGGGATTTAAGTCAAGAATTGAAGATGTGAGGGAAGAAATACTAAGAAAGAGAAGGGCAGGAAAATTACCAGGTGACACTACTACAGTGCTCAAGAATTGGTGGCAGCAACACTCCAAGTGGCCGTATCCCACTGTAAGTTCCTAAACTATATGTACGTAGTCGATCTTAAATTTATCAAGAATAAGTGTTTAAACTTGCAATATCATATTTAGATTTTAACATTTTACAGGTAAAATTAAGAAAAAAAGTAACAGATTGTTTGTAAAAAAAGTTACTTTTTAAGCTTAGCGAGATGTGATCCATGTGAAACAGAAATATGTTGTAAACAACTTGTTGGAGAATGGTTATATGTTTTGATTAGTGTGTTGTCACCAAGTTTATTAAATTGCAAGTTAAAAACCATAAGTAGAGCTTTGTTGCTGTAAAAAGAGTAGGAATGAACGAAAGTGCTCAAGTTTTTAGATCAGTTGACTCAAAATGGCATAGTTCAAATCTAGTTGCTACAATTGCATGCATCATATTTTATTGAAAAAAAAATGAAGCTAATTTGTATATGCAAGGGCGTGTTGAGTTGTCCTCTTTATAATAGGCTGACAGTTTTAGTTTTTAGACGTGGTGGCTAAACTATAAAATAACCATAAGAATTTTATGTTTGTTGCAGGAAGATGACAAGGCAAAGCTTGTAGAGCAGACAGGATTGCAGCTGAAACAAATCAACAATTGGTTCATAAACCAAAGGAAGAGGAACTGGCACAGCAATTCACAATCTGTGACATCCTTAAAGTCCAAGCGCAAGAGATAGACAAAAACATCCTATATTTTCAACATATTAATCATGGGATACTGCACTGTGAAAATTAAGAAACAATGGCAACTTACTACTTAGTTCATTTGTAGTTTGATGGAGTTAGGATGTAATATATAGAGAACAATATGTTTGTAGATTGCTAACAGATGGGATTCTTCTGTTTTCTGTATTGAAATGCTAAGTTCAAACTGAAATCTATTTACAAGGTATCTGTAATGATTTCCCTCATCAAGTAGAGCCTATATAGTGTTATGAACCAACCCAAATACCAGAATCGCTCTGATACCACTTGTTGAGAATCCATCCAAATAATTAAAGACGAGAATAATATGAGCAATATGAAAAATAATACATCACACAACAACCAAGATTTTTGTGGAAGATGAGAATTTATTATATCAAGAAACTAAAATTGTTTTTACAAAATTTGATTCTATTAATATAATTAAATCTAAACAATTCTCTGAAATTTATAATGTGTACAATAATGATCTAATTGTTATCTTCTATGTCGCTTGACTCTATACCTTGTGAAGTATTTATATGAGCCAAATCTTGAAATTATGGATGAAATAAAACCTAAAATTGCGTAAGAAACCAAATCAGGGTAGAACTCTTCCCGAATGGCCGGTTTTGTTTCTTTTTCTCGCTATCGGCGTCGTGGCACCACGTCCCAACGCCCCCGGTTCTGTCTCAATGCTTTTCAACCATTTCAAAGTCCTTATCCGAAATCAAACTCCCAATCTGTGATGAAATTTGATCATTTATCAAACCAGACTTCTAAATCAAAATTATTTAAACTTCATCCATGAATCAAACTTCCAATTCACATGAAATTTGAGTCACAAAACATTAACATGTAGTATATGCTTTTGTTATAGCACGATAAGGGGTGTAAAGTGGATTGAACAGTACAAGCTGCATTAAGCCACGGTAATGAGGCCAGTGGTAATGCTCGAAATTGAGAGGGCAAATACCTTCTTTTCAAGACAAAAAGAGAGGAGTTCCACTTAACCACAAGAAAGAGAGAACTCTTAGGGCACGAACGGTCTACGACTGTAGACCAATTGGGTTGAGCTCATGTTGGCCAAATATTATAGCCTTTATGGATTTATAGTAGACCATCAAGATTAAGGTCAAGAAATGGTAGATAAAAGATGTTGATTGAGAGAAATATTGGAAGGGATTAGAAAAGTAAATGAGTACGTAGATAATTGACAGCATTAATTGTGCCAAAGAGTACGCAAGGAAATAAGGAAAAAAAAAAGGCGTTTAGTGTGGATACTTTTCAATATACGTGCACAATGACAACACAGATATTTCGTACGAGTTTAAAAGATATTTTGCAAGAACATTACGTTGAGAATTTTTTTTTTCATTTCACACTACTTTAGTCACTATACGTCTCACTAAAAGCCATACTTCTTTACTTGTCTCTAGGGTCTTTGATAGTGCCATTGTTCTCGTGGGAACCTTATCAAAAGATTGTTGAATTTTTCAAAGCCCTTGTATTACGTTTTAAATCCATTATGATTGATAATTGAAGACCAAGTATTTTAGAAATTATCAAAGATATTATAAAATAATTGGAAATAAACGTAACCATTAAGATTTCTAGAAATAATATAGAAATTAAAATATAATGACCTACTAAAAATAAGAAATGATGGTCAGACATGTATTTGTCGGATTAATTTTTTTTTTTAATTCTAATAATAATTTTAACTTCGAATAAGGACCAATATAAAATTATGACGGTATGTTTAACAAAAAGTTTAAGGGTCAAAATGAATCTTACCCCAACCATTGACTTGTTTAATGTCTAATATGTCCTTGCATTGACATCAGCTGGAATGATTTGTATCATAAACTATATAAAACATGTTTGTATATTGGAATCAAGGAGAACGTATTTTTTTTAGGGAAAAATTCATAATTCAGATGTATGATTTACATCAATTCAAAAGATAGGTATATAGTTTAAAATTCAAAACTCAGATATTAGGTAATTAATTAAAAATATTTATTAATTAAATATAATTAAGTCACAATTATACAATTAATGGTCACAGTTTTATTCGTAGATCACAAATTTTCAAATTAATTGGTCACAATTTATTCGTCGATCACAGATTTCAAAATTAATTGGTCATAAATTATTTAATGGTCACAGATCAAAAAAATTGTAGGTAACGTGATCACATGTTTCCAAATTAGTTGGTCACATATTCTTTCACGGTCACAGATTATATAATTTTTAAGTCATAGATCACAAAATGGTTGGTCACAAACCAACACCTCGTTTCCACCTCCGATCCTGATCCACCTCCAGTACTAACAGAAACACACCGCTAAAGACACCACCGCCAACACAGCCATCTCCCCAAATTTTCAACGCACAACCAAGAACTCGTCCCAAATTTTCAGCACCAGTTCGTGACCACATTTCAGCACCAGTTTGTCGTCATCACCAACAGAACCCCACCAAAAAACATAGATAGGGACACAGACCCAACAGCCATAACCACCACCCAACAAGAAAATCCCAAACACCACCACCACCAAACCACTATCCCATTTGTAAAACCACCAACAAAACCATCTAATGGGCTACCCCTTTCAAAAGCAGAAGTAGCGCCATCGCCACTACATCAAATCCAACATCATAACCTCCTTCACCAAACAACCACCACCAACAACACCACACCACAACATCATACCTTCAACCATATCACCAGATCTGAAGTCGTACTAGACATTTCAGAGCTTCGGTGCTTATAGTGCCGCCTTCTGACGGCGACGCTCCTGTGAAGAAATCACAGCTCAACTTCAACTGCCCGAGCGATTTGGTTTCTGGGCATGGACGAGAAAAAGCATGTCACCACTGACATAGTAAAAGTTGGAGACCCAGTTCTTCATGAATCGACACGGGAGGTCCGAGTCAAGGATAGTTGATTGAGTCTGATCTAGAAGATTATAGATAACATGGTGAAGGTGGAAAGAGAGGAGATGATCCAATTTTTCGAGATCTTGTGGGTGGATACGGCGGCGACATGAAGAGGGGGAGAATAGAATGAAATAGATAGGGTTTGGAATTGAATTGGGTGTAAATAATTATATTTATACCTGATTTTTGAATTATGAAACTTGATCCTTGATTTTTGAATTTCAATCTTCAAACACCAGAAATTATGTAATTTCCTCATTGACTTTCTTTATTTTCTTGTTACAATTAGGGAAAAATTCACAATTAAGATATTAACTGTGCACAATTCAAAAATCAGGTTTTAAGTTTAATTAATGCAAAAATCAGGTATTTATTTATTTATTAAATATATTTTATTAATTGAATATAATAAAATCACAATTATATAATTAATGGTCACATGTACATAATCATAGGTCACAACTTATTTATTGATCACATATCAAATAATTAATTTGTCATAGATTAATTCGAGATCACAAATCAAAAATTTTATAGGTCACATTTTATTTTATTGGTCACAAGTAAAAAAAATTATAGGTCACAATTTATCAACCAGACACATATTTTTCGAATTTGTTGGTTACAAATTATCGAATTTTAAGGTCACAGTTTATTTTATTGATCGCGGATAAAAAATTATAGGTCACAATTTATCAATCGTCACGTATTTTCAAATTTGTCTGTCATAGATTATCGAATATTAAGGTCACAGTTAAACAGTTGGTCACAGGTAAGGGTCACATACGACCACTGCCTACACCGCTGTTGCCGCCACCACCACAACCACAACCACAACCACTACCACCAACACCACCATCAACACAATGCCATCGTTGTCAACCACCATCACATCGTCGTCAACCACCAACATCGTTGTCACTATCGTCAACCAGCACCGCTAACTTCACAACCACCTTAACAACGCAGCCAACATCACAACCAGCACCATCCAACTACAAACACCGCCACAACTTGCAAAACCACTACCAATTACCCTAAAAAAACTCCAGATTTTCACCACCAGCACACCACCACCACTTTACCGCCAACACCCAAAACAACCCACAACAGATTGAAAGGAATAAACACCACGCCATCGCCACTGCTGCGACGACTATAGCTCTTAGAGCAACACAGAGTTATCCCAGACATATCGAAGGGAAGAAATATTACGTCCATTTCGTCGTCGTCCCCAAAACCACATATTTTCAACCTTAATGACGGATCTCGTCAAGGAGAGTGAGAGAAGAGATTCCAACGTTGAGAGAGAGGGAGGGAGGGAGGGGAGAATTGATTAAAATAATTTAGGGTTTGAAAGTAGGAGGGGTGAGTGTTTTGGTGGGTGTTGAATTTGTAATATAATTATTAATATTAAAATATTAAGTTGTCACCTGAATTTTGATTAAAAATACTTCACACTTGATCTTTGCACTTTGAAATTTAAACACCTGATCTATGTAATCTTCCCTTACAATTCTATAGTCTTTTTTTTTTATTGAGAATATTTTGCTTGGTTCATTTACTAATATACTCTTATTTCTTTACTACTTCCAACAATAATTTATTACTAGTCGTTGATAATTAAATAAGGGTAAATTAGGTAAGTTTTTGACAAAAAATTACTTTTTAAATAACATTAAATAATATTTCTTAATCTATGTAAAAATCAAAATCAGCATATATAAATAGATGGAGGGAGTATGAATTATTTTAGAATAATCACATTTCTCATTATTTTACTAACATTAATTGTAGCAACTAGCCAAGAGTAATGAAATTACAGTTGGGATCCTTGACATATCAAAATGTAGCAATTCAGTCACATATTTATTATTTTGGCAGCAACCGTCCTTTAGCCCCTTATTTTGAGTAATGTTATTTAGTTTCATTGGTATTTACAGTATATTAAATGATAAATTAATTTAAATACAATAATCATACTATTTAACACTAGTGATGTTAAAACATCAATCTAGGTGGCGCTATGTGATAGAATGAATGCAATACACAATTAAAGAGTTCATTAAATTGTACCCTAAATGCCACATTAGCGCTACCTAAATTGGTGTTTTAGCACCCGTGGTATTAAATAGCATTACTTTAAATACAATAGTACACGACACATTTAATTTAGCATTGCCAATCCATGGACCATGTAATGTGCTCGGTAATGGGGGATATTTTACAAGAGGTTTTTAATTTACCCTTATGTGATTCATGTTGAAGCATATATTCGGGGGTTGGTGCTGGGGCGAACGATTTTAAAGCATACTCTCTATCCATTAGATAGAGAAGATCACCAAGTCCATGTTTGCACTCAATTTTTCAAAAAATAAATTTTTTTTTAACAAAACTCATCAACTACATATTCTCCAATGAGATAATGTTACATGTAAATCTTAAATTTTATTATTTTATTATTATTTTTATTTTTTCACCACAGATTCTCGAAAAAATACTATTGCAAAACACATTTTCTTCCAAAACTACATTTTAATGGAGCCCAAATAAGGGCTAAATATTATCACCTTGATTGATGTTCTAGTATCAATGAGGCTTAGTGGCGGATCCAGAAATGTTGGTGAGTTAGGGTGCTCATTGAGTATTGACTATTGATCGTCAACGACCGCAATAACAAGATTATTTATTAATATTTAATTAATGATGTTAAAAAAAAAAAAAAATCTTTGTAGAGACAAAGAATTCCACGAATTGCTTGTTGCGTTCTATAATATGTAATTAAGCCACTACCAGCTTAACATTGCACCTCATTTCTCCATTTTATTGAGCTAATAATATCCTATTTGTCCATAATTTTTGGATGTGTTCATGTAGGCATTTGAATTGGTTTTAGAGTATCATTTCTAAATGACATAATTTTCACAATTCATGAAATACAATACAAATTTCAAAACAAACTGAAATTGATATACTAGCACCTTCAATTTTTAAAAATATAAATTCAGAGAAACAATCATATGAAGTAAATACTAGCAACTCTAAATTTTTAAAAATATTAGGAAGCACTTCCATAGTAGATACATATCACATATTCACAAATTCATAAATTCCCCAATTTTCATATATCATAAACCTCAGCAGCAGGCTCACAGTCATAAAACATAAATCATAAATCATTCCCCGAAGAAAATGGCATCAAAAAATGAATTAAAAAAACAAAAAAAAAAAAGAGGAGAGGCTCGCACAGCAACGGCAGGCAGTGGCGAAGGGCGACGTCGACGACTCGATGGCAACCGACAACAGGTCACAACTCACTCGGCATCGCGCAGCGCAGCAAAAGGGACTTGAGAGATAGGATTTGGTTTGTCTCATATATGTGTATGCTTAGTCAGTTAATCGTTTAGGAGGCCAATGGGCTGTGGTTAATCAAAAGGGAAAAATTCAGTTTCCAGAAGTTTTCTTTAGGCAATTTCAATAATGACAAGACATCTTTCAATTTTCTAAAATCAGAGAATTTGACCTATACATACACATATATATCAATATTTATTTATTTATTTATATCTTTATATATATATATATATATATATATATATATATATATATATATATATATATATATATATATATATATATATAACCCGCAACACACACAACCACCCGCAAACACACACACCACCACCACCATCTCCCCCTCTTAAACTCCATAATTGAATCACAAATTTACAGAAAAATCACCCAATCTGTATTATCGAGAAGAGTGAAGAGTAGATCTGGACGAGAATCATCGGTTCACACCTCTGCGAGAAGCTCGTGAGCGAGACACCGCACAAAGTGCTCGCTGTTGAGGTGGTGCCGGCGATATTGTGCGGCGACGAAGAAATGTTTAGAGAGAGACCGAGGGCGGCGACTGGTGCGAAAAGATCCGCACGGCTTGGCACAAAATCAACCTATGGGTGACGCGATTTCGGTGTCTCCTCCGGCTGGCGACCAATTTCGGTGGTTTGCGGCGGCGCAGTGGGAGAGAAACCCTTCCACGCCGTCGATGTAGAGAGAGAGATACGGGAGCAGTGGGGAGAGGGCTGCATTTACAGGAAGATTTTATGGGGGGTGGGTCATGGGTGTATACAAATAATTTTTTATAATATTTTTATTAATATTTAATTAAATATAAAAATCTGTATCTATCTATAAAATGTCTGATTTTTGAACATTAAAACTCCAAATCTGATTTTTGAACTTGGATTTTGAAAAGTAGGGGTATATGTAATTTCCACTAATCAAAATACAAAGCAGCCTTTGGACAATGAGCCTAATTAGAAAAACAAAAGCCCAAAACAAAAGGCCCATAATTTTATTTTTTCTTTAAAAAAAAATGGCCCAAGTCCAATACTTATCTTCCTCCCTCCCTTCAAGCTTCCCGTATTCTACAACAATGGCGACTACAACAAAGCCTCCCTTAAATCTAACATGTAAATTATGGTGGAGCTAGTACTGACGATCACGTCACCTCATCGAGTGCTGACTCCGCCGTTGATAAGACTATATAACTTTACTCTTTATTTTTGTATCACTTGGTTTTACAGTTGACTTTTTAATTAGAAGATAAAGGTGGATAAAGTCGTCTATCGGGTAGGAATAACAAAAATTTCTGCACTGCCCCATCCCAAAAGGGGGAAGGGACTCCTTAGTTAGTCAAAGAATATGGAATCCATCATGACTCTAGCTTTTTATTCGATTTTTATATTTTTAAATTTAAATCATATCTATAAATAAATAGTGATATGAAAACATTATTGTTCTAAAAGGTGTAATGCGTGATGATGCATGGAGGCCAAGATATGGGTTACGCGAGTTTTAGCGAGGCATATACGTAAAAAAACTTTAAAATGCGTTTTCTGGTTTTAATATTATTTAAAAATTTTAATCAATCAAAAAATCATTTAACAACTCAAAATAATATCTATCAAATATCTAAAACAAATTTATAGAAACTTTATACATTTTTTTCAAAATTTTCCAACAAATAGATAAGTTTCAAATGTAAATCAACTTTTAATTTTTAAATTAAAATTATTGTAAAAAAATTTTAAAAAATAATAATAAAAAAAAAAAAGATAATAATATGTGCCTAGGAGCGCATTACGGTCAACGATTGCCGTTTACCGCTAAATAAGACGCAAAGCCTAGTGGTTTGGCTTGGCTTTTCTGCTGTGTTTCGCGCCTTTTAAAATGTTGAAAGTAAGTAATTAAATGAAAAACATGCAGAAAATCGAGATATTTGAGTTCGCTCCCATCTTTCCTCTCGAAAATGTTTGATAAGAGAGGGGACGGCGAGGGCCTGCCCGCGTCTCATTGCCATCTTACTATTAAGAAGTCAATTATTGTGACAATTAAAGGTTGAGGATTGCGCCGTCAGCACAATAGGTTGGGAATCTACTTCATACATTTCCAATAGATTGGGGATCTCAATTGTAAATTTTCAAAATAAAAACAAGAGAGAGAATAAAGACTGAACCCCCATGACCCCCCTCCCCACTTTCCACAGTTGCTGGCTTAGCCTTCCTTCGTTTACTATTATTTTCGTTGACGAACACAAACAAGAATGAATAAAAATCCCATTTCTTGTACACTTCCGAGTTTTCTCTTTTTTCTCTCCATTGAAAATTGTAATATGAACACATATAAGAATATATGTGTAGGCCCTATTGAATTCAGAGAGAGAGAAGGCAGGAAAATGTAAAATTTGATATTGAGTTTGTTAATCTCATTATCTTACAAAACAGCCCCAAGTGTATAAATAACAGAAAAACTAGAAACATAAAAGGTGGGAAAAAGGGACATCTTGCACCTAGCTGTGAGATAATAATATCTACTATCTAATACTCTAATACTCCCCCTCAAGGTGGCCGGTGAATGTCAAGAACCGCCATCTTGGAAAGTAAGGGCTGTAAAGACGTGGAAGACAATGCCTTGGTGAAGACATCAGCAAGTTGGTGATGAGTGCGAATGGGAAGAAGCTTGAGGAAACCATCTGTGATCTTATCCCGAACAAAGTGACAATCGATTTCAATATGTTTCGTACGTTCATGGAATGTGGGGTTATTGGCAATGTGGATGGCCGCCTAGTTGTCACAATATAAAACTATAGGACCAGATGTTGAAATGTGAAAATCTAGCAGCAACTGATGTAGCCGATAAGTTCACTAGTGGTTGAGGCGAGAGATCTGTATTTTGCCTCTGTAGAAGAACGAGAAACCGTCGTCTGTTTCTTGGCTTTCTAAGAAACCATAGAGTCCCCAAGGAAAATGCAAAAACCAATCACATATTTGTGAGAGTCCAAACAAGATCCCCAATCAGCATCAGCAAAAGCTCTAAATTGTAAGGCAGACGATGAAGAGAAAAAGAGACCTTGGCCAGGAGATGTTTTCAGATATTTCAGCAGGTGGTGGGCAGCATCCATATGAGGCTGTCTGGGGGAAGATACAAACTGGCTCAATTTATGGACAGCAAAAGTTATGTCTGGCCTAGAGACGGTGAGGTATAAGAAACGGCCAATCAATCTCCTATTGGAAGAGGCATCAGAAACAAGATCACCATCAGAAGAGCTAAGCTTGATCTTGGGATCCATAGGAGAAACAGATGGTTTGCAAGCAAGAGAATTAGAATCCTCGAGGAGTTGCAAACAATAATGATGCTGAGACAGAAATATGCCAGTAGCAGACCGTGTAATTTCCAGACCAAGGAAATACTTTAAAGAACCAAGATCTTTTACTTTAAACTGGCTATGAAGGAACTTCTTTAACCCCCTAATGATATCCAAATCAGACCTTGCAATGATAATATCATCCACGTAAACTAGTAGAGCCACAAACGAGGAATTGGTTCCCTTAGTGAACAAAGAATAGTCGGACTTGGACTGGGTAAAACCATGTAGATGCAAGGCCTGAGAAAACTTGGAGAACCATTGGCGAGAGGTTTGCTTCAAGCCATAGATGGATTTATGCAATCGACAAACTAGCTTCTCCCCCTGTCTAGGAACCACCTCGTGTGAAACATAGCCTAGAGGAAGATCCATATATACCTCTTCAAACAAGTCCCCATTCAAAAATGCATTATTGACATCGAGTTGAAATAGATGCCAGCCCTTGATAGCTGCAATAGCTAGTAAGGTCTTAACGGTGACTAACTTTACAACCGGGGAGAAAGTTTCAAGAAAATCCAAGCCCTCCTACTGTGTGTAGCCGTTTGCCACCAACCTGGCTTTGTAATGCTCAATGCTACCGTCAGACTTATATTTGATTTTGTAAATCCACTTACACCCAATGAAATGCTTGTCCTTAGGAAGAGGTTGAATTGACCATGTGCGATTAGAATCCATAGCATCTAACTCATTGGCCATAGCCTCCCTCCAATGTGAATATCTAACAGCTTGATGATAGGGGTTCAAAATTGGAAGAAATTTGAAGGAGATAAGTACGATGAGGGGGTGACAAGGAAGCATAGGAAATGTGATTATATAAGGGATAGGGAATTTGAGAAGAATCCTGTGAAGTGTGATGGAGTAAGTTGCAATGGTAATTATGTAGATATGAAGGTGGTTTGATGACTCTTGAAGACCTTCTGGTCACAGGATGATGGATAATGTTTTCATCAAGTACATTAGAAGACAGATGACGTATATCAGAAGTGGGAACACATATAGAAGGAGTAGGCAAATCAGAAGCTGGTAATGGAAGGCATAATTCTAGGAATGGATCAATAACATCAGTGGATGTGTTAATGGAGTGAAATGGAAACAAGGTTTCATGAAAGACCACATCACGAGAAACAAAATTTTTTTTGGATTGTATGTCATAAAGCTTGTAGCCCTTGATGCCTGGCAAATATCCCACAAAAATACAAGCAATAGCACGAGGATGAAACTTGGTCCGAGTAGAAGGTAAAGTGGATGCATAACATAAACATCCAAAAACTTTGAGAATATTATAATTGACTAGGGAGTGATGAAGAAGCTGAAAATGAGAGATACCATATAACAAAGGGGATGGAGTTTGATTTATTAAGTAAGTGGCTGTGAGGACACATTCGCCCCAGAATTTGATTGGAACACGGGACTGGAAGAAAAGGGCTCGAACAACATTAAAGAGATGCTGGTGTTTCCTTTCCACAACAGAGTTTTGTTCAGGTCGCTCAACACAAGAAAACTGATGGAGGGTGCCTTTGGAACTAAAAAACTCTGTAAAACGTAGTTTAGGAGCATTATCTGAACAAAATTGCTTAATGGCTTTATGAAACTGTGTCTCAATGAGGGAGAAGAACTTGGGAATAATGGATGTGGCATCAGATTTATGTGTCATGAGAAATGACCAGGTAAATCTAGTGCAATCATCAACAATAGTAAGGAAATAACGATAGCCAGCATGTGTTGAGGCGTGATAGGGCCCCTATATGTCACAATGTACCAAATCAAAAGCATGTAAGGATAGATTGTTGTTTGATACAAATGAAAGACGCCTCTGTTTGGCTAAAGGACAAATTGAACAATGAGTGTCCTTATGATTATTACAGGCAATAGCCAATCTGTCCTTCAACAATTCTAAACGTTTAAAGGAGATATGGCCATGTCTATTATGCCAAATATGCGAGGAAACTTTGCTTACATTGGAAATGGAAGAATTACAAGTATATGTATGAAGAACATAATTACAAAGATTAGAAAGGCTGGCATGCGCAGTATTAATGACATAGAAATCAGCAACTTTGTTACCCTTGCCAATCGTCCTCAAAGTTGGAGTTTCCTGAATGATGCAACAATCTATA
The DNA here is from genome assembly GCA_035079005.1 of Fraxinus americana. Classification (NCBI taxonomy): domain Eukaryota; kingdom Viridiplantae; phylum Streptophyta; class Magnoliopsida; order Lamiales; family Oleaceae; genus Fraxinus; species Fraxinus americana. Next base: position 14,860,107 of record CM068713.1, on the reverse strand, counting down.
AGAAATGTGACTTGAAAAGAGGAATGGTGTGTTAAAGATGTAATAGATAACAGGTTAAAGTGAAATTGTGGAATAAAGAGAACATCATGTAATGTCAATGAAGGACTGATGATAACAGATCCAGAGAATTTAACCTGTATACGAGAGTTGTTAGGAAGAGTGACGAAAGAGTTTGAGATAGGAACTAATTTGTGAAATAAAGATTGAACAAAACAAACATGGTTTGTAGCACCTGAATCGATTATCCAATGGCGGGAGGAGTGAATGATAGGGTGACTAAGAACAGATACCTGATGTGTTGATCAAGTTCACATCACCTCCCGTGTCAGTTTTAGCAGCTGTTAAATGAGAGTTCAGCATGGCCAACAAGTGTTGATACTGATTTGGATTCAAAGTTTGCAAAAAACCATCAACATTGCCTTGATGATCTTAGATCTGATTTGTTGTAGCAGCAACAATTGGATTTAAGGAACTTGCCTTCTGCCTTAGTTTATATCCAGGAGGGTAACCATGAAGTTTGTAACATTTATCAATTGTGTGACCAGTTATTCACAATATTTGCAGACAGGGCGATCCTTTTTCCGAGTCCTTCCAAAGTGTTGGCTAGTATTGAATCGATTGCTCTCATTTTTTACAGAGAAAGCCATTAGAATGTGTGAAGCTTCTGATGGTCCTGTAATCATGCTCCTCTGATGTTCCTCTTGGGATACTAGAGCAAACACCTTATTGATAGGCTGTATTGGATCCATTAGCAGTATCTGGTTTCTAGTCTGAGCAAAAGAGTCATGAAACCCCATCAGAAAAGACATTACATACTTAGTCTGATAATGCTCTTCTAAAGCCTTAGGTGCTGTTCTCTTCGTATTTTAGTTTTGTGTTTTAAGTTTTGAAATCATTTTGTATTTTGTGTTTTGAGTGTCCATTTTGAGATTATTGAAAACGCGTTCTTTTTGTCATTTTTTAAAATATTTCTCAAAACTTTCGTCCAAAACTTGTTCACATTGTTTTCAATTTTCCCATTTTCCAACAATCGGAAAACTCCCCCTCCAGAGCCACTGCTTCTACCCCCATAAACCGACCACCACCCACCAACTAGCCACCAGATCCTGGCATCATTCGAACCCCCTGACCTCCCTCTACAACGTCTACCGATTAATTGATGGAAAATCATCCGGAATCAACAAGAAAAGCCTCGGCATCGCTCACTGTTTCGACCCATAAACACGGCCACCAGCCACCTTTCCGATCGTGGACCACCACCAATCCACTCCTCTCAACAAGGCGCATCCAATACTACCATGGGTCACCTTCGATTTTCTCCAGAACCGACAGAAGCTGTGTGTGCCGATTCAGATTTTTAGGATATTTTTGATCGATTTTGGTATAGAATTGAATTTTTGTTTGTGTGGTATTTCAAGAGGGGATTTAGGGCTTCACAATGGGATGTTAATTCGGCCGTTTTGGATGAGGTTGGCCGGAGTTTGGGGGTTGGAAAGTGGCGGTGGAGTGGGCTTGGCAGTAGAAAGGAGCAAGTGTTTTGGGTTGTTTGCAGTGGCTTGGCAGTGGAGAGGAGGAAGCGTTTTGGGTTGTTTTCGTGTTTTCCATTTGGTGGGCTGTTTGTGAAGAAAATGCCCAAAATTTCTTCAAAAAAAATTTCCTTGTTTTCCAAAATTTGTTTTCGAAAACGTGTAAGAGAATGCGTTTTCAACGTTTTGAAAAATCAAAAACAGAAAACGGGTGGAAAACGCCAAAGAGAACACCCCCTTAGTTCCTCCACATGTGCATTTTCCACACGAGCAATTTGGTCTGTAATTACTTAATTCTTCCCAGATTGTCTTCAATTTTGTGAAGTATGAACCTATATTGAGTTGAGCTTGGGCATGATTCATCAGATCACGCCTCAGTTGGAAGATTCTTGGCCCATTCTTCTGCTGAAACCTCTCTTTCAGATCGTTCCAAATTTCAAAAACAGATCCCGAATAGATAATACTTGCTGATATTTCCTTAGAAACAGAATTAAGTATCCAGGAGATGACAATGTTGTTGTTTCTAGTCCAAGCATGGATGAGATTGTTATTACCTTCAGGTGTTGGAATAGATCCATCAATGAACCCTAATTTGTTCTTCACAGACAAAGCTATCACCATGCTTCTACTCCAGGATGCATAGTTTTCGCCGATCAGTGGCTGTGAAACAAGGGTTAAACCTGGACTGTCTGAATGGTGGAGGTAATATGGACTTAATCCATCATCGATGATGTTATTGCTTCCTGAAGAAGCTGAATTATCCGGCAACACCGAATCATTTGTCACCATGAAGACTCAGAATTGAAAATCGAGATTAAAGAAGTTCGCACAATCAGAAAAAAACCGATCGATGAATCAAAAGTAGATCTATGATAGATCGATGAATTAGTGGATTCAATCTCTGAAAATTAGGAAATCAAAAAAAAAAAATTACTCTGATACCATGTTAGGAATATTGAATCTAACTCCACCTAATAAAACCGGTTTATTAGGGGAGGATTTCCCTCATCTTATTATATGAATCATTTATATTTTTCCAAACAATGTGAGATTCTAATACGCTCCCTCACGTACAGCATGGACCATGCCAAACAACTGTGAGCAAATCGATATTGGGTGGCACCCAACATTGCATAATTGGGTCTAATTTTGATACCATGTTGAATTTAGAGAGAGAGAGAAGGCGGGAAAATGTAAAATTTGATATTGAGTTTGTTAATCTCCTTATCTTACAAAACAGCCCCAAGTGTATAAGTAATAGAAAAACTAGAAACATAAAAAGCGGGAAAAAGGGACAGCTTGGCGCTTGCACCTAGCTGTGAGATGAAAATATCTAGATAAAAATATCTAGATAAAAATATCTACTATCTAATACTCTAGTAGGCCCTTTACATAACAAAAATGAGTCAATTTGCTGAAAGAAGAAAAACAAATCAAACTTTTTTCTCCCGTCTTTTGGGTCATTTTTTGGCTTGACCTAATTCTTGCCTTACTGTTTTGTCATTTGTTCATCTTGTGATCACCAAGTAAGACGCTGTGAATTGTTCATTTTTACAGCATTTCAAACCCAGCCCAGACAGGAGTGTTTAAAGAGTTTGGATCTCTAAGTTTGTTTTACTTCCTGGTTGGATTCCCTTTGACTTTTCACTTTATTTAGTGTGGAATTAAAGTGTATTCTTTTAGGAATTAAATTGTTTATGAGTGACGAGATTGCTAATATGGCTCATTTGGCTTATTCTGAATCAATGTCTGAAAGCTCACAGCATGGTCAAGGTGTGCAATTTGTGCCATTTAAGACCTCTACAGGTTCACTGAGGGTGTTGTTGTTGCATGGGAATTTGAATGTATGGGTGAAAGAAGCCAAAAACCTGCCAAATATGGATTTATTCCACAAGAATTTAGGTGACATATTTGGAGGATTTCCTGCAAGCTTTAGCAGTAAAACAGAAGGGAACCCATCTAAGAATACAAGTGATCCTTATGTCACAATTTCAGTAGCTGGTGCTGTAATTGGTAGGACTTTTGTGATTAGTAACACTGAAAATCCTGTTTGGATGCAGCATTTTTATGTTCCGGTTGCACATTATGCTGCAGAAGTGCACTTTGTGGTCAAAGACAACGATGTTGTGGGCTCACAGATTATGGGGGCTGTTGGAATCCCTGTGGAGCAGATAATCTCAGGTGATAGAGTTGAGAGTACTTTTCCGGTACTTAATGGAAGTGGGAAGCCATGTAAAGCAGGGGCTGTTTTGAGCCTGTCCATTCAGTATACTCCAATGGAGAAAGTACCCCTCTATCATGGTGGGGTAGGATCAGATCTTGGGTATCAGGGCGTGCCTGGTACATATTTTCCTCTTAGGAGAGGAGGAAAGGTAAAACTTTATCAAGATGCACATGTGCATGATGATTCCCTTCCAAAGTTGTTGCTGGCGAATGACACATTGTATCAGCATGGACATTGCTGGCGTGATATTTACGATGCAATTAGTCAGGCTCGTCATTTGGTTTACATTACAGGTTGGTCTGTTTACCACCTAGTTCAACTAGTTAGGGATGATCCAAATGCAACTCATAGCACTTTGGGAGAGATCCTGAAAGTCAAGTCTCAAGAAGGTGTGAGGGTCTTGCTCCTTGTATGGGATGATCCTACTTCTAGGAGTATTTTAGGGTATAAATCGGTAAGAAGCAACTGTTATAGTTTTCTTTCTGTTAAATTGATTGAATATATGACATGTTATAGTTCTAGATTACTTCTCATAAATAGAGAAGATGGTGTTTCCCTTTTCCGAATGATCTATGCATAAAACCTTTAGCCATAGAACTCAAGTGCAGTGATATCGTTTTAAATGCAACTTGGACTTAAAATGAGCGTTCAGGTTTGATCAAATAAGGAATTACTCAATTTTCATTTGCATTTCTATATAGATGTGGTTATCTTTGAGCTTAATCCTATAAACATGCAGCATAATTAAGATTTGCTTTCTGGTAATCATCTGCAGGCTGTCTGTGTTGAAGGGTATTTGTGATACATATATATCTAAGAGAATGTTTGGGAAGTGTTTATGAAACAGTTTAAATTATAAATAAATAAATAGAAAGAGTGGTGGATAAGTGGGTAGAGGGTCCCTCAAAATGTGTGGAAAAAAAGTGGTTTGAGTGTTTATAAACAATTTATAAATATGAGCCAAACATAGGCTATATTAACAGCAAAGTGGTTTTGCTATATTGATGCATATAAGACAACTTAAGAACTTAATGAAATTGAGTGTCGTGCAAAAATAGGTTTTTTTTTTTAAATGTTGCTTATTCAATCTTTAGTGCAATCTGAAGGCAGACTGATTGGCACCTGGAGAGGGTGATAGATTTGTAACATATTTGTTCAATTACTATAGCATTTTTGTTCAGCAGCTATATCATCTTAATTTATTCTTGTTCTGACTTTATCATATTCTATGACATTCAGGATGGGGTAATGGGCACGGGCGATGAAGAAACTAGACTCTTTTTTAAGCATTCATCGGTGCAAGTGCTGCTATGTCCACGATCTGCTCAGAAAGGCAGCTGGGCAAAACAGCAGGTTGGCTGTTCTTTTATATTCTCTTTGCAAATACAAGACATGATTCTAATAATTTATTTTCTGAAAAATGCCCTTAGTCTCTCAATTCGTTGACATTTCCTTAATGTTCAAATCCCAGAAAATAAAATGGCAGCTAGAAGAGTGTTTCTGAAAATGTATATATGTGTGTGGGGGTGGGTGGGTGTGAATGTGCATGTTTATTTGGGAATACAAGTTACAATTGGTCAGTTGAGTGATTATTTGAGATTAGAAATCACTCTGAAAGGCAGCCCTTCCTTTGACTAAGCTTGAGGTTGGGTCCTTAAATCACATTACTGGGGCATCAAAATGCATGAATATTTCAATTATCTGTTCTATGTAATGGCGGAGCTGTAGCACATGTATCTGTAACCTTATGCTGAATGTCAACCTTCTCCTATGGAAGCATGAGGTTAGATCTGCTCTCTTCTCGAGGATGTATTTTGCCGAATTCAAGGCAAATGCAATTATTTGCTTGAAAGTGCTAAGAATTCTTTGGATAATATTCTGTTTTCTTGAGTTATGCATCCTATCGTTCTCTTCTTGGTGTTTTATGTTACTGAATATAATAAGCCCCTTAAAGAATTTTATTTATTTTTTCCTGTCAGGAAACTGGAACAATCTATACTCATCATCAGAAAAGTGTCATAGTAGATGCTGATGCAGGTAACTTCAGGAGAAAGATCATTGCATTTGTTGGAGGCCTTGACTTGTGCAAGGGGCGCTTTGATACTCCGCAGCACCCAATTTTCTGTACGCTAGAAACTGTTCACAAAGAGGATTATCATAATCCCAATTTTACGGTATTTTTTCGTATTACATCTTTATATTTTTCTGCATTTCCCTTCTAGTTATAATTTTTCCAAACATGTACACCAGTTTGGTTAATACATAAAAGTAAGCTAATATTTTCATCATGTTACTTCTCACTGTCTTTCCTCTTATGCCTATCACGTTTTAAGTAAACAGGGCCCTGCAGTTGGTTGTCCAAGAGAACCATGGCATGATTTACACTGTAATATCGATGGTCCAGCTGCATATGATGTCCTAACAAATTTTGAGGAGCGTTGGTTAAAGGCTTCAAAACGTCATGGGATTCAGAAGATGAAAGCTTCCCATGATGATGCTTTGCTTAAGCTTGAAAGGATTCCTGACATATTAGGAATAGAGGAGACTGCCTGCCTACAAGAAGATGATCAAGAAGTCTGGCATGTCCAGGTATGATCGATTGTACTTTCATTTTCTTTTTAGTCCAATTTTTTGAACTAATTTTGTTAAATTTGATAGGTTTTTCGCTCAATAGACTCGAACTCTGTTAAAGGTTTCCCCAAAGATCCAAAAGAAGCTACAAACAGGGTGAAGTAACGTTTGACCGTAATCTTTTATTATCCCTCAGGATAGAGCATGTTTGGTTGAGCTTAAAACAAACTAAAGTTACTTTTGTTTCTATGCAAGTTTGGATAAGTTACCTTTTCTTAATTTTAAGAGCAATAAGTTATTCTATCAGTAACTCACTTTCATACAAGTAATCTATTTTCCGGTTATGATCATTAATTTTTTTATTTTTTATTTTGAACTTAGTTAAAATTTTAAGCTTAGCCAAACATGCTATAGTCTCGATTATCTGAGCTAATATCTCGTCTACATTTCAATAGAACCTGGTATGTGGGAAGAATGTACTAATAGACATGAGCATACATTCAGCATATGTAAAGGCAATTCGTGCAGCCCAGCATTTCATTTACATCGAAAACCAGTACTTCCTTGGGTCATCATACAATTGGAATAATTACAAAGACTTGGGTGAGGAACTCTAATCTTTTGTAATAAACTGGAAAGGATTGAATATAATTATTTCCTTAGCAAAATATTTATATTTATCAACTTAGAACCAAAGAATCACTAAATAGCTGTTGCAAAGGTTGGGCTTCGTTTTCTCTTGTTTACTCATAGATCAAGAACACAAGACGAAGGTTACGTGAACTTCTTATTAATTGCAGGTGCAAACAATTTAATACCAATGGAAATTGCTCTAAAAATTGTGAATAAAATTAGAGCAAAGGAGAGGTTTTCAGTATACATTGTTGTCCCAATGTGGCCAGAGGGTGTTCCTACCAGTACTCCCACTCAAAGGATTCTCTTTTGGCAGGTAGATTCTAACTACCGCTGAAAGTAATAGAATTTGCTAACCTATTCTTTTTCATGAAATGATAACCATTTATATTCGCCTCTTAAGAAGGTTCAGTTCAAGTTCAGCTGAAGAATTTTTTATTTTGTTTTATTTTTTTGATAAGTCGTTTGTTGAACTAAATTGTCATATCATGGAATGAGGACCTGATTCAAACTTTTGTATGAGACTCCTACTTTTACATCAAGATCACAAGTGTGTGTGGAAATACAGTTACAAACTTGTGCATAAATCTGCCTTTTGAATTTTATTTCAATGAACCTACAGTTCCCTTTTTGCTAATCTTGGAAACGGTTAGAAACTCATTTTTGTTATCTGCGGACAAGAAGAGAGCAAAAAATAATTTGTTTGACTTAATAGAACATGTTGAACAATTTTATGTATTAACGTCTGTGGAATATTTCCTAAAATTTGATTTTCGAAGTTTACACTTGTCAAACTGAAGTGCCTTTTCATGTCTCCACCCGTTTCCAGGATGTCCATTGCAGAAATCTGCTATTTTATCGCTCATATGCCAAGTATTTATATGTCATGCTACAATATGAAATTCTTTGGAATAAAGAACAATTGTGCTCTACTTTTGTTGTCGTTTCTTCTTTTTCTTTTCTTTTTAATTTTGAGGAACATGCTTCTCAAATGGCTTTTTCTCATCGTGGAACTGAAATGATCAAATTCCTGCCTTCATTTTCCTTGGTATTTTTAACTGATTGGTAGTTTTTCTTTTATGTATTTCTGTTGGCGTTAACTTAAGTGAAATATTTTCATGTCCACAGCATAATACAATGCAAATGATGTATGAAACCATATACAAGGCTTTAGTAGAGGTAGGGCTTGAGAATGAGTATGAACCTCAAGATTATTTGAATTTCTTTTGCCTTGGGAATCGTGAGGCTCAAGACATTGGAAGCTCAGATGTTGAAAGTTCTGGAGGAAACGCACCACAAGTACAACTCTCTCGACTACTTCTGAAGTTTCATTTTATATGTCTCATAGAAAAACCTTCTGTTAACATGTTTCATTACATAGGCACTAACTCGAAAAAACCAACGATTCATGATTTATGTCCATTCGAAAGGAATGATAGTGGATGATGAGTACGTCCTAATGGGATCGGCAAACATTAATCAACGTTCTCTGGAAGGAACGAGAGACACTGAAATTGCAATGGGTGCATATCAACCTCACTATTCATGGATGAGTAAGCATATGAATCCACATGGTCAGGTATGTTTGATCGTATCAGCTATGGCATTTTGCATTGCTTTGTGATTAGGCCATAAATTTTATTGAGCGGGTTTCAAATTTGAATAAAGAAAAGTAGATTGATCTTTGTCCATGAATCACAATTAAAAATGCATGTCAAATTGATCTAGAAATAGAGGGGGAAAATAATTAAAATTGCATATAATTTTCTCTCTTGAATCGCAAGGAAGAAAACAAACGATCAAAAATCCTAGGATCATGGTCACATCTATCCATATTAACATGCACTTTTTTGGTACTGATAAGGCTTCCTTCATTCGAAGTAAGGCCACTTTGATGTTCTCAAGGTGATATTATTGGAATTCCCCTATTGAAGGGGTTATGACATAATTTTTAAGCGCCTCTTTAAATGTTTCTAAATAAAAAAGTATGACAGATAAGTTGTTCAGTACATAATTTAAGTAAATAGCTTGTCTTCTTCTCTAATAAATTAGTTTTTAGATGGGGTAGTTCAACATGAAATAAGAACAGGCACGGTGTAACGCCCCGAGTTCCGTGAACCCGAAGTGCCACATCATCCTCATTTGTCTTGAATTAACTAAAAAGATTTGCAGAAATAACTAAATTTTAAACATCACATTTATAATTGTAAAACCTCGTCGGCAACAAAACTCATTCGATTAACTTAAGAAAAGTGATTAAACTTTAAATCTCAAGTTTTTGAAATAACTGAAATGACAAAGTGCGTTAATAATGTTCAAATACGTAAATTCGAAAGTAAATAATTTCATCTATTAAATCGTTGCCACAACTGCCCATTAAACCCGACCGTCTCCAAAATCTACAAATGTTGTTAAAATAATGGAATGAGTATTTCGAATAAATACTCAGTAGACTCATCACCAATAATTTATTTACAAAATAATTGAACACGTAATCATGCAATTTATACCGTGACATCATCATCATCATATGCTCATTTTCTTTAAAAATCATAGGCTCTTTAAAATCGTAGGAGGTAAGTAGTCTCGTCTCATGCATTTAAGCACATAAGTTATGCATAACATTCTCATCTTATCTCATAAGAGATACTCGTCTCTTCTCATGCATCAAAGCATATAAGTTATGACAAGCATAACAATATCATATATCTCATAAGAAATATTCTCATCTTATGTATTAAAGTATATAAATCACGTAGGTTCACATAATACATATAATTTAAACTAATTAATAGTGGCGAATCTAGCTCAATTTATCCCGAGTCACGTGAAAAATGGAGCGGGAAGTAACCTCAATCTCATAATCGTCCGTATGTTTCGTCTAGTCAAAATAGAAAATAAGTTTTGAATTAGTATTCCGAAAATTTATAGTTTTAAAATGATAAAATAAAATTTAGGGACTTAATTGGAAATTTATTGAAACTGAAATTGAAAAGTTTAAGGATTGAAAATAGACTTTTCAAAATTAGTGGGCTAACTGTGGGAAACAAGATCTCCAGGGACCGATTTACTAATCACAGAAACTTTGGGGCTGAAATAAATAACTTAAAATAATAAAAATAAAGTTCAGGGGCTTAAGGGGTGAATTTCTAAAAATCAAATTATAAAATAAATTATATATTTATCACCCTCTTCTCTCTCTCAAATCGATTAACACGAGCAGAGAGAGATAGAGCAGCGACGGGGGAAGTGGCTCTGCCCCTTCCTCCGGTTCGACCGCCAGCGAAGCGGCCTTAGCGCCACCGTCATGTGGTGGCGTCAGGGTGTGGGTGGAGGCTAGCTGGGAGGATTGTTTGGTGTACTTTCCGAAAGAAAACGAGGCTTGGAGGTTCGAACTCTTAGGTTTTTCTCTTTTTTTTTTTTTTTGGTGGCGATCAAGCTGGAAATGGGTTAGGGAGTGAGGTAAGTTAATGGGTTATGCTTTTTTCTTGGTTTTGTGGTTGATTGGGTGTCGATTTTGGGGGTGAAAATGGCTGTCGATTGGGTTGTAGGCGGCGGCTACGGTGGGGGTGCTTTGTGATGGTGGAGTTGGTGTGGTGATTCGACCGTGGGAGGGGTGGCTGCAGCTTGTTCGAATGTTGCAGCCTATGTGTCTTTGCAGTTGAGTTTGAGGTTGGGTTGAAGGGTTCGAATTTGTGGAATCAACAGGTTGATGCTAGGAATTGATGTTCTAGCATCATCGAGGGTTTCCAAATTTTGAGAGATGGTTGTTAGTGCTAAAAATTGATTTTAGCCTCAACGTGAGTTTCCCAGTAGCTGAATTGGGGAGATGGAATTTTTCTTACCAGATTTCTCGGCTGCATGAATAGTGGAGTAGGGAGGGGAGGGGAGGAAATGAGTGTTATATGAACAGTAGAATTTTAGGGCACAAAATTCTAGGAGTTAAATGAGCCAAGAATTTGGGCTGTAAGAATTTTTCCTAATTGGGCTTAAGTGAATTGGGCTAAATAGTCCAGATTCGGACTATTAAAATTTTGGACCCTAAATAAAACATTGTACTTATAATTATTAAATTTGGATTTAAAATAATAAGAAATTCGATACTTTAAAAATATTCGGGATTGAACTTGATTTGAATGGATTTAAATTGGTTTTACAACGGCTAGACGAACACGTTTTCAATTTAAAATTTGGGGTTAAAACTTAGCGACACGTTTCTAAAAAAAAAAAAAAAAATTTATATTATTTAAAATTTCTCGATCGCTACACACGGTCTTCAGTTCAAGCATCACCACCACCCATGTATAAAAAGTTGTGCACATATTAGGCCTTGAATGAAAACATAAATCCGATTTATTATGGAATGATGGAGTATGTTGAAGACAATTTAAATATATAAATTGTCTCCTCTCTAACAATTTAAACTTTTAAATGAGCTGCTTCAATTTTAGTTGATGTAAAAATTAAAATCTCTCTCGTTTCCTGAATTTGTTTATACATTATCACTCTTGTATTACCTGATTAATTTTAGACATCTATATTCTGTTGTTTCAATTCATTTTGGACAAATTTATCTTAATTGGACATGATTGGATATATGACATAATTCCAACATGCAGATCTATGGATATCGGATGTCGCTCTGGGCAGAGCACACGGGAACTCTCGATGCGTGTTTTGAGCAACCAGAGAGTCTCGAATGCGTGAGACGTATAAGATCAATGGGAGAGCAGAACTGGAAACAATTTGCAGCTGATGAAATAAGTGAAATGAAAGGTCACCTACTCAAATATCCAGTTGAAGTTGATCGTATGGGTAAAGTGAAGCCTCTTCCTGGATGTGAAACCTTTCCAGACATGGGTGGAAAAATAGTTGGAACTTTTACTGTCGTTCAAGAAAATCTCACAATTTGAGATCATCGTCGGCCAATGAGTATGACATGATGTGAAAGGATGGATTCTTTCACTCTTGATGGAGTGGCCTTGCTCTTCGCCTCTTCCCTTTCTATGGAAGACCCCTATAAGTGAAGAGTAGCTGTACTATCTCCTCTGACACAGATATAGCGATGGATATGCACCATTAATTTTTCTTTGTAATTTCGTGAAGTTTTGAAGGAACCATATTTTGTAGTTTTGATGATATAACCGATGTGTCATACACTGCAATTAAATATTTTTATCATGTTTCAATGAGAAACTATGCAACCATTTTCATGCATCATTATCTCGTGAAACAAATTAAATTTACTTTTAAGAAACATTTTAACTGTAATTGATTTTGTTTAGTTTTAAGTACCTAACAGCCACAGGAAGGATGACGAAGGGCCAGTTGACACAGCAAGCTAGAGCTATGAAACTGTCCCTTTCTCATTTAACTCGTTGGACTATGAATAAGATATTTGGACGTCAGCTTGAAGGGAACAATTCCCTTCTGTCTAGGTTACCTGTAGCAGAGCCAGATTTAGGCGTTTTAGGGCTTTTGAAGGGGACCTAAGAGAAATTGATCATGAGACTGCCTGTTGAATGTCTGATGGCACCTTGCTTTGACCCGAGCTATGCAACAACGAGATCCCCCTTGATCCTTGCCGGATGTGCTTGACGGTCCCCCATAATACGCTCACTTGGGGACTTCTTACTCCAGCTGTTCCAAGAGTATTTGCTAGTTTAACCAAATCTAGTACTCCCTGTTCTACTCATCACCATCATCAATTGTTTGATCAGGAAAAATTTCCATGCAATTGAAAACTTGATCGAACGAGCTCGAATTGACGTAAACAAAAGCCTACACACGCTAATTGAACACGATAGTCAATAGTTCTCACTCTATTAATGTCACTATAGTAACTACAAACTTGCTAGATCGGACTAAAAGCAAACTTGTTTCTATTCAAAGAAACCAACAAAAAGGAAATAGACCATCTTAGCAACTGGAACTATTGTTTTAGCCCTTGTTTGACAACCATTTTTTGAGGAAAACAGAGTTTTAAATAGATTTTTAAGAGTGGTTAAAAAATAGGAAAAAAAAATTTGGGTTTACGTGTAGAATATTGTATTATGTGAATATGTGATTGAAAATGAATATGTAGAAAAAAAGCGTTTAAAAATAATGATTGTCAAATAAGGGCTTAAGGTACTCTCAGAATAGATCCAATGGAGACCAGATGACACATAACCAGAGTACCCCTTAGTCACTACGGATGCCCCTGTGATGCGTCTATTTATCCAGCACTTCGCTTAAATGGAATCGAGTGTGAATTGCTGAAGAAGTTTTGATAGCTATGTGATGACAGGAAATGCATGACAACTTCCAAGGTTCCTCAAATCAATTTCATTAGGATGATGGAATACAACCATGATATCTCAAATTCTCGTTTTTAAGAGAGTAAAATAAAATAACTTTTATTTAAATTACAGTAAAATTATCTGCCAAAGAAACTAGATATAAATATTAAACAAATATCGAAACATCGTTATTCTTCTATGTGCTAACAGCTAAGCTCAAGCCGATTTCATGGCATCCTCCCATTATAATCAGACTATATTTAGTGAGAGTTGGCGATTGAGCCATTCTCATAACCTTTCTTGGCATAGAATCTTCGATACATTGAGTCGACTTCTGTCAGATAGTACGTGCCGGGAGCTAGAAGGCTACAGTCCTTGCTCGTGACAAAGTCCTTTGCCCCGTACCTATGCTCCATCAACTTCATTGTTTCGACAAATTTTTCTGGAGGGAACTGCAGAAAAGATCATTTACCATGAGTCTGTCTACCACGAATAGAAAGAACTAGCATGTTTGGACAACTTTTTTCTTACTTGAGTAAAAAAAGTTAAATTTTAGAAAAAGTAACTCTTACCCATTGGCAAAATGAGTTGCATATTTCCAACTTTGACCAATAAAAAATTGCTTGTTTTAGAACTTCGAGTAAATTTACTTAATGTAGCTTTTTAAGCTGAGCCAAACATGCTCCTCAAATCCAGTCACGAGTAATTTAATTCATAGTTTTGTGAGTAGAATCCAACTATCAGGTGAAGTTAATTGAACAAACAGTGGAATACCTCATTCCTTGACTTCAACTTCTCTGAAACATTCATGACGGTTTTAATGTTTGACAAGCTGAAAGGATGTTGACCCTCGTTAAGACGAAGTGAAAATATTGTTGCAGACAAACCACTGCCATAGGAGAATAATATCACCCTCTGTCCAGCCTGAAGAAAGAAATTATATTCAAAAATTAGCAACATTTACGTTGACTAAGCCGAACATTCAAAAAAGAAAAAGTAATGAGCTTTACCAGTGTGCTATTTTTATTGTGGAGGAGGGATGCAAATGCAGCATACATTGATGCTGTGTACATGTTCCCAACTTGCTTTGGAATTAGAGTCGATGGCTGCACCTTTGTATCATAAAATGCCTTCGCGACTTGCTGGGATGCCTGTAGATCTATTAAAATAAGCTCAAAGGTGTCCGTACTGTGGCATAAATAATTCTCAAAAACAAATGTCTAACTCTAGTTACTGACTGAGCGAATATCAAAAATAGGATGATAATGCAAGAAAAGCTCATTTTAAGGGATTAATACCTTCTCAAGATCACGACTTTGGTAGCTTTCATTGACAGTTAAAGATGAGAATGGGGCCAGCTTTTCTTTAGCAGCCGCATCAATGGAGCTACGAAAATATAAAAGAAGAAACGATTACTCACGGAACCCTATTAAGTGCATGTTTGGTATGCAAGGACATGACTGGACAATGTAAAAAAACAGGTTTTAGAGCTTTTTACTTCTTCAATGCTTGTTTGGATACAGTTGAAGTTGCAGAAATTATAATGTGATAGAAATGAGTGGTGGATAAGTGGGTAGTAGTAGCTTGTTGGTCCCATGTTAAAATTAATGTTTGACTTTGACAATTAAATTATAAGGACATTAGAATGTTTCCCAAGCATGCACTTAATATTGTCGAGTGCTATCCAATCCTTAATGTCAAAACATACCTAAAAAAGTACTAGGGCATCTCTAAGATAAAGTGAATATCTACCTGGCGTTTCTCAAAAAATCATTGAACAACAGACGGGCAAAGCTCTTTTGTACAAGCTGTATTCGAAGTAAGATGTTAGCATAAATTAATTTCAATCGATCAATTATTTTAAGCAGAGCTACAAAATGACTTCATCTGACATCATAATGTGCCCCACTAATTACCTTGTTATAAGGAGAATGAAATACAAAGTAGTCAGCATCAGATACTGAAAACTGGTTGCCCTCCAATTTTTCATACCTATTACATACAAAATGTTTAGAAACCTGGAAACAGCAACGACCTGAAGGATTAAATATAGAGAGACAAAACAGTGTTTCAGCAGGAATTTACTTGGTACAGAAGCTTTTGTAACAAGAATCTAGAGCCAAGAGATAACAAGTCTGAGAAAGCTTGCCATCAACAACCTACAAAAACAGTTCCAATTGTATGAGACCCAAAAAGAATTGGAATACAACAAAGAAAATTCACAGTAGCATAAAACATCCTAAAGACCAATCACAAGTTATTCACGTGTGAAGCATGATAATAGATGAAAGTAGAAGGGGGTTAAACGAAGGATTACTGGATATTCACTGGCAAGATTCGGCTTGTAGAAATCGTAGACATGAGCCATATGACTTGCTCTGAGCTTGCTTTCAAATACAATAGGAGCATTAGGCCCTATTAGCATGGCAATAGCAGCAGCTCCTCCAGTAGGCCTAGCAGGTCCTTCTGCGTAGACCTGTTAAAAGAATCTTGCCGGTAAGGGAATCAAACATAAACACAATTGACACATAGGCCATATTTGCTATGCAACACTAGACATGATAGTGCAGTATAATGAAAAATATTTTAGCTTCGTTTTTTGTTAATATTGTCTAGTATTCTCCAATTCACCGTTGCAAACATGAAAATAGTCGATCTAAATTTACTAGTATATTCTACAAGGCAAAAAGTAAAAATAAAAATAATCCACCCAGCAGAGAAGAAGTGGACTACAAAAGGAACCTCAATCAATAATTTAAAACAATAAATTTCAGCACGGGTTATGTAAAACACAATTCAAGCTTTTCCAAAGAGAGAAAAGATTGTTTGCCTCTAGTGTGCCAAGTAATTGAATTATGATGATGACGATGGTCATACCGCACTATCTGTGCAGACAACCAGTCCATAGCGTCCATCCCACGAATTACTTTCTACCCAGTTGACACAGTTGAATAATGCTGCGGTTCCCCCGTAGCATGCGTTTGTTGAGTCAACACCTTCTATGTCGGTATTTCCATGTTTCTGGTTGTTAACATAGAGAAAGAACAGGATAAATTTTTACGACAAATCAAATATGAAAAATCAGCCAAGAAATATGGTGACGTCAAAAAAATGCTGCAGATATCTGTGTTCACACATATATGCCTCACCATAAATGTTTGGGTAATCTTAAATTATACTTGCACAAGTAAATAAGTGAGTTCTAAAATAAATAAATTTTATTGATCAAAATTAGAAATAAGTTGAGCTAAGAGTTACGTTTAAAATAAGTAACTTTTCCTACTTATATTTTAAACATGTTTGGAAACTATAATAGACCTAATTTTGACTATCCTAATAATAGCTAATTGAATATAATGAATCTAATAAAGCCTAACTAAATATACGCCACCTAACCATGACCGTCATAAAGATTTTCCAAACTTGATTTCTTTCACAATATATTTTAATATGATTCCAGTCAGTACATTCGATCCCCTTTAAAAAAATCTTGTCCTCGATGCTCAAAATCTGAAAATGTAAATTATAATTATTAATTATCGGATGATCTCCTTAAGAAGAAACTTTTACCATGTTTAAAGCTTAGTCGAACATGCTGAGTTGCTAATCAAGAACCTCTTTTTTAATTGTGACTGAAGCAAAGCACACAATGAATGGTTTCATACTTGAACCCAGAAACCGAAGTGATGTATACACACTGCTTAAGTTAGCTTTATCAAATTTCCCATAAATTAAGCCTTTCCTAAAACATGATTGGTGTGATTGTGCTTCTAAAAGCAATTCCTAGAGTAAAACAGACTGTGAGACTCATAATTTCGAACATCCATACTCCAAAGAACATGTTTCCATGATTCGTGGTTGACCACAAAACAGCTGACAACAGAAATTATGCACCTGTTTCGAAAAAGCCAGATCAAATACCTCAAAGATTGGCATCAAGAATGTCTTGATGGATTTGCTCTTGTCTAGAACAGTCTCACTTCCAACTTCCAGACGACCAATCTGTTTTGGGTCAACCCCATACTTCTCAAGAAGTGAAGTGACAGCTGTCATACTGAACAAATAGTTTACCAATGCTAGGATACATATTAAAAAAACATTGGTCTATGGATCAAAATAGTACATTAATCAAAACTTTTCATTTGAGTTTCTTTTAAAGAGGTGTCTAGGACTGCAGCAAAATTTTAAACTGGCCGAATATTGCCTTCAAGGAGCTCATGAAACATGCCAGTCTGTTTCTGAAAACAAAACCCCATACCATGTGAAACGCGTAACATTTCTTTATTCTGCTCCTTTTCAAAATCTTGGTTTGAAAGGACATTTCATAAAATAGAAAACTACTTGCAAAAACTGAAAAGCAGCCCATATTCATACAGTGGTATGTAAAACAAAGGTATGTATACGGAGCATGTATACTTAGATAACAGATCATCATTCCGATATAAGATTGGTAGAATATCCAAGAAAAGAACAAAATTCTCAGAATGATTCTTATTTTTCGGAACTGTGAAAAGGTTTTTCTTCATTTTCAATGGGGTCCTTTTAAAAGAAGAAGAGTTTATGTTGTTTTTAACAGTCAACTTACACTGTAAATTTCAGGCAGTAAACTCAAAATTTAACAGTTCTGTGATTTAAGTGGTTAAATTCAGATTGTGATAAAGCCAAAAGACTTCACCCCAAAGAACGGGAGATTTTGTAACATTTCAAATTTCCTGTACTTCTAATAAGTTGTTTAATAGTTGGAACATTGTATCATTCGAGCACGAGTAAAAATTATCAAACACAATAAATGAAAGCAAAAACTAGTCTACCATTACAACTATATGCAATTTTTTGATAAAAAGTTATAATCATCTCATTTCGACTGAGTACCTCATTGAAATGACATCTTCAACTTCATCACAAAATGCCATGCAATCTTGTCCAAGCCCAATAGTGTATTTCCCTTTGCTTGCTCCATCATGAGCCTCCAGCACTTCCTGTAGAACATATGGATTTTTAATTTAAAAAATGAAATAATTATACCTATTTAAAGTATAAATGCAACAGTAATAACTGTAACATATAAAACAGCTACTCATATTACCAATAAATAATTAAAGGGCACCAACCCCCTCTCAAAATAGTCAAAATTGAAATAAAGACAAAGAAATTCTATTAAATGAAGCTGAAAAATGAAATCTTTAAATTAAAAATGCACAATATCTTGAAAATCATGTACACAGGTTGATCAAATTTTCATAAATTAAAATATTAAATCCAAAATTTGCCCAAGACACAGAAGAAGGAAAAAAAAAATCAAGAAGAGAAACCATACCTGGGTTGTGCATTCAAACATTTATATCAGTGTTTTCGATGTGTAAAACAAGATTTTACCTGCTGGATGCAAGTGGGAGGGAAGTAAATTTCCATGGCGAGAATTCCAACATTTTTTGGCTGTGAACCCATTTCTCCTTTCTTAACCTCGGGAAAAACAAAAGGGATTCCTAGGAACAAAAACAAACGAGCAGATCGAAAATAAAAAGTTGCAAAAAGAAATGAAAATATTCTCTCTTTTTTTGGGTTTGTGTGATTAAAACTAGTTCATAAAGCTAGAGCGAGAAAAGAGGGGAATGGAATGCAGGAAATTCGCAGAGGGAGAGAGAGCATGCCAAAGAATGCTGGTGTTGGTGAAGGAATGTCACATGTTATTTATAGGAAGCAATGCAAGATAGATTCCATTTCAGCCTCCTTAGGAAATGGTCAAGAAATTCAACCCCAAACCCCACAAAAAAAAGATCCATTTACTTTCCAACAATAATATTAATTTCAGTAGACTGTTGATTAGATACATTTCTTAATCAAGAAATCACTTACTGGGTTGGTGCTACATGAAAACAATTAATGAATAAGTGACTTATGAAAAATAATGAAAATGATTTATTCTATAAAAAAAGGTGTTACTTTAATTTCACAAGTGATTTTCCTATATTATTATCTATCGAGTTCTGTTCAATTCATCAGCTGTTATCTATCAGGTCCTCCGCAATTCTTCAGCTAAACACATTTCGTGAATATTTTAAGATATTTATCTTTATATATGAAGAACTTTGGGTGCGCTTGATTGCATGGTGAAGAATGGGTTGAAAGAAAATGTTTTATAGGGAAAAAATTTGCGTAGAAAATGTTTTGTAGGGAAAATGATTTCAAGTGTGTTTGATTGGTATAATTTTCCACCCGGAAAATTTTTAAAATTTTGGATCTTTTTGTTCACGTTTGACTTTATTTTACATGAAAATTGTTCATTACAATATATATATATTTTTTTACAATTGGTTATAAAATTTGTTACCATTGTCAAAAAGTTTGCTTGAAAACTATTTTTTCACCATCTTTTTATCAAAGTTTAGTGTTCGACCAAAAAGTGAAAAATGGGCGCGTGGAGAGGTAGGAGGAAAAATATTTTCCTTGAAAAATTTGTACTGTCAAACAGCACAAAAGTGAGAAAATAGAAAATATTTTTCATTTTCCATGGAAAAAAACACAATCAAATAAGTAATATACCTATTGATGTTCCTTTTTAGTAAAATTATTGAGTCTTTTTATATTTTGCATTTATAATTGTCAAGATGAATAAAATTTATTTTATTTTACCCTTATTTTGTCTACCTAATTTGTTTGGAACTTAGGAATGGTGTGGGGTCCTTAATAGTGTAGTTTAAAAAAGTCAAGTTAGCAGGAGAGTATAAAATTGACCTCCAATTTTGATTTCAAAACTTTCAACAATTTCAAGCCATCCTAATTCAAACCCTATGTAGTTGTTAAAAATTGGAATTTTTAGTAAATTTTGCCAGAGTTAATTAAGTCTATGTTTGGCCTTCATTTTTACAAAAAATCATTTTTTTTAAAAAACTCATTATGAACCACACATTTTTTCATAAAATAAATTTACATGTAAATCGAAATTTTTCCTTTGTTTCTTTTAATCGCGCAATCTTTAAAAAATCTTTATTCCAAAATATATTTTCTTAGCAAAATGGAGCTCAAACAAGGGCTAAATATGTGTTTAAATAGATAAAAAGTGAAGTGTCTAATAAAATATTTGATTAAAATTGATTGTTCAATTTGACCTGGATTTTTATCATTTTTCACTAAGCCAAGAAGAGCTTACCTAGAGGTGGGCACTTTCTAGGGGAACCGGTGGAAACAGATCGGAATCAAATATGAATAGGCTGGTTCGGCTCCAATTTCTCTACTAAATGGATCGATTTTGGGACCATACATCAATAACCGATTGGTTTGGTCCAATTCTCAGTATTGTCTTGAGAACTAACAGTGAATTCGATTTTCTCAAATTTCGCACTACATCTTTAAGCACTAGACCCCTAAATTATCTCACGTTAACTTTTCATTTCCTACATTCTTCTTCTCCCTTCTTCTAACGGGTAATCGAAATTTAAGTCTAAATAATTTTATAAATATTTTATAAATTCATAATTTAAAACACCACAATAGGAAAAATATATTTTTAGTTCAATATTTCATACGATTTCAAATTTATTGTTATTTTCAAAACGGTCGGCCATCAAGAATCACAATTCTTAAGAAATGTTAAAATAATCAGCTATTGTTATATAAATTTTTTTAAGAAATAATTTTTGATCGAGATTTTTACCGTTTATACCGTGTTTAATAGTTTATTATTTTTTCGCATTTAAAAGTTGATCTTGAGTTTTAGAATTGATTTTTGTTTGTTGCATTGTTAAATAGATTTTTTGTATTATTAAATTACAAGAATGACAAGTGGCTTCATACACTATATTTTGTCATCAACAATAGTTTAGATTTTGTATTATCCCAACTAATAATTATTAAGGGCTTGTTTGGTAACACTAAAAATTCAATTAAAATTGAAAATATAGTCGTTATTGGGTCTCATCCGTCTAATAAAAGTCAACAATAATGACTCGTTTTTCAATTTTAATCCGATTTTAATCTCTACCAAACACACACTAACCCTATTTACTTCGATATTTATTTGAGAATTTATGGTGCTTGACTGACTCTGGGAAAGATGGTAGGTATAACTTTTGACTTTCACTGCAGGTTGTTAAATCGCTCATTTTAACAATATATTTAAATAATAAAATATTCCACACGTAAATTTAAATTTTTTTCTACTTTTTAATCACACATTTTTTATAAATTTACTATTCAAAAAAAAACATTTTCAAAAAATTGGCCACCAAACAAGGACTAAAATTTGAGATTACATTCTTATTTTTGTCATTGTCCCTTTTTTTAGAACTTCATTCATGTAATATTTGACCATAAAAAGTGAATTTTTTTATGTCAAACTCAATTTAAATATGTTACTATTATATGTTTATTGAGGTTTCTCTTTAGATTTATGTCTACTTTTGGCTTGCTGAAATATTTAGATGATTAGTACGGTATTTGTCATGTTCAAGTACTTAAAGATTCGTAATGAATTATCGCTCGTTAAAACCTCTTTCTACTCGGGACTACATTCTTATATATGTCATTTCTTACTTTTTTGAATTTCAATAATGTAATATCCTACCTTAAAAAGTGAGAAGTAGAACACAATTCAAGTATGCTATTATCTCTTTGTTAAGATTTCGTATTCGAAAATCTTTGTATCTACATTTATTTCTATAAATATTAAGATGATATTTATTATGTCGTTTTTCATTTCTAAGTAATTGACGATTTGTAACGAATAGTCCCCTCATTAATATATATTCCATACAATGTCATGCTTTTCCAAATATTCTACTAAATGGATATTCCTTATAAACAATAAAAGACTATGCTACATATACGATGTACCGAATTTTTTTATGTAATTCTTTACCAACTATTCACAATAGGGGGTGGGACCACATCTTGGGATTTTTTTATGCACGTGGGCCCGCGTGCGTGTGAGAGGAGGTAAACCATTCAGTAGATTTTTTTATATACAAATATCTTTATCCAACAATAAAACTTATAATTATATTCACAATTTGGAGTGGGACTCTACCAAACCCTTGTTTCCAATGTTGAGAAGTTGAAAGAGATTCTCATATATGTATCTGTCAATGGTGACAATTTTATTCTAATTTTTAATTTGTTTGGGAAAAATAGTATTTTTTTTTTTGTACTTTTATGTGCATATCAGATTTAGCCCCTGCTTATCTACCATTTTTCAAAACATTGTTTTCTATAATAATCAATCTCCACCACACATTCAAATAATAAAATATTTTACACATAAATCGATAAAATTTCTTTCAATTTTAACCACACATTCTCCAAAAAATATTATTCATTATATCATTTTCATCACAATAATGGTAGACAAACATGCAGTTATTTATTTTAGTTGTGCACAATATTCCTATGTAGTACACTCGGGGAAAGTGGAAACATTTTTAGCCATTTTTTCTTTTATTGTTCCTAGTAAAAATGATTATATATGTATAAAAAAAAACCCAATAAGCATAATTGAGCAAGCCAAGGTCCACTCTTTTTCTCTCTCTCTTTTTCTTTCTCTCTCTCTCTCTTTTTTTTTTTTTAAATTTAAAGTCTTTGTTGACTTTGTGTGCAAGTTGATTAGGTCAGTCAGCATTGCAATTTCCACTTCTGTTCATCAGACGGCAAAAATTGACCGCCTTACGATTTCGCCATAATTGGTCAATGAACAATTTTTTTGTCAAGTAAAATGGTTAAATTCACTAGTGGTCATCCAACTCTATGCTAAGAGGGTGTTTGATGTATATTAAAATTAGATTTTAAGTTAATTGTGATAGAAATTTTTGAAATGTGTGGTTGAAAAGATATGGGATCCATGAAAGATGTGATTGATATTGATTGTTTAACTTTAAATTACATTATAATATGACACAAACAGACTCTTAGTGTCACTCAATTTGATTTTGTTTTACCATGATCACTCAATTTTATAGTTAATGTTACCATGATCACCCAATTTGATTTTCTTTCACAAAGACCAGATGATTTCATATAACATTTTAGTATAATCACTTAATTTCATATAATATTTCACCATGACCACTCAACTTCTTTTTACTATTTTCATTAACTTTAAAAGGGATAAAATGATAACTTTGCATTATATATATAAAAAAAAAATTTAAAATTTAAAATAAAAACTTATTTAAAAAAAGTTACTTAAAACAATAAAAAAAAAACTTATTTTAAAAAAAAGTTACTTAAAAAAATATAATAAAATAAATACTTATTAAAAAAATTTAAATGAAATAAAAAATTATTTAAAAAAAAGTTACTTAGAAAAATAAAATAAAAAGTTATTTTAAAAAGAATGTTCTTTAAAAGAAAAAATAAAAATTTATTTTAAAATAAACGTTTAAGTTTGTTTGTTAAAATAAGTTTTCATTTTAATTTTTTAAATTTAAAAATTTATACATATATATAAAATGTAAAGTGACCGTTTTACGCCTTTTGAAACTAATGAAAATGGGGAAAAAAGTTGAGTAGTCATGGTGAAATGTTATATGAAATTGAGTGGTCATAGTGAAACGTTATATGAAATTGAATGGTTTTGATGAAATAAAATCAAATTGGGTGACATGGTAACACTAAATATAAAGTTGAGTGGCTATGATAACACTAAATATAAAGTTGAATGATTATGATAAAATAAAATCAAATTGGGTGATCATGGTGACACCAAGTATAAAGTTGGATGGTCACTGGTGAATAATCCTCAAGTAAAATTTTAGATATTTTGTCACTTCTTAGTTGCATATTTTACACTCTTAGGTAGGTAGGTTAGACGAGACATTATTATACAGAATTATTCAATATAACTTTTTGACATATTTGACACGTTAAATTGAATAAGATTAAATATAACAATTGACAAAGTTTATCTCATGTATTTCTTCCTTATTCTTAATTTTATAGCCTATTAAATCTACCAAACATTTCTTTAGCAACAAAGTTTTTTGTCCAATGTGCATAGTGAGGAGCGACAATTTTATTGCTGGCAAGAAATCAATAAAAACTCATGACGTGACGAGTCGTTTATCACGAGTGTGGAAGCAAAAGTGAAGTGATGTGTACAATTTATGCATTCGAATGTGCTCATGTTCAACACGAAATAGATTAGTAGGTCTTTTAAAATGAAAAGCAAGTTGTCACATCTTTAGAAATGAAGGCTGATTTAGTAATTTACTACTACTCTGACAATAATATTGCATTTTTTTCTATATTTAAAATACGCCCGTGAAAGCACATTTGAATTTTTGGATCTCTATTGAACTCATCGAAAGTTTAGTTAATCGACGTCCCAGTTAAGTAATGGACGATACACTGTGCTGAGCCATGGGACATTGACATTGATGGGGCACGAGTACGACGACGTGTTGATATGACCCTCAGCTTCAATCCCCTACTAATCAATAGCTGTTTATTTTGGTGGTATTAATAAAATTTACAGCCTCGGTCCTTATTCTTTATAAAATATAGAACTCAGATCCCTAAATAATTTTTGTGGCACGCATATCCATATAATAAAAAGGCACATAGGTTCCTACTTGGGGCACTTTTGAAGGGTACTCCTATTTTACTTGTATTTAACGTTTTCAATATTTACTCATATCACTCGTTCATTCCTAACTTTCTTTTGGTCAAATCTTGTTCTTAGCGATGGTTCTGTCAAAGATTTCTATTTTCACGATTTGAATCGAGAAAAAAATACTTTGTCGCACTTTTGTACTTATTGCATTTCTATAAATAAAATGAATGAATAAGTCATTTTACGCCCTCTCAACTGACTACTTAAATGGCGGTTGTAGAAAGTACAAAAGTCATCTGGATTTTCAACCCCCAAACTGCATATTATATGGAAAAAGGTCAAAAAAAAAAAAAATGAATGGTCCCATTGATATGAATTGCCGAAAATATTTAATGGTTCCCTACCAGAGTTGAACTAAAAATTCAGCTAAATAGGCTGCATGACATGAATGTGACCGAAAGTTCTTGTCATCGACTTTTCAGTTCACATTAATAAAAGTGTACTAAATTAGATAACTATTAAATGTGAAGTAACTGCTTTGATATTTTATAGCGCAGATGCAATCGAACAATCTTTTAAGCTTTTGATTATTTTTCAATAAATAGGAAAAATAATTGACAGGAGGCTCACGGCCTCAGTGTGTGCTCGACACTGTCCAACCTAGGTGAAAACGTGTTTTATTCTTCGATAATGTCCAAATCTAGTATCACTAGAAGATGAGTTCTAGAGCTATGAATTGCAATGTGAATTGTTAATACGAACAATTGTGAAGATCTCGTTAAAGAGATGAAGCCCTGATGACAAGTATGAGCATCGTCGCACAATGACTTCACATAACCCGAGAAAGTTTTTCGTTCTTCTTAGAGATGGTCCGGTGGACATGAGGCGGGTGCACCATCATCCACTACGTCCTTGTGTATAACTAGAACTTGGCCAACATCCTTTATTATGATGCATTATTAGAGATGCATGGGATATGTCAAGATCAACTCATTTCTACAAGCATCCACTTTATGGATTTACTAGAGAATGTAAGGTCTTAGAAGGCAACTTCGTGTTGCTCATTAAGAGAGATGCATCGGATTGTCACTATTGTGCTATAATTCTGCAAGTGTACGAGTTAATTTATCAAGTATCATAATTGATTGACACTACACCAAAAAAGGGCTTTTGCAGCGGCCAAAAAACGCTGCAAAAGCCCTTTTCCAGCGTTTTTCCAAGTGTTGCAAAGTGCAGTGTTGCGAAAGAGGAACCGGAAAAGGGCCTCTTTTCCAGCCCTTTTCCAGCGTTTTTTAAACGTTGCGAAAGGGTCTTTCGCAACGTTTTTTAAACGTTGCCGTATACTCTTTTGCAACGTTTAAAAAAGTTGCGAAAGGTCTACGGCAACGTTTTTTAAACGTTGCGAAAGGGTCTTTCGCAACGTTTAAAAAACGTTGCCGTATACTCTTTCGCAACGTTTAAAAAACGTTGCCAAAAACCTTTTTTTTTTTTTTACAGTTATGGTAATTGAGTAATTGATCCAGAAAATTAAAATAACACTTTGTGGAACCATTTTGGAATTGCATAAAAATTGATAATTTTATTATAAATTTTTGAATCAATACAAAATTCGAATGTGATACAACACAATCTATCAAAAAAGGAGTAAGATAAACAATACAATTGTTTCATCCATCATTCCACTAACTAGATTGCTTCAACATCCGAAAGAATGTCCTCTTCCTCCACGGTGAAATTTCTATGCGATGCCTCGTCACACAAGTTCCCATGCAAGCACGAGCGGGGAAAGTAGTCAAAATTGTTGAATCCTTAGAACTCAACCTCGTGAAATCCTTCTTCAGCAGATACCACTTGAACGGTCAATTACCTCGTATTTTGTTAGGCAAGATGATTTATCAGAAATATATATCCAAGAAACAGAGCATTCACTCATTCAACAAACTAAAGCTCACACAAAAATAGAAATACTTACTGAAATCCTGGTAGTTGTGCAAGTTGTGAACTAAAATGAAGAGAAAATAAAGCAGCAAATGTTGGCAAAACCTGTTAAAAACTTAAAATATAAATATAAAAGTTAACAATATTTCATACTACAATAACCAAATATAGATAGATATCTGCCCAACCTCAAACATCTAAAAGAATATAAAATATAAGACTCCTGTTATCAACTCACAATAACTAACTGCACCATGGTCTACGGTCAGCTATCCTGCAATCCAGTTTTCTTATCTAACTTAGACTGGTTTAATCATACATCCAAGTTCTCAACTCCACCATTTACTTTTCTTGGTTAAAATTGACTCTCATCACATACACCTACAATCTTTAATATAAAATATGAAAAATATAATCTAAACAGGTATGGAATCAAGATTGAACCAAACTCAATGAACCCAGACAAGTCTGGGTTTTGTCCATGAATGGATCCATTAATTTACATGAAACAAATTATAGTAGTTTACCAGGATGGATTGCTGGCCATCATGATGGTAAACATATTTGAGCTCCTTATCATTCACGTCATCGTCTTCACATGCTCCAACAACAAGGGCATAGAGTGCAGCATATCTACTTACAAAGAAAAGCATTAATTTTCACTTTCCTTTGTGTTTATGCTAGATCACAACTAAAAGAAAGAATATTTTGCACAACAAAATAAATTGAAGTACTCAAGGAAATGTTGATAAAATAAAAAAGTTATGCATATACCAAGAAAGGGAAAGATGAGTGAGGCCCTAAGAAATTGCATCCCTCCAGCCATGACAAACCCCAGATGCCACAATCACCGTCTGATCATCCACCAGAGACAAAATCCTCAACAAAAGCTCCACAGGTATGTCTTTCCACTCACTTCTAATCAGCCCTCGACCCATTTCACCACCTCTCTTAGTACCAATATTCTCCACATCATCTTCTCAAAACACAATTCCAGATTCTCTGTTTCTTTCATTTTACACTGCTCCTTCTATACCTCCTTATATATAAAAAAACCAAACCAAAAAACAACAAAAAGCTGCTTCCTTTATTTTCCTGTCAAACGATAAGAATGAAGTATCCGTACTGAAAATAATTCAACATGTATAAACAGTCTAGGGATTTATCAAAGAGGGTCATCTTCTACTATCAAATTAAGTTTTTTTTAAAAAAAATCACTTTTTTTTGCTCTTTTTCTACTGCTAATTCAAGAAAATGATTGATCGACACATACATAAATTCTTTACAAACACGGAGTAGATAGAGTATACCTTAAAATTCGATGAAATATGGGTCAAAACGAAATGAGGTATCAAAGCAATCTCAGGAAATGAGTTCCAAAAAATTTAGCCCAAAAATGTTGAACTTATTTGTTTGTTTGGAATTAAGTTTGTAACACCAATATTTCACAATTGTCGCCTCAGTTCTCACCAGTGAGTAGACCCTGAACATAATAAATTCAGCTTACAAAGTTCATTGTACAAGTCTCAGTTATATACCCAAAAATTTTAGAGATTAAAGTGTATAGTGATCTACGTTTTCATCAAATCTAAAAGGAAGACAGAAGAGATCATAGTAAAATTACAATCAGCATACCCCAAAACGCAAAATTCATCACATATCGAAAGAAGAGTGAAACTGACGGTAAAACAGAAATCATACCGTCAGTTTCAAGGCAAACTCAATTGTATAGCTACAGACATGTATCAAAGATCAATCCGCATCCCTTAATATATACACAACTATAAATTTTTGCATTAAATGAAAAAAAATAAAAATATGAACTCAAAAAAATATAGATCCGGTTTTCCAACTAATAAACAAAATAAAACACTTTCAAAAACTAAGAAGGTTTAGGTTCAAACCTTGGTTCTTCGCTGGCGAATGACAATGGCGCCAGGCTTTGCGACTTGGTCGCCATAAATTTTTACTCCAAGCCTTTGGCGTGGTCAATCCCGTCCGTTCGTAGTGCTTCCAGCTCCTTTCTTGTGCGCCGACTCAATCGTCGGAGGCGATTTAATCGGAAACCAGATGGCGACTTTCTGTCCAACATGATGAATCGAACCAAAATATCCTCGAAAAAAAGACGAAGACGAAGCAGAACCGATTGGCAGCCCTTTGGACGCGATTTCTCTATCTTTTCCACAGCGAAGAAGACAGCGGCAGATTTCTGGAAAATAAAGGGAAGATTGCAGACCGAAAATTGAAGGGTTTACTTTGTTCTAGGAACAGAAAGGCGCCGTGAGTGGAGAGAAGAAGAAGAAGGCGGTGGAGAAGAGACGAGAGAAACACCAGATCCAGTGGAGAGTAGCAGGGGGAAATTCTTCTTCTGCCTTCTTAGTCGAGTAGGAGAGGAGATGTGTGAAAGATAGGCTCCTTTATATTATATTAGGGATTAGGGAAGGGTTGAGACTTTTGGCAATGTTTATTAAACGTTGCGAAAAGTGAGACCTATCGCAACGTTTATTAAACGTTGCGAAAGGTCTCACCTTCCGCAACACTCCAGAAACATTGCAAAAGGGGGTATATCGCAACATTTTTCAAAAAACGTTTCCAAAACTCATTTATATTAATTAATGGCAACATTCACTTACTAAAATGTTGCCACTTACTAAAATGTTGCCAAAACACCTTTTTAGCAACATTTATCAACAAATGTTGCATTTTTAATGTTGCAAATGATGTTTTTTGGCGTAGTGTGAACATCAATTTGTTTGAGCAATAAAATTTTTGAAGGTTGAAGCTAAAAATTCAACTAAATTAAACTAGAAAATCACCTAACTAGATTAACTTGGATATTTCAAGGATACTAAGGCATTAGAGCACGCTATTTCACCTTAGTTAATCCGAATTAATTTTTCTTTCCTAATTCTGGAAATACACATTCATGTTGACATTTGAAAATTTTTAACTTATTTGACAATTTTTATCACAAAAACTACCTTTTATATATGAATTCAATTTCTCTTTATGTGAAGTACAATATATAAAAATGATGGAAATTCTGGAAAAGACCATGTTACGTGTTGTCTAGAGAGGCTCCAAGAATGGCCATGTGACAGCCAAACAATGAGTGAACTCAGGCCCACGCTCCACCTCACTTTGTCTATTGGTAATCCCGTCGAACCTCATGGATGAGGTGAGACAATACAAGGCGCTGCAGCTTCTAGGCACATGAGATGCGTCCCTCATGAAATCTTCAGTATAAGATTTTTTATGATTGATTGATGTGACCACTCACTGCATTATATACTCTATCAAGTCAACTTGTCAAGTCTAATCCTTATATGTCAAGCTTAGGTCATAGGGCATTAGCAACATTAAGCGCACCTGAGTCTATGAATGACTCCTAGACAAGGCGTCTCGATCGTTGCGATAATGTCATGTGTCTCTTCATCCAACAGCTATCATTTTTCCTCTTCTATTATAAAAACTCATCCTTAGTGTCATTTGAAGGTAAAACAACTTTTACACAATCAACTCATTACTTTCTCATTTTTCACTTTGTAAATCGGTTCTATTTCAACCACCCCCTGTATTTGAACACTCTTGTGGCTCACGTCCATAGCACATCCCACACCCAAACATAAGTGACTCAGTCGACCACCTCTTCCACCTCCGAAGAAGGCTATGTGTCCCTAACTATTTGCCCAAGTATGCAGGACAAGGGCTAGGTAAGAGTGAGTGAAGTAAGGATTTGTTGTCACGTCCATTGTGCGAAAATTGAGGTAACGAACCACAAAAATAAAAGTATCTCTCTATCAAAAGCTCAC
The DNA here is from genome assembly GCA_035079005.1 of Fraxinus americana. Classification (NCBI taxonomy): domain Eukaryota; kingdom Viridiplantae; phylum Streptophyta; class Magnoliopsida; order Lamiales; family Oleaceae; genus Fraxinus; species Fraxinus americana. The sequence continues at coordinate 14,829,577 of CM068713.1, read as the reverse complement.
ACTTGCAAGATTTTCTAGCATGTTTTCCTCGTGTTTCTATTTCATTTCTCTTCCCCCTTGCTCTAGTGTCGCCCTTTGAACATATTTTCTTGTCATTGCATCAAAGTGCCCATATCAAGTCCTTTTTCCTCTTTTATAGCTAGAATTACAAATTGATGCTACCAAAAGGTATCTGTTGATTTTCGAGCTTGATGACTGAGAATGAGTACGAACGAGATCTTTCGGTACGTACCTGAAACAAAGGCGTCGATGTGTGTTCTCGTCGCCCCTCCGAAAGTGAGAGAGAATTTATGAAAAAATATATGCTGAAAATTGTGTAGAAAAACGTACATAAATAATGAATTGAGGTGTTGTATTATAGAGGTAGTTAGCACACCTTGGTAGGATTAAGCTATTCAAATCCTTAGGAGTTCTACCGTGCTTGGAAGTTGCAACTTGCTTGGCATTATACCATCGATGTGTTTAGATAAAGATAAAACTCGGGTGATAGAGTCCTTTCATGATGGGACAACATATTTGTAGCAGAACTTAAACTCCTTAGAATTGGATAAGTCTTATCATAAAGGAGAGTCCTAATAGATTAGGAATTGCTAGGCACAAGGTTAAGTCATAATCTCGAGGAAGTCCCAAGTTAATTGACGTCGGGCAGAATAGTGATTATTCTACAGGCTGAAACCAATAGACAATAAAAGAAAAGAACGCAAGAGAATAACACCAAGAAAAAAATGAGAAAATCTTTATTATTCAACAATTGAACGAAAATAACCCACAAGTCGGGTTAAATAGTTAAAAAATAATAATTATCAGAATTTTACCAAAAATAGCAAAATTCTATTATTCATATCGAAAGAAAACACGTAATGACAGAAATAAGATCCAAAAAATCTGGCTTAATTTGAAATTGTAATTTATGTCAAAAAGACAAAGTGAAATATTACTAAAAATGGCAAAAAATAACTTAAATTGATTATTCGAAAGGGAAAACAGCTGAATTTGGTCTCGAAATCGGTGCACACCGAGCATAGTTGGGTGACCACGACGTGTGCGCCGAAAAGAGCTTTCCGAATTGGGGTCATGGGCGTGACTCTGACAATCTTGGCCAAAATACCTAAACGTGTCCAAAAATCCAATTAGGAAATGTCGATAATTATTTGCCAATTTTGCGCTGATCCTCCAATTCATGGTATCTCAGCGCCATTAATGTACTATCAGACAGCTCGGCCTCGTCTGACTCGGATCTTCTTTTTTTTTTGATCGGTCGTCTGACTCCGATCTTCCTGCATCATTAATGGGGGAATGTTGTTTCCCGAGGGTATATCCCGATGATATCTTTGTGGGGGGTGTGATCATGGCCCCGAGGAGAGAGCAATCCCAAGGTGCCATAGCCGAGTAGGTTATGGGGTTTGTGGTCAAATAAGAGAGGTATCTCCTCGGGATGTATTGCTCGGGACATACATATTTTTGGATGATCACATATAAACTTCGGTTGTTCCCAAAATTAACATAGTTTCGGCTCGAAATAACTAACAAACATATAAAAATAGGTATGAAATAAGTCTTTCAAATTTATCAACCAAGATCATTACATAGTTCCTGGTGGTGAAGTAAAGGTCTACGCAATGGCCTTAAGTAACCTGAGTATCTTCGAGTTAGACCAATGAAAGAATTAATGGACACCATCCAAGTCAAACCCCAGGTACAAACTCAGGAGCTTGAAGATTTTTTGCAGGCTACACTGGATCTGTTTTCATGTATATAGAGTGACATGGTTGTAATTAACCTAGAAGTCATTAGTCATGGGCTCAACATTGATCAAGGCTTCTGACCTCTAAGATAGAAAAGAGGCTGATAAATGCATAGAGATGTCAAGCTCCATAGGAAGAGGTAAGGAAGTTGATTAAGAATGTATTTATCCTAAAATCCTATTATAAATTCGAGCTAGGTAGCAAATCCACTAGTGTAAAAGCCCAAAAAATATGCATGGCCCAATGGTGAAAGGCAAGAATCTTGATGAGGAAAAACCTATTGTTCGCTTCACATACGCTTAAAAATTGGCTAATGAGATAGTAACTCTACGTGAACGATCTTATTTAAAAGTTTAAGTGGTTAGAAATAAGAAGAATTTCAATATACCAGCTTGTGTATTTCTGGTGGCGAGACTTGAATATAGAAGATTTCTATCCTAATCCATATTAAACCATCTTATCTAAAAGTTTAAATTGTTGAAAAAATGAAATGATTTATTTAAATTTTATCATCAACAACTTCTTCACACAAATAATGTCTAGGGAGTAGGTACAGTTTACAACAGCAATCGCAGAAGACCATAAAACGATCATCATGCCAACTTGATGCTCCATTTAAAACTCTTCTATCATTACTTACTTCTAATGATCCAACAGAAAAGCAAAAGGAATTAGTAAACAATTACAATATGATAGTCTTCTTGATAATTGAGTAATTTATTAAATGTTTCTTCTAATGAATTTACCTAGAATAGAAGTTACCAGAGGAATTCAACAAATAATGCATAAATTCATGCATTTGCAGATGAATCATATACTTGCTTCATCAAGCTAAACCAGTCATAGGGCAACTCTCCTTTGGCATATAACGATAATTTAGTAGACAAATGAGGTATCATTTGTATATTGTAACATGTATACCATCACATGCCAAAGGAGAGAAGACCTAGAACTGGTTTGCTTATAACTCTCTCTCTCTCTCTCCCTCGGTCTCCATCGGGAGTGTTTCCCGAAAAGAATAAGCCCTTAGGGTTTCCAGACCCGAATAATGAGTATTTCAACGTATCCTGTTGCCGTCTTAATTCTCAGTGGTTTGAACTTTGAACTAGAGACAATTATGAAGTGTGGGCTTGAATGAGTTTTTATATACAGGCTCTTAGCCGTTGTTGATTGTGGCTATGGAATAAGAAGTTGAAGAAAATGGGATATGCCAAAGATATTCTTTGATGCCTACTTTTTACACATTCCACGCATGGCTCTTTTTCTCCGATAAAGCTCCCTTGAAATGTGTTAGATTCTTGGTTGCGTGATCTACTAGACTTTGGAATGTTAAGTTGAAGCACCTCATCTTAAAGTTGATAGAGAGTTATATACAGATATATTATTATATTCAAGCTTAGTCTTCAAAATGCCCTCACGTAATGCTTTCATTTTTTTTTCATGCCTAATACGTGCATAATTTTCATAAATAGATAGCAACGAGACTTGATTATAAAAACCGTATTTGTTCTATAATCAAGTTGAATCATCTCGTGTAGCAATTTAAGATGAAAAGGAGTACTTGACACATATTTATTCTCATTTAACCTTTCACATGCAGGGATGGCAACGGGGCGGGGTCGGGGAAACCTCCCCGCCCCGCCAAGCCAAGCAATTCCCTGCCCCGTTACCCGTTTAAGGTGGGGCGAGGCCCTTGCCCCGTTTACTACACCATTTAATTTTTTTTTTAAGTTTTTGATAATTTATTTTATTGCCCCCATTTATTAGATCGAGACAAATAATTTTGGTTGCTATTTTCTATTAGAATTAATGAAATTTCGTGAAATTTTCCATTTAAAGTATTGAATTCTAAAAAAAATAAAAAATTAAATAAGGCGGGATGGAGCATGGCAGGCCCGTTACCCGTCCCTGTCCCGAACCCACCACAGGGCAAAATTCTCTGCCTCGTCCCCAATCCGAATACCCGATTAAGCGGGTAATTCCCGCCCCGAACGAGGCGGGGCCCCTTGGGTTTGTCGGATTTTTTTGCCATTACCGGGTTCATTTTTTCCTTGTCTAACACAAGCACATTGGGCAGTTGCAAGAGTTGAACCCAAGACCAAATTTATGTGAATCGCTTCTTTAAAAGCTTAATAAGCTAATAGAGAGTTGACGCATGTATATTTATTTTAAATTTAATTTTCAAAAGTTACATCTCTCTCACATTGTGGGCGTGTGCTTAAGGGTGTAGGGAAGAAGATATAAAGCAGAAGTAGAGAGGAAGATGCCAACTTTAGTATGTGTTGGCAGCAAATTTTGGATATTGAGGTATATCCAATGTCATATTCTTCAGATATTTTATTTGCCTTATACTTAAGAACTTGAGAGGTAGGTTTTGGCATTGATACCTTCAAGTTTATTAAAAACGAGAAGGACGAGATAGGTGTGAGGCATGACCTACAACATACAAATATAAATGCATAATAAGCAATACAAGGCATGTTGGAATTATGATTTGGACTCAGGGTTAGGGGTGTAAACGGTAGGTTTGGTAAAACTCCAAACTTTTAATTGGCAAGCCAAACCAAACCATAATTTGTGGTTTGATTTGGTTTCAAACTATTGTTCGAACGTTCATGAAGCAAATGTTCTTGTAATCTCGAAATTTCTTCAATTTTCAGGTTAGGTTAGATTCGGTTCGATTTGAAACTGTTTTTAATGATCAAAAGCTAAATCAGAGTGATTTAATCTGAATCAAATTTGAAACTTCGAGCGGGTCCACGTGGACCTACACTAATGATTTTGGCGCGACTTAGTGAATTTTACTTACCCTCCTACCCAAGGTGTTGAGAATTCCAAGAAATGCTTGAATTGGAATGCCAATTTTGTCCAAATAAATTAAAAAATTGCGGCCGTGGTCCCAAACCTTTCATTTTGTTGCAGATTACATCCAAACCTTTTATTTTTGCGGCCGAAGTCCCAAACCTTTATATGTAGTTGCAGCGTCGGTCCCAAGCCTTTAATTCCGTCCATAAAACCGTCAGTCAACGTTTCAACAGTAATTTTGACTCGAAAAAATTGCAATGCTGGTCCCAAACCTTTTATTTTGTTGCAGATTACACCCAAACTTTTAATTTTTACGGTCGAAGTCCCAAACCTTTATATATAATTACAGCGTTGGTCCATTTCACGCATTCCATCCATAAAATTGTCAGTCAACGTTCAAACAGTAATTTTAACTCAAATGACATCTTAATTGATAAGTAAAATTGTCAAAACAAGTTATCCAAAAAAAAAAAATGTTTATTTTCTTCAAATTCTTCAATCTTTTCACATACATCACATTCTCATCATCGATACTATCTGATCAGATAACAATTCGATCCGATTTGTTATAATAATCGAATCGATAATTATTTTTATGACATGTTATTTGTCACTAAAATAAATAAATGAGAAAATAAAAATAAATAAACTACATTTGGTACTATAATTTGTATGTATTATTAAATAATTTTTAGATTGATTAAAAATTAAAAATAATATTAAAATAAAAAATAGATTTTTTATTAAAAATTAAAAATAATATTAAAAATTTTTATTTAGTACTAAACTTTTTTATTTTCTCATGTATTTATTTTAGTGACAAATAACATGCCATAAAAAATGAAAAATTGCAACGCTAATCCCAAATCGGCATGTTTAGACAAAGTCTAAGCATAGATATTATTAAAAAAATATTTTCTTATTTTAATATTATTTTTTATTTTTAATCAATTTAAAAATTATTTAATAATACATACAAATTATAGTACCAAATGCAGTTTGTTTATTTTTATTTTCTCATTTATTTATTTTAGTGACAAATAACATGCCGTAAAAATAATTTATCGATTCAATTATTATAACAAATCGGATCATATTGTTATCTGATCAGATGGTCATCGATGATGAGAATGTGATGGCTGTGAAAAGATTGAAGGATTTGAAGAAAACAAATATTTTTTTGGATAACTTGTTTTGACAATTTTACCCATCAATTAAGTGTTATTTGAGTTAAAATTACTGTTTCAACGTTGACTGATGATTTTATGGACGAAATGAGTGAAATAGACCAACGCTGTAATTTTATATAAAGGTTTGGGACTTCGATCGCAAAAATTAAAGGTTTAGGTGTAATCTGTAACAAAATAAAAGGTTTGGGACCAGCATCGCAATTTTTTCGAGTCAAAATTACTGTTGAAACGTTGACTGACGGTTTTATGGACGGAATTAAAGGTTTGGGACCGACGCTGCAACTACATATAAAGGTTTGGGACTTCGGCCGCAAAAATAAAAGGTTTGGGTGTAATCTGCAACAAAATGAAAGGTTTGGGACCACGGCCGCAATTTCCCCTAAATTAAATTATAAATAACAAAACAAAAAAAAAGAAAAGAAAAATAGTGCACTTCTAGCATTCGAACGTGAATAGGTGATTTCTAATTGTATTGCATGATTCTTTGTTTTGGATTTCTCTATTGTTCTTTTTTGGAGGTAAGGCGATACTCTCATATTTCTAATAATTCTGATTGGGGAAAAATTCACATTCCCTACTTTATCTTTACCCTATTTCAAAAATAACAAAACAACTTTTACATTTCAAAAATCAGATTTTTTGACCTATATATACACATATTTATTAATATTTATTTATTTATTTAAATATATAAAAAGATATAAATAATTAAATAAATAAATAAATATATAAAATTAACCCACCCCCACCCCCACCACCCCACCACGTCGGCGACTGCTCCGGCGACGTCTCCGATTCCGGCGACCGCTCCGGCGCCTATTCCGGCGACTGCTCCGATTCCGACGACTCAGGTCACAAGTCACAACCCAGGTCACAACTCAGGTCACAGTTCAATTTACAAGTCCCAGTTCAATTTACAAGTCACAGTCCAGGTCACAATTTAGGTCACAGGTCACAGCCCAGGTCACAACTCAAGTCACAATTTGTTTATCGATTACGGATCAAAAATTTTGTAGATCAAAAATTATTTAGAGGTCACAAATCAAAAAATTTGTATGTCACAATTTATTTCATTGGTCACGTATTATAGAATTTTAAGGTCACAGATTAATTTTTAGTCACAAATTGTAGAATTTTAAGGTCACAGATAGTCCATTATGCGGTCACAGTTGGTCACGAATCACACCAAAGGTTCACACAAGTGGCGCTACCACATCCGCAACTCACACCTAACCCATCGCCACAACCATGAAGATCGGCCACCAACTCACCACAACCAGATCCATCACTGTACCGACGACCCATCACCACCAACATCTCACCATCACCCACTACCACGACCACCACTGTCGACCGTCACCGCCACACAGACCACTGCACAGTACAAATCAAAAACCAAAAAACTCTCAAAATTCAACCACCAAATTGGCACCCATGGCATTCCCACACACAAACCACCCGCCACAAGAATCAGCCATCGACACCACAATCAGCAAAAAAATTCTCAAATCAGCCATCGACACCACAACCATCGGTCGCCACCGTCTGATCCACCCTTGATCCAACGAAACCCATCTCCACCGCCAGATCCACCATTCGAAACTCTTCATGAACGAGTCAAGAACCTGACTCGTTGTGCAGAATTCAAATTCATCATCACCCAAACTGTCCAATAAATCTTCCTTACTGACTACGCCGCAGCGTCGCGACGCTGGAGGGGGGAGAGAGAAGACGGGAGGGGGTGGAGGGAGAAGCTGATGCCGAGAGGAGAGGGTGGAGAGAGAGACGAGAGGGTGAGAATGAATTAGGAATTTAGGGTTTCAAATACTATATAATTTATTTTTTATAATATTTAATTAAATATAATAAAGTTGTATCTATTTTAAAAAGTTCTGATTTTTTTAAAAAAAAGGTAAAATCTGGTTTTAGAAATTGAATCTCCAAATGTAGGGGTAGGTGTAATTTCCACTTCTGATTGGCATATTACTATAGGAAGAAAGGCCAAACCTCCAATTCCTATTTGGGTACATAGGCCTAAGCCTTTACTCAAATTTGAAAGGAATTAAACAAAAAATGAAAAAAACAAAAAAGGTGCAACCAAAATCGACTATCCTTTTTGGCATCAGAAATTCAAGTAACATCATTAGCTCAAAGTGGTTAGGATTTGTGAACCAATGGGAAGAAATGTTTTTCAAATTTTACTGTAACATTGAATAAAAAATTAAGATGAGTGAGAATGAAGCTATAAAAATTTAAGGTTGGGCATCTCAAGAACAGCCAATTTCTATTCCACAAAAATTGTTGTTTCTCATAATCAAGCCATGGATGGCCTAATCTGAATCCCCAGTTTAGGCCATCTCTTAATTGCAAAAAAACCAATTGGAGCATGGTTGCTGAGAAATTGATCCAGGTTGACGTATCTCGAAATCCTGGGATGTCGAACTGGAAATGTTACAGGATTTTAATCCAAATTTCTTGGGGAAGATCGGATGGTGACATTAAAAGTTGTCATACTCATGATCTTGTACATCGTCTCTGTGTCAATAAGAAAGCAACTTCTTTTGTGAACATAGATTAATTTTGTTTCAAGGCCGCGTAGACTTACTATTGACAACGGCAATCTCACTCAATTATCTTCACTTTTTCGAGGTTCAAAACCCGTAAGGTGAGTAGATAGTTGAGATATCCAATTCAAGAAGAAGGGTGCGTTAGATAACTAATGAGATAGGAAACCTTGGATGTTCGGGAAGCATATTTTTATAGTACCGAAATTCCAAGAAATATTTTGTATTTGAAGCATTCGAACTAAATTACTCTATTAGATTCCATTTGCCCTACATGGGATGCACGAATGTTGGAAATAACGTGTATTTACCGAACTTTAGATATAGGATAAGGCGATAAGCTGTTCAGATTTGAAAGAAAGCTCATTACATGAACTCTCCAACTGGATTTAGTAGGAGTAACATGAGGTAATATCAGTTACAAAACTGAAAACCCATATTGAAACAACTAGAGGTTGCACGACTCTGTTGACCTGACACGCTATCACCAACTTGTTGGGTTGCATCTGCATACATTTCTCAAGTTGGGTGTTCCAGATAAAAATAAAAAGATTATTGTCGGCTTAAAGAGCTTGGAAAATAGAATAATGCTACTTGTACATAATAGAGTTACATAATGATTTACACACACATGAGGTGTCAAAAAGAGAGAGTTTTTTTTTTCTTTTTTCTTTTCCAAGAAATTATAATCTAATCATATATCATCACATCATATATATGTAAACTATTATGTACATGTAGCACAACCTCGAAAAATATATTGGACCTAACGAGGAAGAAAGATTAATGTAATAGTTTCATTCAAAATTTACAGTATCCAGCTACACAAACAAGACAAACCAAAAAGGTGCCCTTGGAGTGATCTCCTAGTTCCTACGGAGTGGACAATACGGGTCAGTGCATGTATTCCTTCCTTTTCTTTTGATTGGAGGAACTTATAACAAGCATATTAAATGATGAAATAGAGAAACGAGGAGTAAACAATGCTGATGCTTTCAAACTTGAGGGCATAATCTAAATACAAAGACGATTCAGTATAGAGAGTTGTAGGTGTAGCAGGTGGCAATAATGGATGCTACACAAATCAACAGCGAAGGAAGAAGGGTCACATTCAGAAGTTTACCCTCTCCCAAAAATCCAGCCAGCGTTATTGTTCCATCTGCAATCACTCGAGCAAGTGTCCCAGCTTCAGTCGAGAGAAGCCCGCCATTGTAGGTCCCACGAGAAAGTCTGGATGACATGACTCGGGAGAGGAGTGACAAATTGACACCTAGAATGATAGCATGAAACCAAGATGAGTAAACAGTTAAAGCACAATCACCACCCACAAAAAGGGGAAAAAAAATGGTATATATATATATTCGAGTAATCGCCATATTCAGTTGTGACATCTACATGCCAACTTCATGCATCAAGTTTAACAAAAGGTAAATAAACACCAGTTACATATATGGCCTTCTATAGTGTGTAGGTAGCGATGAATTATCAATTTATTGTGAGCCAATACATAAATGGCATAAATGTTTTCCAAAAGAGAAAAATATGTTCGAAATCTGATTATTCAAGGTCAAATTGTGCACAATACATTAGTTTAAGTTAAGCCACAAAAAAAAAAAAAAAGGATTTTTAACGGAAGCACACTCTCAAGGTCACTTGGCCAGTCGTGTATTATATTTATAGTATTATCCTCAATAATAAGAAATCTATGTTTAATAATATTAAACTTGAGAAAAATGTTATAAGGCAAGTTACTCAACAATACAATACGATGAGCCAACAATAGAAAATCAACTATGGAAATTATTTTGATATATACATCGTAATGTATTCGTGCTTGGCTATTAGATCAGAATACATATTTTGGAGAGTAACAGTCCATCATCAAATCACCATTAGTAAATAACCAAAATCAAAAGACACATCGAGAAGTTGGTAAATGGTGAAGGAAAATGGCTTTAGTATAGGAAAATTTAAAGAAGTAATTTGACGTATATCAAATCGGTATAGCATAGAGATGGCACACCCATATGATTATGAGCCAGTAACGCAATGCAACTGGTTAATATTCATCTTGGTCAAGCTAATTGAAGACTGAAATCTTACCTTCCAATACTTCAGCCGATACAAACAATATGAGCCCTGAACAGACATATTGTGGAACGGAATATGGGATTATTACATTAAAGCTGAAGAGTATACCCAGAAGAACCATTATTTCAGAAGCCATTAAAATTTGCCTGCAAACAGACAAGTGGTGAAAAATTATCAGGACATGATGATAGCAAAGATTCCATATGAGAGGATCTTGCTGCCATTAGCATAAAAAGTGGAGTTGCAGATCTTCAGCTGATATAGCTTGTTCTACACTATAACAGGTTTATGAAATTCCAGCAACAGCGTCAACATTAGGCATTGGGAGGCATCATTTTAATGTTCTAGCATTCAAATTCTACTCAGAGGCAACAAATATATAAACCAGACAAATAGGCACAACACCTTGAAACATATGCCATCGGCTTGATTTAAAATTTAAGACTATTATAACAGAATATAGTTTAGAACTTACATTATACGCAATCACAGTTGATATGATATTCAATCTTCATAAGCTTTCTTAATCAAATTGTGATATTAGAATTACCTTCATGGCACATTGTTGTGAATTGCTCAAAAAGCAGTTGGCGAACAAAACAAATTCCAACATCTGATTTCATAAATTAGAGATTCAAAGCACACTTCCACAGAAAACAAATTACCTGTCCTCGAACATATTGCTTATGTAGCTTCCCACGACAACATTTATCGGAAGAACTGTTAGGCCGAGGCACGCAAGAAATATCGATACTCTACTTGTAGACCAACTGAAATAGTATGTTGTGATGACACTTGATTCTGAAAGTAGAATCTCCATTGCATATTTTAGCATAAAGTAAATCAACAACTGAACCTGCAATTATCATAGAATTCTTCGCAAGATTAGGTAAATGTAATGTTGCACGTTGGCAAGACATAAATGCGTTCAGTATTTCAAATTCAAACGTAAGACACTGGCCATTGTTTTCCTTTCCATAATTTTGGGGCAACAACAAGAGGTTTTTCTATGTCCGAGTAATGCTTGTTACATAACTAAAAGTTCATATAGCTAGCATTCCGAAATGACCGCAAATAAAAAAAAAAAAAGACCCTCTACGAAGTCTAAGAAGAATGATAAATGGGGCGAGCATATATTGATGTTTACTGATACGCATTCTTTAGATAAATCACATAAGAAGAAAAATCCAACCACGTGCAATATCAAAATAAGAGGAAGGGGGCATTCAGAAGAGTGACAAAATAAAGATAACGTGCACATGTGGTCACTTTAAGATGACAAGGTGACCCCTGAGCATCATAGCTTACAAAATTTTTCGAACCCCACTTTCACCCAAAATAAAATGCAAGTGAGAGAAGAAAGCAAATTTAGTCATTAAATTATTATTCTACTTAAAATCTATTTACATACTGAATATTCAATGAGATGCGCTCGTATAGCCCGCATTTAATGTTTTTTGTCACTTATTTGGAACATATTTATTTTTGTCATACTTTATTTTAGGAAACAACGTTTGGAAAATATAAATGTAGCTGTAAAAAGTACTACTAAAATTGTTTATCATTTGGAAAAACTGAATGAAATCAGATAAAGAATTGCACTGGAAAAAGGAAAAGTTGACCAGAACAATATCAATGGTGGCTGGATAAAGTGGGATTGACACAGTATCATCCATTGTCACCACCCTAAAATGGCATTGCTGAATCGTTAAGCAAAAATCCTCTTTCAGTTTTTCCATTAACAAAATCATAGAAAGCAACAATATAAACTTCCAAAATGTAGTCTTTTTATTTTTTTCTTTGAAAGCGAAATCTAGTTATTATATCTATATTACATTACATAGGTCTCCAGCTCTGTACTCTTTTCTTTGTATGAAGCAAACCTTGTCCGAAAACCAAAAGTTCAAACCCCATCCCCAGTAAGGAAACTTCCAAGTACAAATACGACATTCCTATGCTGAAATCTTTGATTCTATTCAACTTCCAAATATAGAAATACAACTAATGGTTCAAAATCAATTACATTACCTTAACAGAAGGCGTAAGTAACCTATAAGCTGATCCTATAGAGTTGGCTGGTCGACGAGATTCCTCAGGAGCTTCTTCACTCTCATCAAGTTCTTGATCCTCCACATTATCTTGTTGGTTCTCTGCTGCCGTTAAAAGCAATGGTTGCACAAGACCCTTCTCAAGCTTATCATTTCCTTCTAGTAACAATAGATTTAATGTCACATTCCTACTCTCACTTTAATCAAATTAACGCATCTTCATAACTGCTTCTCTTAACAAGTCAAAATCATTGATTTATAAACCAGTCCATGCATTGACACGAAAAAGGTAAAGGGTCGAACTGGTGGCAAAAAAAAATTAAATAAATAATAAAACAAAATTTTCTCCTTGTTTAAAAAATGAACAGGTAAAACTGACCAGTTTTTGAGGTGAAAATACCTGTTTTTTGTCGTGAATCGGCCAGTTTTGAAGTTATTTTGATGGGTCCTACATTTCCGGCTTTACATATACATTATCATTATACTTGACTAAGCACCAAAACATTCAAGATGTCTCCAGATTTAGTAGGTGTGAGCACAATGCTCAAGATACTGAAAGTTTCACAAGACCAAACAAGAGCCACACATTATTAGAGAAATGAGACAACTAACTACTAAATTTAAGCACTTGTGTAGTTCAGATATAGTAGCTTACTGCTCCCCATATTTTGGGGACTCAAATATTATTGGGTTACACATAAATCAAGCTCAGTTCCAGCTGAAGTCAATGATTTTATATCCAACAACTTCAAGACCAGAATACAGGGTTTACAAAGCAGACAAGTTCCACAGGAAAATAGATAAAAATGACAAGGGACCAGGAAAACTAAAATAAAAAAGAAGATGGGTTGGAGGAAAAGAAACTAAAGAAAAGGAGAAATAGAAGTAAAACTAGAATTAGGAACCTGTGGGAAAAAAACGAAGAGGGAAAAGTAGAACTGGACTCCAATTATGTGTCTATATGCCTCTTGAAGACTGGAGTTCAAACTTGAAAACCTTGTAATGGTACAAATAAATAAATAAATAAATAAATTTCAAAAGTGAAGTACTTAATGGTGCCATTGCCCTTTTTCTATTGTTGAATTGTATGTGTGTTTTTAAGAAATGGGATCTGTCATGTTTCTGGGATCTCAAAGGGTGATTGATATGGAAAAGGTGAAACTCAAGATCCTCAAAATCATAAAAATCTATCGTCATCATAATAGGGGCAAACAATAATTGAATTCAATTTTGACCATTATTATCATTTGCCTAAAGTCACCATAAATAGCAATCAAAAAGCTTGTATCCATTCTCATGATGCATGGATCAGAAATACCAGATGTTTCAAAAAATAAAATTAGATTTTCTGACCCAAACTCTAATAGCACACAAGATCATATATCTTGGACCCAAATTTGACCCACTAGGTTTTTACATTGCTTTGTTATCTCTACATTCATTTAGGAAAAATATCCATTCACAAGGTCTCAGAATGAAACATTTATAATTGACTAGACCATTGATACAAATATTTCCTTTTCAAAATTTCCAACCTACTCTAATCATATTTAAAAATAATATATCCTCTCCAAATCCTTGTTCTTAATAATAATCTAACTTAACTATCTCAGCCAATCACTTTGAGACACCATAATTCATTATGGTTACTCTTGTATCATTTTTACTCCTATTATCGGCCAGGATATTCCATGTATTCCTCGTATTTGTATTTAAACCTAAAATATCAAGATATCAAATTGATCCTATGAAGTTCCAACATATAAAATTGCTCCTATGAAGTTCCAACATATAGCCCTTGTTTGGTCCCCATTATTTCTAAAATACATTTTTCTCTCTTATTTTCAATCACACATTCTCAATAAAATAATATTACATGCAAGCCCAAAACTTTTCCTTATTTTTTAACCACACATCCTCCATCAAAATACATTTTCATAAAAATAAAAAAATGGGGCTCAAACAAGCTAATTATATATCCCGCTTCTAACTTCATCAACTGAAACTTGAGATTCAGTTCTAAGATCATTCATTTATTCGACCAACTTTGCTTGTTAATGCAATAAATTTGCACCAATGCTCCCGAGAGTATTGCACCCGCGCTTGTAGATACAGTCAAGTCCAAATTCCACTTATTCCCTCACATTTGTCTTCATGACAATCTAATCTCCTAAAATGTGTGGGTTTAAGTCCCTCTAACCCTAAAACCCATCTGGCACACCAAAGATTTGCTCCATACATTTTAGTCCTCCAGCAGGGGCGAAGCCACGGGGTATAAAAAAAAAAATTATACAGGGGTGATATATAGAAAAAAATTATTTTCCATTAAAAAAACATTACCTGAATTTTTTTTCCTTTAGAAATTTTAATTGGGCTTCGGGCCCAGGCCTGCCCCCTTCCCCCCACCCCTGTGTTTAATCCAATTATCCTGATTTCTTGAACCCAAAAACCCTGAATCAGGATCCTAGAACTTTTTGAGAAATTGAATGGATTTTGGTATGCATAAATTTCACCTTGGATATGCTTGATTTTTCTATGTTATTAGCAAATAACAAATAGCAAGGTACTTCCTCTAGATATCTCATGACAAGGTTCCATGATTAAAACAAAGAGATAAGACCCACAATAGAAACTTTATGCAAGTCCCTAATAATAATAATAGGAAATGCTTTACTACTATCCCACTAGATGAAAGGTGACTACTCCATTGTACACATCCTCAACAACATTCAAATATTTACTTGAAATTCTTCTTTTCTATAACACCCACCAGAGCACTTAATTGAAATGCGTTTGTATCTCGGATCATCATAAATGCTAGTCAATGTTGCTTGCTGCTTCTAAATGATGACATGATAAATCCAGTGATACTTTAAAAATTGAAGGGCGGAGCAGAAAATGCATATTCATCTAATGGAAGTGTTTAAATGACTTGGGTGCAAGGCTAGTACATGGATATATTTTAACACATTCATATAGTGGTATTCAAGTTTGATAACTCACTTCCCAATAGCATTTTACCATTCTACAAACTGTCCCTAACCAAAATTATTCAAGTATCTATACGTTGTATATTAGATCAATATAAACATGGCTATCTAGTTAATAATTCACTTAATGAAACTTCATCTGCAAGCACCAGTTCCAGATTCGACAGTACCCCGGCATAGCATTCTGAAATTTTGGGACAAAAAAATGAAGGCAACTATGCATTCTATCATGGTGCTATCAGATAAGGTTTACATATATGTAAATATTGTTTGTATTAGTTAGTACTCGACTTTGACGTTCTCCCCAACTTTCTGTTTCTAGAAACCATTTGTATCCCGAGAAAAAAAGAAAGAGACCGAAAACAAGCAAGAAAAAGCAGAGTGCTAAGGTAACATACCAGCTTTAGATTCTTGTGGGGAACGGCTGACTTCAGTCTCACGGGCAGGTTCTCTAAATGAGATCCACAACCATATTAAATAGATTAACCATGCAATGGACATTACCCAACCTGGCAAAGTTTCTTGATTAAACGTGATCTTGTAAATCTTAAACTTAGTTTGAAGTAGACCAGCGAGGGCAGGGCCACATGCCATTCCAAGAGCGCTAGCACTAACGAAAGCTGCTGAAGACTGCATGCGGATTTTAAGTGGTACACAATCGCTGATATAACGCCGATTAACTGCTCTGGCAGAGCCAAAACTGCAAGTTCAGAAAAGGAGGGAAATACCACGAGTGTCAAATTATATCCAAGTGCATTTACCACCTTCAACAATGATAACATGTCTGAGGAATCGAAACAAGAGCAAGTAAAATTAAAAAAAAATCGAACTTCTACAATTTCAATTAATGAGAAATTTTTCATGGTTTAACAATGGCAACACGATCAGGTTGGGCCAACTGCGGAGATGTTTGCTCTGATCGAAGAGCTTGTCCAGTAGTTTAGAGTTGCAGTCAATAAGTTTGTGTGTGGCTGATGTCATATCTTGGGTGAATTGCAGCATTTGCAGGTTCCGTTCAAGGAGTATAGAGTGATTTGAAAAGAACTACTACTTCCAGATTCCTGGTGAAGTCTTTCTATCTTTATTGCTGGAAGCAGAAAGGAATTCTTACCCGTAGAAGGTTGTCTGTGGAAGAAAAAGTCCAAAACAGGTGCGTTACTAGAGGTAGCTAGGGATGGCTTGCTTACATCAGATAATATAAGGAGAATGAATAAGAGCTGGTGTTAGGGATGGCTTGCTTACATCAGATAATCTAAGGAGAATGAATAAGAGCTGGTGTTTTACGTGGAAAGGGGTTGGTGAAGATGTCAATCACTGTTAAATCAATGGAGTTTGGTGGTTGGTATTGCTGGGATTAGTTGGAGAATGCCAGCTACTTTGACAAGCTCAAAACTGCATGCAGTTTAAAGGAGCTTTTCTTTGCAACAGCAAAGTTCATGAATTGCTTGACACGAGTTACTGGAGAAAGAGAAATAGGCAGGCGTTTTAAGAGTGCGAAGAATCCCTGATGTAGACAAGGTAGGTAGAAAGCTTTGTAACTTCAAAAGATGTTGATGGTAGGTAGAAAGCTTTGTAATTTCTTGCACTATCGTATTCGCTTTAATAATGAATTTGCTTTGAGATTAAAGAATTTTATAAGTAAATGAAGAGAGCATAGATTCAAATACAATAAAATAGATATTGACAAGGAACGAACTCATCAGCAATGCCTGGATTTGCATACAAAAAATAAAAATAAAAAATACAGAAGCACAGCATTCTGAGGGATAGATCAGATAAGAATATTGAAAACTATAAAGAAACTAATAACTCAACTATTCTGGAAAAGTTACTTTGTCAAACAGAGAAAAATACGCACGCATATTTGATCACCCAAGGGAATTGACTCACCTACTTAGCCCAATTTGTGCATTCAAACTGCATAGATGCCAAACAAATAGATGGGCCCAAATGCACAAACACACTCATAGAGTCACATGTGTGTGCCACACAAAGAGAGGAAGAGGGAGGGAGGAAGGGGGAGAGAGTCACCTACCCACATAAAAGTCGGCCAATCAAAAGAACTGTTATTGAATTGAGATCATAAGCCAATGCATACATGATATTTCCCAGAAAAAGAACCACGCTGCTAAATACCAGAGGTCTGAAGTATGACTTGTTAGACCAAGCACTGAAATATACAGAAGAAAATATCTGTGCAACCGCCATTGACCCAATGATAATACCACAAACTGTTGCTGCTGCCCCAAGACTTGTGGAATAGTCATCTGCCGTTGGAACAATAATATATGTATTGATCATGTAAAGAAACGTGTTTGCCAGGTTCAAAAGAAGTGACATAAAATGGTATCTTTGATCATCAGCATGTTCCTCAGCAGTAGGCAATTCCTCTTGCATAATAAGTGCATGTTGCCCCAAAAAGTTGACTAAGTTTGTTGAATGGGTTAATCTATCGACAGCTGATTTTAATGAGTCGACAACAGGATCCTGCTGACCAATTCTAAAAGATGTGAACAAATAGTGGAGTGCTTAAATTCCATACTGAATTAATCAAAAGTAGTGTAAAGCAATGCAAGCATGCACAAACAATCAAATAAGCTAGCAAAAGACAATAAATTTGGATTGCCTGGAGAAGAAGCGCAGGCTGGTCATAAATTGATAAGTAGCTCCCCTGGCGTTCCTGAAGATCAGAAAGATTGCGAGATATTGCTCCAACAACAGCTCCTAATCCCTGCAAGCATCAATCATCATTAGAGAATCTTTTTCCTTTCCTTTTCATTAGCTAGATTTTCGTAAGGTAAGTTTGATTTTTGATGAGGTAATAGTTTCAAACAACACAATGAGAAAAAATTATCTTTAGCTCTGATCTTTTCAGTTTAGGTAATGCAACAAGGACCAGATAATAGAAGAAATGGGTATCTGTAGTCATATAAGCACATTACCACATGCTTGAATACTTGCTGAAGCTGGGAATAGGGATGGTTAGCACGAGTTTTAACATAGTAATCAGTGAATTTGTATCCAAATCGCTTATCAAACTTCTTAAGGATCTTTCGGAAGCCAATGGCATTTATTTCAACAAAAAAGAGAAGCTTTAAAAGATCTCGTCCAACTTCTCTATAAGCTTCCCGCAGCTCTGTTATTTTGGATATATCAGGCTGATCCTGAAGAGTTTCTCGTTGCTCATTAAGCTCGGCTATCCTGCTTGCAAGATTCCCTTGTTGTTCCAACAGGAAAAGAACAATTTTTTCGATCTGCAATAATGAAAAAATTTACTTCAGCAATAAAGATTGAGCTGAAATGGTAATTTACTGAACTAAGCTCGGTAAGCTCTGAAAAAATTTACTTCAGCAATAAAGATTGAGCTGAAATGGTAATTTACTGAACTAAGCTCTGAAAGAAGTATCTGCATCTGTTACTTACAAATACATAGTAAATGAATGCTACAAAGGCATTTAAGGTCAGAGCAATTAGCTTCTCGCAATTTATAGATTAGAACCATTCTCAATCTTCAATTATCCAGTCTCAAAACCAAATGTCGCACACAAGGGACCAAGAGTGTTGAAAAAGCTCTGTGATATAGACGAGAAAGAAAAAACATGTTTCCACTTGACTGGATCGTGCACATGTATATTTGGTATTCTACAGAGAATATTTAACCTATTTAAAACCCATAAAAAGTAGACCCATATTATTTTCACCTTTTTTTCTTACAATTCTGCCAGCTGTTCTTAATTTCTTCAACAATTTTACAATCCTATTTTAAGTTAAATTCTCTGTACATTCAACTACTGCTTTTGATCAGTGTATTTGTTTTACTCCAGGGTATTGAAAGCATGTTAGCAGAATAGAATATGCTAACTATAATGTGTTGATTAGTTAAAGTGGTCTCTGAGACAATGTTATGGACTTATGGTTCATTATTTTTGTAAAATTTTTACAATACCTGATTATCCAGCATTCGTGAGAAATCCTTGAGAACATGTCGACGCTCCAGTACTCCAGTTTCAATTTGATTAGCATACTGCTTCACTTTTTTCTTCATCAGTTTGTAGTTGAGGTAATATCTGAATGGTGCCAAAAAGGTTTCAGTCATAAGATGAAAAAGTTATGTAATATTACTTGATATATAAAACCAATGCCAAAAAGGAAATCTGAATTGAATGAGAATAAAGGAGTTAGTGCATACACTTGCCATTCTTCAATTTGTCTTTCCTTCAACTTTTTCCCAAAAGCAACCATCTCACACTGCAATAAAAGGTTATAAAATCAGGATTATAAGATGCGATAACATTCTCATAAAAAATAGTAAATTCTGAAACAGATCTATTTCATAACCTTTTTCTGGAAATTAAAATTTCAGTTTATCACACTCCCCCAAATGCCAGACATGAAGCTAAGATGTTATTCCACTTCAGTTACATGACTGCTCAAATTTTACAGGGGAAAAAAATCTCTCTTAATTTGATTTCCTCAAATGGAACAAAGAAGAATGATTCGAAATATAACAAACCTTCTTTAAATGTTCCCTCATATGAACTTTTCATATTACCTATCATGCACCACCACAACTTAGTTGCTCAGCCTCTAGTGTTTACTCTGTTTGACATGTGATGCCATTGTCATCTACATTTATAGTTGCCGTATTTACAAATGAAGCGGTCATAGCCACCAGATCAAATATGAGAATTCTTCCCCATTCATTTTCATTAATGGACATACACACACTTCCTTCCAAATATACTCTCATTAAAAAAATAAAAAATTATTTAACTAACTTCACCAATAAAGTGCAATAATCAAATTCAAAAATCTGAAATAGACTGCTGACTATATATCTGGTGACCTGGTGTTGCCCTTTCACACTGGCAGGTGTTAGATCCATTATATAACCAAATCTAAGTCCAAATTAATAATATAAACATTTTCTTCCCCCAGCAATTAAATTAATACCCTTCCTTATGATTTCAAGTAAACTAAATACCAAAGGCCCCTTAAAATCAATTGTTAACAGTTTTAGGCTATCTATTCTTGACTACAAAAATCAGACCAATTCACAAAGTGATCGAGATCGTGTTACCAACATCTTCCAGAACAGTCAACTGCAAAACTATACAAAATTCATGTACGAAACGAAAATAAAACTGGTCTGCACTGCACATCACTACTACTCAGTCCTCAAAATTTCGGAAAACCTCAGAACACAATAAAATAAAATTAAAATTTCAATCAACACAGAACATACACCCATGCGTACAATAGATATATACACTGATACACATATGAAAGCATCCGCACAAACATGTGTATATTATACACACGAATACATACATGCGTAGATAATAACTTTGTTGCATTATTATTCATTGAAAATTGGAAAGGAAAAAAAAAGCTTCACCGGAGGATTTTGAGTGCGCCGGAAATATGAATGGAAGTAACTAGATAAGCATCAATCACTATGATTCCACTGTAGAAAGAGAAGCAGTCCAGAGCTGAAGAATGAAGGCTGGAGATTTGAATTCCGTATCTATTATTAAATTATGGAACGAAAACAATAATTGATCAATGACCAGCTACTCAAACGTTGAATTTTCAGATCTTTGAGGATTCAGAATTTATCAACAAAACGGATCAAAATCAATCACAATAAACGGGTCAGAATTTATCACCACTGTCATTAACTTTTTGGTATGCGTATGTGCATACACGAATATGTAATTTGCTGTCAAAATCAGCTAATTATAAATACTACAATTTTTTCATCTATTTCACTTAATTTTATCAAAATCTATTAAAAATCTTATTTTAATTCATATCAAACAGATGGATACTAGAGATGGTAAAAAAAACCGTCCCGCCCCGAATGGGGCCAAAAAAACCGCCCCGAGCGGGTTGGTGGGACGGGGCGGGGTAGAATACATGATGAACAAATATTTTTTGGAAGTAGAGTTATGGATTTATGTTCTTAAATTTGATGAACAATTTTTTTTGGAAGTAGAGTTATATTTTTCCTTAACCGTATAACTGGAAATTTTTTATAGCAAAAAAAAAAAAAATTATAAAAAAATAAACGACGCAGGGAAACGGCCCCGCCCCGCCCCGTCTAAGCGGGGGAGTGGCGGGACGGGGCAGGGCGAGATAGGGGTGCCTCGCTCCGAACCCACCCCGTTGCCATCTCTAATGGATACATACGTATAATCTGGTGGAGAGAGAGACTGAAAGATTGAGAAATAGAGTGTGAGTGTTTGGCCAAGCTTAAAATTATGATTAAAATGAATCTTAAAAGATTGGAACCAAACAATGGTTAAATATTGTTGAGTTATTAGGTCGAGTTACCTCCTCTTATTTTAGCTCAAGGATTGGGAATAAAGCAGTCCCCGTGCTTGTGATTCGAGCATGTTGGGAGTATCGGCGAGGGAGATGATCGTCTAAGACTCCACTTATGTGAAGGTACTAATTTTTTTTTATCGTACGTAATTTATAAAAAATTACAAATAAAATGAAGTTCAAATATAGTCAACCATGCCAACTCAATTGTCCAATTAGCAAATATATTGATATATATATTTAAAGCATAAACTTTAAGTTAGTCCAGTCTTTATTTTGTAGAAGTATTTAAAATTTAATCATGTAGATATCTCAAATAAGTTAAATTAAAGTAGAAGATTTTTTTTTTCTATATTCCTTGGGTTTTGCTACACTTACCTAATTTTTTACCTACTATTCACAATAGGAGGTGGGGGCCACAGGTCGAATTTTTTTATTACATGTGGGGGCCGTGCCCCATGGGAGGGGGAGGGGAACCGTTCGGTAACCCCCTCTGGCAAAGAAGACTTTTTCACATTCCTTAGGGGGATGATAGATTGTTTGGTGGAATTATTATTATATATAAAACATTTAGTATTGGTGATTTAAGAGGTCAGGATTATGATGATGATTTTAATATTAAATGCAAGCATACACATATTTATGGAAAAGAGTACTAGAGTCAATTTAATGGCATATTAAACATCATGTAGTTGTCATAGTCATAATTTTCCACTTTGTGA
Organism: Fraxinus americana; assembly: GCA_035079005.1. NCBI lineage: Eukaryota > Viridiplantae > Streptophyta > Magnoliopsida > Lamiales > Oleaceae > Fraxinus > Fraxinus americana. The sequence goes on along the minus strand of CM068713.1, from coordinate 14,807,095 downwards.
TATGACAATTCTTGTATAAAGAATTTTTTTTTTTTTTTTTGACTTGTACAATGCGTATATATTTTTAATTTTTGATCAATTTTAAAAAAAATACAAAAATAGTTCTGACTAATTGTTAGATTTAAACAAAAATGAATATTGCACAGTCTGTGCATGTGATTGCATGTTCAATTATGATCTATTCTAGAAATCATTGAGATAAAGAACTTATTGAATCGATTTTTGCCTTTTCGAGAAAGTAAAATTATATGTAACACTGAATATTAGAATATATGATTTTTCAAATTAATGACTTTCTTTATGAATACTTTTATTCTTTAATAAATCGAAATTAAAATATAATTTTATTTTTCTTTACTTTTTTTCGTTATTCCTTCATCATAATTCCAAGTGACAGAAACAAAAATAATTGTTTACCCCATGAACTAATAACAATTTGAGAAATAAGAAAATGAATGCACAAATTGTGGTGCATAGAAGTCAAGCCCACATTACTAATTATCATACTTTGGTCATTTTTCATTTGATGTCATAAGCCCTGTTTGGGAGAGATTAAATTTTTCTACAGTAAATCAATTCTCATTTTCAACCACACATTCTTCAATAAAATAATATTTTCCATCACATCAATAACTTTTTCTTCTTTTTCTACCACACATTTCCCATCATATCACTATTCAAAATCAATTCTTCCCCCAAAAATCTCTCCCAAACAAGCTCATAATATAGGCTCACATGTCAAAAACATATGCAAGTTGCGAATAATTTAGGAATGTGGTCACTTTTAAGACATGCAATAAGCCAATTATTTAATCAACTACTGGACAATCAAAAGTTGAAAAAAGTTAAGGTATATGACTAGAAATTGCAAATTGCATTTTTTTTTTCTTTCATTTATATTTAACCCTTGTTTGATCTTTCATTTTTAAAAAAATTATTTTTTTCTAAATTCATTTTTAATCATACATTCTTCAAATAAAATAACTTTATACGTGAATTCAAAATTCTTTCTTACTTTTTAACAACGTTTTTTTTAAAAAAATCACTGTTACAAAATATATTCTTGCAAAAAATAGGCTCAAACAAACACTTGGTTTATTACAACCTTTTTTTTTTTTTTAAGTTTTCTAATTTTATTTTTTTTTAATTTTGAATTTAATTTTTAGTGAGTCGGCATTAGGATACCGTCTACTATTAGCGCACAGACTTGATGAAATCGAGCAAAATACAGAGGTGGTTCGAAACTCCGTCACGAACCTGAATCGGTCGATAAAGTGGTTAAGGTGTCATCTCCAAAGGTAAAACAATGTACAAGAAATAGCTATTTTAAAACTGACTTTTATACTTATAAGTAAATGTGTTAAGCTTAGGCAACAATGCTTTTGATTACAGAGAGAATTATTATTTCTTCAACGTTATTTGACAAAAGCGAGTAAATAATTATGATAGTTGTAATTATTTTTCCTAATTACTTTTAACTAATTGAAAATATAAAATGATTGCAAACAATGGATAATTGAAAATTCAAATATGTAATGAATATTAGAGCATAACAATTTCATCTATTGATCATTTTTATTCTTAATTCAAGATTCATAACCCAGTGTAATATTCGATCGAATTCTTCTATTTAATTCAATTTACCCTATCGAGTTCTCATTGAGCATATTTAACTAATTAAATTCCATATCTGTATGTAAATCAAATTTAATTAAACGAAACACTAGTTTTAAAAATTCATATTATGACTGCAATAATTAATATATATATGTATATCTACATGTTATACTAATTTACCGAATTTTATTATATGATCTAAATTTCAAATTCACCTCTCGATTTGTAAGAGACTCACACAATTATCAAATTATTGATCACGTAATTTAATATATTAAATTCATAATAAAACCAACACATAAATAAATAAATTACAGAAATCTTAAATTAAAAAAATAAAGAATTACAAGTCGACTACATTGTTTTTCCTAATATAAAAATTAGTTATTCATACTGTAAAAATCAAAACGTTCAAAAGTGAAAAGATATCACCAAAAATTAATGAAACGTGAAATTTTTGATGCTTACAATCTCATTTCCTTTCCATTTTTCCTTTTCTTCCCTGCCCTCTTTTTCTATTTTGACTTTTTCCCATTTTCTTTTTCTTTTCTTCTTTCCTTCTTTTTCTCTGCTATTTTTCTTCGGTTTTCTCCTTATTTTTTCTTTGCTTCTGCCTTTTTTTTTTCTATATATATAACTATTGAGACCCATTTAACTCAAACTCATAAAATGTAATATTTTTCTTCAAGATTTCATTTTTGAATTTTACCATTTTTCGTCACTTTTATATTCTTTTCTTCAATTTTTTCATTAAACATAAAATTTTGCCTACAAAACACAATATAACATAAATTATGTAGAATTTAATCCAAAAGACATTAAAATATCATGATTTAGGGCCACGAATAATTGTATAAACTACACTTATCACACATCAATTCACCCAACCTCTAAAACAACATTAAAACATCCTAAAAACTCTTAAATACAATCAAAATAACAAATTTAAGAAGTATTAAAACAATGAGTGAATCACACTCATCATTTCCCCACCTTAAAAAATCAAGGGAAAATATTCCTACCCTAGATGGTACCGAAAAAATTAATTGCATGGAGAACCACAATCTCTTTGTAGGTTTGAAGTGAACGACATTCATTAAATAATGGGACTCATAATCGTGGACTTTGATTTCTCTGGAGTATTCTAATTTCACATCGCTCAACTATAACTTGATTGGTCAACTTCCTTGGAGAGAAACTTTTAGTATAGTTATGCAAAATTGTTCTCAATTTCTTGCTTTGACTGTATGCAGCAAAAAGCCAGCATTGCCTTCATAAGGTCAAAATCATTCTATTACTGAGCTTTGGGACGCCCAACAGTATTTGATAGTATGATATCGCTTGGAGACAACCTCAGAACTTACAAGATCTATGAACTTTTATGTTATATCGGTATGGAGAATTAGATATTATTAGACATTATTAAGGAAAAAGAAGAAGCTAAAATCTTGCTTATTTTAGTGTCCATTCCTCTCATTACTACATTCATTTTGGTGACTCGTTCAACGCTTATGCATTGCTTTTATTATCTTGTAACAATATCTTGTTTATTGAAGTTATTGAGTCTAGAGAAATTACCTTATCAAAGATAATCAAGGATATCCTTGTTATTAGTGCGCCACTTTTTAAAATGTGAACGATGGATAGTGCGAGTAAAAGGATCACATCGGCAGTTACAATGACATTCGCGACCACAAAGAACTTGATGTTTACATTTATGTTAGAACAATATTATAAACTGATGATACATATCTATAGGGATGACAAGAGAAAACTCATGTGAATGTAGGAAGATCATTGCATTCGGCCCTGATTTTGATAATATTTATAGAAGCAGAAGCTTCTTTTTGGTTAAAAATAAGAAAAAAAAGTAAAATATTCAAATATGCTTTTATTTTTTTCCCTTAGCAAAACATGTTGTTCCATATAGAAAAGACAATTTCAATTTAATGCGTGTTTTTGAACTTTTTAATTTCGGATTGGATGACACCAAACATGTTGGAATATTAACTCAGCCTCTAGTTCATCAGCTCATCTGATCACCAGCAACCAGCAGATTCAACAGCAAGACCAGCAACCCACGTTCTTCAGCAAAGCATAGCAGCAACACAGCAGAATCTGGAGATAAAATGCTGCTACCTTCAACTATAATTCCTGCCTGAGTTCAGCTGATTTTAGCTTATTCTAGATACTTCCTTAGTTTGTTATCTTGTTAGTTAGTTACCTATTTTCTCTATAAATAGAATATATTGCATTGTAATTTCCTTAAACATGAATGAATGAATTTTTCTTCATCTTCCCTGCATCACAGAAGGCCTATCCCTTTTTTATTTTCAGGTCCTTTTTCTACAGCTTTCCTTCATGCATCATTTTCTGTTAATTTCATCCATTATTTTTAGCTTGAATCTCCTTCATTCCTTGATTTTATCATGGTATCAGAGCAGGTTTCTAATTCTTCTTCTCTATCTTTTATCAATTGAATTTATCAAAAAAAAAAAAAAATCCCCAAAATCAGCAATACAGTTTACCAGAAAACAGGATAGTGACTTGGCTCACTAGATGCTCGACGAAATGTCGGAACAGATGAAAACTGAAGAGATGTTATTCCTCTTCATCAAACTGAATGAAAATGAAGATAGAACCTGCTGGAATGGCAGGCTTCTCAAGACCTTCACAGAATGGTTGATTTATTCCCAGATAGGGAATCAAAATGAAACTAAAACAAAATTGAAGAAAGAAACTGTTGGAATGGTAGGCATCTCTGCTTGATTTTATCTTCAGAATGGAGATATGAAGATTTTGAAGAAAAGTTTTAAAGATATTCCTTCTCAAAAGAGAAGGAAGATAAAGCATGATCCAAGGCAGACGAAGTGTCTGAAATTGATTCGAAACAAGATGCTCCTTGATTGCATCTCTACTCTCCTTCTCTATGGTTCAAGAGTTCTATCTTGAGGGGGGAGTATTGGAATATTAACTCAGCCTCCAATTCATCAGCTCATCTGATCACCAGCGACCAGCAGCTTCAACAGCAAGACCAGCAACCCACATTCTTCAGCAAAGCACGGCGACAACACGGCGAGAATGCAGGAGATAAAATCTTTGCTTTGCCTTCAACTATAATTCCCGCCTGAATTCACCTAATTCTAGTTTATTCTAGATACTTCCTTAGTTTATTATCTTGTTAGTTTGTTACCTATTTTCTCTATAAATAGAATAGATTGCATTGTAATTTCCTTAAGCATGAATGAATGAATTTTTCTTCATCTTCCCTGCATCACAGCAGGCCTATCCTTTTTTTATTTTCAGTTCCTTTTTCTACAGCTTTCCTTCCTGCATTATCCTCTATTAATTTCATCCATTATTTCCAGCTTGAATCTCCTTCCTTCATTGATTTTATTATGGTATCAGATCAGGTTTCTAATTCTTCTTCTCTATCTTTTTCTCAATTGAATCTATCAAAAAAACTTTCCCTAAAATCAGCAATACAGTTTACCAGAAAAACAGGATAGTGACTTGGCTCACTAGATGCTCGACGAAACGTCGGAATGGATGAAAACTAAAGAGATGTTATTCATCTTCATCAAACTGAAATGAAAATGAAGATAGAACCTACTAGAATGGAAGGCTTCTCAAGACCTTCACAGAATGATTGATTTATTCCTAGATAGGGAATCAAAATAAAACTAAAACAAAATTGAAGAAAGAACCTGCTGGAATGGTAGGCTTCTCTGCTTGATTTTATCTTTTGAATAGAGATATGAAGATTTTGAAGAAAGGTTTTGAAGATATTCCTTCTCAAAAGAGAAGGAAGATAAAGCATGATCCAAGACAGACGAAGTGTCTGAAATTGATTCGAAACAAGATGCTCTTTGATTGCATCTCTACTTTCCTTCTCTATGGTTCAAGATGTTCCATCTTGAGGGGGGAGTGTTGGAATATTAACTCAGCCTCCAGTTGATCGGCTCATCTGATCACCAGCAGCCAGCAACTTCAACAGCGAGACCAGCAACCCACGTTCTTCAGTAAACCACAACAGCAACACAGCAGAATCTGGAGATAAAATGCTGCTGCCTTCAACTATAATTCCCGCCTGAATTCAGTTGATTCTAGTTTATTCTAAATACTTCCTTAGTTTGTTATCTTGTTAGTTTGTTACCTATTTTCTCTATAAATAGAATAAATTGCATTGTAATTTCCTTAAACGTGAATGAATGAATTTTTCTTCATCTTCCCTGCATCACAGCAGGCCTATCCCTTTTTTATTTTCAGTTCCTTTTTCTACAACTTTCCTTCCTACATTATCCTCTGTTAATTTCATCCATTATTTTTAGCTTGAATCTCCTTCCTTCCTTGATTTTATCAAAACACTATAAATGAAGGAAAATAAGCTAAAATGTTCTTCACTGTATAATCCAATCCTGTTCCTAACTGTGTATGGAAAGTGTACTTAGCGTTTATTGTTGTAACAAGTTGGGATTGGTTAATCATCATATTCTATGTGGGATTTATTTTTAATGTACATGCTGGAAGCTGTCTTGATTATTCATGTTTAGGTCAGTACTTGGCTATAGACCATACAGTAGGTTAAGTATGCACCACATTTTGTTCAAAGAGATAGAAGTGTCCTATGTAATTTGGAAGTTTGTTTTCATCGATATGAAAATCGTATAATAAAATTGGAGTTGTTGTTGTTGTGACAATGACATAGATGTGGTTTCTTTGGATCATTTTTGAGTTGTTGCTGTTTTGCAGTCACATGCAGCCTCAGTCCAGTGAAAATTATACCCCAAAAACTTTGACATCTTACTTGTGGAATAGTACACAAGTTACTTCTACTTCTATAGGAGCAAGTTGCTTCTACTTTTATAGGTACAATTGGAAGAAAATAAAACATACTCGTACAAATGTATATGGAAGTTTATGCCTGTGTTAGAACACACAACCATGTTTCTCCAATAAACTGCTTCTGTTATATAAATTTCAGATTTCCAAATAAATGGTGCAAGAGGGTGCCCAAAGTGCTTTAACTTCAGTTTCCGATTCACCTCTAGTTCACCATTATAATGAGTCTGTTCAATTTTATTTATAGAAACACTTTTAGAAATACTATGATGTGGAAATCAATTATTCTTAAAAGCTATCCTGATGATTGCCATCGACAAGTCTAACCGCATGCTTCGTGCCAAAGCCATTTACGAAGGTTGGAAAGGAGAAATTCAAAGAGGATGTCAAGCGGGTAAATAACAATAAACTTAGTATTAGCTCTATTTCTTGAGTTTAATATATTGCTTCTTATTATGTGGAAATCAATTATTTGTTCGTTGATTTCTTTTAGTTCTTACTTCAATCTCTTATTCTTAATAAATAAGACATCTTCTTTTTTTTTTTAACCAACTTATGTGTATCTCACATTTACAAAATAATTTTTTCCAAAATTTACATGTACTTATTTTTAATCTTAACAAGTAAACTTGCAACGCACGATCACCCCACTAGTTCTTTAAAAAGGTTTTCACCTTTGTATCTCCAAAAATCAACACCAAAACAATTTACTTCGTTTGAAGGTGCATTGCCTTCTTTATGGGGATGTGAAGTTCCTCTGGCAGAATGCACCATTGAGTTGATAACTTTTTTAAATGTATCACGAGAGGAAAAATTTGCATGATACGGATAATAATTATGATTTTTGAATAAGGAATGTTTAATACGAGATTAAATCGTGCTTATTAATGCTTTTAAAATGAATATTATTGATTTTTATTTTCTTATTTATTCTTATTTTTTCATTTTAAATATCCTTATCGATACTTTTTAGACGAGACTTAAAAAGGGGTTTTCAAAACGATGCAAATTTCCATGGAAATTTAAAGTGATTTATCCGTGTTCCGTCTTCATTTGGAACCATAGTATTAGTGACAGCAAAATAATGTGAAATACATTCAAAGTGTACATTAAGATTGACATTGTGTGATGTGTCAAAAGTTGTATCATTAGTTGTTTAGGCCATTTTGATTGGCCAAATTTTCCTTGGAACTTGGAAAACAAATTCATTTTCCTTAGTTTTGTCTTGTTTGATGAACTACATTTTTCCACTCATTTGTTTTCCACTTAGCTAGACTTCGCCTAAATGCCTTAGTTTTAAATATGGTGGGAAAATGATTTTCCAGACATCTGTTCAATTTTTTTCTTTCAAAGGGAACAAATGTTATAACCAATTGTAAAAAAAAAAAAATTCACTTTAATTGACAATTTCTATGTAAAATAAAGTCAAACGAATACTAAACTTTGATTAAAAAAAATGATTTTTTAGGAAACAATTTTTTTTTCATTTTTTAAAAACTTTTTAGCAATGGAAATAAATTTTATAACCAATTGTGGAAAAAAATCACTTTAATGGACATTTTTCATGTATAATAAAGCCAAACGAATAGAAAATTTAAAAATTTTTCGGGTGGAAAATTATACCAATCAAACATACTTGAAATCATTTTCCCTACAAAACATTTTTTAGGTAAATTTTTTCCCTTTAAAACATTTTCTTTCCACCCTTACAATCAAATACACCCTTAGAGTGTGTTTGGTAGGGATTTTTTGGGGAATAATTAATTTTTGAATAGTGATATGATGGAAAATGTGTGGTTGAAAAAGAAGAAAAAAGTATTGATGTGATGAAAAATATTATTTTATTGAAGAATGCGTGGTTGAAAATGAGAATTGATTTACTGTAGAAAATGAGAATATGTACCAAACATGCTCTTAAAGTGTTATTAAAAGTAAGGGAAAACCCATTTGTACACTTTTGTGTACATTAACTTTGACACTCATCTCACAAAAGAGTGTGAGGTCCATGATTTTTTATTATTTTAAAGAGGAAATTGCACAAAATGTCAATTTTTGGCTTTACATTTGCAAAAATGTCACTTTTTTAAACTCTTTCCAAAATTGTCAATTTAGGACATTTTTGCCCCTCTGCATAATAGAAATACCTTGCAAGAAAGTGTTGTTGGGGTTTGCTAATGAAAAATTCCCCTATTAATATTTTAAATTCTTTTATCTTTTTTTTTTTTAAAGAAAACTATTATTACTCAATATAATATAATATAAACAATTTTTATAATATTTAAAGTAAATCATCACATCACAACATTAATTATATTCAAATCAAACATTAAATGCTCCTAAAAAGGTGGTATTAAGGATATTTTGGACATTTTGCACCAAAAAAGTGACATTTTTGCTCACAAAAAGTGAAAGTGACAATTTTTTTTGAATTTTCAAATTTAGTGACATTTTTGAAAATTCCCCTTTTTTAAATTGCGGGCCCTCACCTTTTTGAAAGGAATGTCGTGCATGATGTACATCAAAGAGTGTACATCAAATATGATTCTAAATTTAATGTATAAAAAGTTGTCACTTCACAACGATATCAAATTTGATGTTAAATTCGATGTACATGTAACAAGATCGTGGTTTTTGACGTATAGGATTCAACTTGGAATTTATTATTCCAAAGTTGGAATTAATTGCATGTAAAACTGTACAGCTAAGTGGAACATGAAATACAGCTGGTGTTTGCCTACAAATTAATTCCCACGAAGGTATAAACAAATACACTTCAACCCCCACTCACAATGCGAAACGTGGCAACACAATGTTTCATTTGGGCACGTCCTCCAAACGCTAAAAAGCAGATTTTAGGTTGCAATCAATCATAAGGATAAAACTACACCGCCACTTTCATGTCTATCCTCATTTTGTAGAACATTGGAAGTATCTAGAAGATATGTGCAAGAAAACCCTAAAATTAGACAAATCGAACAGATCGATGTTCAAGACAAAGAGTGTCTTCGGGGAGCATTTATGAGCCTCCGGTTGGCAACTAATTTATAAATTTAGTCAAAGTCAAATATTAATTTTAATCGTCCATTTATAACTGCTACTCTTGGGGACACGTGAGTTAGTGTTGAAAATAAGATTTAAATACATAAGCGAATATACGTTCTCTCTCTCCAACAGTATAAGTAGTCGACATAATTAATATTCAATACGACTTATAAGTTTTAATAATTACTAGTAAAATGAGAGTTACTTAAGAGAAGTAATTTGAATTTGACAGGAGCAAGTATATTTGAAAAAATAAAAAAAAGCATATTTTGAAAATAAAATAAAAATTAATTAAAAGTAACTTTTCCTTATTCCGAAAGTCTAGCCAGGTGTATTTGTTTGTGGGATAGAGGAAGCTTTGTTTTCAGATATAAACCCTTTACGTAACTGGTAACTCATGTCAGTTGTCGAGGGGAAATGAATTCATTTTGAGCTTTAAAAGCAGAAAATAATATTAAAAAAACAGGCTTTAACCCGTTCCCCGTTTCTACAGAAAATAAAAGGTTTTGAAATGCCTCATAAAATTGGGTGACTGCTCGAGACTTTGAATACCTTTGCAGCTTTGCTATAACGGATTTCCTCCGCCGTCTCTCTCTCTCTCTCTCTCTCTACCTATATACATGTACGTATATGTATGTATAATGTATCTATCTTGGTATGTGTGTAGTTGGAAAACGTGGGCTGATTTTTTGTCGAAGTTATGCGTTTCTTCGTAAGAAAATTATTTGATGTGGACTTTTTGGGCTATTTTGTTTGTGATTGAATTTTAGTTTTTGTTATCTAGGGGTTAATTCTTCTTTGGAAAATGATTTGTTTTGTATAGAATTAAGAATTACTTTTAAACTGTTATGTAATTTGAATATCCTTGTCTTTTAATGCTGAGTTTGAACTTTGTTTTGTGCTGCCTTGTTTTTTTGTGCACTTAGCTCTTATCTTGATCTATCAGTTTATTTCGAAGAATGGGCTGTTCTCAATTTCTTCGAAGTTTTGATCTTTTCCTCCAACCCTTCGGAAAAAAAAAAAACGAAATGTTGAACACCAAAAATCTAGACGGAATGAAATTTGAGACTATTTTCTTTTTAATTTGGCTCAGGTGTATGGAGGGGTGAGAAAATTAGAGAAAGACTGAATCTTTTCGAAGTTTGAGAATTTTGGGGATTTCTGTGTCGAAGAACTGTTCACTGGAGTTCGACTGTTTTATATGAAAGCTGATTATACTTTCTGAGGTTGGAGGGTTGTTTGATGAATGTGTCTTTAGAAGCCTGTTGAATGGCGGCATCTGAATTTAGATTCATCTGTTTTTGGGAACATTAAGGATCTTGGGAGTTTGAGATTTTAATGTAATGCAAGTGAAGTTTTGAACCGTAATTCTGATTGGAGTATATGTGGTGTGTTATGGATTCGATCAGTGATGATAATAATGGGGGGACTCTGACACAACCCTGCAACTGTTACAAAGACTCCAGCTTAAATGAAACAATTCTGAATTCGAATGAAATAGCGAATCTTAAGGACCGGTATGTTCTTGGAGATCAACTGGGATGGGGGAAATTTGGCATAATAAGGGCTTGCACGGATAAGTCGACGGGTGAAGTTTTGGCCTGCAAATCTATTTCAAAAGAGAGATTGGTCACGCAAGATGATGTTGGCAGTGTGAAGCTTGAGATAGAAATCATGACTAAGTTGTCAGGGCACGAAAATGTTGTGGATCTAAAGGCAGTGTACGAGGAGGAGGATTATGTGCACCTTCTGATGGAGCTTTGTGCTGGTGGAGAGCTTTTCCATCAAATTGAGAAGCTAGGGAAATTTTCCGAGCACAAAGCAAGGGTTATTTTTAGCCAATTAATGGAAGTGGTCATGTATTGTCATGATAAAGGTATTATTCACAGAGATTTAAAACCAGAAAATATCCTCTTAGTCTCAAAGTCTTCCACCTCTCCTATCAAATTGGCAGATTTTGGTCTTGCAACATACATCAAATCTGGTAAGCATGTTATTTTTCTTTTATCATTTCTTATTTTCAATTTTAAATTCTGGTAGATTCAGCAAGTTTATCTCCATTAGCAAGTTATATAAACTGGTTGTCAATGAACTTTCGTGTTGGTCTAATGGTCTCTATACTTGGGGTAGGTCCTATTTGATCACTACATTTAAACTCTATTTCAAGTTGATCCCTTCGTCCATATCTGTTATTTGAGTAACGGATAAGGTGACGTGAAATTCTAGTTATTTCTCAACAAGACAACCACGTTTTCGGTTAATCAAATCAAATTATATATAAAAAAAAGGTGTTTAAATTCAGTGACCAACTTGAAACAAAGTTTAAGTTTCTTCATCAACTTGGAGAAAATTTAAGTTTAGTGACCAACAATAAAAAATATCACAAAAAGTTCCGTAACCGCCAGCGTTTTTAACCCCCTAATAGAACATGCATAATTCCCTTGCAATTAGAAGGGAGGATTCAACTCACCAATTGTATTGTACGAAAGAACATTTGGTTTGTAAACTGTAATTTAAGCTCTCAGGGATAAATTTAAAATCCTTTATTGAGAAGCTTTATATCTACAGGACAGGCATTGCACGGTACTGTAGGGAGTCCATTTTATATAGCTCCTGAGGTATTGGCTGGAGATTATAACCAGGCAGCCGATGTTTGGAGTGCTGGAGTTATTCTTTACATTCTACTTAGTGGAATGCCTCCCTTTTGGGGGAAAACCAAATCAAAAATCTTTGATGCTGTTCGGGCTGCAGATCTGCATTTCCCTTCTGATCCTTGGGATCACATTTCAGCGTCTGCCAAGGACTTGATCTCTGTAATGTTGAGTGTTGATCCTTCAAAAAGGGTAACTGCTGAACAAGTTCTTGGTATGTTGAACATAATCGAGTTCATTATTGTGAACATGGGTTGTATGAGTTCCAATATTTTCTGTAAGGAGCTTAATATGTGGTAATAATTAGGTTAATAAAAAGTTGAACACAGCATCCAGAAGTTGCTAAATCAATTGAGCATTGATTCCAAAATAGCTTTATCATTGAATTATCCTCGTTTCAATCTCAATGCCTTTTCTCTAATACGTCTTTGAAGTTGGTTTCTTTTTGAAAAGAATAGCAGTTATTCTTTAAATAACCTCAATTGAATTTGGCAAGTATAACATTTCTGTAAGAAGGAAGAGCATACAGACATGATTATAGTCATTATACAGTTCATGTTTTTCCGATTCCGATTTGGCTAAACCTGGAAACGTTGTTCAGATTTGCAAGATATTTTTTCCAATATTTTGTTGTAATGTGGCCCATTTTGTTTGCAGCTCACTCCTGGACGAAGGATTATACAGATGAAACTCAAGAACCTTACATACAAGATAATCCTAATCATCCCCTGATAGAATTAGGTGGATATTCCTTTTCCACCCCTTACATCGATAGAACTCAGGATTATAGTTTTAATGATGGATCACCTGCAACTGTCAATGGCAAAGAAGATTCTCCCGTTTTCACATGTAGGACGTCATTCTCTTCTCCACTTATTAGCCAGGGTACTCCTGCCTCAATTTCAGGAGGCTTTTCTTTTGGTAGCTACTGTGAATCTACCGAACCTAAATTCTCATCCCCAATACGCTCAATGCCCAGCTTTACCTTTTTTAGTCCTAGCCAGGCACTAGAACAAAGCGACGACTCTTTAAGTTACAGGGCCAAGTGTTCATTGATTGATGGAGGTATGTCTTTTCTGCTAATTGCTCAGTTTATACAGTAGAGCGTGAATTAAGGGTCAGCTGTAGTGTATGATTGATACACGTTGCACTGCAGAATATAGTTTAACTAGAACTTGTAAATTTGGCGGGTTTGCATAATGAACCGACAATTTGGAAACCATAAGAAGTGCATTAGTTATTATTGAGGGATTCTGCATGATTAACTTATTGCTTGCTAAGTTAATGTACTGTACAAGTCTTTGGATGAATAAACAGATTGGAAGGTGGGAGAAAAAACTTGACTGGTGTCCATAATTGATTTCTTGTGTACCCTATTGAGTTTTTACTAAGTTCGTGTTTGGTGTGAATTATTAGATGCACCAGGAGGACAATAAAAAATTAGTTAACTTTTGATTTTTTAATATGGCCTTGAGTCTAACAGGTAAACATGCCATAACAGGTAAGAAGTTGATGCTCATGCACTAATTTGGCATTTGGGAATTTCCTTGAACAGTTCCATACGTGCTAACTTTAAAACCTTACTCCTCTTTAAGGAAGTTGTGTATGTATAGGAATCATCTTGTCTAAAAGCTTAGGTTATATAGAGATGGTTCAACTGCAACATAATAGTGCAGAGGCTTGAGTGTTTATAAACATTAGCCAAACATAGGCTGAGACGCATGAGGTGGTTTGATCGTACCTATGTTTCTGCTTCTTTTCCTTTCCTTCTGGGAGATCTTTAATGACGAATTAATGTACAACTGAGTGCTAACTTTGATGTGTAGGTGAAAGGAAGAGTTCACTCCAGTTGTTTCTTTAATTAGCATTGCAATTTATTTTGTAAAAAACTTGATTGACAAGCATTTATTATGGCCATGCAGATTCAAGTATAGGACAGCTATTCGTGTTGCCAGATCCTGCAGAGCAAATTCAGTACAAGTCGAGTGAAGTCGAGCACCGAACCGAATTTCATCGGACAGTCGGAACAAGTGGTTCAAAGAGTTCAAGCATGCAGAACAAAAGGAATAACACTATCAGTCTTGGTGAGCTTAATCAACTTGATTTTATAGCAAGTGAATCAGTGATCAGGTGGGCATCGTGCACACAAATTCCAAGCGCCACAGCCTTGAGATCCTCGCTCGTTTGCTAGAAAAACAAATTCGGAAACTTTTTCTTGGGAAACAAAGGTCAATTTTGGGCTAGATGGAATGAACTTATAATTATGGAATGGACCAGATCACCTGATTCTGTTGGTCGCACTGTGTCGCTGCATCACTGTTTGATCGTTATGTAAATGGTGCGGAATATGTATTGAAGGAAATTACCATTTACTGATATCTTTTCATTGTTAATTTTGCTGTTATAATTTCTTTCCTAGATTAGTGCCTCCTACCATACACGACTCCTAGCTTTGCATTATGAAAGACTGTTGTATCTTTGTTCAAATTAATGAGAATTCATTCATTCATATACCTGTTGACACACTAAAAGTGCAGTCCAAATTAAATGGCCCAAAGAGCGAAACTCACTTGGGAATCCAAGCTGAAAGTTCAAGCAAAGGGTATTATTGAAAAATGTAAAAGTCTACAAACAAAGGAACGCCGTCGCCAAAGCTTGCAGAACGCCCAGATGTTAAGCGAATAAAGTATCCTATGGACGCCCAGAGCGAAGGAGTCGTCGCCCAAATTGTTGGGTCACCCAAAATCCTAGTGATGACTAAACCCTGTTGTTATCTAAAGTCATGATTTGAGGCGGTTTGAGCACATCACGATTACATCCCATGATTTAAGAAAATTAGTGACAAGTGGTTATGAAGAAAACGTGGTGGTAGGAGTTACAAATGGTAGTTATTGGCCAGTCAGCCACTATGAAAGAAGTAGGTAGTTACAAACAGAGTCCAAACAGTTAAGAACTGCCTAAGGAGTATAAAAGGAAGAGGAAATCAATGAAGAAGGCCCTGACAAAATTCACTCTCAAATAGAGAATATGTAATTTACTTTTTCTTAGATTAACTTTAATTAATTCATCTCCTTGTACTTGTGTGCTTGCGCCCCTTGGAGGCATCTTGTTCGTATCCAAACTGTAATCTTCATATTCGATAAACACCCCTTTTTGGAACTTTGTTCCAAAAGGTTTGTTCCTTACACAATCGTCTAATCCTCTTTTAATTGTTAGCGAGTATCCACGCGAAACAATTTGGCATGCCCAGTGGGACAATTGGTGTTCAAAGATGCAAAAGGAAAGCATTATGCCTCATAAAAGTTCTGATAAAGCACCAGCAAGTCACGGAGTAGTCTAGTCTGTGATCGAGCGATATGAGGAGCAGCAACATTCTCCTCAGACGGAAGGACAGAGTCCAAACAGTCACAGCCGCTATGAACCAATGACAGAGTTGAGTCCTCAAACCATGCGTGCATTGCTTGGAGAACTCACACATGATGTCGTCCAACAGGTAAATTTACGAAACGTCCATAATATGGAAAAATTTACCCAGAATGGAAATATTCATTATGATAACATGGCCAAACAACTAAGTACGTTGAATGATCTTATGAACAAGTTAGTAGGCCAAGTATGTCAACCATCAATATCCATAGGAAGTCATTTCCAAACCAGGACGATTGTGGGACATACTTTACCACACAATTCCCCTGGTTTGAACCTAAGTCCAGGTTTAGAAACATTTTTCGGTCCTTCTACCTCAAACCAGGGGGTTAATGGAGCGCCAAATTTGAATGGTGATAATGTGACTACCAACCTGGGGGGTAATCCAAACATAAGAGATAATATCCTGAATGGTGGACATAACTTACCTCGTGTTAATGAGGGAGTAAATACTCAATATAATTGGTACAATGGTCTGAACAATGGCACCTTCCCTGCCAATTAAGGACCAAACGTCAGGCCGCCTCAAGTGAACCAACAAGTAAATCAACCCATAGGAGTCCTATATGATTCAAATGTTTTGTTGAGGAATCAAATTACGGAAATAGTACAAGATCAAATGGCTGTTGGAGTACGTCCTGTCATCAGGCCGACTTACACTAAACCATATCCTGATTGGGTAGATCAAGCATATCCATGGACTAGAGGGTATAAGGTGCCCGAATTCTCGTTGTTCACCGGTTTAGGAGAAGTGTCTACTCTAGAGCATATAGGGCTATTCACGCTACAGAGTGGTGAAGTGACCGATTACTATAAAATGAGACTATTCCCTAGTTCATTAACATGAGTAGTCTTTTCTTGGTTTATTAACTTGCTAGCAAATTCCGTTCAGACATGGCAACAAATGAAGCAGTTGTTTCATGCTCAATTTTATAAAACAGAATCTGAAGTTACATTGGCCGATTTGGCGAACTTACGTCAAATGCCAAATGAATGGGCAGAAGGTTTTCTTCAAAGGTTCAAAACAGTCAGGAGTAAATGTTTTGTGCCCCTGCCTGAGAAGGAATTTGTCAAAATTGCTCAAAGCTGCTTAAGTTTTGATTTAAAGAAAAAGTTCCAGGATAGGGAATTCCCTGACCTATTCCAACTTAGTGCGAATGTAATTAGGTACGAACGTTTGATAAGAGAAGAAGAGCAAGTGAAGAATTCTAGTAAAGGGACTTATTACAAAGACCTAAACTATGGCGTTCATACCATAAGTGATGAATTTTACGATCAAACTGAAATATGTTTGGCTGAATTAATTAAAGTGGATGCATATACTTGTCCCATAATGGCTAAGCCTAGGGAGTTAGCCAGAGATGAGCCTATAAAAGGAGAAAACAAAAAGACCAGAATGTTCTCGTTCGATGTAACTAAGGCTGACCTTATATTCGATAAACTGTATAAGGATAAACAGATAAAGTTGAGCGACAAACACAAATTGCCAAGCCCTGAGCAAATTAAGGGTAAAAAATATTGTAAATGGCATAATGTATGGTCACATATGACTAATTATTGCTTAGTTTTCCGTCATGTTTTACAGGACGCTATTGAGTCAGGACGAATCACGTTCGAAGACAAAAAGAAAATGGCAGTGGATGAAAATCCTTTCCCATAGCCCACTTGAAGTGAATATGGTGACGACCAGTCTTAAAAATAAGTTGCCAAGATTCAAGTTGGTTATCGATGATGAGGAAGATCCTGAGACACATACCAGCGTATTTGAACGTATTAAAGGAAAGGAACCCATGAAGGACGAAGATGTTTTGTGTGCCAGATGTAAATGAGAAATGAGATCAAATACTGAGAAACCAGAAATATGGCAGAATCACCATCACCCTGAGTTTGTTCCAAACATGAGGCAAGGCATATTGTTCTATAGAGGACCGCCTCTGAAAAGATAGTTCAGGCCAGCAAAGCATGAGAGATCGTTTAGGCCACAGCCTCGCCAACCTAATGTATGGCACTCATATCAATATAATGCAAGACGTGTTGTACCTTTTAATGAAATGACCAGGACTCAGTAAAGGCGATTTCAACGGAATTATGGACGAATGATGAGGCAGCAACAAGAAATGCAACGTCCTAAAGCGCCAAGAGTACTGGAAATAGTTAATCAAAATGCTCTCGAAGATGGTGAAAAGACTGGCATAGGGGAATCAATGGAAGAAATGCCAGAAAGTTCTTTTGGGAGGTCGAAGTTTGAGCGAAGCGAAAGAGACGAAGAAGATACAGAACCACCCCTTACTATCCAGTTCGGTACCTTACCTCCCGTCATGGCTAATAATTATCTGTTAGCCAATGAATTCAAGAATAAGGAAAATGAAAGGGAGGAAGAAGGAGGAGATGAGGAAGAAGCATGTGTGCTGGAATGTGAAGGTGGTCAGACGTCTCAAGAAATACAAGACGAAGAGGATGATGGTATGACTGATATTGAAGAAGAAATTGATCTAGAAGAAGAGAGGAGAAAGAGAGGAGTATCGCGCAATACTTTGCTGAAACAATTGCATCGGGAAGGGGTTCGTGAAGTAGATTTGTTGGGAGAACCATCTGGGCATTCTTTCGATTTCTACGTACTATACGGAACACCCAAGAGGAAGAAAATGGTACCTCGCTCTGAGAAATACGGATCTCCTCCAAGGATACTGCCTCCCCCAACAGGTTGGGTAACTGCTGGAGAAATACTGGAGGATGAAGAAAGTGCCCCACGGATAAGTACTCAGCCTGAAGTATTGCAAGTTGATTTATCACAAAGGGACAAGTCAACAGGAGATAAATAGGAAGTAGAAATTGATGCAGCAGAAAAAGTCATCTTCAAAAGACCCACCATGAAACTGACCAAACATTTAAGGCCACTTTATGTGAAGGCCTTGGTCAAGCAGTGGTACAGGCAAAGCAGAAGTGGTACAGGTAGATCACCTCTTGGTGTTTTTATCGGTCAGGGAAAGTATACCCTCGACATACTTACAAATTTTGTCAATTTGGGTTCATGATCGGCCACCTTTCCCATGGATCAGAATTTGAAGCTTACTCTTAATAATGGCCCTTTGCTATCTGATCCCAGTTCTTTTCGGCAGTTAGTCGGTCGACTTCTGTACTTCACCATTATTCACTCAGGAATTTGCTTCTCTATTAATCTACTGTACCAATTCATGCAAAACTTTCGGGATTTCCATCACCAAGCTGCACTTCATGTTCTTCGTTACCTAAATGGGTCTCCAAGGAATGGATTCTTTATTCTGCTCAGTGTGACCTCCAATTTTCCGTATACTCAGATTTTGATTGGGCAGTTGTCCCACTACTCGTTGTTCCATGATTGGAATTTTTATCACTCTTGGCACTAGTCCCATCTCTCGGCGTACAAAGCGACATAGAATTGTTTCTCATTCCTTTGCTGAAGCAGAATACCGTGCAATGGCTATGACCACATGCAAATTTGTTTGGATCAAATCTCTTCTGCATGATCTTGTTATTGTTCATCCGCAACATATTTTGCTCTATTGCGATAATGAGGATGCTCTTCACATCACCCGCAATCCCCTTTTTATGAGCGCACCAAACATATTGAACTCGATTGTCATTTTATGCGTGAAAAATATCTCTTTGGGCTCATTCTTCCTAAGCATGTCTCTAACAAGTTTCAACTAGCTGATATTTTCACCAAGGCTCTGGGGAATGATATTTTTCAACATTTCACTCGCAAGTTGGGTATTACGAATTTTCATGCTCCAACTTGAGGGAAAGTATTGAAGGAAATTACCATTTACAGATATCGTTTCATTGTTAATTATGTTGTTAAATTACCACCGAAAATTTAACATAGAAGTCTTTCAATAGTATTTATTTTCATTAAACATTATTTTTCATTTTTGTATAAGCTTGCTTTTATGGAAATTTTTTAATGATCATTATTGAACGAGTAATGTTATTTAGTTTCACTGGAGTTATAACTCCAGTCTATGTAACGTTAATATGTTATTAAATGATAAGTATAATTAAATGAATTAAGATTATAACCCTAGTAGGGGCTAAATAGCATCATTCTCCTTGAATAGATTCAACTCCATTGTTTTTCTTTCTTTTCTATTTATTATTTTTCAGTTATTTGGTCGGGGCTGGCCGTGAACCAATCTTCATCTGTGTCACTATTTATTTTTATTTTACATCAATATTACTTCGTGGAAGAGGTGAATGTGTAACAAGATTGATCTATGCACAATCGATATATAGAGGTGATAAGAGAACTAGATATGCATTACAAATGATTATGGACTTCAAATTATGTACATTATTGCTTATGGATTTTATGCTATTTTACGTAAGGACCTCATGCCAATCAAAAATATGTCATGGATTTCAAAATATTTATACAAAAGAAGTGATTATTCATCATATTAAGTGCATAGGCAGTATGCATTATTTCCTACCATGTTAAGATGCTTTATGGCATACGAGTCAGATAATTCTTATTCATAACTAACGTTGCATGTTTAGCTTAGCTTATAAGTCATTTTAGTTATAAGTACAAGACATTACTTATTTGATTTATTGTAGTTATGTTTTCCACTTATTTGGCTAGAGTAAAGCTACTCGCAGTGAAAACTATAGGTAGTTTTCCTACATAACATACAAGTGGCGGTTTGTGATTTTATGCACAAATCATGAACCGCCACTTGTGTGCCGCGTAGGAAGACTACCGATAGTTTTCACTACAAATATAATTACTCATTTGGCTAACATCAAGATTGTCGCGGAAGCTCACTCCAAGAATCTTCAAAAATGTGTTTTTCGGGCTCAGTTTCACATTACCTTTCTATACCAATCAACCAATCCAAACAGCTCCAACCTACAACCAATATTTACCTCGATTGCTTCTCAATCTCTCTCACAAATGATAAGATAACGGTAATGATTTGTAGGCCTCAAAGGCGCGAGAAAAACAATGGAAGAAGGTAGGAGAAGGGACCAAAATACACAAGATGAAAGCACCAATTTTCTCTCAACTATGGCAGCCGATTTTCAGCAAAGGAACAACCACGCTTTTCCACTTTCACACACAAATGGCTAGGGTAAATGCAACCAGTATATAGAAGTACGTTAGTCTTTAATTGGACCAATAATAGGGTTATATGGGCCAAGATTCAAAGTCATTCAATGGGTATATATATATATATGCTGTGAGTAATATTAATTTCTTAAACTACTTTCAATGGTCCATATTGTTTTCGGGTTGAGCGTTTGGACTTAGTTTTTGGTAACAATTTCACTCATCGGTCAATACCTATGAAATTCAATTCGACGTTTACATCATAACCCGAGATTCATTAGGTATCAAAACCTAACAAATCTCCATATTGATACCCAATCAACTTGCAAGCAATCAAAACATAAAGTTAATACTTGCGTAATCAAGAAAATCAATAAAATTGGAATCACATACCTTACATCGCGTTTTGGAATCGAAACACATAGCATACATGCTCCATGTATTCACCAAGTCTGAGATAAAAAACACTCAAGTAGAAGTAGATAATGATGATAAACAATGAAGAGCAAATAAACATTCGATAAAGATATAACATAGGATAACAAACAGATCTTTTCAAAACACGTTCACACGGAACATACAACAAATACATAAATGACCCCACAAAAGATCTCACCATACTTATCATATCTCATTCCGTGTTGCTCACACCTCGAGAACACGTGTCTCCTCTCATCGCCCACCATACTCACTAAACTGATCACTCAACCCATGTCAAAATGATAAAGTACAATAGATCCTAAGTCCACGGGATAATCCTCTATCACCACATTACTTTTCCTAACCTAAATGGATAATGGATGTCCACCTAATAAAAGTTATAGAATGACTCTCTCATACTCCATTTGATAAAGGTTTTTCATAGGTAAATGATTCCAAAATTTAATCACATCTCTACTCGTAATCCAAATGTCATACTCCACATCCCCGGTACATACCACCAATGTACCCCTAGGTATCTATACTCTACATCACTAGTGACACAACACACTTACTGCTAATGCATCTCAACCCACTATGCAGCAAACAATTACACCAAGTAATCAAATTGCTCTCAAATGTATGCAAATGTACATTTCGAATATATTGAAATGTAACATATAATCATACAATAGAATTAAGCAATTACACACATGCAGATTCGATTACACACAGATGCACAAACAGTAACTAGATTTACTCTCAATAAACCTCACTGGGGTCATCATTCGACCCTGTAGCCACATTCGTCTCATATCTCATTTTAACATTACGCTTAGCCTTCGTCTTGGGACAATCCCTTATAAAATATCCAGACTTACCACAGTTGTACCACCGCTTACCACCAGGCTTGTCCCAACCCTTGTTCTTCTACTTACCACCTTCATCACTCAAGTTACTACTCGAATCAATACTATCTTGAACTCTACCCAAATTCATCTACTTAAAATTCATTCCACTCATCATCATATAAAACTCACCACTCCCCTTATCTTCCTTTTCAACCTTAATCTCCATCTCTTTACTTCTAAGAGAATCAATTACAATTTCAGGTGTTAAGGTGTCCCTACCATATTTAATCGTATTTTTAACCCCTCTACATGAACCAGACATAAAATTAAACAAAATAATGACCTTATAACTTTCAAACACATTCTCATCACAATTAACGATATCTTGACCAAATTTGTTAAAAATTTCTATATTGTCATCAAGATCTTTTGAAAAATCCATTTTAAAATTGAAAAATCTTTCAAACAAGTAAAACTTATTAGGAGTATATTTAAGCAAATATAAGTCTTCTAATTTTTTCTAAAGTTCTTTTGTGGTATCAAGTTTACCAACTTTTTTAAAAAATGGTGTCAGATAGGTGTAGAATAATCGAAATATATGCAACTTAATCACATTCTTCTTTTTGTATTCTGTCAAATTTGTAAAAAAAAATTGCCAATTATGACAAAATTTCCTTCATCTTTTGTTGCCAAATTGAAAAATATTATTTATCATTGAAAATTCCAACTTCAAAATGAGAAGACATTTTGAAAAAATAGAACAACTAAAATGCACAAATAGGTCACACAAAATAATCCAAAGGCCGCAATATACACCGTTCTAGATTTCTAGGGTTTCGTGAGACTCGAGATCTCAATATCAATGGAATGTGCAAGTGGGTCAAGTCTAGGTATTCTAATAGAATAATCAATGCAACACGAAGGTATGTAAAAAAAAATTCAAATTCTCACGCAATACAGTCTCACATAGTGACTAAACGATAATTAAATCACAAAAGCAATTACCAACTTTCAATCAAATTCAACACTTCAAACAGAGTAAATAATTTCTAAATTTCTAGTACAAGCAATAGTTACACCACACGGTAACCCCATTCCTAATGTCACCCTGCACAATAATGCGCTAATACTGAAATTTAAATTGGGATAAGCTAATATACCAGAGCGGAACAATGTGAGTCAGTAAATAATAAAGGATGCGAATTTATCACTTTAGGGCCACCATTATTCGCTCTAAAGTCTCCAATAATCGTAAAAATCAATCGACCACGATTGAATCCCAAATGTTCAAAAGATAAATCAGTCCAAATTCCACCATATAACTTGAAACAAAAAACTAACAATACAAAAATGTCAAAAAGGTCAGTAAGAAACTGCCAAAAGAGACATTCGCCAAAAACCATCGTATGCGCCCTTTCGCTCCACGAACAGCCTATGCGCGTGGGCTTCACGCACCGTCGTATGTCCTCAGGCGTCGGCTACCCTAGCGTGCTTTCATCTGCATGTCACGTCGGTGGTCTCCGTTTCACCAAACTCCTTCTAGTTTGGCCAAAAATCACGAAAATAACTTCGATTTTTGGGCAATTTTCTGGACAGTTTTTCGATCTGTTTTCTATTTCGATTCTGCCAATTTTTTTGGTCAATTTTTTGAGCCAAATCCACTACCTTGAAGCTTTAATACAAATTGTCATGGAAGCTCGCTCCAAGGATCTTCAAAATGGTATTTTCGGGCTCAATTTCACGTTATCTTTTTCTACTAATCAACCAATTCAAACGACTCCAACCCATAACCAATATTTATCTCGGTTGCTTCTGCATCTCACCCACAAAGAAAAAGATAACATTGACTATTTGTGGGCCTCAAAGTCAAGGGAAAAACAAACAAAAGAAGGTTGGAAAAGGGACCAAAATACACAAGAAGAATGCATCCGTTTTCTCTCAACTATGGCAGCCGATTTTTAGCAAAGGAGTAGCCACGTTTTTCCCACTTTCATACACAAACGGCTAGGGTAAAGACAACCATTATATAGGAGTAGGTTGGATTCTAGTTGGACCAATAATTTGGTTAAATAGGTCAAGATTCAAAGCCATCCAATAGGTAAATATATATAGGTCGTGAGTAATATTAATTTCTTAAAGTACTTCCAATGGTCCATATTATTTTTAGGTCGAGCCTTTGAACTCATCGGCCAATGCCTATGAAATTCAATCCGATATTTAAATCGTAGCTTGGGATTCATTGGGTATTAAAACCCAACAATGATAATAAGTGCGACATTACAAAGCTCTAGAAGAATATAAACTTGTTTAGAACAATGCATTGAATCCGAAGTAGGAGAGTGCATTGTGACCACATTAATATAAAATATACTATTTTGATTTATTTTTTTTAATTTCTTTCAATCAACATCTATTGCACCAAATAGAATGAATTGTTCGAATTGCATGTTTATCCAAGGAGTTGGGGTGCAAGCGGAGGTTGCTAAATGCAAGCTTGAATTCTGAGTTTAGTCTAGCTCAAAATACTCCTATACCTTTAGATACTGTGGCATATTTTAGCAGCGTGAGGTATGGTGGTTGTAGTTTTAATCTTAGGAATGGAAATATAGTAGCTCACAACCTTGCTACTTAAACTATGTTTAGATTAGTTTCTAATGACCCGACTGATCGTATACCTCTTTTTATTACACAAACTATTCACAACTTTAAATTTAAAGTCAAGCTACAAGTACAGGAATTTAAATTTCTGTACCTGCCAGACTACACACATCATGGGTGGGTGGGGGGAGGTTTTTGGCATTATTTTAATCATGTGGGGCCACCCCCATGTGAGATAATTTTAAATTTTTGTATAAATTATGTGAAATTATTTCTGTACTCTTGGAATTCTTCTTAAATTTAATGATAAGCTATGTTATTATTATCATTTATTTATTAAAAAAGTAACTAGCAAAGAGAAGGAGTGGGGGGTGGGGTGGTCCATTGACACCCTACTAACTAAAGAATTGAAGCTTCCCTCTATTATACATGTAGGGATTTCCTCCAACATTAGCTCACCCCTTATTCTTGAGTTACCCTACTTCCAAATTAGTTACCCTTCACAAAATTTGGTAGACAAAAAATTTTCATCGCAAAACATTCTCTGATACTTCGAATTCTCAGGTTGCAGGTGCACAATAGTGAATGACACCTACCAGTTTATCCCGATCCTCCTCTATCTTAGTTATTGAAAAAAGTATTTGAAACAACAGTTCCATTGTTATCATTGTATCCCTGCAATGATAATGTAAAATCACCCATCAAAAGGATAAGTAATGGAAAATAAGCATTTTGCTATCTGCACAAAGGATGTATATAGATAGTCTACAAATGCATAAGTGGATTTGAAAAATAGTTCTTAAAATTCACCAATAGATCTGTCATGCTGCCTCTATAGATCCCCTATACAAGTAGCATTTCTCAAAAAATAATACTACAAAAATCTATGCACAAGCCTACAGAAATCAAATGCAATCTTCTTCTGAGAACTTGGATTAAGCAGAGATTATAATTATGCCTCAGTTATTACTAATAAAGATGATACATCGTGTACATATATGCAAAGATTTATGCCATATCATATGGTTCTTTGCTCAAACTGTGGAATATAATTCAAAGAATAAAACAAGAGAACCAAAAGAAGAAATATAATCAAGAACACCAAAACTATGATAAAAAGGTTTAAACACGTGATCACTGTCCTCAAACGATATTTGCCCCCTCTAGGATTAATTTGCTGTTTAAAGGGACTCATTACAAATGATTTATATGATTGAATTAAGACTTGAAGAAGAATACACTTAAGCACTTAGTGTTTATCTTCCAAAACTTGAAGAACACTTTAAGAAGTTTAAATATGTAAATAAATTGGATCAAAGGCGCACTACAATATGATTTTTGATTGATCTGTTTGTAATTGAAATCTATCATCTATTTATAGATTTTAATTCACCATCCACGAAATAGTGTCATCCTTACATGAAACGTTGAATTTTTTCAATGAAAAGTCGCAAATAATCAGACTATAAAATAAGCGAAACGGCTATAATTTATCCTAATGCGCAAGCATGGGCATGCACATGGTTCATGCAGTTTCGTTTCAAACCATGCGTACGCATGGGCAAAATTAAATTGCTAATCATTTGCCTTCACCATTTCATCCATATTTAAACCAAACAAGCAGCCCAAAGCCAATTCACCATATTAAATGCAATTTTGATCAAACAAATATAACACAAACACACCGTAGCTGATTGAATAAGAGACAGACTTCCACAAATATTTATTAAAGAAAAATGACAGTCTAATTTTATGGGAGACATGAGATAACAATATTTATACTCAAGGAAGTCAAAATTAAGAATATAAAGAGAAACTGCACATTGTAAGACATATTAACAAAGTGAGCAGCTCTTCTCCTTTCGAGCTTCTTCCTTGTCATTTGGAAAGGTGTGATCTTTGAAGTACGCAATGATTGGTTTCATCAACCGATGAGCTCCATCTACCCATATCACCTCGTTCTTGGCGTCAGTACGTTAAGGCTCACTAAGTACTTGATAGGCACAATTTTGAGCAACTTTAAATCTTTGGTGCTTGCCAACTTGATAGAGTGTCTAAGCTGGTGTTGTGGATTCGTGAGATGGGGATGAGCTAAAATCTTTTGAAGTGAGGTAGAAAGTTAAACCATTGCTTCAGGTAAGCAGTCATGCTTTTTTCTTTCATAGTGCCGCTACCATTCTCTCGACTCAACCTCAATCAGGAGTCATTGTTAACAGATAGCCACTTTACTTGTTTTTTTCTTGTAAGCTCGAACCAACCATAAGAGCCTAGTATTTGGCGATGATGTTCAGGGCTTTGAAATCGAACCCTACTACATTGTTAAGCTTGTAGCTTTCTGTGCTGACTAAAATAACTACTACATTTGAGCCTGCCTCTCCATATGATTCGTCTATGAAGAGGTAACAAGTGGGTAGCTCAAGGCTTCCATGGTCACCACTATTTCAGGTGCTTTGGTGAATTCAGCTACAAAATCGATAAGAACTTGCCTTTAATGGAGGTTTCTAACTTGAAGGTTATGTCAAATTGGCTTAGCTCCACAGCCCATTTCAATAACGTCCACGAAGCATTCGTCTTTTGCAGCACTTGCTTGAGCGGAAAAATTATTAGCACGTGGATGTTAATTGACTGGAAGTATGCCTCAACTTACAAGAGGACGTAATGAATGAGAGAGCCAACTTCTCCATATCCGGATAGTATGTCTTCGTGTCCTGCAAGACTTTGCTCACATTATATACATGCAAGTGTTGATTGCCTTCCTCTCTGATAAGTATGGACCTAAAGACCTCTTCTGAAACAGACAAGTACAAGAATAAATCTTCTCCAACCCTAAGTTCCTTCATCATCATCATCATCTATCTAAAGGTCTTCTCGGCCCGACCCTCATCATCTCATTCGACCTCTACTCTAGCATAGGTGGAAGGCCGAGAGGAGGGGTGATGGAACTCCATTGTATGCTTTCTTGCAATAGCCTTCGCGGCTATTCTTTCTTACCTATTTGTAGGCATCGAATTTTGTTGCATATCTCATAGAGCTCATTTTGGGAGCCTATTCCTCGACGGACTACCCAATCAGTCAAAACACATTTGTGAATAAAACTTCATCCTCAATCTTCATAGGACGCCCAATTCTATTTCTCCTATTGAATATAAGGAAAACTATTCTCTTCCAATTTAAGTTCCAATTTTCCCTTTCAAGAAATAAAAAACTATTTTTCAATAATTCTACTTGACAACTTTCTTTTCTTTGGCCTTCTGAATCTTTATAACCTTGTTCACAATTTTTCGTTCATCAACCAAAAGGTAAAGATTATGTTAGAAAATATAAATTTATAAAAAATAAGCAAAATTATATTTAGATCTAGTAAATCATAAAATGATTTTGTTTCTTTCACCTATCTTATTCAAAGGTTTTTATAGTCTTCACATTAATGAAAGACTTTATACAATGTATGTATATAATAGAAATTAATACATTGGATACACTAATGGAAGACAATTTATTTTACACACACACACACACACATCAAAGACTTCAAATATTGTATTTTATGAAATTGAAGAATTCTATAAACTAGTTTAATTCATGTGCAAATATGTATTATTAAATTCAAACTAATCAAGGTGTTATTGGAATAGTTTAGATATTGCTTGAGACAATAAGAACGTTGTTACGCCTTGACTGACAAAGCTTCAGAAGATCCTATGTGGCACCCGAACTTGGACTCGCACTCCACATCATTGTGATAGGAGGTAGTTTGTTGAATCCCATGAAAAGGTCAAATCGTTATGGAAAGTCGATCCCATTTGACTGAAGCGGCCTCTACATAGAACTGAACCCTCATGGCGGGAGAGGCTATAAAGGGGCAGCATGAGATCTTTTATGTAATCTAAAATAAGTGATTGATGTAACAATTCACTTCTGTCGCCGCCCTCCTACCCAACCAATTAGTTCAAGCGTAAGCCTTTTGTCAAAATTATGGACAAAAAAAATGGTGTTAGCATTAAATATTTATAATTGATTGATGTCATTAACAAGAGGTATCAACCGTGTGGAGGAGACCACATATATTTTCATCCCATGGCCAATATTCATCATATTTTACTATAAAAGCTCACACGATGTGCTACTCCAAAGGTATTGCAAGTTTAAACTCTCAAATTACAACTTGGCTATCATTATTGTTATCATAAAAAATTCTCCCAAACTGACCCCTTTTTATATTGAAGGCTTGCATCTAAAGTATCTCCCACACTCACTCATCCTTTAACAACTTACTTGACCGTCGTAGTGTGCACGACCAACTCCACCACCACCACCGAAGGAAGCCACGTGTGGTTAACGGTTTGTCCAGGTGTGCAGGAATCAAGCTTAAGTGGATGCAGGAGGCATTGGGATCTGTTGGTCATGTTAGAGGGAGGCCTCACCTTAGTGCCTTTCAGTTTTATCATAGGCTTCAACTACATAAACAATCTCTCCCTTCTAGTAAGAGCCTTGCGTTAGTGCATTTCAGCCTTATTATAAGCTTTAACTACATCAACGACTCTCCCTTCTAGCAAGGGCCTCACCTTAGTGCATTTCGGTCTTATAATAAGTTTCAACTGTATCAAAAAGCTCACCCTTAAAACAAAGGCATCATCTTCAACCGGGTTCGCATATTTACATTACTACATACGCGACATGATCGTCCAATTCATTATGACCTCAACTTAAAAGTTCATGCATTATATGAATACCCATACTTGGACTTTGGGAAAAGAGATATACTACATTATTTTTTCGCAAAAGCATACATCTTGCTCCAGCAGATATACTTCAACACAATGTCCACGCATTATATGAATATCCAAACTTGGACTTCGATGGCTATTGTTATGTCTCGACAGACGAGACCCCAGAAGATCCTACGTAGGGCCCGAACCTGGGCCGATACTCCACGTCATTCTGCCAGAGGCAGTTTGCCGAACCCTATGAAGAGGCCGAACTGGTATGGAAAGCTGAAGTTGACCCCCTATATAGAGTCAAATCCTCATGCTGGGAGAGGCTATATGGGGATCGACAAGAGATATTTTATGTAATAAGTAATAAGTGATTGATGTGACAATTAACTACTGCTGCTACCTTACCTTGCCATTAGGTCAAGTCTAAACCTTTTGTTAGAATTATGGACAACAAAACGGTATTAGCATTAAACACTTATGATTGATTAATGTCATTGACAAGAGGCTTCAATCGTATGGATGAGGCCACATATATTTTCCTGACATGGCCAATATTTATCCTATTCTACTATATAAAAAAAAAAAAACTCACACACCGAGTCATTCCAAATGTAATACACGTTTAAACTCTCAAACTACAACTTGGTTATCTTTATTGTTATCATCAAAAATTTCAACAAAGTCGACCCCCTTTTTATATTGGAAGCTCGCGTCTAAAGCACCTCCCACACCCATTCATCCTACAACAACTAATTTGACCGTAGGATTGAGTGCGACAAACCACCATCAGAGGAAGCCATGTGTGGCTAACTATTTGTCCAAGTGTGCAGGAATGAGACTTATGTGGGCCCGGAGGGCCTATGGATCTGTTTGCCACATTGGAGGTACAAAATTTGAGATCAACAAATGCTATGACCATCTACTCCAAGAGAGCATCTCCAAGTTTCGGTGAATTGCTAAGCCCTTGTTTGATGCCCATTATTTCATCAAAATAAGTTTTGTAGTAGAAAATTTTTGGAGAATGTGTGGTTAAAAAGTAGGAAATTTTTTTGGATTTACGTAAAAAAATACTTTATTGTGAGAATGTATGGTTGCCAATAAATTTTGAAATAAAGGAAATCAAACAGAAATTTGCATATGAGCAAACTAAATGATATCTGAAAAATTCATCTCCGAAGTGACTCAACTGTCAAGCTAATACAACATTGTGAAACGCTTCATCTAGATTCAGAAGCCTAATTACACAAAGTGACTCAACAATAGTTAAATTTCTTTTTTAGTCGTATAAGAGGTAGATAGAACTCATTGGATATTAATATTTAAATTGAGATATCAATGTCACATAAAAAGCAAGTCTTCAACTTATATACACCTTGATGAAAATCCATAAAATGCATTAAACATGCTCTAAGAATCTAAGATATCTCAATTCACTTCAAAAGATATTCTTAAAGTAAAATTGCCATGTCCCCTGGTCTTGAAAAGAAACATAAATTATGTTACTGCTGTAAATGTTACTTTTCATTAAAAGGAAAAGCAGGAGGACTTACAAATCCACATCAATTATAGTTCAAAGCTGACTATCATATCCAATTTATACAAATAAATTGAAGTTCTTTTCATTCATTATTCATTCTTGTCGCGGGCCATAATTCAGCAACTTTATACAATGAATCAATCTCAGTTTATGGAATGCCCCTTCTGTCAAATAATGATGAGAGTTCGAAACGTTGTAGGTTAAGGTTCTGAAAATTCGGAAATGACTTGTTCCCAAAAACAGAAATCATTTTTAATAGTATTGCTTGGTGGGATCTGTAGCCTTGTTGGTTAAATATCATCCATGGAAAAAAACACTTGTTTTTTTGCTGTACCGACCCTATCTCAGGCATCTTTTGAGGCTGTTCTGGAATTCTTTTTAATATGACTAATCAAATATATAATATGGCCCAGTTGAAATCTGATGAAAAGGTTTATATATATTGATT
Source organism: Fraxinus americana (assembly GCA_035079005.1). Classification (NCBI taxonomy): domain Eukaryota; kingdom Viridiplantae; phylum Streptophyta; class Magnoliopsida; order Lamiales; family Oleaceae; genus Fraxinus; species Fraxinus americana. The sequence goes on along the minus strand of CM068713.1, from coordinate 14,775,856 downwards.
GCATCGAATTTTACTTATTTTTCTTTTGCATTATCATGACATGACGCGGGCATGAAAAAAAGTCCAAGATTCAGTTGTTGTTTGGGCTCCATTAAAATCAAATTTTGAGAAAAAGTGTCTTTTGAAATAGTAATTTTTTGTCGAACGTGTGATTAAAAAAAGAAATAAACGTTTTGAATTTATGTATAATATTATTTTATTGAAAAATGTCTTGTTAAAAAAGAAGAGAGGAAGAAGTTCATTTTGAATAAAGTAGAGCCCAAACAGGATCCCAATCTTCTTTTTTTAGGTTTAAAATCACTTATTTTAACATTTTCATCCAATGGGATCAGATTTTAATGTTTCTTCTTATGCTATACCGCGACGTGATAGCAGCATAGAAGGAATTCAAGAATAAGTTTTTTTTTTTCTATTTGGTATAAATAACTTATTTTGACCTTTTTACCCCCATATTGTTGGATGGATTGGAACATATTTTATTGGGTTTTTTTTTTTTATGACAGTATCTCGACTTGACATGAACGTAAAAGTGATTCAAGAGCCTGTTTTCTTTTTATTAGAGCTAAAATCACTTACGTTTTCTCTTTTTACCATATATTATAGGATAAATTGGATCGGATTTTACTCTTTTTTATTTTGTAGTACCTCAACCTGATATAAGTGTATAATGAATTCAAGCATTAGTTCATTTAGTTAGGGCTTTGGCTTTTTTTGCCCTCATTGTAGGGTGGATATATATAATAGATATACACACACAGAAAAATTGTTTGAACATGTGGTCTAATAGGGCATATGTCCGGGAATCCAACATTAACTTTGAAAGCTAGTAATCAAATCACTGTTAATAATCATTAATGAACACAGTTAACATAATTAGGTTTGTTGATCAAATTGTCCTAATTTTAGGTTTTTGTGTCATATATAATTGACAGAAAGAGGAGAAAAACTTGTAATTACCAACCTTTTTTGGTAAGTAGAAAGTGAAAACTCCCAACGTTTTCTTGAAATCAAACTGATCAAGAGAGGTATAGAATAGAAGAACTTAATTCTCAGGTCCAATTGAATGCACAGAATTGTCAAATCCATTGCCCAATCAAAAACCCAGCAAAACATTCATCATATGATACTAAGGTGTACAAATTAGGTTTAAAAGCTAGCGGCTATGAAAGATAAGAGGCTATGAAACAACGTTAACGCCATGTTTCGTTATGTAGTTTAGGCCTTGTGTGACTATTAAAAGCTGTCTCAAAATGTTATTCATAAGGGATTATCGAAATTTGATATTTCATCTTAAAACGTCGAAAGCTCTTATGTTTTAAGTGAAATGAAATTTTATCGTCAATATAAAGCTGGAAGATTGTATCTCATTAGATAATGCCTAAGTCGAAATTTGAGTGCTCGTTTGAATTTTAGACAAATTGAATTGTTCACATTCCTCGATGTATTAGTCCATATACCGCCACCATCATCATTGTTTATTATTTTAATATTTAAGTGATATGATATTTTTTCTTTCCAAGTATTTTATAATTTATTCACACTTTGATTGTGTATATGCTTTTAACAATTTTTTTTTTTTCATTTTTATCAAATAAAATACATAACTAATTGTAGTATTTTACACACAGTGGCTACACAATAAGGCCATGGACTAACATTGCAGTGTCTCCCAAAAGATTTTATTTTGGATTTGATGACACAAAAGAGATATATAAATATATTAGAAAAATCAACCATGCTTGGTGTACATGACATTCTATCATTCGACAATTTTAAAAAAAAAATTGTTTTTTCGTTTAATAGTTTTTTGATTACACACTTTCTGTTAACAAAGGGTGGCAAAATTCAACTAGCTTGAGCTATTGCATGTTCTCCTTGCAAAAATTTGTATAGACTCACCTACCCCTCAACCCCACCAAAATTACGACACCTAAACCCTAGCAAATGACCCACGAATTTCCCACGGTTTCACTTTCTTTGAGAAATAACTTCCCCTTATAAACCAAGCATTACTTCACTTCTAATGCTTCAACTGTCCACCTTAATAGATAAAGATACATATATATCAGTAGATTTTATTCATATCACTATTTGTAGTTTTGTACAACTATACATACATACATATATACACAGATAATTACACTTTTATATATGGCTAATCCTTCACATCAGCCTAATTACATGATCCAATTAGTAGACCAATATCCACAGCCTAGCCAAGAACCCTTCAACTCTCCTCCACCCCCTCCATTATGTTCTAATGTTCACCAAGGGGACCAATCAAGAAGTCGAAAATTACCATCTATTAGAAAAGTACAAACCAATAAGGCATCTCGAATGGGCTCCACTTCGTCCGGTGGGTCAACGAGTCGCCCTAGTGGTGGAAAACACCCAATGTACCGCGGTATAAGGAGCCGAAGTGGCAAATGGGTTTCAGAGATTCGAGAACCGCGTAAAACGACACGTATATGGCTCGGGACTTACCCAACTCCGGAGATGGCAGCTGCGGCTTATGACGTAGCGGCATTAGCCCTAAAGGGGAATGATACTATATTGAACTTCCCGTATAATATTAGCTCATATCAGGTCCCCGTCTCTCCTTCGGCGTCTGATATTCAACGAGCAGCAGCCTCTGCAGCTGAGTTAATGAATCCGGAGACTACGAAGGAGGTGGCAGTTGATGAGCCGGGAAATGTTATTGATTCTGCTAACGCACAGATTGTCACTAGTGGAAATGATTTTATAGATGAGGAGGCACTGTTTGATATGCCTAATTTGCTGGTGGATATGGCGGAAGGAATGCTGCTCAGCCCACCAAGAATGCTGTCAGATGACTCGTCGGGAAGTTTGAATACCGAAAGTCTATGGAGTTACTTTTAAAATCCATTTTGTGCTGCCTTAACATATAATAGACAAGTAATTTGCTCATCACAAAATAAATCAAGAGGGGAAGAGAATGTAATCACGCATTCATCTCCGCAGTGAGAACGAAAGAAATAGACAGAATTATGGCTCTACCAGAAATCGGCTCGACCTCGTACTCTAGTTTGGTAGTTTCCACAGCGTGTCCAATGTTGAACCTCGTCTTCTTTTACCCTTTTGTACAATGGTAAACCGAAGCAGCAGCTTTTAGTATTTCTTCTTTCTGCCTATTTGAACAAGGAATTATTCCTTTTATTTGGTTTTTCTATGCATATGGAAATTTTACATCATTATCGAGTCAAAATGGCTAAGGGGTATGAATGAAGCAGGTTAAATAAAGGCTAGGCAAAAAGGGCTATTTATTTTAATGATATCACGTCAGACCATAAATTTCTGCTAAAATCTTGAGCCTCTCTGAAATTAAATTAGATATTTTCTAGTCAAAACAAATATTCTCTCGGGTTTCTTTCAAATGATCAAGCAAAAACCTATGTCTTAGCTTGAAAGTTTCACCATCAAGATCGAGCAGTAATGCTATTCATACACTTTACCTATTAGGCAGTCTACATATGTATTAGATCGTCCTAGTATTTATATTCCTTTTTTGTTTAATTGTCTTCTTCATTATAGCAATACCATGCAGCATAAATAGAGAGTGAATCGCTATAAATCACGTGTTCTTTATATGATTTAATTTTCTTTATTTTGCTGTTCTCGATAGTATAAAATTAGACGTTATCGGCCCTAGCAATCCAGCCCCACTTAAGACTGTTAGAGACACAGTGGACAACATATACTATACCTTAGATTGCACCCGACAATTCCTTCACGTTGGCGCCCCGCACATGTCGAACATTATATATGCACAATGAAGGCATTCAACAGTAAGGGTACAAGTTAATTTGAAGACATAATAATCGGCAAAAATGATAAAAGTAAAAATAAAAATAAAAATCGCGAGTCTGACTCGATAAGAACAGCCACAGACATTTGGCCAGATCGCAATACAGCGTTTATGAGCTCATTTGACATGATTTCTATTTTTATTTCTATAGTTTTGACGGGGCTTCTACTTTTGGTTCCGTTATTTGTACTCAACTTCCTTTAAACGATCTTTTAATAACACAAAGCATTTTCAAACAATTATCCAAACATATTAATAAATAATTTCTTATTCAGAAAATAAACGACACAACATGACACAATGAATGTTATTTCTAAATAAAATAATTTAAATGACCTTGTAGAAATGTTATTATAAAAGTATGTAAGTTAATGTTTATAAATTCAACATTTGATTTTTTTAAAAAAAGATAAATATAATTATTAAATATTGTTAATAAAATCTTATCCCATCCATAATGTAATCTTGCAAAATCATTCATAATAAATGAATAAATGCTCAAATAAAAATTTACTCACATAGTTTGCATCCTAATACAAACTTGGAATGAGTTTTCAAAATTTCTCAAAGAATGGACAAAATTAGGGGTTTTTCTCTGTGTTTTTGTGTTTTGAATTAATTTTGAATTTTGTGTTTTGATTGTCCATTTTGAGATTATTGAAAATATGTTCTTTTTGGCACTTTGAAAAATTGTTTTAAAAACACCCAAAACGCTTTTTGAAAATTTTGACTTGATTATAACTGAAAACACTCAAAACGACAAATTTGTCGTTTTTGGTTTTCTTTGTAAATTTTTAATTTGTTTTAAAAAAACGTGTTTTCGAAAATAAGAAAGAGAACGCGTTTTCACTATTTTGGAAAATCGAAAATAGAAAACGGTTTGAAAATGGTAAAGAGAACATACCTTTATATTTGCAATAAGGAGGGGAGTTTTCAAACTGTAGAAGCAAAGATGGAATAAAAATAAGCATAATTACAACTTTTATTATATTTATGAGAATATTTACAACCTAGTTTACTCACACGAGAATTAAATTAAGGAAAATGCTCTTATGCCAGGCCTGTTACAGGCCTGACATTGTTGAGCACCCATATGAGGTGGGTCCTCGGGACCCACCTCATTAACCCCCCCCCCATTTCACAATTTGATATGCCAAACCTTTTATAGGCCTGGCAGAGCAGCATCGTCCTTAAATTAATATTAGTAAGGGGAGATTTAGACGGTTGAAAAGCATATGGTAGGTAGAGGTCGGCCATGGCCCATTGGACATCATAAGCTGTTTTCAATCTTTGCTTTGTCAACTTTTGATTCATGAAATCAAAATGAAAAAAGGTTGTTTTTCTAACGTGGCTTTTTGTCTGATACAGAAGAATGTCATAAGTATAAAAAATTTAGTCGAAATTCACAGGTGATTTTGACTATGAAAATACATTCATGGCCGACATACTCCTTTGCACTTCTCTTAGTGGAATGTCTCTCTCCAAATACAAATTTTTCATAAAGCTTTTCGAGTATTTTCATTTTTTTCTAAGTTAATTCTAGTACCCTTGACATTCGAAACAACACTAATAAATTGAAGGCTTTTGGCATCGCACTACAATAAGTCAATTGAGCCATCAATCCCTTTAAAGCTCAAATTGATGGAGGATGTGTGGTTGAAAAAGAAAGAAAATTTACTGATGTGAGGGAAAATATTATTTTATTGAAAAATGTGTAATTGAAAATGAGTAGAAAAATGAAAATAAAAATTTTAATGTGAATCAAACAGAGGCTAAGATCGATATTTTAAACGAGCCAACATCTTTCTTAAAAATGTAATAAATAAGAGTAAAATCTCACGTTGATTATATTAAAACAATAATTAACACATTTGTTTGATTCAACTAACAAATATGATTAAAATCTGAGTCTAAAGTCAACAATAAATTTTAATCACATATTTCACAATACTCACGATTTTTCAACCACACGTTTCATCTGATTTTTATCTAAATCAAATAGGGGCATAGTGGTTTAATTTGCACTCTTCGTAAATTTGACATTCTAAGATGAAATGTCAGGATTCAATAAATTTTTGGATCAAGGTATAAGTAGATTAAGATATTATTAACTTTAACATTATTTTAAGTCGAATGAATCATGGATAAATTACTGTTGGAAGACTTCAGCCAAATGTGTTTGGAATATAATAAAACTATCCACCCAAATACTTTTTTTTTTTCCAAAAATGGACATAAAAAGTAGATAATATGATGGAAACGAAGAATTATTTATTACAAATATTCCATTTCTGGAAGTCGACAGCATGAACTACCAAAGTGGACAAATAGTTTATGAGAATTGAATAATATAAAATTAGCGGCCTGTAATTGCATTTCTTTTGGCTGTTTTTTTAATTAAAATATCTGAACAAGCAAGAATCCAATGTTTTTGACACTTGATAATTGATACAGATATAGTTCTAGTAGTTATTTAACTATTAATAATATTGATTATCATTATTCGAATATTTTACAATATTTTAAAATCGGTCCAGAGTCATAAATAAATAATTATTTTTTCTTTTCCAAAAAAAAAATTGTAACTTGAACAGAATCAGTTGGCTGTCTTAGTTCACCCGGAAATTGGTCAAACTGGTCGGTTTTTCGACTATTTTACGACTAAATTTCATCAATGTAACTACATTGTTTCCTAATTTTTCTTAGTTGAACTGATCGGTAAGATTTTTATTCAGTATTTCATGGTTTTTAATATGTTGTGACTACATGAGAACCGCTAAAGGCTCACTAAAGATGTCTTCTTAAGTAGTTACCCCAATAATTATGTCCTTTAGTTTGGAAATATATGATTATTATTCCTTTATTGGATGACAGACAATCAACTAAAATAATTCTCATAATTGAATTTCGACAATATTTGTCTGCAAAAACACTTTTTTCTGAATCATAAGAAGAATCATCCATTGCTTTGTAAGCTAAGTTAGTCGTGTTAGATTGTATATTAGTTTTAAATTTTTATTCAATAATATATTGTGTAGATAATGCAGGTATTACATTATACTAATATTCTTACCATAGACATATGATTATTGGGGAAGCCATTAATTTTTAGGACTTAGTTCTCACATTGCAAGTGAACAATATCGTAAATTTGTATATGGCCCTGTTTGGGAGGGATTAAATTTTTCTACAGTAAATCAATTCTCATTTTCAACCACACATTTTTAATAAAATAATATTTTTCATCACATCAATAATTTTTTCTTTTTTTTCAACCACACATTTCCCATCATATCACTATTCAAAATCAATTCTTCCCCCAAAAATCTCTCTCAAACAAGCACTATATTTTGCGCATTTTTAATTTCATTTTACATGTTAATACTCGTGCAATTAGGATTAGGGATTAATTCCTAACATAATCAAATGACAATAAAAAAAAAAAAAAAAGAAGAAGAAACTCACTACAAAAAAAATGTCTAAAGGCTATTTGTTGGTCGCAGAGGATCTTTAGCAACCAAGTTATATTTCACTTTTGGTTGTTGGTTGGTCACTAATTCATCGTCGATGAAAGTTTTTAGTGATCAAGTTATAATTGGTTGCTAGATTGATAACGTGTAGCGATTGTTGCGTTTTTATATTGCAAGTGTATGATATCGTAACAAGTAATATAATGGACATTTGAGTCCCACAATAACTATATTTAGAACTTAGCCCATGTTTGACATACATTAAAATTTTCAATCTTATTCTTTTATTCATTTTCAATCACACATTCTTCAATAAAATAATATTTTTTATCATATCAATACTTTTTCTTTCTTTTTAAACAACACATTCTCCATCAATCTATTATTTCAAAATACATTCTTCAAAAATAATGTAACTCAAAAACACCCTTAATCTAATTTTTCTTAACTCCTATTTGACAAAAACAAGTAAATATTTATGATGATTGTGTTTATTTTTTTCCTACTATTTTTAACTAATTGAAAATATAAAATAATTGCAAACAATGGATAATTGAAAAATTCAAATATATGATGAATATTAGGGAATAATAATTTCATCTATTGATAATCTTTATTCTTAATTCAAGATTTATAAAATATTGTAGTGTTTGATCGAATTCTTCTATTGTATTCAATTTACCCATCTCGAGTTCTTATTTAACTTATTTAACTAATTAAATTCCATATCTCTTTGTGAATCAATTTTTATTAAACGAAACACTAGTTCTAAAAATTCTTATTGTGACCGCAATAATTAGTATATATATTTTTACACGTTATACTAATTTATCGAATTTTATTCTATGGTCTAAATCTCAAACTCACCTCTCGATTCGTAAGAAATTCACATAATTATCAAATTATTGATCAGGTAATTTAATGCATTAAACTTATAATAAAACCAACACATAAATAAATAAACTACAGAAATCTTGAAAAAAAAAAAATAAAGGATCACAAGTCGACTAAATTATTTCCCCTAATATAAAAATTAGTTATTCATATTGTAAAAATAAAAACACACAAAAGTGGAAAGATATCACCAAAATTTGACAAAACGTGAAAACTCCTAGTGTTTGCACTTTCATTTCTTTTCTTTTTTCCAGCCTTCTATGCTATTTTTTGTTTTGTTTTGTTTTTCTTTTACTTTTCCTCTTTTTCTCTTTCTTCTTTCTTCTTCCTTTCTTTGTCTTCTCACTTTTCTGCGTTTTTCTCTTGTTTCTTCTATCTACCATCCATCCCCCCCTTTGTCCGTGTATCCCTAAGTGTATATATAGATTATAAATCTATATCTCCAGGTTATTGAGGTCCATTTAACTCAAACTCATTTAATGTAATATTTCTCTCCAATAATTCATCTTTGAATTTTGCCATTTTTTGTCACTTTTGCATTATTTTCTCCAATTTTTTATCAAACATAAAGTTTTACTTACAAAACACAATATAACATAAATTTGGTAGAATTTAATTCAAAAAACAATAAAATATCATAATTTAGGATCACGAATAAGTGTATAAACTACACTTATCACACCCTCAAACTTGAATTTTTGTTTGTCCTCAAACAAAATTAAAACCTAACAAACACACAAATAAGCTATGATAATTACTCAATTAGTGGTCAGTCAATCAAGTAAAGTAACAAGATTGAGCTAGTTAACTTGACTTTTTATCTCGGGATTGAATTCGTAATAACAAATCTATGCACAACTTTAAAATCACATTACAAAAATTAAAATCCACATTTCCAATATAAAATCGACGTGTATGTGAAGAATTAAGCATAGTATTATGAATTTATAAGTTGTTTCAATTCCCGATCCTCAATGGTCAAATATGTTCTTTCATCACTTGTAAGATTCACACACCCCCAAACTTATTCTTTTCACTATTTTCCAATTTGTAAACTAAGGTTGGATTTTTTTTTTTTACTATCACCACCTCTCTAGTTTGACAAAATTTTATCAATTGCAGTTCAATATTTCAATAAATAAGGATTCTCCATTAAGTTTGATTGCTTCAATCTCTAGAACTTAATTAGGCTAACGATCTCTTATCAAAAGTTGAATTTTCTTAAACAAGTGTTTGAGATATAACCGTGGCATTTGGTGCGTCTTCTGTTTCATACACCTGATTTTTCTTGATTTTTTTTCATATGAGTAATTTCTTCTTTATTTGAATAATTCTCTTCCTTAAGCTTTCTAAATGACATATGTAACAAGCTTTCAGTCGATGACTCCCAAGTTATATGACCATAAGGCACCAGGTTTTAAAAATCCCTGCATACTTAATTGCTCGAGCTATAAAGGCTACAAAAAGAAATTTTCTAATAAAATATTCTTTTTTATACTTTGATTAGTGTAGTATCTCTTATTTAATACCAATTCAAGTAAAACGATATTTAACTTGAGATTTTCACCAAATTGCATTATATTGACTTTAGACACTCCACACAATATTTTTAATTTCACACATGGAATCCATATTTATCTCAACATCTTCCTACAATAGTGATTCCTCCAAACTATTTGGTCAAAGAATGTAAAATTTAGTGGTTTTGGGTTTAGCATATATGGCCCACTATTTCAACATATTCAATTATGAAATCAACTCATTTCTACAAAATGCATAATTTAATTCATGTGCACAATATATATCAAATTCCACATGAAAAAGTAAAAATTAATCTAAGTATGTAATTTATTCATCATTCATAGATTAATTAATAATTCAATATATTAGTCATTACTAGTCAGACTAACTAACTCACACAAGTACACAAAAAGATTTTTTTTTTAATTATAGCAATAAAAGCACATAAAAAAGCATAAAAAAAAAAAATAAAAACTTATGCTTTCCACCCCTAAACTTAAATTAAACATTGTCATCAATGTCTTTAATCCTAAATTCACATATAAAGTGGTGGGGGAAAATGTGAAGAAAAGATTCCCCTGATACGGCATATAATTCAATGGTTAGCTTTCCTATTGCTTCCTTCGGCTCCTTGATCAATATTGGTTTAAATATTTCTCGACGTCATGTTCCTGAAAAATCAAATAAAGCATTAATATCAAATAATTAGAAAAAGTGTTACTTAACTCTAACATCTAATAAATTAACTAATATATCGAAAATGTAAGGGAAAATAGGGTACGGATGATGAGTCACAAATAAATTTAAAATAAATTAAACTATCCTAAAACTCAAAAATAGAATAAATAAAAAGGAAAAAAAAAGATTGGGTTGCCTTCCAAGAAGCGCATTTTTTATAGTTTTTAGTTCGACTTCGGCAATTGAATCACGGGCACCTAAAGAATGCTTTGGATGCCTTGCCCATTTTCCTTCGTTTAGCTTTGATGCACTTTCATTTAGCCTCCAAACTTCTACTTTTCCCTTTTCGATGTAATAGGACTTTTCTATTTCATCAGATTCAATTTCAACTATATAAACTTCAACTTCTACATCGGGCTTACTCACAAAATCAATTTTTGGACAATCAATAAATTCGAAAAAATGTGAGTTGATTTCATCCTCATTGATTGCCACATCCTCATTTGATTCCGTTGTAACCAACATGTCATTCTCTTTAATCCCTTCTTCCATAGTCGATATATCTTCGGGTTGAATGATCGGTCCACAATCTAGATCCACAAACAATGAGAAATCAGTCTCGTTGACTCATTCGAATGGATTGTACGCTCATTTTTGAAATCTTTCCAAGCACATGAAATCTCTTATAAGCATATCGTTTTCATCCAACTTAGCTCGTTCTTTGAAGTACTGTGCAAGTACCTTCTCATTCAATATGGGATGACCATCTTCTACAAGTTTGATGTCATCATCCCAATTGTCGAGTACAAAATCTTCCATGAGCATTTACTTTTCATCAGATTTTTCAATTGCTTATTTTCTACACATCAAATATTTTCGAAATCTCAGAAGTTTCAAGGTGTGTAAACTAGTGCAACAGAACAAGCATGTCCTAATACAATGCATCGTGTAACAATTTTCACAACTTGAATATTGTCCAAGCATATCTTAACAATTCATGTGGAGATTTGTCATTGCAATTTTTTGTTACTTTACCAATGTCAGAATCATGCATAAATATCTTAAAAGTACAAATAGATAATACAAACAAAAGATAGATTAAAACTGTAGGGGGTTAATTAAATGATATAAAAGGAAAACAAAGAAAAATAAATAACAAATAAAATCAAATAACAGTTAAAAATTAAGTAAACTAATACTAAAAGTAAATAGTCTCCGGCAACGGCGCAAAAAACTTGTTGCATTTTTCATATCACAAGAATACGATAACGTAACAAGTAATATAATGGACTTTTGAGTCCGGATTATCGTTCCCACGAGAACTATACTTAGAACTTAATCTAATTTTTCTTAACTCCAATTTGACAAAAGTAAGTAAATATTTATGATTATGTTTATTTTTTCAACTACTTTTGACCAATTGAAAATATAAAATAATTGCAAACAATGGATAATTGAAAATTAAAATATATGATAAATATTAGGGAATAACAATTTTATCTATTGATCACCTTTATTCTTAATTCAAGATTTATAACCCAATATAGTGTTCGATCGAATTCATCTATTGTATTCAATTTACATATCTCGAGTTCTCATTGAGCCTGTTTAACTAATTAAATTCCATATCTTTATATGAATCAATTTTAGTTCAATGAAACACTAGCTCTAAGAATTTATATTATAACTGCAATAATTATTATAGGTATTTCTACACGTTATACTAATTTATCGAATTTTGTTATATGGTCCAAATATCTAACTCACATCTCGATTCGTAAGATATTCACATAATTATCAAATTTTTGATCAGGTAATTGAATGCATTAAACTCATAATAAAACCAACACATAAATAAATAAATTATAGAAATCTTAAAAAAAATAAAGGATCACGAGTCGACTAAATTGTTTTCCCTAATATAAAAATTATTTATTCATATTGTAAAAATAAAAAAGGTAAAACTGGAAAGATATTACAAAAATTTGACGAAATATGAAAATTTCTAGTGTTTACACTTTCCTTTATTTTGTTTTTTTTTCTTTTCTTTTGTCTTTTCTTCTTTCCTGCCTTCTGTGCCCCTTTTTTTTCTTTTTGACTTTTCCACTTTCTCTTTTTCTCTTCTCACTTTTCTGCGTTTTTCTCCTATTTCTTCTATCTGCCGTCCATCCTCCCCTTTGTTCGAGTATCCCAAGGTATATATATAGGTTATATATATATATATATAATGTAATATTTCTTTCCAATGTTTCATCTTTGAATTTTACCATTTTTCGTCACTTTTGCATTATTTTCTCCAATTCCTCATTAAACATAAAATTTTACCTACAAAACACAATATAACATAAATTTGGTAGAATTTAATTCAAAAAATAATAAAATATCATAATTTAGGATCACGAATAAGTGTATAAACTACACTTATCACACCCCCCAAACTTGAATTTTTGTATGTCCTCAAACAAAATTAAAACCTAACAAATACACAAATAAGCAATGATAATTATCCAATTAGTGGTCAGTCAATCAAGTAAAGTAACAAGATTGAGCTAGTTAACCTGACTTTTTATTTCGGGATTGAACTCGTAATAACAAATCTATGCACAACTTCCAAATCACATTACAAAAATTAAAATCCACATTTCTAATATAAAATCGACATATGTATGAAGAATTAAGTATAGTATTATGAATTTATAAGTTGTTTCAATTCCCGACCCTCAATTGTCAAATATGTTCTTTCATCACTCGTAAGATTCACACACCCCAAAACTTATTCTTTTCACTATTTTCCAATCTGTAAACTAAAGTTGGATTTTTTTACTATCCTTACCTCTCTAGTTTGACAAAATTTCATCAATTGCAGTTCAATATTTCAATAAACAAGGATTCTCGATTAACTTTGATTGCTTCAATCTCTAGAATTTAATTAGGCTAACGATCTCTTATCAAAAGTCGAATTTTCTTAAACAAGTGTTTGAGACTTAATCAAGGCATTTGCTACGTCTTTTGTTTCATGCACCGAATTTTTTTGATTTTTTTTTTCATATGAGTAATTTTTTCTTTATTTGAACCATTCTCTCCCTTAACCTTTCTAAATGACCTATGTAACAAGATTTCAGTCGATGACTCCCAAGTTAAATGACCATAGGGCACCAAGTCTTAAAAATTCTTGCATACTTCATTGCTCGAGTTATAAAAGTTACGAAAAGAAATTTTCTAATAAATTTTTTTTTATATCTTGATTAGTGCAATGTCCCTTATTTAACATCAATTCAAGTAAAACGATAATTAATTTGAAATTTTCACCAAATTCCATCATATTGACTTTAGACAATCCACACAAGATTTTTAATTTCACACATGGAATCTCTATTTATCTCAATATCTTCATACAATAGTGAATTTCCTCCAAACTATTCTAAATTTGGTCCAGGAATGTAAAATTTAGTGGTTTTGGGTTTAACATCTATGGTCCACTATTTCGACATATTCAATTATGAAATCAACTCATTCCTACATAATGCCTAATTTAATTCATGTGCTCAATATATATCAAATTTCACATGAAAAAGCAAAAATTAATCTAAGCATGTAACTTATTCATCATTCATCAATTAATTAATAATTCAATATATTCGTCATTGCTAGTCAGACCAACTAACTCATACAAGCACAATTTTTTTTTAACTATAGCAATAAAAACACATAAATCCATATATAAAGGGGTGGGAAAGAATGTAAAGAAAAGATTCCCTAGATATGACATGTAATTCAATGACTAACTTTCATATTGCTTCTGTTGGCTCCTTGATCAATATTGGTTTAAATATTTCGCGACATCATGTTCCTGAAAAATTAAATAAAACATTAAGATCAAAAAATTAGAACAAATTTTACTTAACTCTAACATCTAATAAACCAAAAGAATGCTTTGGATGCCTTGCCCATTTTCCTTCTTTGACTTTGATCCACTTTTCATTTAGTCTCCAAACTTCTACTTTTCCTTTTTAGATGTAATAGGACGTTTCTATTTCATCGGATTCAATTTCAACTATATAAACTTCCACTCCTACATCGGGCTTACTCACAAAATTAATTTTTGGACAATCAATAAAGTCGAAAAAATGTGAGTTGATTTCATTCTCATTGATTGCCACATCCTCATTTGATTCCGTTGTGACTAACATGTCATTCTCTTTAATCCCTTCTTTAATAATCGATATATCTTTGGGTTGAATGATCGGTCCACAATCTAGATCCACAAACGATGAGAAGTCGGTCTTTCATTGACTCGTTCGAATGGATTGTACTCTCATTGTTAAAATCCTTCCCAGTATATGAAATCTCCCATAAGCATATCGTTTTCATCCAACTTGGCAAGTTCTTTAACGTATTGTGCAAATACCTTCTCGTTCAAGAGGGGAGGACCATCTCCCACAAGTTTGATATCCTCATCCCAATCGTCGGACACAAAATCCCTCATGAGCATGAACTTTTCATCAGATTTTTCAATTGCTAATATTTTTGAAATTTCAGAGGTGTGTAAACTAGTGCAAGAGAACAAGCATTTCCCAATACAATGCACCGTGTAACAATTTTCACAACTTGGATATCCTCCAAGCATAACTTGACAATTCATGTGAAAATTTGTTATTGCAAATTTTTTGTTACTTTACTAATGTCAGAATCATGCATAAATATCTGAAAAATACAAAGAGAGAATACAAATACAAGATAGATTAAAACTGTAGGTGATTAATTAAATGATATTAAAAAAAAAACAAAGAAAAATAAATAACAAATAAAATCAAATAACATTTAAAAATAAAATAAACTAATGCTAAAAGTAAAAGTAAATAGTCACCGGCAACGGCGCCAAAAACTTGTTGCGTTTTTTATATCGCAAGTATACGATATCGTAACAAATAATATAGTGGACCTTTGAGTCCGAATTTTCGTTCCCACAAGTACTATACTTAGAACTTAATCTAATTTCTCTTAACTCCTATTTGACAAAAGCAAGTAAATATTTATGATGATTGTGTTTATTTTTTCCTACTACTTTTGACTAATTGAAAATATAAAATAATTGCAAACAATGGATAATTGAAAATTAAAATATATAATGAATATTAGGGAATAACAATTTTATCTATTGATCACCTTTATTCTTAATTCAAGATTTATAACCTAATGTAGTGTTCGATCGGATTCTTCTATTGTATTCAATTTATCCCTCTCGAGTTCTCATTGAGCCTATTTAACTAATTAAATTTCATATTTTTATGCAAATCAATTTTAATTCAACGAAACACTAGTTCTAAGAATTCATATTATGATCACAATAATTAGTATAGATATCTCTACAAGTTATACTAATTTATCGAATTTTATTATATGGTTCAAATCTCAAACTCACGTCTCGATTCGTATGAGATTCACATAATCATCAAATTATTGATCAGGAATTGAATGCATTAAACTGATAATAAAATCAACACATAAATAAATAAATTACAGAAATCTCAAAAAAAAATACAGGATTACGAGTCGACTAAATTGTTTTCTCTAATATAAAAATTAGTTATTCATACTGTAAAAATGTAAAGTGGAAAAATATCACCAAAATTTGACGAAACGTTAAAATTTCTAGTGTTTGCACTTTCCTTTCTTTTTTACTTTTTCTTTTCTTCTTTACTGTATTCTCTGCCCTTTTTTCCCCCCCTCTCTCTCTCTCTCTCTCTTCTCTTCTCACTTTCTTTCTCTTCTCACTTTTCTGTGTTTTTCTCCTGTTTCTCCGCCCGTCCATGTATCCCTATGTATATAAATAGGTTATATATATATATATATATATATATATATATATATATATATATATATATATATATATATAATTTGGGCTTCCAATTAAAATTTATAATTCAAGTTTATTGAAGTTCATTTAACTCAAACTCATTTAATGTAATATTTCTTTCCAATGTTTCATCTTTGAAATTTTGCTATTTTTGTCACGTTTGCATTCTTTTCTCCAATTTTTCATTAAATATAAAGTTTTACCTACAAAACACAATATAACATAAATTAGGTAGAATTTAATCCAAAAAAATAATAAAATATCATAATTTAAGATCACGAATAAGTGTATAAACTACACTTATCAGGGATCAATCTTTGGTCGGTAGGGCTTGGTTTGGCAGCTGATAATTGTAAAAAAGATTGGCCGGTGATTGGTCAACAATTTTTTAAAATCTTTCAACCACCAAAATTTTGTAGTAGAAAAATATGTACCAACCAAAAAACACGAGAAAGACCCAAAACCATACGAAATTTTGAAAAACCCAAAAACAAGCGGAAAAAAAAAAACACGCTAGATTTATCTTTAGTGACAAACCTAATATATGGTCCTTATACTCTTAATCAGAAACCAAGTTTTGATCGCAAAAGAGTATTAAAAAAGTAGTCAAATTTTAAAGGATCAAAGCCCTCACCAACTTTTTATCAGTGATAGCGTTTTATAGCAACCTTTTTTATTGGGTAATTAGTGCATAGTGTTCCCATCTTTCACTATTATTGTAGAAAACGTCCATACCTCTTATTTTTTGACATTTTCATTCTTAAACATTGATTGTGCGACACTTTTTTTCATCCAATTTCTCAATAAAAAACTTTAAAATAATGAATATGTCATTCTATTTTAAAAAAAAAAAGAACAGAAAAGAAAAGAAAGATAAAGAACTAAGCGCAACCATAGTCCCATTTTTTTTAAAAGAAGTTAAAACGCGTACTAAATAAATTATAAAAAATTAGAAATTAAAAAAAAAAATTCTTCTTCTTCTTCTTCACCACTACCACTACCGACCATTTTGGAGAAGACGGGGAAAATTTTGGGCAATGTCGAACAAAAATTTCAACGGTGGAGAATTATCCCTAGAGAAAAACAATCTCTGGCATCGAAAATCCGGAGCTCCGAAGAGGCAAAGTAGAGATTAGGACAGTCTGAAAAAATCAGAAGACTAAAAATACATCATGCAGGAAATCCCAAACTTCAGCAATGCAAGAAAGGCAAACATAACCCCAAAAATTTTATAATTCAACAATTATTGGGAATAAGTAAATACAAAACCCACATTAATTTCTTCTACTTCAAATTATATACCGACACACTGCTTTTATGGCTTCTACCAACTACCACCCTAATTATTATGCCAAAGTAGCCCCCAGGGCAAATCTCCCAGTGGCAAAGGGGAGGGCGGTTAGGGCTCAGTGCAGTAGTGTGCAGAGTTCGATTCCCCGGAAGGTGGAATTGGCTTTGTTGCAAGTGGGAGTTACCATAGGGTTAATAGCACAGGCCTATCCATAAGCTCTCCACCCTGGCTCCTGGGAGGCACATCCTGCGATTTACCTCCTCCACAATGGCTCAGGGCAGGGTCGGTGGGGGCCCTCAAGGTTGGGGTTCAACCTTTTTGTTATGCCAAAGTAAAATTGAAGGCAGTGGCTTGGTAAGAAAGATGTGACTGATTAAAAAAACATAATATGAATACATACTACATTCTCATTAGTTAGATTATAATCAATGCACAGAAGGGCTCCAAATTTCCGATGCCGGAGATTTTTTTAATTAAAAAAATAATAAATAATAAAAAAAAACTTCGACTACATATATATATATATATATTATAAGAAAGACAATGTTGGGCGTACATTAGAGTGTCCATAAGCGTGTCCATAAAGCCTACATGGTTTTTTTTGGAATGTCAAAATCAATTTCTTGCCAAAAGCGGGGTTAAAAAAACATGAAACTATTCAAGAAGCGTAATTAAAACTCATTTACCTCATTTTCCCTTTTCACTCCAACCGTTCCCGCTCCCGACACCAAACTCGAAAATCCAGTTCGACCCACGAAATGGATGGCTTACCCGAGCAATTTTCTCGTTCTCCGATGTGCTAGCCGGCGGATTGGAAGGCGGCGTTGATGGATTTGAAGATTCCACCGACTCAAATGGTATTATTTTTTTTCCCCTTTCCATTCAAAATGTAATGGTCTATGACACATTAAGTTGTAAGTATATGTTTTCCCTTCTTCCTCTGTCTCAACAGAGAAGGATACCCAAAAGGATGGTGAGTCATATAATGTTTCCAACAACATGATTGACAAGAACGCCGGTCAAGGTATATTTTGTTTATTCTTGAATTTTGCAGTAAAACTTTTGTAATTTACCCAATGACAATGAAGGGTCAGATTAGATTATAGGAAATGTCATGCTCTGTTTATTTGTAATGCCTTCTATATTATTGTTGACAAGTGCCCCTACGTACTGTTAATGTAAAGCTTAATGTGAAATGTTGTTCCTACAAGAATGGATGCTAACTCATCTAATTTTGTGGGCAGCGATGGTTTGGTTGAGGAAATGTTAGGCGCTGAGAATGAGATATTCGTGCCTAAGGTTGGTATGAAATTTGAGGACCAGACCAAGGTATTTGAATTCTACGAGAGATAAGCTTATCAAGTAGGGTTTTTGTTAGAAAATGAAATACGAAGAGGAAAGTTGACGGGACGGTATGGTATGTGAGTTTTACTTGTAGTCGAGAAGGGTGACGAAACGATAAGAGAAGTACTTCTTTGAATCATCCACCAACAATTGAAATTGGGTAAAAAGCCAGATTGACTACTTGTTCTGATGCATGTGGAATATTTCAAATAAAATTTGTGCATTTAGAGCATAACCATAAAACAAGACCATCTAAGTCTAGGTTGTATAGATATAATCGACAACTTAGTGAACAAGTTAAAAGATGGTTTGAGGTGAATGACATAGCAGGGATACTTGTGCATAAAAGCTTTAATTCAAGTGTAGTAGAGGCAGGTGGTTTTTGAAAACATGACATGTGTTAAGAAAGATTACAGAAATTTCATCGAGAAAGTGCGATGTTTAAGACTGGGGGGTAGGAGATGCTACTGCAATACAATCATATTTCTCAAGAATGCAAGCATGTTATCCTGGATTTTTCTTTAGTGTGGACTTGGATGAAGAGTGTCGATTGAGAAATATTTTTTGGGCAGATAACAGATATCGAGAAGCATGTAAGAAATTTGGGGATGTCGTTACTTTTGACACTACATACCTAACTAACAAATATGATATGTCGTTCGCTCCTTTCGTAGGGGTGAATCACCATGCGCAATCAACTCTTCTGGGGTGTGGTTTGGTTTCGAACGAAGATACTAACACATTTGTCTGGATGTTTAGGACATGGCTAGAATGCATGAATGACTAAGCTCCCAATGGAATAATTACAGATCAAGATCAAGCTATGTAAAATGCTATTCAAATTGTGTTCCCTAACTCTAGGCATAGATGGTACTTGTGGCATATACTGAAAAAGTTACCTGAGAAATTCGGCTATCACATTGCCAAAGGTGCAGTAATGCATGCTATACACGTGTTAATCTATGACACATTAAGTTGTGAAGAATTTGAAGAAGGATGGTTGAATATGCTTGATCATTTTAAATTACGAGTTCATGATTGGTTGAATGGATTCTATAATGAGAGAGGTCGTTGGGTACCATGCTACCTGAAAACTACATTTTGGGCTGGTATGTCAACCACACAAAGAAGTGAGAGCATGAATGCATTATTTGACGGTTATCTGCATTCGAAAACATCTTTAAAGCTTTTTGTAGAGCAGTACAAGTGGTCATTGAGAACTAAAGTAGAGAAGGAATTTCAAGCTGATTTTAGATCGTTCTCGCAAATGGTTCCATGTGCCACTAAGTATGATTTAGAGAAACAATTTCAAGATGTATATACTATCACAAAATTCAGGGGGTTTCAACAAGAATTTATAGGAAATGTTTATTGTGAAGTACTATCTGTCGAAGACTTCGTCGGGCAAACGAAGTACGAGGTCCGTGAGGATATCATTCTTAGTGGGGGAATGAAGAGAAAAATTTTAACTGTTTGCTTTCATAGAGACAGTTGCGAAATTGAGTATAATTGTCATTTGTTTGAGTTTCGAGATATCATTTGTAGCCACTCAATATCAGTTTTAATTCGGAATGATGTGCATTTGCCTTCCCAAAAGTATGTCTTGCGGAGATGGATGTGAGATATCAGTAGATCGTACATGCGGGACCCAATGACGTATGATGGTTTGGTGTCTACGGATGAACAATTAAGACATGAGAGGTTATGTCTCACTTTTACCAAGATGGCAGACTTGATAGTGACAAATGAAGAATGGTCAAATCGTCTATTGGGGTGGATTGAAGTCCAAACAAACGAATTGTCTAAATCGAATCGTAGTAACTTGGATGCGTGTGTACTAGAAGATCGAAATGATGAAAGCTTGCATATTCTAAATCCAAAACTTACAAAAAGCAAAAGTGCACCCGGAAAATTACTCAAAAAAAGTCTGTTGGAGACGAATTCAAAGAAATTAAGGGGTCGAAAGAAGGTGCAACTATCTCTATAAATGTTTTATCTGCCTTTTCAATTTGGAATCATTTCATTTAATGTTTGACTAGGTTATTAGTTGCATGATGTATAGGTTCCATCAAATTCTTCTGGTAATCCGGGGATCACAAACTATCCGGCACATTTGAATGTTTGTAAGTAGTATTACGAACCTGATGGATGGATATTTCAGGATGGATGGATAATTCAGAGATTTGGAACATGTTATCGTATTTGTAATGGAGACATAATCTTTTATTTTGAATCTTTTGTATTTTTGAGCTACGGCTATTTCGAAACTAATATGTAAGTCATTTTGGTTGATTGATATGTTGGAATTTTGGTGCTTTTTATCCCTCTGAGAAATGTTATGCAAGTCATTTTGGTTGTTTGATGTGTTATATCGAAATTTATCTTTAACTTCTTAATATAGAAAACATTATCTTTAACTTGTTAATACATGTAATGAAATGGAATTATATATCTTCTTTGTAGAGCCATGAGGTTTTTGTGGTTGCTTATATTCTGGTCCACTTGTTTGATAATGAAGATCTTGAATTTCAAGAGAAACTTTTATGTATTTTGATGCCTTGCGCCGGATGCAGCTGAGTAAATGGAGGATTAATCAAAGTTTATGAATGGTTAATATTTGTCGGACTTTCTTTACATGGAAACATTAAATTCAGATGGGAGCCACAAAATTTCTAGAACTCCCTGCTTTCATTAGTGCAACGTCTGATGGTGCTTTGGGAAGTTGATAAGGTAGATATATAGACAACAAATGCATTCCATCAGTCATTGACAAAAAGCAGCTTTGACATTAGTGTTTCTTCTACAACTGAAATGTTCTGCTCACCGTCCGAATAAAATACAACCGAAAGTTAACATAGATATCAGTAGCACTATCCAAGAGTTAACATAAACATAAGTTAACATATACATAAGTAATATCCTTAAGAAAATTTCAGTGCTACTACAACTACCACTATCCAAAAGTTAACGACTGAGCATCTAAGTTAACACAAGTAATATCACAAACATAAACATCAATTCTATTCCCTACGTTTTCCCTTTTCCCTTCCGAATAGTTATCTTGAATGAGATCTCCACATCCTCTTCTTCTATCTTTAATTCGGCAACACTTTTCAACAGGTCGTCAATAGGCGCTTTAGCTTGATTTCAAGATGTTCCTATGCTGCTTGATTGCGTTCCATCACAAAAATCACTACACTCTTCTTCAAATTGCTAGGCTTTCTTCTTCCGGGACTTTACGTCATTCCAGTCGAAATACCCACAATCTTTAGTACAACACAAGAATATTCAGCCTATGTTTGCCGTCTTCTTCTCCACCTCCATCATTTTTACAATTCCGTGAACACAATTTGGACATTGTTCTTTTTTTGGACAATCATAGAATTGATGCCCAGACTGTCGACAACTGTGGCAGATACCCCTATTCTTCCCGGCCACTGCTTAATACTTGCAAGTGACGACAATTTTCTTTATCATACCAACACCAAACTAAGTAGATCAGATTGACACCAAACTCCTTTTTAGAAACAAAAAATCAAAAAAAGAATAAGTGAAACTGAAATCGAAAATAGAAATTGAAACTTATTTACGTAATAAACATCTACGTAAGAATGAGATGATTTTGGTCAGTAAGTTAGGAAGAGAGGAATCCATCAAAATTAATAGTCTTTGCTGATGATCTAGTAGTTGGATCTCCCACTACATCTACCAACGAAGAGCAGAAATGTTGAATAAAGATTCATGTAGCCAACTCGAAATAAGGATTCAGTAATTTTGATGCATATTAATCAACAAGACAATACTGAAATCGAAAAATAAATGAAACCCAGGCACATTATTCAACACGTGAAACTGAAAATCGAAAAATAAACGAAACCCAAGCACAATATTCAACATGTGAAACTAAAATCGAAAAATAAACGAAACCCACTTATGAAGTACTGAAAATTGAAACCCGATTACGAAGGAGAGGCACATTAATCATACTATTGTCGAGTTGAAGATGCCGATGCCGACCTCTGTACTCCTTGTTCGCTCGTCGTTAGCCAAAGGAATGGAACCTCAGATTTGGATTTTTGAGTTTGGTGTCGGGAGCGGGAAAGGTTGGAGTGAAAAGGAAAAGGAGGCAAATGGATTTTAATCACGCTTCTGGAAGGAAATTTTTGATAGTTTCATTTTTTTTTTTCCCAACTTTTGGCGAGAAATTGATTTTGACATTCCAAAAAAAGGCCACGTAGGCCTTATGGACATGCTATGGACGCTCTAATGTACGCCCAGCATTGTCCTTGTAAGACTTTGTATCGATCCAAGCCAACAAAAAACATTTGGTGACTTCATTTCCAAATGAAATCATTCATTTTTGTGCTAGCGAGACCAGCAGTAACTATACAAAAGTAGTGCTAATTGAAATGAATATAGCCAATTTTGGCGCTATTGTTATCAATTTTTCCCTGATTGAAGTTGAAGGCTTAAATTCACATATCTAGCGCCTAACAATGTCAAACAATTATCGGACTCACCATTTTGACCCGAAAATTTGGAACCTTACAAACAATTGGTTTTCTTAAATACTAAGAACTGGTTCGCAACCTCTTGAATCGAAGGCCAGTTCAACCACGAAACCATTCGCTCCAATTAATGTTAAAGACATGTCAACCCAATGGGAGGAAGAACTATTATTTATTTATTTATTGTCTCTGGTTCAATCTTAGTAAAACGTTTGACTATTAACCATTGGCCCTATACATTTCTCTGATCAAAGCTTGAGTTAGTTTTAAAAACATTGATTTCTTGTGCCACTAATAAGTAATACCTGTTGCTCAATCCAATCAAACTCGACCAGGCCAACTAGTTCAGGAAAATTAAGAATGAGTCTGTTTATAAGCCAAAAACTATGAATATAGATTCCACTGAAATCACCAAAGAATCGGCTTGATTAGCTTCAAAACTGGTATCGTCAACCACTTATTAATCAATAGAGCTATTAACACCCCCCACGACTAGTGGTAGATGGTATTACTCTTGATCAATTGTATTTGTTTCAGAATAATGCTATCCAACTTCATTAATATTTAGCACTAATTGAAAAATGCATTCCAACTTATTGAACAATATGCTAGTGACCATACATTCCACACACTACTATTTAAAAATATTGTAATAAATAGCATTATGTTGGAAAATTATTTAAGTGGAAATTACTCAAAACCTTACTTTTCAATATTCCATTTCCAAAATCAGATCTCAAGTTTCATCTTTCCAAAATCAGATATTTTATTTTAAAATATTAAATATCAATTATACAATTTTTATCACAAACCCTAATCAATTTTCCTCCTACTTCCCTCGCCTCTGTCTTCTCTCTCTCTCTACAAACGACCCCCCTCTCTCTCTACAGAAGAGCTCAACCCAAGCGAAGGCGACGAGAGCTACGCCGGTCATAGAAATATAATTGATGCAGTAGAGCTGCAATGCTGGATGGTGGTGCGGTAGAGTGTTTCGTGAATATGCTGAGCCGCGAGGATTTTGACTCGGCCTCGACTCGAGATAGTTGCTTAGCGGCATTGAATGGTCTGAGTTATGGAGGGCTGAGGTTCAAGGGGTTGGCGAAGGAGGCCTGAGCGGAGAAAACGCTCGAAAAGGTGGTGAACACTGGAAGTGAGCGAATAAAGCAGAAGGCAAGTAGGATACTGGAGGTGTTGAGAAGGAAGGAGGAAGAAGATGAGGAGGAAATTGATTGGGAGAAGTTGCTGGAATCAGAGGATGATCTGAGTCGGACTCGGTGTCTACTCGGTGGTGGTGCGTCTAATCCATTCTAACTTTTGACTTTTGAGTACGAGAATCTCTTTTTCCTTTTAGAGATAATTTTCCATTTTCATTCTTCTTCTTTTTGTGGGGATCGAAGGTTGTAATTATGTGTGAATTTTCCATTTGGCCGATCGGTGGATCTAGGTGGCGGTGGCTATGGTGCGGTGCAGATAATGGTGTGGTGGTCTGCGTTTGTTTGTGGTGGTGGTGATTTGGGGCTTTTGTGGTTGCGAATCTTGCGTTTTCGGTGCTGTGGGTGCGATTGCGGTGCTGTGGATGCCGTGGTGGGCGGTGGTGTGTGTTTGTGCGGCTGTGGCTGTGCGATGGTGGGCAGTGGTTGGGTATGGGTTTCTGGCGGTGGTGGAGGAGGTTGTTGGTGCCTGGAGATTTGATAAAGTTGATTGTCGTGGTTTTTGTTAGCTGTTGACTGGATTTGGTGGTGGCTATTTGTTGCTGGTGGTGCTGTTGTTATGGTGGCGGCGATGAGCGGGTGAGGATGGTCACAATGGTGGTTACGGAAGTTGGTGGTGGTCACAATGATGGTCACAGAAGTCGGTGGTGGTCACGGGGTGGTGTTGTTGGTCTTGGCGACAACGATGGTGATGGTCACGGGAGTGGTCACAGAAGTCTGTGGTGGTCACGAGGGTGGTCACAGAATTCGGTGGTGGTGACCTTAAAATTGTGACTAAAAATTAATCTGTGATGGGGTGGTCACAGAAATTTGTAGTGGTCACGGAGGTGGTCACAAAAAAAATCTAATTGTGACTTTAAAATTAATCTGTGACCAATAAATTTGAAAATATGTGACTGATAGATAGCTGTGACCCGTAATTTTTTGATCCGTGACCAATAAAATAATATGTGACCTGATTTGTGATTTCGAAATAATCTGTGACCTACAAAATTTTTGATCTGTGACCAATAAAAAAACGAGACCTATAATTTTTTTGATTTGTGACCTCAAAAATAATCCGTGACCAATTAATTATGTATATGTGACCATTAATTGTATAATTGTAACACCATTATATTTAATTAAGAAAATAAATAAATATTTAATTTATAAGATAAATAATTGTTAGAATCGAAAAAGTCATCGGAAAAGTTCGCCGGAAGTCATCGGGAAGTCATCGGAAAACTTCGCCGGAAAGTTCGCCGGAGTAGGGCGGTGATTGGAACGGTCGCCGGAGCAGTAGGGATGGTGAAGGTGGAATGGGTTAATTATATTATATTTGAATTAAATATTTAATAATAAATTAATTTAATGATTTATTATTTCATAAATAAAAATTTAAAAAATCTGATAAAAATCTGATTTCAGTAATTTTAAACTTGTGTTCTTATTTTTGAAATAGATTAAACTTATACTCTTGAATATGTAATCTTCCCATTATTTAATTTGTCATATGGGCCGACATATGTAATTAATTGTGTATAAATGTTATTTTAAAGTGGGAAAAGTTTATGGCTCAGGTGTTTAGTTTGCCATTTTAAAAAATCAGGTGCTAAACTTTAAAATTGTAAAAATCAGGTTTCTACTTTTTATTAATTAATTAAATATTTAATTGTGTAATTTGATAGCTTATATCTTATTAATTAGTTAAAAATTAATTTCAGGTCACAGATAAAAAAATTTATTGGTCACAGTTAACTTCATTGGTCACAAATCAAGAATTTTAAGGTCACGGGTAATTTTTCATAGGTCACAAATTAAAAAAATTCAAAACTTTTACAGGTCACAGCTCTATTTCAGCGAGTCATAGTCCCAATTTCTAGGTCACGGACACCCGCACAGGTCACAGACTGAAAAAAAAAATCAAAACTTTTACTTGTCGCAACTCGAGTCACAGTTACAATTCCTAGGTCACAGACACCCACCTAGGTCATAGACACCCACGACCGCCGCCGCCACCGCCACCACAGCCGACATCCCAACCACCACCAAAAATATTAGATTCATGGAACCACCACCGCCACACCACCACACAACCATCGCCACAACAGTTCCACCACACAGACCGCCACACGGCTTCCCACAGCCACACCCACAGCAGATCCACCACACGCCCTGTTCGTAGCCACACCTATAGCGGATCCACCACCGCCTTTAAATCAAAATTTCAACATTAAATAATGAGTATAAGCATTTAAATTCTTGAGGGGTGAAGATGTAATATGGTGGGTTGCACCCTATCTAACACCCACTGGGACCTGGAAGTGGGTGAGGCTAAATTGGGAGGAAAAGTGGGTGAGGGAGAGGACGCACCTGCGAAGGCCATGGAAGTGGGTTTTAGGATCTCCATTAATCGTCGGCGACCTGGTGCTGTTCTTAATTTACACAAATCTCCTCCTTCTTTTTCACAATTTCACAAATTCATTACTAATTTATCACAAAGCTGTTCTTAATCGACGGCGACCCGGTGTGAATCGCAGCAGCCACAGCGTCGCGGTGCTGCTCTGACACCTACAGCAACGTCACTACACTGCACACCCACAGCAGCGTCGCTGCAGTGGGTGAACGGCAGCAGCTTCATAGGGAGGGAGGGAGAGAGAAATGGGGGCGGCGGCCACCGCGACGGTGGTGAGAGTGAGGGAGGAGACGAGGGTGGTGAGAATGAGAGTGAGAGAGAGAGAGAGAAACGAGGGGGGAGGGTTGTGGGGGATAAAATAATAAATTAAGTTTCAAAGAGTTAATTATTTAATTAAAAAGACAAAAATCCTGATAAATTAAAAGAAAAAGGTGAAAACCTGATTTTTAAAAAGGAGATACTTAATGCCTGATTTTCCCTAATTTTTCCTTTTAAAGTTAAGCCCAAAGTTAAAGTGATCTAATAAATAATTAAGTAATTGAGATTTGGGCATCTAAATAAAGTGTGAGTCAGATTATATGTATAAAGACCAGATCCATTAGGGTTTGTATTTGATAATGGGCCGAATATATATGGAAACTATATAGGGGTACTTACAAAAATACCCTTAAAATTAGGGATGTTTTGAAAAATCATATGAAATGTTTTTAGGAAGTAAAAAATACTGTGTAAAATGAAAAAGCGACACAATGTCACTTTTTTTTATAAAAATTGTCACTTTTTTACTTTTTTAAAAAAGTGACAAAACTTAAAAAAAGTGGCAAATACCAAAATAGCACCATCCATTTGAGCAGCACCAATAATCACGTTCTTAAAATAATCACCACGTTCAGGCCAATCCACATGCTGATTATGATAAAAAAAATATAACATATTATTTCATTTTTTTATCTTTTTAAAAAGTGACAAAAACTTAAAAGGTGACAAAAAACAAAAACAAAAAAAAAAGTGACAAAATTTAAAAAGGTGACGAATTCAAAAAAGTGGCATAACTTAAAAGAAATTATACGGATTAAAAAGTGACAGACAATAAAAAAAAGTGACACACTTAGAAAGTGACAAAATTCAAAAAAAAAAAGTGACAGACTCAAAGAAGTGACGAAAATTAAAAAAAAAAGTGACAATCTTTTGACGAAATTTATGGGCTTCCTCCTTCTGTAACAATTTGAGTCGAACTTTTCCTTGCAAGAACATTGAGCTGGCTCTCAATATCCTCCTCTTCTTCGATCTCCTCTTCTTCATCAATTCCATCCTCAGGAATCAATCATTCGTCAGTCACCTGACCACCTCGAATGCCAACACGAGTCCTCTTGAAAACTTTCAGTTTTAAGCTTGATTTCCTTTTACAACCAATCCAAGAATCACATAATAAATAGCTTCCTTTTTTTTTTTTTTTTTACTTTAATCATTACAAGAAATGCATAAAAGTCAATGGCTGCCATTTTCTGAATACAGACCAAGACGATAATTTTAGAGAGAATAAGCACAACCAAACATCAACAGTAAACTCTATTTAGTGAAAACTTTCAGGCCTGAGTATACTTTCTTATGAGCCAGCATTAGAAAACATTAACAGTTCATGAATATACAACCTGAAGATGATCGTATTCATGCTGGAATACTCGTTCAGGAAGTCCCGACAAGTTAACTGTAAATCTTGCACCAGCAATATCCTGTGCGTCAACCTTCAATGAATCTGGTCTCTGAAGAATACAAATGAAAGGCAGCTTATATTAATCAAAGACCAAACTAAATGGTTAAAAGAGTTTTTAGAAGTTTAAATAGTAAAAATTGTTGAAAAGTTTATGAATCAGAAAATATACATATAGACTGTGAATGCTAATGCCATAAACTGCCCTTTAACACCAGAATCCTCTTTAAGATGCTACATGCCCCAAGCTTACTCCATTCATTTCCAACAAATGAATAACCAAGAAATTTGTACTCTACTATATGAGGAATCAAACACAGAGCTAAAACCAGCTCTCATCCCAAAATCGACAAATCCAGTCTTTCCTTGTTTTCCCTTTTCATCTTTTATTACAATTTTCATATAATGTCACGAGGAAAACTGAACAATTTTCAAGCAGAAATTCCACATATTGAAGGTAAGAGAGCTAAGTAACCTATTTGTACTCCACAAGATTGTGTGAGTTCTACCAGAAACAAGGAATAGCTTAGCAAGCGAAGGCAACATGTGTTGCAAATGTAACGAACAAAGAATAATCTGATTAAAAAAAAAATTCCACCTTCTCTAAACACAGAAAAAAATAGAGAAATGACGAACCTTTCAAGCTCGCTTTCTGCGTACGGCCTCGTTCTCATAATACCCATCAGCAAGCTTTGAGCGATCGGCCTAAGGTCCCACCTCGGGCTCTTCGATTTGCAGGTTTTCGAAGTGGTTATAATCTTTTTCAATCTCGGAGTTATCATCTTCGTCTCCATCATTTTTTTCTTTCAAAGTCTCCTCTGTAGCTTCAAAACGCTCAATTTCCTCTCGGTGGTCCTCCGCCTGTGGGTCCCAGAGGTTTCGCCATTGATGATACTCTTTTGAACGAAATGCCGCGAGGTTTTGGAAGTTTAGAAGTATTAATTACGTGATTAAATGTATTAATTATTTAACAGGGTATTATTCAAATGTCTTAATTTTTTGGAGTAGTGGGCCTAATTTCCCCAACTATATATAGGGTTATGATCTTCAATTCATATGCAATTTTCTCATTTTTTGTGACATCTTATTAACACAAGAATTAATAGAGGAATTATATTAAAGATGAAGATCCAAAACCCACAATTAAGAATCTAGAATTAAAAAAAAAGGATTGAAGCAATTAAATTGAAGAACAAGAAATCAAGATTTAAAGATCAAAATTCAAGATTCAATATTCAAGATACAAATTAATGGATTAGGGGTGAACACGGTTCGGTTTGGGCGGTTTGGGGTATATTTTCAACTCAAACCATTCAATGCGGTTTGAAATTTTTCCAAATCAAACCAAACCATTTCATTTTACAAACCAAACTATTATTTGCGGTTTGGTTCGGTTTTAATCCATGGTTTACTTATCGATATTATAGTAATATGTTTAAAACGCATTAACATATAAATTTAAACGAGAACTACTAATGTTAAATCTTAAATTACATTCATATATGTCTTAAATTCGACTTATAAACAAAAATGCAAAAAAATATAAAAAAACACACATCAGCAAATGAAAACAAAACTGTATCGATGATTGTGTAGATGACATTTTTTTTTTTTTTTTGGAAGAAGTTGAAATTTCATTACTTTTCAACTGATGAATTACAGAAACATTATGGGAACTGGTAAAGATGAAATTTGACATCTACAACCACGCCCATACTACATCACAAAACAACATAAAAAATAAAAACAAATTGGACATACCAATTACAACATAGTATAATCTTAAAGCTTAAGATCCAATTATAGAAACATAAACTACAATCCATAAACATTGAGCACCTTACAAAGAGTTGAATCATGCTACTTCATCATATCGTGAAATGTTATTTTGGTTTATTCTGTGTTGTTTTCTTGAAAGTTACATTTTATTTTCAAATTTATGCAATTTTGCATGGACTTTGCTAGGGGTACATAATTTTTTACATAATGGTTTACATAATTACATGTGGCACATATCCAACCTTTAATTCAAATTTCACAATTTCACATCAACTACCGGATGATTGCCACATCACATTATGTATCCCCTTATATACATAAATTATGTACAACAAGCATTATCCATTTTGCATACTGTTCTCGTGTTGCTTAAATGCTTATTACCTTAATGGTTGCTTGCTGCCTTCAACATTTTTTTTTTGAGATTTGTTTGACCATGAAACTGTGATTGTATGTATTGTGAGATGACTTTGAGAGTTTTCACCATAATCTGAAACGAATCATTTATCTATATCTTACAGGTGCTTTGACAGTAGTATTTACAATGATTGGCAAACAAAAAGTGCAAGAGAAATTGTATAGCTCAATGTTACGAGTCTTCTGTACACTGCCCTATAATTATTTCAAGTTGTTGGTCAATCAAAATAATGCATAAAATTAGAGATTCTGATACCAGAGAACAATGAGATTCTAGAGCAAGTCTAACTGAATAGCTGTTGAGCGATTTGATTTGTAGATTATCTTGGTGTCTGAAGGTTTCTTTCAAAAACAAATCTTTTTTATACAATAAGGCAAATAAAATCAATAAGTTGTTCGAATCATTTAATAATAGTTGCAAATAAAGCAAAAAACATATTACCTTGAGAATTCGTGAGTCGTGACTGCGGAGTCTGCGGTAGAGGAAAAATGGAAACAAAGGAGATTGAGAAGAAAGAGTGAGAGACGACACCACCGTTTGGTTTGTTAGGATTTGGGAATATGATTACATTGATTAGGTCACACGTTAAAAAGTTGGGTTGGATTAATAGAAAGTTGGAATGAGGAAATTACACTAGACCAGGTGTTTATTTTTAACTTTCTAAAAATCAGGTTTTGACTTTTTTTAATCAAAAATCAGGTATTAATTTTACAATTAATATTAATAATAATATTTTAAAATTATATTATTCTATATATCCACTACCCCCACCAAATTTCCTAACCCTAGATAATCAATTCTTTCCACTCTCTCACTTCTTTTCAGCACCACCGACCGTCGCCTCCCTCCCTTCTCCCCCTCCCCCCTTCTTCTCCCCCTTCCCCCTCCCTCCCTTGGCCTCAACGCTGCTGATGTGGGTGTGTAGCGTCACAGCGACACCCACAGCAGCGTCGCGCGACGCTGCTGTGGTCGCGATCGACCTCTTTATGTGTTTTGGGGGGGACTGTAGGTGTGTGTTTCCCCCATTTCTCCCTCAGTCCACAGCAGCCCCTTCTCCCCCTTTCTCTCCCTCTACTGCTGCCGTTCAACAGCATCATAGCAACTAAGGCGGAGGTGTTGAAGCAGGTCAAGACCCACGCATCTGTGTTTGCTGGAACGTCAACATTTTCCCAACTTAATGTTGTTTGATGTTTGCCTCATCAACATCACAACTAGAGGGTAGAGTCGAAGTGTTTCGTTTAGTATGCAGGCTATCTGTTCGACGAAATGCAGAGTTCAGTGGAAGAGGTGTAAAAGTAAAAAGGTTCCATCATTTTCTAAACTTTGTATGGATCTGTGGTGGTTAGTTTGTGTTCTTGTGGTGATGATAAAATATGTATGGGTTTGTAGTAGCGGTCCGTGTGGTGGTGGTGGTCGTCGATTTTTTTAATTGTTGTGACTAATGAAGTTAACTGTGACTTTAATAAGATATCCGTAACCTCGGAATCGGAGCAGTTATTTGAATTAAGCTAACTGTGACCCCGAATAAGATATCTGTGACCTTATAATTTTTTTGAAGAAAAACTAAAGAAGTTAACTGTGACTTTAATAAAATACACGTGACCTCGAAATCGGAACAGTTATCTGAATTAAAGCTAACTGTGACCTTAATAAGATATATATGACCTCGAAATCTGTGAACTACATATTTGAAAATACGTAACTGTGACTAATTAAAAATCTGTGACATATAAATTTTTTTCATTTATGACTTCAAAATAATCCGTGACTGATTAATTTGATAAGTTGTGACCAAAATTAAATTTTTAATTACTTAATAAGGTATCTGTGACCTTGGAATCAGAGCAACGGTCACCGAAAAATAGTCGTCGGAATTAAGCGTGGCCGAAAAACGATCGCCGGAGTAGTCGTCGGAGCGGTGGTGGCGATGGCGGTGGCGGTGGGGTGGGGTGGGGTGATCATATTATATTATATTTAAATAATTAATTTAATAAATTAATTGTAAAATATAATTAATTAATTAATTAATGAAAAAATCTGAGTTTTGTAATTTTAAACTTTGGGGCATGATTTTTGATTTTGTGAAAGTAAATCCCTGAACCATGAGTTTTTCCCAATTGGAATTTGGGAATATTATTTGGGCTTTAAGTTGTGGGCTGCTCTTTGGTTACTAAAGTATAAATTATTAGATAAAAAAATTCAAAATTTTGATGAAATATATATGAGAATTTATAATTTAATTAAAAAAAGTGCGGTTCGGTTCGGTTTTGTACTGTTTGTGAAAATCGAAACTTAAACCAAACCATTTTGAAACGGTTTGATTCGGTTTGAGGAAAAAAAATCGCGGGTCCACGTGGACCCAAACCAACGGTTCCGGTTCGATTTGCGATTTCGCGATTTTTTTGTGCAACCCTATAATGGATTAAGGTATGTTCTGCATTAATTGTTTTTCTTAATGATTTGACATGGAGATCATAACAATTCATAATATCTTACAAAGTTTAAATTTCATGAAAAAGTTCAACAAGTGATATCATAGTCAACTCCATGTTAAAACATTGAAATTCAAGAAATAATTTTAGGGTTGAAATTCATACTTTGGATTATTTAATTTTGGGATGTGAATTTCAAACCCTAAATATTTAAATTTTGGGTATTTTCAAATTTGACAATTTTTAGGACTTAATTGTTGAATTTGAGTATAATTATAATTGATTACATTTATGTGGAAATAAGTTTTGCTCAATTTCTTAAAACACGCCTTAGCCAATTGCAATCAAATCGTGAGCTCTCTTGGAATAAAGCTTCAAAATACCGAAACCCCAAATCATTCGTAAACCCTAGCGATTTTACCCAATAGGGTAATGACAATGAGGATGTTCTTGAAGATACAGGTTTTATTCATCATGAAGTTCTATGGCAAACTGCTCAGAATTTTTTATTTTTATTTTATTTTTTTAAGTAAAAAAATAAAAATAAAAGAATTAGGAATTAACAATTCAAATTCAAATCTTGGTATTAAAATAAATTTCTTTTGGATTACTAATTTTCCTAAATAAATTAATTGATGCCACATGTTACCAAAATAACCTCTATTGTCTAGATTAATTTATTTGAAATATTAGGAAGGTTGTGTGTTTGTAATTTATGCGGATATTCATCGATCCAACGGAAGGTAAATATTTGGTCGAATTTCATGTACACATGTGATAATAAATATGTGAAAATTCTAAAGTTTTGTTTTATGTGAATAATAAATTGGTCCAAAGATAAGTTTATTGTTTGACATAGTTTATTGTCAATATTTGATTATTACACCAAGAGTACCACTTATAAGTTGATATTTCTATTCAAAAACTAAATATCAATGTTGTGCTCGATTTCTTGTGATGGGGTTTACCATTATTTAAGTTAATTAATTGTTTAATACGAATTCTAATGTGGACATAATTCTTTAACCTTGTTCTTTATTAAGTTAACTCTTCTACTTCTACAATATATGCAAACATCAACTCTATTTCCATGTTAAATGGAACCAACTTTAAGGATTGGAAAGAAAATGTTCAGATCGTTCTTGGTTGCATGGACTTAGACCTTACGTTAAGGACTAACCAACATGTTGCACTTACGGATAAAAGTTCTTCTGATGAAAAAAGGGACTTTGATAAGTGAGATAGTTCAAACCGCATGAGTCTTATGATCATGAAGCCTGGTATTCCAAAATCATTTAGGAGCGTAATGTCCGATAAAGTAACTACTGTTTAGGAATTTCTTGATGAAATTAAAAAACGCTTTGCAAAAAAGTGATAAGGCTGAAACTAGTACACTTTTGGTAAACCTAGTTTCACTAAGGTATAAAGGTAAAGGAAATATTCAGGGAGTACATTATGGAGATGTCTCATATTACTTCAAAATTAAAGGCACTAAGCTTGAGCTATCCAATCACATGTCATTGATTTCTCTGACCTCATTTATCCGAACTGGTCACAAATTCAATTAACCAAATTTTGACGGTGAGAATTCAAGTTATTTGCTTCGATAAGTGTTCTATAAATTACATGAGGAGCTGTTTTCAATTTTTAAAAAAAATGTTTTAAATTATACTAGCTCTATTTATTCCTAGTCACCAACGAAATTAGTCGACGCTGAGTGACGATCAATTCACCTCTAAAAGAAGTCGCCGATAGGGTGGAGATCGGAAGGATGTTGACGACGGAGGGACGTCAGCGAGTGGGATGGGGAGCGGTTGGGGT
This sequence comes from Fraxinus americana, assembly GCA_035079005.1. Classification (NCBI taxonomy): domain Eukaryota; kingdom Viridiplantae; phylum Streptophyta; class Magnoliopsida; order Lamiales; family Oleaceae; genus Fraxinus; species Fraxinus americana. Next base: position 14,740,697 of record CM068713.1, on the reverse strand, counting down.
AGGTGTAGGTAGATTAACTTCATTTGATAATATTATTATTTAAAATTGAAATAAAATAAAAACCTGACTTTGGCATTTTGAAAATTAATCTCTGATATTTGAGTGAGGAAATTACACCTAGCCCTGTTTTTAAAATTTACATTTCATTAATCAGATTTGAAGTTTAATTTTTCTAAAATCAGGTTTTAATTTTTTATTTAATGTTTATTATAAATCAATATATTAATAATATTATTATAAATTAATTCATATACAGACCATATCTCATCCACCTCGAACCCTAACCATTTCATTTTCTATCCTCTCTCTGTCACCAACGTCCCATTCTCTCCCCCCCCCCCCCTCTCTCTCTCTCCCCACCTCCACCACTGCGCCGCCTCTTGCTACAATTGTGTCTGTAGTGGCCCAAGGCCATCCCTTCACTGTGAACGCCAACTAAGGTTCTACAGATTGCGGTTGCAGCAGCGCAAATCGCAGTGGTGATGGCATAGATCCTGACTGCAATAACGCAAATCGCGGTGATGGTGCTTTTTTTAAAAAATTATTGGATGGGTGGTAGTAGTTTCCATGTTTTGGTGGCTTTGGGGTGATGTAGTTGTGGCGGTGAGATGGTGGTGGTTATACTGCTGGTTGTTATGGTAAGGTATTGAGGATGATGGTGGCAATGGACGCGGCAGTTCATGTGGTGGCACTGGATGATGGTGGTGTTTTAGGGTTTTTTTTTGGGCAGTGGTGCAGGTAGACCTGCTGGTGTTGTAGCTAGTGGACGGCGCTGTGGTGGTTTTTTTTGGTTTGGTGGTGCAGGTGGCGATGATTGTGGTCTGGTTTTTTGACCTTGGTGCTTCTTCTAGTGGCGGTGGTTTTGGTGGTGTTTGGTTGTGATTGGATCTGGTGAGGTTGTGGTGGTGGTGTTTGGGTGACAGTGACTATGTTGGAGGCGGGAGTTATGTTAGATGTAGCGGAGGCTGTGGGTTTTTTTGGCGATGTTGAGATGTTGGTTGCGACGGGTCTCCTGAGGTGGTGGTGGATTGGTGCGACAATGTGGTGGTGTTTTTTGGGATGTATTGATTTGTTTAAGGTAGTGGTTCTGACGGACGGTGGCAGCGGTGCTGTTGGTGGCAGTGGTGAGGTTGTAGTCGTTGTTGGTGGTCACATATTATTTGGTTGATTGTGACTTTTAAAATTTTAATTTGTGACCGATGAACAAACTGTGACCTATAATATTTTTGAATTGTGGCCGTAAAATAGTTGACACATATAAAAAATTTGATTCTGTGACCTACAAATTTATTAATTTGTGACCAATAAAAGTAACATGTGACCTATAATTTGATATTCTGTGTCCATAAAATAAGTTGTGTGACTTATAAATTTTGTGATTCGTGACCGATGAACAATTGTGACTTTTAAAATTTTAATTTGTGACCGATGAACGAACCGTGACCTATAAAATTTTTGAATTGTGACCTTAAAATTTTTGAATTGTGACCAAATTGTATAGATTCGTGACCTTTATATATTTATTAATTAAATATATAATTAATTAATTAAATTATAAATAAATTTTAATGAAAACCTGATTTTTGAAATTTAAAACTTCAAACCTTAATTTTGAAATGGTGATACTTAAATACCTTATTTATGTATTGTTCCCTATTTGAGTTGTGCATACTTAATAGTTGAGATATGATTACGGCCCAAACTAATGCTTATTGGATGGCTCTTGAATATTGGCCCATTTAATCCCTTTCTTGGTCAAACTAAAGCTTAACCCATATCTATATATATGGTTGTCTTGCCCTAACCCTTTTTGTGTGTGATTTGTGTGTAAAAGAAGAGAAAACGTTACTGCCTTTGGAGAGAAAATAATCGGCTGCTTTGTATTTAAAAATCGGTGGTTGCCTTCTTGATTTTGGTCTCCTTTTTGTGCTTTATTCATTGTTTTCTTCTTGCATTGGTGCCTTGCAAATCAACACCAATATATTGTTTTTTTTTTTTTGTGGGTGAGATTGAGAAACAACCATAAGCGATTAATTGGTTGTGAGTCGAAACTGTTTTTATTGGTTGTTCGGTAGAGATATGTGACATGAAATTGAGTTCAGAAATCACCAATCTAAGATTTTAGAACGAGCTATCGCAACAGTATGCTTCATCATCGTCCAATCCCCATCTTGTTTCTCTTTGCTATTTGCAAAAGAGGGTGAAGTCGTCGTAGTAAAGGAGTTGGAGATGTGGACAGAAATTCATTTTTCCTTTTTCAATTATACAAAGGCATAATAGTCATTGTAACGGCAGATCCTTTGCGGTCTGTTTCAAGTGGATGACAGGGGACAACCGAAGTGTATGGGCAAAATCCCACTACTCTAGTCTTTAATGTTTGGAAAATCCACACTGAATTCAGAAATTGTCCAACTGTAGCCCCACAATAGCCAGTAAGGCAAGGATTTTTTTTTTATATCCTAAAATCTGCCTGTCATCAAATTAACGTCACATAACATTTTGTTTTTCATTTAATTACTGTAATTAACCTACGAATTACACACGGTTGATTTCACATCATCGTCTTGTCTCGTGCATATTACTTCTCTATTTATATAAGAGAAAATATCCCTAATTTTGTGTATTTAATTTTGAAAAAAAAAAAAATAACAAGAAGATGAGAAAATTTGTTAAGACTGACAAAAATATATAATTCAATAAATGAAAAACCCCTCTTAAATAATAAATATTTTCAATCCTAATTTGAAAAGTAATAATCTCATTAAATGTATAAGATAATATTTTTATTTTAAAACCTTCTGTGGTCCAATGAAAATTAAAATAATAATTAGTTAAATAATAAGATTTTACAATACATATTAAAATTACTTCATTTCTTTTTCTGTTAAATACATAAAATTTTATAATACATATTAAGGAACTTTATAATAAAATACTTCAATTTTTTTCCTAGGAGATGTATATGCATATAAAGTTGCATACATTTTCTTCCAACTGAGCTCATTCCTAGTTATTGTGCAATGCATATACAAATTTGGTTGCTTAGAAAGTAATTATTTACCCACCCATTTGGAATACTAGAAAGTAATTATTTAATGTTATGGTGCTTGAAATTCTTCCTTTGGTGAATCTATTGATAAAATCAGCTATCATCTAAATTGTAATCATTATCGATAGGCGCATTAGGTACATCGTGAATAATCTTTTCATCATTAGTTATTATAACATAGTATTATTTTTCACTAGGAAAATTCAAGAGATGTTTGGCATCCATCCAGGGACGGATGGAGGACCCAGTCCAGTCCCCATCCACTGAAATTTTTTTAGTTAGAAAAAAAATCATATGTAATTTTTTTTTTTTTTTTACGTATTAATCCGGCCTATAATCCGATCCTGAATGTGCACGACAATAAATATTAATGATTTTAGATAGTTTAAATAATTTTAAAAAATAACAAAACATTTCATTCCACTTAGCCCCCGTTTGGCACTCATTATTTGCTATTTCAATTTTTGGATTTTTGAAAAATGTGTGGTTAAGAAAAAAGAAAAAGTTTTTTTATTTATGTATAATATTATTTATTGGAGAATGTGTGATTGATAAGAAGATGAGGAAAAATGAATTATAATTTTAATGGAGGCCAAACAAGGGTTTAGACTCATAAGTCTGAGGTTTGACTTTACTATCACATTTTAGGCTTTTATAATAGTAGTAGTAGTATAATAGTTAGATACGAAACAAACTACGTGAACAATGTGAGAAAGAAAATGAAAGTAAATATTCGCGTCAATACATTAAGCCTATGTTTGGTACATATTCTTTCAAAATTTATTTTCAACCACACATTCTTAAATAAAATAATATTTTTATCACATTAATAACTTTTTCTTACTTTTTAACCACATATTTCTCATCATATCACTATTTAAAACACATTATTTGCTCAATAATATTCATCAAACACATCCTAAGCCTATATTTATTTAGATTAAAAAATTATTTTTTAGTAGATATTGATGAAAGCTGATGATATGTACGATTGATAAATTATGAATCTTTATGCAATAAATTACTTTTTTTTTTTTAGCTCAATCAAACTGTGCTAAGTTTGCGTGTGACATCCGTGTTCGTGTGCCACAATTTTGTTTCCTCCAACAGGCGATACACACTCGTGTGATTGACTCAACTGTCAAAACAACTTTTGTTTACCTTAAAGAATGCTATTGCCACGTCACATACTATAACACGTTTCGTTATAGTGTGGCCCCCAATGTCCTCCAAAAGTGGGCCCACAATACAACGTGTCTTGCCAACCTTGAATTTAGTGGCATTTTATATTCCCTGTCTCCAAAGTATAGGCAGTGATGCACGTGTTCCCTACTTTCCTCTTATAAAAGCCTCTATCATCTGCCCATTCCATAAAAACACTTCAGTAAGCAGAAAAATAAAATCAACATTGATTATATAATTTTCATGGATTCGTTAGGTTCATCTTCTGATCCAAATCCATTTGGCGTTTTCGACACGCCGGAGATTCCATCCTCAAAGGGACATTCTGATGAAGAGGTAATTCTAGCATCGAGTCGGCCAAAGAAACGTGCCGGGAGGAAGAAGTTCAAGGAAACGCGCCACCCGGTTTATCGAGGCATTAGGCGGAGGAATTCAAACAAATGGGTATGCGAGTTACGCGAACCGAGCACTCAAAAACGGATATGGCTAGGAACTTATCCTACAGCAGAAATGGCCGCACGTGCTCACGATGTGGCTGCATTGGCATTCAGAGGTCAGTTGGCATGCCTGAATTTCGCTGACTCTGTTCAGCGTTTGCCCGTGCCAGTGTCCAAGGATGTTAAGGATATTCAGAAGGCGGCGTTAGAGGCAGCAGAACTGTTTAGGCCGCCGGAGGAGGGTGGTGGGACAATATTGCAAGAAAATGTGATGGATTCTATGGGGGTTTCTGGTGGCAATTCGACAACACTGGACACAACGAAAACATTATCAGACTGTGATGTTTCTTACATGAATGAGGATTCAGTGACTAACATGGGAGGGGTTTTGATGTCACCACCACCTAGTTTAGACCACAGTTTAAGCTGGGATGACATGGAAAGTGACGCTGAGATGGAGCTTTGGAGCTATTCTATTTGATCATAATTTAACGAGCATGTTTGGTTTGGATTAAACTCCAATAAAAATTTCAAGTTAAAGTCGAAAATTAATTTTAAACACACATTTTATATCATCTACAACTTTTTAACCACACATTTCATCAACTATTATCAAAATCTACTAAAAATTTGATTTCAATCTCTGCCAAATAGGGGTTATATTTTACACTCTAATACAAATAGAAACAAACGATGTGTGTTTGTCTTCCAATTGGATTAGCTCAGTCAAATTGATCATTCGATACTGTCCTTTTATTAAAATCTTCTTTAAGCAATTTAGCTGAAGTTGACGAAAAAGACTACAATAACTAAATGAACTAGAAACTCTTGTTTACTTTATCTAACCTGATTGAATGCTTATATTACTCGAAAATCTTGTGAAAAGGAAACTCAAAAATTTCTCGAGGTATTTCCCGATGTAAAGATTAGATTGTACGTGACAGAGTGAACCCCATCTTTTAATGCTGGCCGCAGTGGAGAATAAAATTAGCCTAGCTAATTGGAGCCTTTCATATAGAATTGTTGCATGAAGAGAACAGGGTAGAGAGGAGAACACACGGCAGCCTTCAAATTGGAGGGCGAAAATATTGAGAGAGTGGAAGAAAGAGAAAATAAAGAATACACAAAGACAAAAAAAAATGTACTTAATATTGTGTGATATAAATGATTGATTACGATGGCAAACTAAAAGAAGGTAATTAGTGATGCAGGAGGATCCGAGTCAGAAGAAACTGAGTTGTCAGATAACTCGTTGATGGCGCTAACGTACCATGAGTTGGCGGATCGGCGTAAGAATGGAAAGTAATCGACGACATTTCCTAATTGGGGTCAATTTTGAACACGTTTTGGTATTTTGGCCATAACTTTGGCTACGGTTGTCAGAATCACGCCCGTGACCCCAATTCGGAAAGCTCGTTTCGACGCGCACGTCGTAAGCACTCAGCTATGCTCGGGGTGCATCGGTTTCGAGGTCAAATTCAGTTGTTTTCCCTTCTGAATCATCGATTTAAGTTATTTTTTGCCATTTATAGTAATATTTCGGTTTCCTTTTTGACATAGAATAATTGCTCGATTTGAGCCGGATTTTGGTGATACTATTTCTTTTATTAAGTATTTTATTTTGGTATGAATAATAGGATTTTGCTATTTTTGACAAAATTCCGATAATTATTATTTTCTGGCTATTTAACCCGGCTTGTGGGTTATTTTCATTCAGTTGTTGAATAATAAAGATATTTCTCGTTTTTCTTTGTGTTTCTCTTGCGTTCTTATCTGTTTTTGTCGATTGATTCCAGCCTGCAGAATAATCACTATTCTGCCGGCGTCAATTAGCTAGATAACTACCACTATGATAACTCGAGAGCGATTACTGCTATGCTAGCCCGACTACTACCATGGTACCATTATTGTAGACTGACTACCATTATGCTACCCTAAATTCCATGATGTTAGTAGACTAAAGCTATGCTAGATGACTCTCGTTATGATAGATCGGTCATCACGACTCTTGACTGCCTAAACATCTTTTTTAGTTGATTGATAACTGCTTAACGGCTATCATTGATCCCACTAACAAATATTTTTTTTTTTTTATTAAAGGAGGGTGGTATCTCCGAAATTTTATTAATATGCACTCACTTGTAGTGGTGGAATACTGTGGTTACATGAAAATAATGAAAGCAATAAATGAGAAAATACTACTTTCCTTACAATGAAAATAAATGACAAAGAAAAAATAAGGAAGTACTACTTCCTTTACAATAAGAATTAATGTAAATTAAGATAAAAATAAGAACCAGAAGTAAAAATAAAAATCAAACTCTGGCATTGGGCAATTCATGTCTATTAATTTGTACTAGTGCCATAATATGTCATGGTAGGTCAAGTAGTCCATATGCCTGATATCGTCGATGATCCCAAACCTCAGCAGCAAGAACATCTGCAACCTGGTTTGATGATATTGTGGTCTTACCCATCCAACAATCATGCCAAAAGAAAATCTGACATGCACCAAGGTGCTATGCAATGTATGGCTTTGTCTGGGGCCCTACTAATTTCAGCATCTTCCAATTAGGAGAAGCTGAATAGGGAAATGCTGCAAATAAAGGGTATGTCCCTATACAATACTTGCCCCGTAAGAACTTGGCCCAAGGAGATCTTTGAAAATGGAACAACCACAGAGTTTCATGGAGAAGGTGTCCACCACAACCTGTAATCTCCTAAATCCTGGACCACCCTGATCAGTAGGAAGGCAAATCTCTTTCCAGATCCGTCAATGTAAACGCCGAGCCTATTCTTCGGAATCCCACAGGAATCGCTCTCAAGATTTTCTCAAGTTTCTTCAGGATATCCTTAAGAGACTGCGTGATATGAGAAGTTATAATGGCATGGATGAGAGCACTGATCTCAGCAAAGTAATACGGCCCCATATGATAAAAGTCGTGAAGCCCAACCTGAGATCTTGTCCCTGACCTTCTGGATAAGGTCATCATAAATGAAGCCTCAATCCATGCAATCATATGCTTTAGCCATGTTTAGCTTCAGCATAGTGTTACCCCCTTGCACTCTATCATCCAAAGTATGGAGAAGCTCCTGAACCAATAGAACATTGTCCTCAATTAAGAGACCAAGAATGAACCCACTCTGTTGAGGAGAGATAATGCTCGAGAACAGTGTAGTCAATCTAGTGTTCAAAAGCTTAGTAATAAGCTTATTGAACACTGTTCATAAACTGATGGATTTGAAGTCGGTCCATATATAAGATCGTCCCTCTTGGGGAGAAATACTATAGTAGTAGCAACAAAATCCCGTGGAAGATGGTCACCGTCAAAGAAGTCCAAGACTGCCCTGTATATAAAGTCCTTACTAATGTCCCAGCACTGTCAGTGTCTATACTAAACACTGCCTCCCGTACATCATGAATCAAAAGAATGCGATTTAATATCAAATTATCATCCACCGTCAAAATCCTGGGGATGATATCAGAACGAATGGGGTCCAATAGCTGTGTAGGAGCAGATAGAAGCATAGTTGTCAAACCCGACCCGGACACTAACTCGGATAATGCAATGGGTCAGCGGGTCAATGGTTCAACCGGTGACCTGGTGATTAGACCGGCGGGTCAATTCTTGTTAAATATATTATTATCTATTTATTGAATATAATGAAATATGAATTTGAAGCAATAAACAACCATCAATTAAAGACAAATTTATGTGGCAAAAATAAACAAGATAGCTTTATATACTATAAAAATATTCTTGCAAAAATAAAATCAACATTTAAAAAATAATCAACCATAAAGAACGTGTTACAAAGTAAATTATTTGAAATAAATTAATACTTTCTCAATTAAGAAGAATTAGAGCGCATTCATGTTGGGGTATCAGACGTAAATTCTTCAATTCCTTCACCTTGTACCAATGATGGAGTCTCAATCATACTAAAATCCTCGTTTTCATTGTTTGTATTGAATCTATTTTCATCGCCATCGCCATCGCCATCGCCATCGCCATCGCCTTCACCATCAAGATCATCAAAATGCAATTCATCTGGAAAAAGTATAAAATTTAACATTACATCATATCTAATGGAATAAGAAGAAGAAATAATAGTATCAGTTGAACAATTACCATCATTTTTATCGTTCCCCATAGTACATGGACCTAAATCATGACGAAATGTCTCCAACTCATCATCTACTAGATTCGGTGGCTCCTCCTCTAATACCCAATTGCCATAAATGCCAAACATTTCAAAGTCGATAGGATCATAATTTCGACTCTTGAAGTGATTCCTAAACAATGTTTGTTATTCAAGTACAATAATCAAATTTAATTCTAGTAAAACAAAACAAAATCAAATCTAAAAAATCCAATAAATCATAAAATGATGAAAACTTTCAGTTAAATAATAGTACCGTTGTTGCAATCTTAAATTATAGTGGAGATAAACAAGATCATTAAGCTTTTGGTGCTCGAGTCTATTTCTTTTTTAGAATGGATATGATCAAACATACTCCAATTCCTCTCACAACCTAAAGAACTGCATGTTTGACTTAATACTCGAAATGCAAGTGCTTGTAGGTTTGGTGCAGTGCTACCATAACACATCCAGCACTCATCTGTAAAAAAAAAATAATAAATTAAAATAGATGTATGCTATATACACTGAAATTTAAACTAAATAATACAACAACGTACAAAATGTAATATCTACTTTACCAGGAGCCATTCTACGGCGATCAGCTACAACAGATAAACGTCCAAAGTCATCATGTGCTTGCCTAAATAGTCTCATTTCACTAGTCAATTTGTTTCTTAAATCAGGTTGACCGTAAGCATATCTCTCAATTACATCTAAAAGTCCCGAAATAGTTTGTTTATGATTTTCCATATCTGGATTATTATATTGAAAATAAGGATTTAACCAATAATCAGCAGCATGAAGATTCTTACGCAACTGACTATCCCATCGATTCTGAATAATTTGCAGATAAGGAGCAAGTCTAGTCTTCATTCGTTGAAATCTACGTTCCATTTCACTCACATGAATAGTTTCATACAAGTAGCCCATTGAAGGCTTTTCATCACTATCAACAATTCGTAAAACACGAACTAAGGGTTCAGTAAGTTGCACAATAGTAGCACACTCTTTCCAAAACAGAGAATCGAGTACATTATCAACAAATCTTTTTCCTTTGCTGTCCTTAGCATATGCTGATGATGTCCAATCTCTAGATGTCACCATTGCTCTTAATGAATCTCTTTGGGACAATATGCTTTGTAAAGCTATAAAATTAGTGGCAAAACGAGTAGGAGCAGGTCGAAGTATTTCTTTTCCTCCAGTAAACTTCCTCATCAAATGCAAAGTGTAGCAATGGTTGTATATATATTTGTGATTTTGGATGCTTGAAATACGACATTACTAATTTCATCCAATTTTCCAATATCATGAAATATTAGATTTATGCAATGGGATACACGTGGAGACCAAAATAATGTTTGAAACTCTAGCTCCAATAACCTACCAACGACAACGTAATTTGCAGCATTGTCTGTCACCATATGGACCACATGTTCTGAACCCATATGGGTAATCAAATTGAGTCATATATATTTCAGTTGCAAAGGAATAGGTGCATATAAGATCATAATTTCCAACCAAAAGAAAGAGGAACTTAATAGACCACCTAAAGATCTTCCAAGATTTAACATAATTCTATAGAATGCCTGATCCTTTAATGTGTAGAGCTTTTCCACAACTTTTAAAAATTGCCAGTGCATGCGTGGTATTCTAACCTGGTATTCATTTGGAAAATTCATGAAAGGTCCACAGTGCACTTTGCAAGTAACAGGAGACTGAAGAATGCAACTATAGGGTTTTTCCACAACCATGGCCATAAAAATGCTAGTTGAACGAGTTCGAAAAGCCAATGATGAGGTTTAAAGTGGCATACCACAACCATCCATTCCAATTGAAAGGAGATTCTTTGAAAGGGACATTTTTTGGTTGGCTCCTGGAGTTGGGGAAGTACAACTCTCACCAACTTCGAAAATGAAAGATAATATATATTTATCACTTAATAAGGACCATCAGATTCTTTCTGTGCTATTCTAGGCTGTAGTACGTGATCATGTATATCTAACAATGCAGTTTTTTATTTTCTCTGCCTTGTACATGTTCTGACCAGCTAATCAAAATATTAACACATCTTAGATTCAACAAATCTACAGTTTTATTCCCCTTGAAGTTCCATATCTATTACTTGGTGTAAGAATCCCGTCACATGAATTGAAATTCACTCATCTTCTTCTTCCAAATAAATTGAAATTCGCACAACAAAAAACTGAAATTTAAAAAAAAATCGTAAATTTAAAACTTACATCTTCTTCTTCCATCTAATGCAACTTGAAATTGAAGCTTTGGACTATTGGGAGTGAAATTAGGAGAGAACTCAGAGAAGACAGAGGCTTTGCTAGGGCATGGCGTACATGAGTGAGAGAATAGAAATTGGGCTTTTGAATTTTTAATTGTGCGCATTTGAACCGGGCGGTTTGTTCACAATTTGGCCTGTGGTTTTTCCATTAAATCGGCGAGTCCTTTGGGTTACAAACGGGTTGGCTGCACATTGTAATTTAATTGAGGCTCGGACCGGACCATGGTCCGGTTCAACGGGTTCCGGATCGAACCCGCAGGTCCGGTCCAGGTTTAATAACTATGATAGAAGATCCTGATAATGCAATAACTGAAGTCTGAATTCAGCTGGAGTAGCTGAGACTTCTCTGCCTACATCCTGAAGGACTTAATACGCGATTTGATCCTAGTCCATAAACCATCGCATAGAAATAATGAGTATTGTGATCTCCTTCACATACCCAACGTTTTAACCGACCATTGCTTCCAAAAATCATCCTCAATAGATAAGGTCCGGTTTAAAACTGCATGTGCATGATGTAATATGTCATGATACTCCGATATAGAGTCTCTATCATATATTGTCTCTGGTTCATTTACCATATCCTCAGCATGTCGTACCCGTTGGAAAACATCTCCAAACACATGTCTATTCTACCAACCCAGTCCCTATTTCAGCCTAAAGAACTTCTTCCAAAGAGCGGCCATCCCCGTAAGATGAGTAGGGAGCGGCAAATGATGAAAAATCATTATGCTTGGTCTAAACGTTGAGGAATCTGAAAGGTCTAAGCATCAAATCATCATCAGAAACTCATGGAAGTAATAAAGGCAAATGATCAAATGAAGTCTGATTCAAGTGCCTCACTGTAAGTTGTGACAAAATGCTGCATTTGTAGAATTAATGAGTACCATATCCAGTCTCTTTCTGACTCGACCTTTGGTTATACTGATTCTCAAGGAAACCTGGGTCTTCCAAATCAAAATCTAACATCATATCAGAAAAAGCACCACAAATCCTCTCTGATAGCAAGGTCACATGAAGCATAGACGTACTGGTATGGGATCCTCAACTTTAACGTGAAGGATTTGGGGATAATCAACAATAACAGTAATAGTAGTCCCCGCGTTCCAAAAAAAAAAGATCTTTTTCGACACATTCTGAACTCCCGTTTCAAAGCGCAGATATCGTCAAATATATGCAAATCTATGCTGAGGAACAAAAAGCTTCAGTATAATTAAGAGATAAACCTGATGAAGCTGTATAACTTTCTTCAGGCGCCAACGAGTTGCTACACTAGCTACACCTCTGGCATTCCATATGATGGTACTCATCTAGATGTGCGTGAAGAGGTATCATGTGACCGACTCATGTCACCATCCTAGGAAATGAAGTATCAGTGGCTTTCGCATTTCGTTTTTGACGAACTAGGACAAAACTATCTTTCTCTATCCTACCAGCCATACCTGCCAAGTCATTAGCAGAAGATCGACAATATGAACCATGTCGATGAACTTCAATAAGAGAAAAAACATCATAATCTGACTGATCTGTAGATAAAAAAGCCTCCATATTCTGTTGATAATGTGCAGAAATAATAGGAACATCTGACTTCATATAACCCTGTCGTCTCACTAACTTATCCACTAAGAGAATATCAAAATATGTAGAACTAACCATCATAGGTGTACTGCTGTTGGGGTTCGGAGACTGAACTGCTAAATGAGGACCTGATGTAATAACAGGAGAACTCTATCCACCCTAATGGGTGCAATTGTAAAATGATCTGATGGTAGATAGGTAGTAATATGTGGAGCAATATTGTCAATAACAGATGGAGCAGTATAAAAATTTAGGGCCATATGATTAGCAGATGTCTGTGATGTAGTAACTGTAATGACGGGGATAATAGAAGCAATAGTGTAACTGTTTTAAGGAGTAGAATGAGAAATCATTTCTAATGTACTGTCTTTTCTCCTTTGATTTCTCTTAATAGGTGTCCATATCTGGCAAGACGCAGTCACAACCTCCTTTACCTTACCATTATCCTTAACCAAAACTGGATTAGGCCTATAAGTTGGGTCAACAACAACCAGACCCATAGAAGGCGAGGCAGGATGCAAACCACTAGAACAAATTTTATCCAAATATCCAAAGTGTCTACATCGAAAGCAAAAGTCTGGCACCTTATCATATACAACAGACTACCAATATCCCCCATCTTCTCCCTCTCAATCTATACTCTATCAGAAAGTTTACATTCCAGATCAACCTCAATACATACTCGGGCCTCACTAGGTCGTCGAAGATCAGAAGTTGGTTCGTCAATAAGAAGTGGGAGCTCAATAGCCTTAGCTATAGCAAATAATGCGTTCTTAGCCCAAAAATGAATATGGAGCAAATGAAATGATACCCAAACTAGAGCAATAGAAGCCTCATACTTAGGACTAAAACTGGGGGTCCACTTAAAAACCCCGCATGGGACAGCCATCAATATACCAAGTAGGTTTGAGGAATAATCGTGAATAATCATCCTCGAGTACCATATGAATGATAATGTGGGCATCATCAATCAGGCCAATCTTATAATCACCAATAAAACCAAAACGCATAAAATTTTCATGTACCTTGATCATAGAATGTATGCAATGGACAAATTTACCAACAAGGGAAAACCTGTATGCCTCCGCCAAAAATTGTTCATTTGACTCATCAAAAAAGATAGCAGGCTCACCATGATAGATGTACGGTTCCTTAGAAACCAAACTGCGATCTCTAATATCATGAGGAGCACGAAGAACATTAGCAAAAGATTTCCTTTAACCATTATCCAGAGCACCATAAGAGGTAACATGTGGTCTAAATGAGTTCAAAACTATGGAATTGCACAGAAGGGACTACGCGTAAAAGCCACGCGGCGATGGTCTGGTAGTGCATGAGGGGTTCCCATATTTGGAATTTGTTGACCTCGATTCCAACTAGCATTTGTGAGAATTGAAGCTGCAAAATCAATTTTGAGCTTGAACCGTAATGATGGTTCAAAATTAGCGGTGAGATTCGCCAAGCTATTGACCAAAAGCATTAGCTGAGAAGATGCACTGATAATAGCAGAATTCAATAGAGGGTTTGATTTGTCATGCATAAAACCCATATTATTAGAAATTGGGATTAAAGGGGGCTCATCAACTGCACATTGAAGGATGAAATTGGGACTCGATTGATCAACAATTCTATCAATTGGAGTGTTACCCGTAAGCTTATGACCTTCAATTATAGTTATATTGGTCGAATTTGGGTCAAGAACATCAACATAAGTGTCAATTGAATCTCTAAAATCTCCTTTGCGAGCATCATGCCTGCATGAATCCAATTCAACATTGGAGCTGTTAATTAGCTCAATTGGTTGTTGACCATTTGAAGTAGTAATGAATCATCAAAGTCCTTGATGTTGAATTTCGCACATAGAGCTCAAGCTGCCTCCACAAATTGAACATGTTCTGGGTGTAATTGGGTTTGACCCATTAGTGGTTCAGCTGCTCCTGAGGTAAACGAACCCAACTAGGTGGTTAGCGACCATGGGTTGGCCGGACAGCGCCGGAATCAGCATCCTTCAGACCACGCTGAAATGGGATTCTTAAATTAATTCAATTTGATGAAGTGTTATTTGAAGTAAATTAGGGCCATATTCTAGGTCGCTTGGACCTAGGTAGTCAGCCTGTGGTGGTCCGCAATCGTGACAGTAGCCAAATGAGGGATTTTCGGCAGGTTGCATAATTTTGATTTGCTGGTTTTGATTTATGATTTCAAGTGTATAAGTGGATGATATGTGGAGTTTTTGTGTGAAAATTGTAGAGGATGTTGAGGAGATTAAGTTGGTAGTCCCAACATCGTTTCAATATTATTTCATTTGTGTGTATGTAAAATACCATTGGACATGAAAGCAATGTCAAGAAAACGAACTAAGTGTGATACGCGAAAATATGGCGGATTCAAAATTTGTCGTCAAGGGTCAAGACCCATCACTATCGCTTCATTATGTGGCACAGAGTCCATTGAGCATTCTGGAGACTCAATTGGCTGGCAATCATGATGACTCTCTTGCAAAGCCAAAGTCAGAGATTGGCTATACCATCCAAAAACCCGTCGGAGGTTAAAAGCAAACAACCGCCTCAAGCGGTTGTCCCTCGTGTTATTCATCCAGTAGTAGCAAACTTGGGGGCTCACAAAGTCACGAATCTGCAAGTTCCACGTCTTGTGGTAGACTTGGAATGTAAAATGGAAGAAATGATGACCCAGAAGATCCATTCGCACCTGAGATTATAGCAGTTCCTCTGCCAAAGGGCTTTAAACAACCAATGATAGATGTATATAACGAAGTCACAAAATCGCTTGACCACCTACAGACCTTCGTTGATTTAATGAGACTATTTGCAGCCCCGACGCAGTGATGTATCTATCCTTTCTACCGACACTAAAGAGAGAGGCTAGGGACTAGGTAGAAACTTTGGCACCTCGGTCTATCAGAACCTTTGACAAGCTCTCAATGAGCTTTGTGGCATATTTCTTAAGTAGCAAGAGAAATAGGAAGATTGTCATCAGTTTGATGCAGGTTGTCTAAGAGAAAGATGAGCCATTATAATATTACTTGGGCAGATTTAGTTGGGCAATACTTGACATAAAGGACTTTCAAATGTCTAATGTGGTTACCGCATTAATGAACGGGGCACAAGACCGAGCATTTAAGATTTCACTTGCAAAAAAAACCCTCGGGAATCGATGCATGACTTGTTGAAGAAGGGAGACAAGTACGTAGATGCAGAGAAAGCAGAGAGGGTCATAAAAAACCTTCGAGAATGGTGGGAGCCGAAAACTTATAAGAAAAAGTTACATGATGAGAAAAAAAATATGATAGAAATAAGTCGAAAAATGAGCATATGATTAAGGGGTATGTGTTGAAGCGATCGACCATGCAAAGGCGAGAAGAAGTTAAATCCTTCACCCCTTTGAATACCTTACATGCTAAGTTACTGATGAAGACACGAGACATGAAAAACTTCATTGGCTAAAACCAATGGTCGCGTCTGCTAGCAAGAGGGATAAAGGTAAGTAATGTTATTTCCATAAAGACCATGGACGTGACACTGAAAATTGCATACACCTGAAAGAAGAGATCGAGTGCCTTCTGAGATAGGGTTTCTTGACTAAGTACATAAAGCATGATCGAGGCAAGAAAAAGGTTGATGATCATCCCTCACCTAGGGTTGGGGTAATAAATGTGATCATCGGTGGGATAATGGCGGGCAGAGATTCAAATTCAAGTAAAAAGAGCTATGAACACTCTGTTAGAGTCTGCTCTATTCAGAAGAATACAAGATTTAATCAGAAAATTACTTTTGGTGATGAAGACTTGATCGTTGTAGCAAGCCCCCATGGCGATGCCTTGATGGTTGTCAGTGACATAGCCGATCTTGATGTCAAGAGAATGTTGGAAGACGACGATAGTGCAACGAATGTTCTTACTTAGGAGGCACTTCTGAGCTTGACTACAAGTTTTTTGAAGGGGCAACTATGATACCAGAAAGAACTATTGAGCTTCCGGTGATGCTATGCACTTACCCAAGAATGTGGTGATCCTGATGAACTCTTTGGTTGTCAAAACCACCATAGCATACAATGCAATCTATGATTGACCACTATTAAATGTTACCAAAGCTGTCCCTTCAACTTACCACCAAGTAATGAAATTTCCAACTAGTTGAGGGGTTGGATGTGTAAGAGCGCAATCAACAAATTTTGAGAAAGTGCTATGTTGATGGCATAAAATCTAAGGACTCTCCCCTAGTCATGATATTGGGTACAGAGCCTCCAACAAGTTAAACGGTGTGCATCCTAGTGGTTAGTTTGAAAAAAAAAATTATTTAATTAGGATGTCTTTCTATTTTCCTTGTAAATATAGTTGCTAGGAAGTTTATTGATTTTTCTAATGTAATGCTGACTACTAGTTCTAGCCTTTTGTAAATATTAGCATCGTTCAATAAAACGTTTACACGGCGATGGACGGTGAGGGCTCTAAGGAAAGGCCAGCTTTATAGAGGCATCCTGGTTTCTCATACTAAGTCTCTAAATCTAAGTAAGCTTTATCTAAATGCATAGACTTGATTTACAACAGTTGAGATTTTTTGTACGAATTATGACTCAAAGCTTTGTCCAACAGATCAAAATTGTCCGAGGGCCTAAGCGATGAGCAACAAAACCAAAATTGGTTATATACTCAAAATCATTATACAGACTTAGTGGTGAGTTTTCAAAAAAAAAAAAAATTGGTTCAAACTCAAAATCACTAGATAGGCACTTAACACATGAAAATCGTCAGATGGGCTAAACGGTGAGCAATAATACAAAAAAAAATTGGTAAGCTTGAAATCACTCTACGGTCTAGTGGTAAGTAACAATATTAAAAAATTGATTACCTCAAAATCACTCTTCAGTCTAGCGGTGAGCATCAAAACCAAAAAATTGATTAGTTCGAAACCACTCTACGGTCTAGCGATGAACAACAATATTAAGAAGTTGGTTAAGGCTCAAAATCACTAGACCTAGCGTTCTACACTTCAAGATTTCACGAAGGGTTAAGCGATGGGTAACAATACAAAAATTGACTAACTCGAAATCGCTCTACAATTTAGCAGTAAGCAGTAATACCAAACAAATTGGCTAGCTCAAAAATCGCTCTGTGGTCTAATGGTAAGTATTCAAAACAAAAATATATATATATATTTAAATCCTAAGATCACTACATCTCACACTCAACATTTCAAAAGTATTCAAAAGACTAGTTGACGAGCAATAAACCAATCATCGATTAAATGTCAAGAATTATCAATTGAAATAAGGAAATTGAAATTGGCTAACTGAGGTCGCGTCACTGCATAACGATTGACTAGATAAAGTTGACGAATGATTGCTATACAATATAATGATTAGTGATCGACTAGTATGTAATCAGCTGCGTCCCTTTGCTCTTTCCTCGCAGTGTGTTCATGTGCCCAAACGTCTTAGATTGTTTGGTTCTCTCGTCTCCTCCTTGCTACGCCAAAAATTGATCATAGCTCGAAGGATCAATAGAAGGACATTCAATAGTCATCCATTCCTTGGTCAAGGCGATAAAGGGTGCCACTGTTTTCCCCCTATATGCATTCATGTCCGTAGCATACTCTAAAGACATTTGGTATTGCTCGACAGACTAGGTCAATTTGGAATTTCAAAGTCTACCACATTACCAGCTGGGCCTTGCCCAATTTCAAAATTTTGGTTCGGGAACTTAGAAGAACCAATATGGTTTTTGGAAAAATTTGGTTGAAAGACATAAAAATCAACGAAACGGGTCGGGATATAGACTAACGAAGGAAAACGATCGATCTCGAAAAAAGGATGTTGGTCGATCGGCCAGTCGTGGTCAATCGAACAAGGCTGCAACTAATTGACCAGCGAAGTTGCTTGTCGATCGACCGCCACGCTGGTCAATCGAGCAATTGTCGACCGGCCTATCTAAAGATGGGTCGGTTGAACCGTCCCCCTCTTAGTTTTGCTTTTGTTCGAAGAGGATAATAGAATGGTTTTATACATAAAAAAATCGAAGATCGTGGACGCTGTCTCTTAACGATGACCATCGATAAGAGGTAGAAGGGCTAGTGATACTATGTGATATAAATAATTGATTACGATGGCAACCGAGTGAAGGTAATTAGCTAGACGGTTATCGATATGCTAAACTGACTCTTACTATGGTATAGCGACTACCACTATGCTACCCCGACTGCAACCATGGTAGAGTGACTGCTGTATGCTAGACTAACTACCACCATAGAGTGACTACCGATATGCTAACCTGATTGCCACCATGGTAGAGCAACTACCGTTATGCTACCCTGATTGCCACTATTATAGGCTGACTACATCTATGCTACCTTGAATTCTGTTATGCTAGTCGTCTTACGCTATGTTAGATGACTCTCGATATGATAGATCGATCATCACGGCTCTCGACTGTCTGAACATCTTTTTTAGTTGATTGATAAATGTTTGATGGTTATCATTAATCCCACTAACTGTTTAGTGGGTGGAAACCGTCCACACGGGTCATGGGTGAAAACTGTCTGGTGGATGGATATCCTACATTAGACACGTGGACAATAACCGTCTAGAGGTTACACGACATCAAACACTTATAAATACTTCAAAAGCGTGTTAGGTAGGGGGTCTGGTTTTTCTCGACATATTTTCTCTCTGTTTCCTTAAGTCATTTAGGCTCCATTTGATAGTCTTAGTTTTCCATGAAAAAGGGAAACATTTTCCTTTTCCACCCTTAAAAAACTGTTTGATAGGTAAATTTTTCCATGGAAAACGTTTTCCGCCTGTTTCTAGGTACAATCATTTGATGCACAAAATCTCGATTTTGTTTTCCCACTTATTAGTTGGGAAAACATTTTCCACCTTTTTTTTTTTAGCAAAGGTAACCAATTCTATCAACTATTGTAAAAAAAATTTTCATTTTTGTTGACAATTTCTATATAAAACAAAGTCAAACGAATATGGTAATTTTTTTCTAATTGTTTAAATTTTTTATTTTATTTTTTTAACTTTTTGGTAATTAGAACAAATTCTAGACATATTGGTAGAAAAATTATCACTTTAATGAACGATTTTTATAAAAAAAGAAGCCAAACGGACACCAAACTTTCAACATTTTTCAGGTAGAAAATTATACCAATCAAACACAATTAATTACAATTCCCAAGAAAATATTTTTTAGGAAAATCTCTTCCCTGTAAAACATTTTCTTTCCACCCATTTTTCACCATTGCAATCAAACGGACCCTTAGTTCATAACCTCATTATTAATTCTCAAGTTGGAGGTACAGTGGGGGAGAAAATCTCAACCTCTTCTTGCAGGTGTTCAATTGCTCATTAGAACAATAGAAACTTCCTTGTTCGCTAAGGAAATCCAAATGTCATTTCAATATTATTTCACGTAACTAACTTGGTGTTTTAATTTTTGTAGCGAGAGATAACGAGTAAAGAAAGCATTCTAATCAAGATTTTCAGTAGAGGACTAAACGGAGGTATGCGAATTATAAAACCTTGTAAAAATGTTCACTCCTATTTCATTCTGCATATTGGGACAATTTTCCTCATGAACTATCCTCTTTTCTAGGGACGATGGGAGGTAAAAATTTATTTGGTTTCTAAACTACACTCCATATAAATGTACTTAAAACTTTAAAAATTAAATTTTGCCCTTCAACTTAACAACATGTACCGCTTAATCCTTTTCGTCCCAAAAAACTAACGGACTTCTAATGTGAACAACGAAAAAACCTGGTTGGTTCCTAAACTATGCACCATGTGCACAGAAGGTCCTAAACTTTAAAATGTGACAAAATATTCAACTTAACTGTGTATATCCAGGTTGTCCTTTCGTCTGAAAACACTAATAGACTTCCTACGTGGTCAACGGAAAGCCTACGAGACATACCCACCACACATAATTGACAACAAGGTTAAAATCTCACCGAGAAGGAAAAACATGTAATTGATTTTGAATTTATTTATTATACAATCAGACTCCCCAACACTCAAAATACACAATCTAAAAATCGACTCTCAATCAAAAATTGGGATTGCTATTTTTCTACGACAAAAAAGAAGAAGCAAACTTTCCTCAAATTCAAATTCGTTTTTGTTCATTAATGAGACGGGGTTGCCTTCTAAATTTTAATTTTTGTTTATTTGTTACTAATAAAAAGTGTCATTTTTAATTAGAAAAAAAAAATAGTACTCTCTTACAGTTATTTTTTTTTTTTTTTGTAAATCATGAATCATATTGTCAATGGATCATGCGAACAGTGAATTATTAAGGAACATGTATGATCAATTGTCCCATTGGGTAGGACAAAAACTTCACTTTTCACATTATTAGCATGAAGTTTTTATCCCATACCTTGAAAGCAGAAATCAAATCAATAATAATAAATTATGAAGAACTTTGCTATGTGTACAGCTTTGGTACACAGCAATTTACACAGCCCACACACATGGGGGTGGGGTCCACATTTTTTGTGGGCCCCACCCCCATGTGTGTGGGCTGTGTAATTCACTGTACAACAAGCCTTTTTCAATTATGAATTAGCCCGTATTTGATGACCACAGTAAAGAGAAATGTGGATAAATTGATATTTTGAAGAATGCTTGGTAAAAATGTAAAGAAAAATTTTGAATTTACATGTAAAATTTTAGTATTTGAATTTGTGATTGAAAATGAGTAAAAAAAAATAAAGAATTTTATTTTATGTGAGTGAAACGGGGCTGACTTTGTAAACAAAAAATACATTGTGATAGCTAGGGATGGCAAAAAAGCTCGGCGGCTCGAACGGCTCGGGCTCGGCTCGGAAAAAGCCCGAGCCGGGCCCGGCTCGGGCTCGATGGAACCGAGCCAAGGCTCGGGCCGAGCCTCATGTTGAGGAGTCGGCCCGAGCCGGGCCGGCCCCCGGGGCGCGCGGGCCGGCCCGTTAAAAAAAAAAAAAAAAAAAAACTTGCCCAACACTTTTTATTTTACACCATAAATTATTGGGGATAAATGGTTTAAATTAAAACAAATGATCACAATTTACTTAATCAACTTATTCTTCTCATCATGAAACTAATAAACTAATTATAAACTACAATTTTATCTCATAATTTATCAACTAGATTATTTTGGAAAATGTGTGATATTTGTTTGTTTAATATTTATTGCATTATTACTATTTCATTAATCTAAGTGCCTAAATATTTAAAGTAAGAATTTTTTTTCATTTACACACGTTTATTCTTCTATATTAATTATTAAGTGAAATTATTAGTGATCTATATTACTTGATTACATTTAAAAATTGAGCTAATTTCACCAATGGGCAATGCCGCAATGGCCACTAAAATTTGGAAGAAATTTCAAATCGGTTATTAAAAAAGATTTATCACTTTGTTATAATGTATAGTCACTCATTTAGTCATTTATAAATCTAACATGTTTTCCGATATTAGGCTATAAGGTGCCACCAAAAAAGTAGATTTTTAAAACTTCATTATATATTATGTTCAAACTTCAAAGAATCGTTCAAATTAGATTTTTGTTTATAACTTTCTTATGTAAAGGTCATTGTCTAAAGGTGGAAAGAATGCAAATTGCAACGTTCACTGTCCATTTGAATAAGCAAATATCCATGTAATGAATTTTTACAAAAAAAAAAAAGAAAGAAAAAAAAAAACCCGAGCCGGCTCGGCCCGGGCTCGGCTCGGCCCGCTAAGGCTCGGGCCGAAAGCTCGGGCCGAGCCTCATTTTTTTTGGCCGGGCCCGGCTCGGCTCGGCTCGGGCCGAAAAAAGCTCGGTCCAAAAAAGCTCGGGCTCGGCCCGAGCTTTTTTTTCCCGGCTCGGGCTCGGCTCGGCTCGGCTCGTTGCCACCGCTAGTGATAGCAGTGCGTGGCATACGTGTTCGTGTGCCAATCGACCTTTGTTTCCTCAAAGTAGGCGGCAGACAAATTTTGTCAATGGTCAAATCAGTTTCCAATAAGATCATTTATTCATACCACGTTTGGAATTTGGAAATAGTATGGACCCACGTTTTATGCTCCAAAAGAGAGCTCTTCAAGTGCAAATTCTTGTCCATTCCGTGTTCCCGTGTGGCTGTATATTCCTCGTACGCAAATTTATAAAAACCACTGCTTCCAAACTTAAGAACGCCCAAATAAGCAACAAAAGATCCAACATTAATTATTTTGTCTGAGTCTTGATAATAATTTCCAATGGATTCATCCAGTTCGTCTTCTGATCCTAATGCATTACAGTCGGAGAGTCGGGTTTTCAATGTGCCGGGGATTCCATCCTTAAGCGGACATTATGAGGAAGAGGTTATTTTGGCGTCGAGTAAGTTCAAGAAACGCGCCGGGAGGAAGAAGTTCAAGGAAACGCGCCACCCGGTTTATCGGGGTGTAAGGCGGAGAAATTCGAATAAATGGGTATGTGAGCTGCGCCAACCGAGCAATCAAAAAAGAATATGGCTAGGAACTTATCCTAATGCAGAAATGGCGGCGCGTGCTCATGATGTTGCTGCATTGGCTTTCAGGGGTCGGTCAGCTTGCCTAAATTTCGCTGACTCGGTTTGGCGCTTGCCAGTGCCAATTTCCAATGATGTCAAGGATATTCAGAAGGCGGCGTTGGAAGCGGCAGAAGGGTTTAGGCTGCAGGAGGATGGTGGCGCCATTTTGCAAGAAAATATGATGGATGCGAGGGGGGTTTCTGGTAACAATTTTACAACATTAGACACAACAAACACATTATCAAATTCAACATTGGACACTGCAAAAACATTATCAGATTATGATTTTTTTATCATGAACGAGGTTTCAGTGACAAATATGGAAGGAGTTTTGTTGTCACCACCACCACCTTGTTTAGATTGTAGTTTCAGCTGGGATGATTTGGAAAGTGATGCTGAGATGGTACTTTGGAACTATTCTATATGATGGCATAAGGTATATAAGCATGCTCAGCTCGTTTTGGTGGGATGGGAGCTATGGTACTTGACATATTAAAGAATAAAAAAGTTAAAAATCTTTTTAATTTTATAGTTAGATTATGTTCAATAGTTAATACCACGTGTTCTTATTTTTTTAGTTAGGATTACATTTCTATAAATAGTAGTTCGGAAAAATAAATTATGTAAAAAGATGCATGGTTTGACTGATGTAGGGACAATACATCTTTTTGTAATCGAAGATCTAATTTTTATGGTGTGGACATTAATAGAAAAGAATTGATTACATATTCCATCAGCAAAAGACTGATACCAAACATTCTTCTGCAAGACATATTTAATAATGTAATAAAAAAAGGTATAAAAGAATATGTTGAACTTAGAACATGTAAAAGAAGAGAAGTGTATTTACCCAATAAGTTCATGCATGTCTGGTTAGTGGTGCCAAATAAACGATCGATGGTCTAGAAATACACACATTTTAACTGGTAGTGCCAAATTGACTAGGTCGGTCCAAATTAGAGGAGTGATTCAAACGCCGGTCCAACCAACTATGCGGTCAAGGCAAGGTCACAAGCCCATCAGCATTACTGAAAGCATGTTTGAAGACAAACAACAACAAACTGGGAACTGGGCATGGCTATCTACAATGGCTTAACTCATCCATACAGAATTTTCATTCCAAGCAGCTCAACTCATCCATACAATCTCGTGGGTTTCTCCTCTCGTATTTCAATTTCGATCTTGTGTTCTTTGATTTGGATTCTTGTCAAGGTACGATTCAGTGCCATTCTTCTTCATTCAATTTTCCTCCGATCCTGCAATTTGCTAATTTTTGGGGATTTTATGGATTTTCGCTTTCTATTAGTGTTATGTCCTTGTATGATTTTTGGGATCCTTTTATTCTTTTTAAATAATATTTTTTGTTGATTAATGAGTAAGGTTTGCTTTGGGGAAATTGGAATTCATTCAGATTACAAGTATGTACTTTCTCTTCTAGCTTACCAGTTCTCCTGGCATTAGTACTCTCTGTCGTTCACATTTGATTTGTTGTGGGTTGGTTGGTATTGCTCGCCGCCTATAAAGCCTATATTTGTTTTGTATTTTGTATTTTTTTAATTTGCTTTCATTCGTGAAGATTATTCACATAAAAATGTACAATTGTTCTACTAATTGCTAGGGTTTCGTTAATACTTAGTTAATATTTCTGTTCAATCTCTTAATGTTGAAACTAATTTTCTATGTGAATCTTGAATTTACCACATGGAAACGGACACTGCTATGGTCGAAATATTTCCGTGGGTCGATTATATCTCTTGGATTGTGTCATATCTCCTGTGTACATAAGTGTTATATCTCTTGCAAAATTTTAATTTTATGGGCAGTTTATATCTCTTGTGGGTTGTATTTGTAGGATGAGGTGCTTGTCAAAAAGTATGAATATTTTGTATAGAGGACGAAAGATCAATAGTTTTCTGAAGATCCCCTTTGGAGTAGAATCATGTAGATGATCTTGAGGCTGGACTTAATATCATGATGTCCATTCTAGGTGCGAAGCCTCAAACGTCAAATTCCTGAGTTGGGAGATAGTCGCCTTCGAGACATTGAGACTCCTCGTCCAATATACGCAGTATGAAGAAAGAGTTAGAAGCAATCCGTGATGCTCGAAAGGTAGTCGATGCAGCTCAAGTGAAGATGGAGCAAAGGATGCAAAACAACCTGAAGGTTGTTGAGCAAGAATTCAATTCTATATTACAGCCTTGACATCATTCTATGTACTATGTGGTAAAGTTCTTGACTTCATTGTACCACTATTTACACCATTGTCAATAAAAAATAATTTTAATGTGGAAGATGATGCTATTGAGGATGAAAAGAACAACTTTGATGAGGAGCATAACTTTGGTGAGGACCAATTGTATATCTAATTCATGAAGATAAAGAATTATATTTTTTTGGTGTATAATAATAGATACAGAGCACATATAAATAACAAACAAAATATGTGAAAATAATTTAATTTCTCCCGACGAATTCTTTCATCGTTGAAAGAAATAATAGTTTACAAGCATGCTTTCCTCACAATAAATTATTTGCAGAGGAAAGCAGGGCATAGCCCACAAAAGTAATATTTGTCACAAAATTTTCAATTGTTGGGAAAAATGTATATATCTTAGTGCACGAATACTCTTTCCACACAAAAATTTATTTGTAGGGAAAAAATACGATTTATCCCACAACTTAATTTGAGGAGAAACAAAACCGTTTCGTAGGTCAAAAGTAACTATAACAGACAAATGATTTTATCGGGTGAAAACTTAAGCGATGTATTGTATTCGTCTTCGAAGGGTTTGTAAAACTTTACTCCACAAATTTCATATTTTTGTCGCCTTTTACCTATCCCCTCGATGTTTATCCCACAAATTGGCCTACAAATTTTTTTCGTCTGGTCAAGTTTTTCCTCACAAAATAAGAGCATTTCCCTACAAATATATTTTGTAAGAAAAACATAACATTCTTGTAGTGATAGTAGTTCTCAATTTCATTTTATATAAATCAAAGTGGATTGCCTTGTTTAACTTGTCAACAGTTGCATTTTGGATGAAAAAGCAAAGAAAAATTCTCTCAAAGCAGTATCATCCGATCCTAGATGAATTTTGAAAAGAACAATTGACTGCCAGATTAGCATTAATTTCACAAGAAAAATCCGCGTGATTCATTGAGTAATGCCAAATACAGATTAGCACAAGTAAGCCAGTCTTTTAGCAAAGCAAGAAACAAGATGTAAAAAATTATAAATCTAATCCTCTTTGAAGGGCAACAAATTACAGTTCCCAAATAAAATTTTATGATTATTAGCAGTTTCATGATAGGTGTTGCGTTTTGTATATCGCAAGTATACAATATCGTAACAAGTAGTATAGTGTATATTTGAGTCCGGATATCGTTCCCACGAAAACTATACTTCGGGACTTAATCAAATTTTTTTAACTCATATTTGACAAAAGCAAGTAAATAATTACGATGATTATGATTATTTTTTTCTAATTATTTTTAACTAATTGAAAATATAAAAAGATTGCAAACAACGGATAATTGAAGATTCAAATATGTTATGAATATTAGGGCATAACAATTTCATCTATTGATCACCTTAATTCAAGATTCATAACATAATGCGGTATTCGATCGAATTCTTTTATTGTATTCAATTTACCCATCTCGAGTTCTCATTGTACCTATTTAATTAATTAAATTGCATATCTTTATGTGAATCAATCTTAGTTAAATGAAACACTAGTCTTAAGAATTCATATTATGATCGCAATAATTAATATAAATATATCTCCACGTTATACTAATTTATCGAATTTTACTATATGGTCTAAATCTCAAACTCACCTCGCGATTCGTAAGAACCTCACATAATCATCAAATTAGTGATCAATTAATTCAATACGTTAAATTCATAGTAAAACCAACACATATAAGAATAAATCACATAAATTTTGAATAGAAAAATAAAAAATCACATGTCAACTACATTGTTTTCCCTAATATGAAAATTAGTTACTCATACTATAAAAATAAAAACACGCAAAAGTGAAACGATATCACCAAAAAATGACGAAACGTGATATTTATATTTTTGCCGTCTCCTTTCCTGCAAGCTGTGCGTGTGTGTATATTTAACTCCATTTTTGCAACCGTAATGTTTGACTTTCTTTTCTCCAATTCCTTCTCTGCCTCTCTCTTTCTTTCTCTCCTTTCTATGTGTGTGTGTGTGTATCCAAGCCACAATGTTTGACTTCTCAGTCTCTTTTTTCCTTTATTTTTCTCTTCTTTTTCTCGTTTTTTCTCTGCCCTTTTTTCTCTCTTTTTTCTGTTTCGTTTTTCTCCTTTTCTTTCTCTCTTTCTTTCCAGCGCCGCATTTTTCTTCTATGTTTCTCTTTTTTTTTTTTTCCAGCAGCCATGTGTAGGGTGTGTGTGTGTGTGTGTTTCAGCCACATTGAGATCCAATTAAAATTTTCAATACAAGTCCATTGAGACTCACTTAATTACAACACATTTAATGTACTATTTCTATCCAATGTTTCATCTTTGAATTGTGCCATTTTTCATCACATTTTACATTCTTTTCTCCAATTTTTCATTAAATATAAAGTTTTACTTATAAAATACAATATAATATAAATTATGTAGAATTTCATCAAAAATATTAGGATTAAGAGCCTCGAATAAGTGTAGAAACTACACTATCACACCCCCCAAACTTGAATCTTTATTTGTCCTCAAACAAAACTAAAACCTAACAAACACACAAACAAGCAATGCCACCTAATTGATGATCAGTCAATCAAATAAAGCAACAAGATTTAGCTAGTTAACATGACTTTTTATTTCGAGATTGAAATCATAATATCAATTCTATGCATAATACAGAAATTAAAATCCATTTTTTCAATGTAAAATCGATGTGTGTGCGAATAATTAAGCATAAAATTTTGAATTCATAAGTTGTTTAATTCCCGACCCTCAATGGTCAAATATGTTATTTCATCACTCGTAAGATTCACATGTGTTATTTTCCAATGTGTGAACTAAGGTTGGATTTTTATTTTATTTTTTACTATCCTTACCTCTCTAGTTTGGCAAAATTTCACTAATTGCAGTTCAACATTTCAATAAACAAGAATTCTCCATTAACTTCGATTGTTTCAATCTCTAAGATTTAACTAGGCTAACAATCTCTTATCAAAAGTCAAATTTTCTTAAACAAGTTTTTGGAACTTAACCAAGGTATTTGGTGCGTCTTCTGTTTCATGTATCTGCTTTTTCTAATTTTTTTTATAAATAATTTTTTTCTTTATTTGAAGCATTCTCTCCCTTAAATTTTCTAAATGACCCATGTAACAAACTCTCGATCGATGACTTCCAAATCAGATGACCATACGACACCAAGTTTTAAAAACTCTTGCAGGATTAATTGCTCGAGTCAAAAAAGTTACGAAGAGAAATCATATAATAAAATATTTTTAATGCATTGACCAGTGCAATGTCCCTCATTTAACGTCAATTCAAGTCAAACGACATCTAACTTGAAAGTTTTACCTAATTGTATCATATTAACCTTAGATTTTTAATTTCATACATGGAATCCCTATTTATCTCAGCATCTTCCTACAATAGTGAAATCCCCCCAAACTATTCTAAATTTGGTCCAAAATGTAAAATTTAGTGGTTTTGGGTTTAACATTTATGGTCCACTATTTCAACATATCCAATTATGAAATCAACTCATTTCTACACAATACTTAACTTAATTTATGTGCTCAATATATATCAACTTTCACATAGAAAAGTAAAATTTAATCTAAGCATGTCACTTATTCATATTCATAGATCAATTCATAATTCAATATATTCGTCATTGCCAGCCGGCCAACTGAATCACATAAGCACACAAAAAGAAAATATTTTTTTTAAATGAATAAAGCAATAAAATCACACAAAACAAATAAAAAAACGAAAACTCATATTTTCCACCCTAAAACTTAAACTAGACATTGTCTTCAATGTCTTTAATCCCAAATCAGCATATAAAGGGGTGAGGAAGAAGTGAAGAAAAGACTCTCCTGATATAACTTGTAATTCAATAGCTAGCTTTCATATTCCTCATGTTGGCTCCTTGGTCAAATTGGTTTAAGTGTTTTGCGACGTCGTGTTTTTGAAAATTCAAATAAAACATTAAGATCAAATAATTGGAACAAGTGTTACTTAACTCTAACATCTAATAAATCAACTAACATATTGAAGACTTAAAGGAAAAATGGATGATGACTCACAAATAAATTTAAAATAAACTAAACTATCCTAAAACTCAAAAATAGAATAAATAAAAAGGAAAAAAGCTTGGGTTACCTCCCAAGAAGCATTTCTTTAACGTCATTAACTGGACTTTGTGCCGTGATTATTCTGAGATAGCTAGGTTAATGCTTTCTTTAGTTGTGGGAAAATCCTCTACGTAGTATTTGATGTGTTCTCCATTAACCTTGAAATTTCCCTTTATTGGGTGACGTAATTCAACTATATCGTAAGGAAATATTTGGGATACCGTGAAAGGTACAGACCATCTTGATTTCAATTTTTCTGGGAACAGCTTAAGTCTGGATTTGTACAAGAGTACTTAATCCCCCACTTTGAAAATTCGCTGTCAAATATTCTTGTTATGCCACTGTTTCATCTTTTCTTTATAGATTGATGCATTTTCATTAGCTTCTTTTCTGAATTCCTCCAATTTGTGAAGCTGTAATATTCTTATTTCTCCGGCCTTTTCTAAGTCCATGTTCAACTGCTTCAATGCCCAGTATGCTTTGTGCTCAAACTCAACTGGTAGGTGGCAAGCTTTCCCGAAAACTATTCGGTATGGCGACATTCCAATCGACGTTTTGTACGCTGTGCGATAGGCCCACAAAGTATCGTCCAATTTTTTGGACTGATCTTTCCAAAATGCATTCACCGTGAGTTCTAGAATTCTCTTCAGCTACTATTAGAAGTTTCAACCTGCCCATTTGTTTGAGAGTGATAGGGTGTGGCTATTTGATTTTATACCCCGTATTTAGCAAGCACCGCCTGTAATAACCTATTGCGGAAGTGAGTTCCATTATCACTTATGATGGCTCTTGGAGATCCATAACGGTTGAAAATAGTTTTCTTTATAAAATCTACCACTACCCTCGCATCATTGGTGGGTAATGACTTCGCTTTCACTCATTTGGGGACATAGTCTATGACCACTAGGATATATCGATTGTTATAGGACGATGGAAAATGTCTCATAAAATCAATTTTCGATACATAAAAAAGTTTCACCTCCAAAATGTTGTTTAGTGGCATCTCGTGACGGGCCGATATGTTACTTATTTTTTGATACTTATCACATGATTTGCAGAAACTGTGGCAATCCTTAAATAATGTTGGCCAAAAGAAACTGCTTTGAAGCACCTTCGCTGCTATTTTAGTTGGGACAAAGTGCCATCCATATATTGAAGCATGAACCCTTGAAAGGATCAGCTTCATTTCATCCTCGGGCACACATCTCCTGATAATCTGGTATACCCATCTTCTGTATAAATTTTGATCATCCCAATAATAGAATTTTGCTTCATTGAGAAGTTTCTTCTTTTGTTGATAGGTGAAATCTGGATCCACATACCTACTCGCTAAGTAGTTAATAATGTCCGCGTACAAAGGAGCCTTTACAATTTCAATAATTGCTCATCACGAAAAAACTTCATTGATATCCACATCATATGACTCTTTCAACTGCTCTACTTAGTTTTTTGTCAATTTCTTATCACAAATTTCAATATTGAACTCTTGCAGTAACAGAACTCACTAAATCAACTTGGGTTTAGCATCTTTCTTCTCGAATAAATACTTCAAAGCTGCATGGTATTTATAAACTATCACCTTTGAATCAATTAGATAAGAATGGAATTTGTCAAAGGCAAATACCACTGCTAGCAATTCCATTTCAGCTGTTGCGTAGTTGATCTGAGCATTTGTCAAAGTTTTACGGCATAGTAAATGACATGCAAGACCTTTCACTTTTAACAAGTGCAGATGTTAACTTTTCCTTCAAAGTGTTAAAGGCATTTAAACACTCATCAGAAAAAGATAAATGACACATCATTCTCCAGTAGATTGCACAGAGATGTTCTAATCTTTGATAAGTTCTGGATGAATCGTCTATAAAATCTCGCATGCCCCAAAAATCTTCTAACCCCTTTGACTGATGTAGGTGGCTGCAATTTTTCAATCACATGTTTCTTTGCTTTGTCGACCTCAATACCCTATGAAGAAATCCGATGACCCAGCACTATCACATCTTTCACTATAAAGTGGCACTTTTTCCAATTGAACACTAGACTCTTCTCTTCACACCTTCGTAATAAAAGCTATAAACATTTTAAACAATCATCAAATGAATCTCCAAATATTGAAAATTCATCCATGAATACGTCAATGTACTTTTCCACCATGTTAGAGAATATGATCATCATGCAACATTGAAAGGTTGGAGATGAGTTGCATAGACTAAAAGGCATTCTTCTAAAGGCAAAAGTACCGTAGAGACGTGTGAAGGTTGTTTTCTCTTGGTATTCTGGAGCAATGGCTATCTGATTGTACCCTGAATATCCGTCTAGAAAGTAGTAATGAGAATGACCTGCTAATCTTCCAACATCTGATCAATGAAGGGCAATGGGAAGTGATCTTTTCTGGTAGCATTATTTAGCTTCCTGTAATCTATACACACTCTCCATCTCATGACTAATCGCGTTGGTATCAACTCATTAGTATCGTTATTCTCTACTATAATTTTACCCTTCTTAGGCACTACATGTATTGGACTCACCCAAGAACTATCTGAAATGGGGTAGATAATTCATGCATCGAGCAATTTCAGTACTTTTTTTCTCACTACTTCCTTCAAGGTGGATTTAATCTACGCTGACCTTCTACGGATGGCTTAGACTCGTCCTCTATTAATATTTTGTGCATACAAAGAGTATGACTAATTCCTCGAATATTGGCTATGGTCCATCTAATTGCAATCTTGTGCTTCCGTAGTACCTCCAATAACTTATCTTCCTCCTCCTCTATCATGTCATTTGCAATGATCACTAGAAGTATTGTAGAGTCTCCCAAATATGCATAATGGAGATATGATGGTAGGGGTTTTAACTCAAGAGTTGGAACCCTCTCTACTGAAGGTACGGGTGGTATGGGATTGGAACCAAGATATTCATATTGCCAATGTCTCTTTCCAATTGGTTGTTCAACCAAACGTACAGTACATTCTGTTCTCTCTACATTTGTTGTATCTGATAGAATGGCTAGATGTGTTGCATCAAATAAGTATCTGAAGTTAATGGGTGTTTCATTGCCTTGAACACATTGAATATGATGTGCTCATTGTCGACTAAAATAATCATTTTTCTGTCAATACATCAATAAGTGCTTTCCCGGTAGCCAATAAAGGTCTTCCCAAGATTAGCAAAATTTTTGAATCATCTTCCATGTCCAAGATAATGATTTTTGTCGAGAAGATGAACTTATCAATCTTAACTAGCACATCTTCAATAATTCCATTTGGTCTTTTGATAGACTTATTAACCAGTTGCAATGAGATTGTTGTAGGTTTAGTTTCTCGTAATCCAAGAGACCAATAAACGGAGAGTGGCATTAACTTAACACTAGCACCTAAATCACAAGGAATACTCGAAATAATTTGAACCAATAGTATACGGTATGGTAAAACTCTCTGGGTCCTTTAGCTTAGTAGGTAGCTTTTTTAAGAGAATTGCACTGTATTTCTCGTTCAAGCAAACGGTCTTATATTCTTCCAGCTTCCTCTTGTCGGGTATAATTTATTTCAGAAATTTTGCATAACTGGGCATTTGTGCTATTGTATCTGCAAAAGGGATGTTTATGTGCAATTTCTTGAAAATTTCCACAAATTAGGTAAATTGCTTGTCTAACTTCTTTTTCTCCAATCGTTGAGGAATGAAAATTGGTGGTACATAAGCTTTGATGGGACTTGTACTCTTGCTGTAGATTTTTCTTTACTTTATTCTCCATCTTTGTCTTTTCTGTCTGGTTTCTTCACATGTATCTCTGGCAATTATACTCCACTTCTAGTTGTAATAGCTTGCACTTGCTCCTTTGGATATATCATTGTATTGCCTAGCAACATCCCTTGTGGACGTTCTGCAATCTGTTGAGTTATCTGACCGATTTGTGTCTCCAACTTCTTAATTAATGCATGATGATTGTGAAAATTTGTGTTCATTTGTCGGAACACCTTGTCTGTTTGCTGCATAAACTGATTGAACATCTCTCCCAAACTTAGTTGTTTTTCCTACTGGGTATTATTTAAACCATTCTCTTGTTGATTATCTGATTATCTGAAGTTCGGGTGATGTCTCCATCCTGGGTTATATGTTTGTGAATATGGGTTAAAATTGCGAGAGTCATTCTAAATGAAATTGACTTATTTTTCGAGAAAGCCCATAGAAATATAGTTTTCTGTCAAATGGTTAGCTCCACAGTTTTCGCATGATAACCACCCATCACTGCATGTGCTCATCTCGTTTGTGATTTCACCAATAGCTCTCTATATGCTTTTTCAAAGCTTCTATCTGTGCGTTTGTATATGTTGTACTATCTAATTCATACATTCCATATGCTCTAAGTGGTACCGCTCTTTCTGATGAAAATATTGAATGTGTAGTGGCAATTAACTCAAATAAATCCATAATTTGTTGTACTAATTTTCTTATGATCAATCCACCAGTAGTGGAATCCACCTAAAATTTTGACAGTGATGAGAGTCCGGTGTAGAAGTGTTGTACTTGATTACCTATTGTGATTCTATGATTTGGACACTTTCGCATCAACTCTTTGAATCTATTCAATATCTCGTGATAACTCTCTCCATCTTTCTGTTAGAAAGTTTGAATTTCCAATTTGATTTTAGCTACTTTCGCCAGTGAGAAGAATTTGTTGCAGAATTTTCGTTCTTCTCATGTAATAATGATTCCATGAGGTTCGACGTCTAACCACTCCAATGCAGCATCTTTCAGTGTATATGGAAATAATCGCAACTTAATAGCTTCTTCATTAACCCCCGGAGCATGGAAGCTCTATGTGTGTGTGTGTGTGTGTGTGTATTTAACTCCCTTTTTGCAGACGCAATGTTTGACTTCTCTTCTCCAATTCCTTCTCTGCATCTTTCTTTCTTTCTCTCCTTTTTCACCATCTTTTGCATTTTTTTCTCAAATTCTTCATTAAACATAAAGTTTTACCTATAAACTACAATATAACATCAATTAGGTTTTATCCAAAAGATAATAAAATATTATGATTTAGGGCATCGAATAAGTGTAGAAACCACACTTATCACAGGTTACTGATTATCTACCTTATCTTCTCAAGTAGAGTTCTTGCATTCATGATTATCGTATTGAAAGACTCATGTTACTCAGTAATATGTCACAATTGGTGTAGTTCTTAAAATGTGACTTGCTCCATTGAGATTTCGGCTTACCCATTAACATTGTCCATTTTATTTTTTGCTCTTTCTGTCTTCGAGTGACCTTTTGTCGATGCTTGCACGGCTGCCCACAAATGAAAACTTTCAAAGACAGACCTTCATACGTTCGCCTTGAAGTTATTATACAAGTGGTGCACATAGCAATATTGTTCTGCATTTGGTGCATATGCTTTGAAGGCATCAACTAAACCTTTTTTGTTTGTCACTAACAAAAGTCCATATATGGTTGTTCACAATAGCAGTAGCATCGACCAACAAAGCCATGAATCAATTCCAGCTATTCTTATTCTCAGACTTGACAACGGAGTAAGCCAATGGAAACATAGAGTTCTCATGCTAAACTCCTACTGCAGACAAAATGTGACCCCGAAAATCACCCCTCAGAAATACTCGTCGAGACCAGTGACACGTTTACATGATATCCATCTTAAATCTTTCCTAGCCCCGAGGCGTACATACAGTCTTTGGAATTCTCTTGAACCTCCTCTCATTTAGGTTTTCAACAGAAAAATAATTCCCAGATTTGTTGTTGTAGGTCCAAATGGATATTGTTGTTCGGCATTATATTCTAACAGTTTTTAAAAAGAACTAAAAGACCAATCATGATCCCTCCTAAAGTTGCCCATGTATTTCTTTGCCAAGTACTGCGGGGAGGTTACAAACTTGTTGTCAAGCACCAAAGAATAGGTATGCTCCGAATCATGGGTGTTAATTCTGAATGTCTTTCCATCAGGTTGCAGTCGTGCCAGTGACGGACCCAGTACCCAACTAAGGGTATAGCCGCGCGTGTTGGGCTCTGCCGGAACAGTGGATAAATTGTGAAAGTCGGAAGGAAGGGAAGAATTGAAGAAGAAGACCTGATTTGCTTTTTGTTTTGTTTTCTTCTTTTTTTTTCTTTGGGCTTATTCCAGGCTTCCAACTGTGGGCCTTTTTTAAAAATAACAAGGCCCAATCCAAATTGAATGGATCCATTACCAATTTAATCCATTTGAATGTTGTCCACTATTTTGCAAGACCACGAGAGGAGAAGAAACAGAAAGCACTGCATGCACGCACGCAGTCACAAATACGACAGATGGACCGCACCGCAGTGAGCTCAGATGCTTCGGCATCGGACCATCGTCCACCTCTAGTGGGCTATGAGCAGAAAGCCTGGATCCGTCACTGCATCAGCACCGGACCACCGTCCACCTCGGCACCTCCTAATGACTGGAGTCACTGGACAGTTTTCTTCAACGAGTCTCCCATTCTCCTTCATTTTTTTCTGTTTTACAATTTTTTTTTTTTTTTTGGGCTTTGGAAATGGAATTGGTCTTCTTTTTTTACAGTTATGAATATGTGATTTGTGATTGTGAATCTGTGATTTGGGATAAATAATTTATGTTGTATGAGCCATTGAGTTATAAGCTATAATTTATCATTTATGAGTTTTGATTTGTGATTTGAAAATTTATTATTTATGGTTAGGAGTTTAGGGTTGAAAAAAATTCAATTGAGAAGATATTTGGCTCAATTCAACCATCTATGCTCTGTTGAGGGTTTCGTGCATTTACATATATATTGAATAATTTTTAATACTATTTAATTAAATATTAATAAACGATCTTGCTAATACGATCGTCGATTGTCGACGGTCAACAATAAAGGTCCGCCCTATCTGAACATAAAATCTGAGTCCGTCACTGAGCCGTGAATACAACACCCCATGGATGCCCTTTTTGGCATGCTACTCTGATGCAGATCTTGTCATCTCTTAGAAAATGTGAACTCCTTAATTTCTTCACTGAATGCTCTGTGATGACAACTTTCAGCACCTTCTTGTACGCATGCATTACGAACAGTAAGACAAATGTTCAATAATTAACAAAAGTTTGGGACCTGCTATGTAAAAGGTACAAAAAGTTGAGCCCTTGTGGTGACATGTCTGAAATTTGGGTCAGTCACATAAGTGGCTTCTTGGAACAAGGATAAAAATTGGCCTATCATCATTAGAGTCATTGTTGTTTATACTTCGAAGATCTTCCAACCGAGCCTCGTTATTGACAATTCGTAATCGATAAATTTGAATATTATTTCAAAGCATTCAAAATTTTGATCATCCTTAATTGGGAGACCTCTTTCTCGTAATCTAAATCCACTAAGCCTAGCATACCTCCATATTTACCTTCACCTTCAGCCTCATGATCTCCTTCATCATCTAGTTCTTGGATACCTCATTCGGTACCGTGTTCATTAACTCCTTCATCTCAAAGCCAGACCTGAGGAGAGGCTCAAGAGGCGTCGCCTCAGGCTCAACTCTTTAGGGGGCCCAAAACAAATTCACTTCTTTTTTATTTTAAAAGCTCATTGTCTTTTATACTCATGTACCCTTGTTCGATTGCTCCAAACAATAATGCTTCTTCAACAATGATATTGTAAATCACTGAATTAATGTCTGGATTAGGAATACTCATTTTATTGTGTAACACCCCCTCGGTATATATTTATGTATCATTACACACATCGTTGTAATTCATTGTGTACAATAATGTACATATAGATTTATTCTTTTATAATTGCATTGACTCGTAGATTTTATATATTTAATTGATTACTGTATAGTTTTGTCTCTAAATTTAATTATATTTTTTCAATAACCCGTTGATCGGATCATTGAATTGTGTGTGGGATTGAATTTCTTTTCTCGATCTATAATCTGTAATTAAGTCCATGTTTGAGCCACATTATATTTTTCATTTTCATTATTCTACTCATTTTCAACACACATTCTTCAATAAAATAATATTTTCCATTACATTAATAATTTTTTCTTCTTTTTCAACAACATATTCCCCATCACATCACTTCAAGAAAATGCACTCTCATTTTAATATGCACCAAACGGGTTGTAATTGATGTGAATTTGTGTTCTCTAGGGTAATTTGGTACAATATATGGTAAAATATGATGTGATTTTTTTTCCATTTTGCCGTTACATTATGAAAATATTCATGATAGATAATATATCGTTATTGTTGTTGCAATAACAATTTTTTTTCTCTAAAGGCTGTGAACCTTGTGCAAAGTGAAAAAATTGTATAAAATTTAATCGTTTTGTAGATAAAAAGTTTATTTCCTATTTTATGTGAAATTAAATTCATTATGAGTGCGAAGTGTATTTACCATACGTATGTAATGGAATGAAATCTTCTCTCACCCTAAGTTAGAAACATTGATAATCATTGATTTTTTTTTCTTTTTCTGTTAATAGATTGTTTAGACACTTTTTTTCCACAAATTTGGTTTCATAAATATCTTATAACCATATTGTAGAATAGAAACAAAAATCTTGGTTTGATTTTGTACTTGTGGAATGGAATATTTAGGAAAGCAGCTAAAAGTCAAACAAATAAGTCAAATACCATACCGATTACAGTTGCATCACCGAATGAATTTTCTCCAACTTTAAATTAATTAAGATTTATCTCCGATCAACTTTGTCACAGCAAAGATTGAATGGATTAACCATGTTATCTATTGAAAAAGAAATGGTTGAATAACTAGACTATTCAAAATTAATTAATATTTTTGTCATTAAAACCGCAGAACGAGTTGTATTTAAGTGATCGTTTAAAATATTTTTGCACTGTTATCTGATTGTAATATATATTTTTTGAATATTTCATTTTATTATTTTATTTTTGATTTTAAGTTAACAAATTTAGTTCCATAAAACTCTTATAAATGAAAAAAAAAAAAATTGATTACTTGCTACGGTTTAGAAGCCCAAATTCTGAAATTCACCTCAAGCCCCGCGAAACACAGGAGCAGCCCTGCTTCATCTCCACCTCCGCCTCCTCAATGAATCTTCCTTTTCAACATTACCTTGTACACCATCCTAGCCCCGTTGGTTTGAATTATAGACAGCAATCTCAAAAAACGTATCCTCAAAAAAACTACCTAAATTAGTTCCCAGAATATCCTACCGCTGTTTAACAACTTGTTCTTTACATGATTTTTCTCAAGCCCCTTGTGATATAATAATTAGAGGTTATAGAAAACTTGAATAGAAAAGGTAGAAATTATATATAAGTAAGAAGTTCATTAACATGTATTACAAAACTTTACGCATTTATCCAATTATTATTTATATTTTTGTTGGGCCATTAAATAAAAAATATTATCTTATGCATTTAAAAAGATTATTAATTTAGTACACTGACCTGATCAAAAAAAATTTATTATCGTTATTAATTTATCGAATATTTATTTATTTATTGGCTTTTTTTTCAATGAATAATGGAAAAATATAAAACTTTTACACAAAATAGAGCGTCTTCATGCGCTGACCAATGCTCACTAATGGTGAATTACGTGGAATCACCTATTTGGATGAGTGATGCCGATTTTCAAAAAGGTTGGAGGCACCCTTTTCCAGAAAAAAGTTAATGGGGATGAAAGTGCAAAGGATCCTAAAGCCTGGGAACGTTTTTGAGTAATTTACACTTAATTTTTTTTTACTAAGAGAGATGTGAATAATTCTTCATTAAATTTTTTTCAAGTTTATTGACCACATGACAAGTTAAATAACTAAAATGACATTTAGAAGCAAAATATCAAACATGAAGCATCTAGTTCAAGGTTTAGATCATAGAGTGTGGTATTATGTTATGTCAAAGATATTCGTAAGGACTTGCTTAGGAGTTCAGGCATGTCGGTTATCGACATTTTTTAGAGTAACAGTTTTCAGCATTTATGAGCGAACAGATTATGAGCGATTTAGTAGCGATTTTTAAAATAGTCCAACCCCATGTTTAAGAGTTTATTATCTATTGATTCCGAAAGTTTTTTAGAAAAGTAAAATTACAAATATGTCCCTTAGTGAAATTTCGGGTTTATGATGTTTTGTACGAAATCTTTTACTTATAAATGATATTTTACTTATATATAATTTTTTTTACATATAAGTTAATATTTAATTTCAAAAGTAAACTATTTACTTATAATGTTATATTAGTTTTTCTTAGTTATATATAAATTTTATAATTGTAAGTTAATTTTGCACTTCTAAGTTTTTTTACACATAAGCGAATGTTTTACTTATAAGTAATTTTTATATTTTATAAGTGATTTTTTGAATATTAGTAAGATTTTACACAAAAAAATTATTTATCTTTACTTATAAGTAATTTTTTAATTATAATAAAATTTTTTGCTTATACATAATTTTTCAGTTAATATTTTTTTATTTTTAAATTAGTATTAAACAAAATATGTTTGTTGAAAATAATTATTTTATAAAGGATAAAATTAGAAGAGAATTTGAGAAACAACAAAAAATTATCGATTTGGTGGGTTGAGAGAACCGGTCAAAATCTAGCAAACACCAGTTATTACAACCCGTCATAAACGGTGTCAGTGAAAATGAAACTCCCAAGCAAGCCCTAAGAAAAACATCTCAATTAAAAGGGTTTAGTTTTGATTTTAATATACAACTCAGGTTATAATACAGCACATCTGTATTTTCAAGCACTTTCAAAAAAAATTGTTCCTAATTTAGAGAAATTCCTTATCCCCAGCCAAGGGTGTCTAATAGGACCGGACTGTCAACAGCCGGGGTCATCTGTACAAAAACTCCGTGGACGGGCAGTGCACCGTGCTCCCGTCCCACCCCCTTCTAACTCCAATGGGATAGGGACGCAGATGGCCACTTGTTCCTTTGCCATCCTAAATATGCCAAGTCATATTTTCTTACTATGGCGAGATGGCCTTCAATGGGTAGCTCCTTGGACACCCCTAGCCCATGCTCCCGCTAGACGGTGACAAACCCATATAAAGATGAAAATATACATCGTATAATGAGACTTGTACAAAAAATCTACTGTTATTATTAAATCTTTCAAAATTCTCTTCCAGAAAAGATACTTGATCACAGAACAACAAATTAAGCCCCCGTTTGAGCCTCATTTTTTCTCATTCCATTACATTGATTTTTTTTCTCTCTTCATCTCAACCACACATTCTCAAATAAAATAATATTACACACAAATCTAAAACTTTTCCACCACACATTTTCCCATCAATCACTATTCTACAAATTTTCAACCCCAAAAAATGGGGGCCAAACAGGGGCTAACTTTTCCTCGATCACGTCTGATCTTAAACTTCGTTTAGTTAAACGATACCAGAAACAATTTCAGACAAACATAAAAGTGCGAGCAGAGATTTCACTAAGGTTGACAACTCGATAACCCAATGTATTTACATTACATATTTTAGCATAAACAACTCGAGTCTCTAACTAGTATATAACCCCTTATATTCATGGCATACTACATCTGACCAAAAAGGTTTACTGCAATTAAAAAGGCTGCAACCTCTTTCTAAACTCATTAGGATACACTAGTACAGAATCTACACAAAGACCACCTTTAGTGTGTGTGCAATCGATTTGTGTCATTGAAAATTTGACTTTAGTCAATTTGGTAGAGTCCGCAACAACAAAATCCCCAGCATGACAGTAAATCCATTTTCCAAGTTCTTTCAAGTGAACCTGGGATGTAGCTTGCTGTCCATCTGAAGTTGAGAGCTTGAATTGCACTGGCTTTTTATCCCAACCATGAACATGTTCGGAGTTGCAAAGTCTTCTTCCAAACCTCTTATATGCACGTCCCAGCTGCAGTCGGAAAAACAGGCTATAGGACCCTGCTGGGAATGGAAACTCAACCTCGCCATCCACTTCAAGCCACCAGATTTGCTGGAGATACGCAACTGAACGGAACCTGTACGGAATAGACAATTAGATTCTTTTCCACATATAATGTATTACTACTTCAGTACAATCAGTGGCAGATCCAGAAAATGAACTCAGCCGGCAGTTCCAACCTTTGGGCTTCCGACGATCAAATCGTCCGACACCGGCACGGCTAGACTGGTCACTGCCCACTAGTGGAGGCGTCACCAGGAGGCGGCTCAGGCGGGTGTCGGGGGAAACTTGGAAATGGAAGTGTGGAACCGTGTAAATTGTAAAATGGAAATTGAGTGAAATTAACTGGACGGCTGGACTATATATAAATTGATTTGAGCTTGGTTAATTGAAAAGCAGAGGCT
Source organism: Fraxinus americana (assembly GCA_035079005.1). Taxonomy (NCBI): domain Eukaryota; kingdom Viridiplantae; phylum Streptophyta; class Magnoliopsida; order Lamiales; family Oleaceae; genus Fraxinus; species Fraxinus americana. The sequence continues at coordinate 14,698,834 of CM068713.1, read as the reverse complement.
TCAACCCAACCAAATGGGGAAGGCCCAATTTAAAAAAAAAGCAGAAAGGAGAAGCCAAACCCTCGCCTGAGTCGCGCCGGTCTCCTTCTTCCTCATGCGGTGCACTGTTTCGGCGGACCCAGTACGTGTGGCCACACCCTCTCGTCGGGTGATGGGTCCACCGTTGAGTACAATCATATGCATTGCTGCAAAATTTTGAGAATAAGCGTTGAAGAACAATGCATAAATATTTAGATGTACTCCACCCCAACCATATTAGTTTTGGTCTATTACCCCTCTTTTGACATCTTCAGCCGAAATCGCAATCACTCTTATAAACGGAATCCTATTTCCAACTATGCAAATGTGTCCCAACCACCTAAGTCTCCTCTCTTAACTTCTCAATCAATGCCAACTCCACCTGTTGGTGTACATTCTCACTTCTTGAAAGAGAGATGCCAGATCTCAAAAAGGAGGATCAAAATAATCTCATGATGCAAGAGAGCTATGCTACAAGAAGATTAGTTCCCATGACAAAAACTCAAGATCAAGAAGAATAGAGAAGTCTGTCCATTTATATGATGTGTCAACATCTCAACCCCAATTATAGATTCTAAAACTAAATGAAGGTTTTCTTATGATCAAGATCCCAAAAAAACATACACACAACGATACTGCTATAATTATGTCTATGACCAAATGTTTAGATCAACACGTTGATAAAAGAAAACATCAGAAACAAAGCATCACAAAACTGTAGAAAGAAAGTGAACAGCAAACAACCTTTTCTTTGGAAGATTTCATTGAGAAATGCCCAGAAACAGTTGGGTTTGATCAGCCAATCTAAAACCATATCAAGAAATAACCAATTCCAGTTCCAACTAAATTTACAGAAGTATACGCAGTGTTGAACCTCACCTCGATTCCTCAGTCGGGATCCTACTCCAGTATCTCCTATCATCAATCCCCGTAATTGCCAACCCATTCCAAGATATTGACATACAAATCTTTCCACTTCTCTTATCCAACCAGACTTTCTGCACGAAATCAAATTCAACAATCCCCATCAACACGCATTCAATCAATATTTGTATCAATTTTCTCTTAGTTTCATTAAAAACAACAAACAAAAACCATCATTGAAAATAAAAGTACAAACTTTCCCAAAACTTTCATCAAGGATTTAAAACCCATTCTACAATTCCTTAAACGTCATTTTCTAACTTAATCTTCATGTGAAACGCTTGAAAGAAAAAATCTTCTCTACCCAATATCCTCTATAACTTTGATCGTAAATATTAAAAAATAAAGTAAAAAAATCCACAAGAAACTTCCTGCAAGGTAATTTTTAAATGGATTTTCCCAATTTTTAATTTACTGTTTTCTTTTTGCAAAAAATCAAAAATAAAAACCAATTATACACCAGAACACAAGCAGCAAATACAATATATGCAATATTATGAATATAAATCTAAAAAAGAAAAAAGAAATAAAGAGGGAAAAAAAGATGAGATAATACCTTTGTGCCACCATCAAAAGAATTAGGTCGACAAAGCCTGGAATAAATATCTCTTTTACACAAATCCTTACAAAAATTCTCACTCTCTCCAGAAACCCTTCGAATAACAGAACCATAATTCTTAGGCAATTTAGACTCCCACACAAAATCAGCAGAGGAAGCCCCATTAAAAGCCCTATTCAAAATTGCAAGTTTACATATCTCCGGTGGGTCTAAGTACACAAGAACCGACGCCGCACAGCTTTCCGGTAAGTCCCCGAGGCCTGTCTCCGCTGAAGGGGCTGCCGTATAATTGTCGTTCGAAATCAAGAACGAAAACGATGAGCCCATTTGAAATTAAAAGAAAAACAAGACGGGTTTGATTTCTTGGTAGTGATAGATATAGAGAGATGAAGATGCAGAGAGAGAACAAATAAATAGTACAGCTGTAATATATAGATGGTAGCTGTGTTCGTACGTGTCGATGCCCTTCTTACATTCTCTCTCTGGATATGGATTTGCAGGTTTTGGTTAAACTTGGGGAATGAATTTGGAGGAAGGATTAACTAATCATTTATCAATTAATATATAGTTTGACGATAATGAATAATTGTTGATTTGTATGATGACCATTATGCCCTTTTGAATGATTTTTTTGTTAAAAATTAAAATTGAAGATTTAGTCCCATAACTTTAAAAAATATCAGTCGTACCCCTGTTAACATGTAGGCTTGTGGTCTGGTGCTCAAGTAATCCGGTCTACATGTGACAAGCTGTCTCAAAGGCCGGTCGTGATTTGAGAATTTAGAAAATGATCTAGAGAGAATAGTTATAGTATTTTCAAAATAAGCAGTTAAAACGAAAAATAGTACGTGATTTGGATAAGTCTCAGTGAATTGTGTAGGGGCCAAGGATGGTGCTGTATTGAGCCAACCTTATAGGCAGGTATCATTGCACTAATACAATTTAGACTTTTGGATTTTGAAGTATTTATTGTAATTTTTTAAAGAGAAAATTGCAACACCAGTATCAAATCTTTCATTTAGTAGTAGATTTGACCCAAACCTTTCATTTATGCATCCACGGTACCAAATTTATCAAAAATTCTCACATGGAGTCCAAGTGATGGTTTTCGTTAGTTTGACTGTTAGATGACCAAAATAATAAAATTTAACTTATTTTAATCAAATTGTAAAAAGGCAGCATTGTAAATTTATATTTTTCACAAAAAACATAATTATAATAATAATTAAAAAACAAAAAAAAACAAAACCAAATCCATCCACCCTTATCTCCTTATTCCCCAACCCCCTCACTCAGCTGCCGATTGCCGTCGTCTCAACCTTCAGTCCCAACGTCACCTTAAAACTAGCAGCTTCCTCAAGCAACATCGCCACTATCATCCGCCACCTCTCGACCTCCCACCATCTCAACTTCCAAACGTTTATCACATAGAGGAACATGCAACAGTACTCACCTCCGAGCCCTCTGTGTTAAACATTAAGGTTGATTATAATCCCAATCGGACCTTCAAGCCACCACCACTATCTAACGTCACCTCCACCATCGCCTTTCCTCACCATCAACACCTTCATTCAATAGCACTACCACTTACACCACAACAATGGCAAAATCTCAAAAACAAATATAATTTCAAAATTCATTTCAAATATCAGATCTGAAACGCAAAATTACAAGTTAAAATTGAAAAATAGCTAAGCAAATTATAGAAAGAAAATGAAAATAAAGTTCCCTAATTGAAATTTACACACACCTAGAGGGAGGTGAATAGGTGTAAATGCGGAATTAAAAATTGTAATTAACCAACAACAAATCACTAATTAATTATCTCTAACTGGTTAAGCATACAATGCAATTACCATATGTTTGAATACCGCAAAATATGAAAACAGCTAAGAAAGTAGTAAAAAAACACGCGGAGTGTTCACGGAGAAACTCTAACTAGGTAAAACCTCCAGGCGACCAGTCAAAATCCATTATAAACGATTGAACTTACAGTCCACCAAACAAGACGAAGACACAAGATTTCTGACCTCCTGACTGAAGTTAATACAATCCTTCTAGATTGTGTGTCTCGCAACAACTCCTGGCTGAGATTCGACAGCCCTCCTAGATTGCGTGCCCTTACACCAACTCTTGACTGCAATCTAACAGCTCTTCTGGATTGCGCGCTCCAGAACCGACTCCTTGACTGTAATATCAAAGCCTTCCTGGATTCTCTAACCCCTGGTTTTGTGGATTTGTCTATCTCCTGTGGGTTCTTAGAAGAACTCTGTGTTCCTCAGTAAGCTTGGTATTTGGATTAACGGGAACTGATGTTTTCTCCACCAAGTATAATCAAATCAATGAAAGTTGAAATCTCTCAATGAATTGGAAGATGAAAAGATGAAGCTCTCAAGTTCTCTCTATGTTTCAACCTTCGAATTTACGTTCTGTGGCGTTCTGGTATTTATATGATAGGGTTAGGGTTGAATGGGACGAATAAAAAGCCTTGAAATCGGGATTAAAAATTTTCTCGCTAACCCTGTCTCTCGAGTGAGAGCTCAGCGACAGTCGAGCAACAACTTGTCGCTCGAGCGAAGACCCTAGCTGGAACCCTAGAACCTATACGACTCAAATACGAAAATTACAACATACTCCTTGACTTTTATTGTCTATCCAATTTAGTTCTTTTTGTTCACAGACTTGCCAATTACATCATAAACTATCAAAACCTAACACTAATCACAATCTAGGGTGTTTGATTTGGAGGAGTTGTTGAGAGCTTCACTTGAGATTTTGGTGAAGGGGACAGTCGAATTCTTTGCTTTCTTATCGCAAATCTTTGTTAGCTTCTTCGTTGATTGTTTAATAAAAATGGTGGTCAACAGCCTAGCCGCCTCGGAGGTGGTGGTGGCAGTCGGCAGCTTCGGTGGCGATGGTGGCGATGGCAATTTTGGGACAAGGAAAGGGGGTTGTATAGAGATGGGGAAGAAAGAAATGGTTTGGACGGATAGATGGGTTGTTTTTTTTTTATCCTTTTTTTTATTATTTAATTATTTTAATTTATATAATAAAAAGTGATTTTACCCATTTATACTCTAAACATTAGTCAACATTTGGTTAGATTATGGACTTTTGGTCTACTAACAGTCAAATTAACGGAAATCATCTATTTGGACTTCAAGTGAGAATTTTTGAAATGTTTGGTACCATGAGTGACACAAATGAGAGGTTTTGGTCGAATCTACTACTAACTGAAATGTTTGGTATTGTTGCTACAATTTTCCTCTTTTCAAAGATTAAAAGATGTTTGATAGGTTGTCGATAACTTAAAAATGTCTTGATTCATTTAATTTTTGGACGTAAAATGGTATACATAGTCAAAAGGGGAACAATGGTAATGGCAAATGCGACTACGGGCACATTTGGTATTGCAAACTAAAACAAGAGTGGATGTGGTCAAAGAAGAAAGGCAAATAAAAATATCGACTGTATTTTTTTGTTTACACTTTAAATGTGTAGGTGACTTGAGAAAATTGGAACACTTGACTCGTTGAGTTGTGAAAAGTAAACTGAGTGGGGCCATTTTTTTATTTTTTCAAAATCGCCAATAATTTTTGGTACCTCGTGTTGACTGGTACATACTAGAGGCACCACCCCATAAAGCACATTGTTCGAGTTAGAAATTAGAATCAATGTACAAGTTTTCGTTTTCTCGATCAAAATCTGTTGGATAAAACAACAGTAAAGTGCAGAAAAACTTATCAATAGATCGAGTCTCGTGACAGCACGATATCCTAAAGCGAAATTGCCCTCGATAACTGCTGCGACCTCTGTGGACAATCACCTCCAGGATACAACGATCAAATAAACCAATTGTGCAGCAATCACAAAAGGTTTTCAGAACTCTCAAGTGTACTCCAAAATTTTGTAAAATTAAGAACAATATTTGTACTGTATAGAAATATATAATCTCGTTTTTCTTGTTGTTTTCTAATACCCAAAAGTGTGTTTATATAGGCAGAAAGAGATGTAACCTCTTCCACTATGATGTAGTATTAAGTTGCAGATGTAATGGCCAATGGTAATGGGTATTAATATTGGGCAGTTAAAACTGTCATATTCTACTGGCTAATTGACCCAATAAATAATTTCGAAAATAATTAAAAAAATAATAATTATTTTATTAGAATCAATAAAGTCCAAGGCCCGAAGGCCCAATCAAAGACTTTTTAATATAGTGCGTGAGGCGTGGCTCAAACACCTGACCTCCTACCCAAATTCCACACTTTTCACCAGTTGGGCACTTCATCTTAATTAATTATTTATTTCACATATTATATTTATTGTATAAATATATAACAAAATCTTCCCATATCTTTTTCTTTTTTTGGAAAACTCTTAATCCAAATCTTGATCGTGGCTTGTTACGCAATTAGAAAATAAAAATTTTATTATTATATTAAAGTTAAAACAGGTGAAATGTTTAAACCCAATCAATCTCTTCATAAAATGCTCGAATAATGGACCAACAAGTCTAAACCCCTCCAGATTCAGGACACAATTCATATGCCTTCAAGATTTTTAAACGTAAATATGTATTTTGTTGTGATGAACAAAATATTAATAAAATGATTCTTCAAAATCAAATGGAAAAAAAATGATTAACAAAATATTAATGAAGAAATATTTTTTTAATGTAAATCAGTATTGTCTCAAGTCAAGTATGAATCATTCAAAAATCAAGAACAAAGTATTTGATTTATACAGAATTTAATTGTGTCTCCTATCTCAAAATGTCCGTGTCCGCTCTTGTAATCACGGGTTATCGAATGATATTCAGCTCCTATTTGGTGGATATTAAAATCAGATGTTTAATAGATTTTGATAAAAATTGATAGAATGTGTGGTTGAAAAGTTGTGGATCATATAAAATATGTGGTTGAAATTAAATCACAACCAAACAGTGTCTTAATGATATTTTATAAGATTAGTGCATGAAAAGGAAAAGACCTAATTTTGGCCCCGGTAGGAGATTATCAGGGCGTACGCGTCCCTGGTAAAGGAGTCGTGGGCCCTGGTAAAGGAGAATAATCTTTCCAATTCCATGGCACTATTGGAATTGTTAGGCTAAAAATAGAGATGGCGTCAAAAGCCAGTTGGTGTATTGTACGAATTTTGTCTTTATTTTTCAATTTTCAGCTTGAGTGGGTACCTTGTGCACAAATGCGTGCTCACGATAATTCAACACAACTATAAAGACAGAGCGATAAGCGCATCAAGTGACTAGACCCTACCTAATATTGATAACTTTTATCACATGTTTGATTTCTCTAATATAATATAATGGGATCTTGCTACTTGCACGTAAAAATTTATATAAGAGATTATATAATGTCACACGATACTCTACTATTTTTCAGATTAAAATATAGTCACCTTTTCATTCAATTTTTTCCCTCGATTTTTTTAGTAAAATTTGATAAAATTTGATGAAATATGTTGTTAAGAAGTTGTGGATCTTATGAAATATATAGTAAAAACTAATTGTTGACTTTGATTTAGATTGAAATCTGAATTTTACATTTCACCAAACAGGGGCTAAATATACTTAAAGAGGCCTTTTACAGTATAGATCATAATTCATTTTTATAGCTTAATTTCTGTAATATTTTATATTTAGCCCTCGTTTGAAACCCATTTTTTTCTCATTCTCATTCTCATTTTTTTCTTTCTTCATTTCAACTACACATTCTATCAATAAAATAATACTACACATAAATCCAAAAATTCTCATTACTTTTCAACAACACATTTTTTAATCAATCACTATTCCAGAATTTATTTTTTCTTTAAAATGGGTGTCAAACAGGAGCTTATGTGATGCAGAAAATTATAGAAAAAGTTGTATGCTACACTGAGAAAGATGAAACTCTCACTTAGACGGAATTCATTAACCTTCTCTCGTTTACATTGGTTCGAAGTAAGCAAGAGAATAAAATGGTGAAAGAATCCAACATTGAAAAGAAGATAAATTGAAGTACATGATTGTAATCAATTATGCTTGGTGTACGGGGGATGTGGCTCCACTTCATCGGACAATGACCCATAAAAAAAAATGTGTTGAGCACCGCACATGTATGGTTTATAGCAATTGTCCGATTGTAATAAGCTTGCTTTTCTTTCTTTTTCTACCCAAATTCCATCCAATCTCTAATAATTATAATAACCTGCTCATTGGGACTTCAATGAATTATTTGCCTTGTTAAATTTAACAAAATTACCATAGTTGTAAAGAAATTCCTTTTTTGTAAGTGTCACTTTAATCTCCCTAGTCCCTTGGGTGGTAATTGAAGGTGTATTTTTACTTCGTTGACAAACGTAAAAAAGATAAAAAAAAAAATTTTTTTTTTGGTTCAAAATGCATTTTGAAATAGTATCTGATGGAAATGTGTGGTTAAAAAATAAGGAAAAGTTTTGGATTTGAGTGTAATATTATTTTATTGAAAAATGTGATTAAAAATAAGAAAGATAAAATGTATTTTGAAAATAATGGGAGCCAAACAAAGGCTTAGAAACAAAAATGAATTTAAAAGTGATTTTTACTTCTTTATTAAAAAAAATTAGCCAAACATAATTTGTCTAACACCAGTGCACCTTTTTGTCTACTGAACGACACGTGATTACTTTCATACGACCTATTTAAATTGAAAAAAAAAAAAAGGTCAATCGATTAGCCCTATTTTGTTTTTAACCCTATATTTATATATTTACCATTATTACAAGTCGGTCCTGAAGAGGTTGTAATGACATTCCGGTTGCGCCGCCGAGTGGTTATTAAGCCTTGGGCGGTGGCCTCCCACATCCGCAGCCACAAGTGGGCACCAATAAGTAAGTGTTTGGTAAACCTTATTAACAATTTTTAAATTGGTTTTTTTATGTGTGTGTGTTAAGTTAGGGAGAGTTGGTGTTTATATAATTTTTTTTTAATTATTATTACAATAAAATAGTTGATAAAAGAGTTATGTTTAACTTAAACTATGCATAAATCAAATGAGATTATTTCTCTGTTGATAAAATAAGTAAAAAAAAGTTACATAAATTATGATTCTATGCAATTATGTTGCATAACGAGATCTAAAGTGACAAGTCAAGATATTGATATACTCTAATGAAATGACAATGATCGGCTTTACGATACTTGGTAACACATGAAGGATGTTTGATAAAGGACAAACAAAAAAGAGTATTATTACTTGTACATAATTATATACAGATGGATTGATGTATAGAGTAAGATGGAAAAAAAGAAAAGAAAATCGGTTAAATTTTAATATAATGTCATGTCATCAATCAGTAAATATACCAAAATAAAAAATAAAAAATTGATCAAACTCAACGAAACCAACCCCATCATCCTTGAAGGTCGGTATCACAAGAACATATAAAATTGATAAAGGGGCGGACAACTCAAAAAATTGTCAAGATAGATAAATTAGAGATCGAGTGGAGGATCCATCCAAGCTATTCTCCATTGGACATGACAGCGTTGACCAATTCTAGAGGGTTGAACTCACAGGGGTCATGACTAAATATTAGAGCTCGACCAAATCACGTTTGCAACTTAGAATTACTTTACGGAGGAGCATGCGATATTACGATTGCAATCCACAAATGAACCAGAAAATTAAACTCAATAACAGTAAATAAGTTTTAAGACTAAAATAAGATGAAATTAGTCAAAAATATATTACAATAATGCAAATGTAATATTATAGCATTTTTTAATTCCCATAATTGTTGGTTTTTTCACTGTATACTTTGGGCACTTTCGGTGCAGCTAAAAACATAATGAAAACAACGTGCTTCTGTCAAATAAAGTTGATGGTAAAATTAATTGAGAAGAATATGAAAGTTTGACTAGAAGATTATGCTGACACGTCAGTTCAAGAATTACGTTGTAGGAGATAATTAGTGTCTAACAATTACTAAATTTCAAAAAATATTTTGTGAAAATGACGTTAAATGAGCCTTCACTAACTTCTAATTGTTACTTATCACGGATTAAAATTAGATTTTCTTATAAATTTTGATAAAAATTGATGAAATGTGTGGTTTATAAGTTGTGAATTCTATGAAATGTATGATTGAAATTAATTGTTGACTTTAACGTACATTAAAATCTGAAATTTAAACTTTACTAAACATGGCTAAGCCTTGGGCGGTGGCCTCCCAACGAAACCAACCCCATCTTCATTGACTAATTCTCGAGGGTTAAACTCGTAGGGGTTAGGACTAAACATTAGAGCTCGACCAATCACATGTGTAACTCATAACTACTTTACGGACGGGCATGCGATGTTACGCTTGCAACCAACAGATGAACCATAAAATAGAACTCAAGAAAAGTAGACTTATTTATGATAAGTATAAAGACTATAATAAGATGAAATTTGTCAAAAATATATACAATAATGTAGGTGTAATAACCTCAAGATTTACTAGAATATTATACGAAGTACACCATTTTTTATTTTATTCCCATAATTGTCGGTTTGTTAACTATATTCTTTCGGTGCAATTAAAAACATATAGAAAACAACATTCTATATTATACTAATTTTGTATCATAAATTAATCCCAGCATCATGGATGGATTACTAGTTACGCATTGTATTATTATATGATACTAGGTTGTATTCTATTTCTTTTCCTTTAGTCAATAGAATTTACGGTAAAATTAATTGAACTAATTAAAGTTAAACGTGCATTGCACGTTATTTTAAAATATTTTATAAATGTTGTAGTAGTAATATTTGATACCAATATATTGGGAGAATTTGATGAGTCTCAAACGAACTGAAGAATATAAAATTTAGGGTTGAAATTTAATTAAAAAAAAATTGTACTCTCAAAACTCAACTTTTATAATTCAAATTTTTTGTAATGATGAAATACTACAAATGACTGGCATTTTTATATTACATTTGGTACTAAAAAGTAATTGTTAATATATGAATTTAAACACCCGTTAAAATTTCTATATGTATTAATAAAAATAAATTTATCTATAATAACTCTATATTCATGTAGATCAAGATTCGTAAATTAACGTGAATATTAATTAATTAAGAATTAATGACATGAAATTCGTACATGACAAAGATTTTGTAATATTTATTATATATTGAAAATTAAAAAGTAATTTATTATTGAAATAATTGAATTGTAGTAGGATTAAAATCATCCAAAAAATAATTTTCATTTGATATGATATTTAATATATTATAGATGTACACAGTCATATTATAAAATTTAGAGTTGTAGGAGAAAACTCTTACTAAATTTTGAAACAAATTTTATAAAAATGGAGTCAAACTATTTTAGGTCAACATTCAACGACGAATAAAATTAAAATTTGTACAATTTTCTCAAACAAACGATAGTACGACTTCTGACTATTTTGATATGGATGATTGCTGAGCAATTTTGTCTAAAGTTAAATCGTTAAAAATAAGACAAATTTATTTATTTAAGTTTTAAAACCTATACACTTGTACATTTTGAATATCAATGGAAGGTTGGGCAAATCGAGTCAGGAAAACGTGTATAGGCACAAGGCCACGTGGCACATCTATTGTTGATTAGTTGTATGGACTGAATTATTTAAAAACTCGAATTTTGAAGCGATTATCTATAAAGAAAAAGACGTTTGAACTCAAATCTAGTTTATATTATCCTTAAATTTTTTGTTCAATTTTTAATTTTTCGTTATAAATGAGCATTTACAAGACTTCTTCTTTTTTTCTTTTAGAAGAGTTTCTAAAGTGATCACTTTTATCGACTTTCTCCAAAAGTTATTCTAAACAGTCAAATCAACCCTATAAAATTAGGGAAATTCTATTTGTACTTAAGAGGTTGACAACCTCTCACATGCATGCGGGGTCCGTATATTTAAAAAATGAATAATGCTATGTGTCTGTAAATTTTTATGATCTTTTACACTCACATGGAGGGGGGTCCACACATAATAAAATAATCGTGGGCCCCCCTCCATGTGAGGGGGGTGTAAAAGATTGTGTGAAAGTTTGTGGGTACATGCAGCATCACCCTTAAAAAATTCAAAAAAAAAGTGGACCCCCATTGTGAGTGTATGTCAACCAGTGTGTCAACCATTTGGTTGTATAGCATAGCTCATAAAATTATTTAAATTAATTTAAAAATAATTTCTTAATTTTAGAAGCAACTTTTAATTTTTAAAAAAATATTGTCAAATAACTCGAATCACTTATCTTGCTATAATGCTAAGCCACTCTAAGAATTGATTTTTACGACATTGGATTCAGTCCAAAAAATTTAGTGCAACATCGATATACCATTTTAACATTAATCTGTTCGATGTGTGAAATGTGGATACGTACTACTAGAAGTGTGTAGAAGGGTCATATATCTACACAAAATTTTCCAATGGAAAACGACGTCACTAACTAATAAAAATTGACATGTATTTTAGTGGAGACACGTTGTACATTTGAAAATTTGAACATAAACGTCATCGACATTGTCGAAAATTACTGAACTATTTTATTTAAAAATTATTTGGTTTTTTCGAAACAAAAAGATTAAATAATTAATGTTGTTAACATATTATTATTAACAACTGGTCATTATCGATCTTTTAAATGATAGTGAAATTAAATTTAAAATAATTACAAATATATACGTTTAATACTTAGAGCTTGTTTGACCCCCCGTATTGTAAGTATTTGTGTAACGACCCATCCCTTTCTTTCTATAAGTGTAGCAAAGCTCTATAATAAATGGCAAACATGTACCTAAAGAAATTGGAATCCCAACAAAAGATAATAATTACAATCAAATTTTCTGTCAAATTGTTTGACAAAGTAGTTATACGGACATGAACAGTGCAAAATAAGTGGCTATAAGCCATGTATAAAGTCATATGCAAAACAAATTACTCTTGCCATTTAAAAGTAGACAAGATGGATGGATGGATGAGGCACTTAAATGTGTACCATATTTGCTGAAATCACATGAAATACTAGAGTTGTGCTGTGGGTACCGGGTGGACCGATACCTCAAAATAGGGATGAGGGTGGGAATTTTTTGGCAATTTTTTATTTCCACGGGACCCACCCATGTGAGTGTGTAAAACTTATGTGAATCCAATTTCTGTACGTATGACTTTGTTCGAAATACTAACAACTCATGACATCAATTAAATTGTTGTATAATAAGTTCTCATGCACGAACATAGGCACACAAGTCGCACATATATCTTTTAGTAAGGTACCATGGACAAATTTAGGTAAAGTTTTCGACTCATTATTCTAAAAACGAGGTGCACCCACTTTTAGGGTTACCAACGTTCGACTTCTATAGTTTCTTCACAATTAGCCTCCCATGTAAGTGATGATTAATTGAATCTGATTAGAAAAGTCCATGATTAGATATGCATAGACTCGAACATATGATAATTCATATTATCTAAGAGTGGTTGATAAGCCGCGTATAGAAATCATACTTTACAACTGGATTGATTGAGACACTGTAATGAGAATACACCTAAACTGTTTCTTTCTTTTTCTTGGTTCTTTTAAGATTTTTTTCCCTCTTGTAATTTTCAATGAAACCAACTTTCTGCACTCGTACTATTCTCTGTGATTTTGATTGATGTCGAGGTTTGAAAATGTTTTTACCAAATTCATAATGTTGGTGAAATTTACGTTTCTTGTCCTTTGCTAGTTATTTTCTGCGATTTTATATTCTGTCAGAAATAATTCAATATGAAGGAAATTGGAAAAGATGTCCATCATTTACAAAAATATTAAAAAATTATTCAATATCCATTTTATTATAACTAGCGATGACTGATATAATTTTATAAGAAATTTCGTTGTAACGAAAATATAAAGTTTAATTATATAGTGTCAATAATGTGACCAACTGGATTTATCATGTGGGACAAAGTTCTACTATCACATCCACCTCTCCTTTTAGCAAATGCTAACATATGGGCCAATTAACTAAATGAAAATAGATCTTCGGATTCTTGAGCCCAGCAAGTAACATTAATCCAATTTGTAAAATATGAAAGACATACGTCTTTATGTGAGGAAGAACTTGACGTGCCTGTATCAGCAAACCTCATCCTAGTCTCTCTCATTTCAAAATGAAAAATCAAATAGGCAAGACATTAATGAAACAAATCTACAGTTTATGTGTTTTATGAATTAATTAAACAATGAAACCAGTAGAGTATCTAATTTCTAAAATATCAGCCATTTATGCAATATATGACAAAAGTTGATTATAAGTAACTATATGCCTATGATGACTCGTAATCTTATAGCTTCAATTTCCAATCAGCCACAAAATTGAGGAGAAAACTGATTTTTGTTGCATCAAGGGAACAAATCAACAGTTTACATACTGGTTGATTTGTAAAATAATGCAAAACACTCAACAGAGCATCTAAATTCTAAAATATCAGCCACAATATGCAATATATGACATTCAAGTAGTAGTCTAGTAAGTAAATTCTGACCTAACGACTCATTGAGATCATACAAATTTTAACTTCCAAGCAGATAAAACATTGGAAATGGGAGAAAAAAAGTGACAAACTTCAATTGTTGTACCAAATTCTATCAACAAAACTGGTTCTTACTTATATCCACTTCTTTCGAGATAAGATATATAATTTATGTTCTTTGCATCCCTCGCTGCCCAAAGAAAATTTTGAATACTAACAAATGTGCAGATGAGAAAACATTAAACCGGCTTCTAAGTTTTCAAAGTTGTACCTTGGCATGAATTGAATACGGAGAAAATAATTTCAAACCTTTTCAGTTTGGTATATTTGTTCTGTATCCATTCCATATTGTTCATTTGCATATAGAAACCTTTTATCAGCCAACATTTTCAATCTTTTCTGCACATTAGCCGGTTGAAGTGAAGAAGAATGATGTTGTTTCGTGAATATTACACCCTTCCCATCCATCTTTATACCAACAGTAAATATGTGTGCCAAACTTTTCAATGAACCCGAAAGAAAAAATATGAACTTATAACAAATGAGGAATCTTAGAAAACAATACATTTTAAAATATAACACAAAGGTAGCAAATGACATCATGGATCCATCCAATTATATTTAATATTAGAACTTAACCACCTTTAGCTCAAAATTTATAAGACTTCTTTGTAAATAATATATTCTCATATAGAATTTTAGATGATTAACAATGTAAAGAGTAGAAGGAAAGATTTTTTCATGTCCACATAATTTTTGAAAATGCAGTAACAATCAGAATTGTATGTAGCATATTTGAAGGATGTATGACAACAGCATGAGGCTTGAATTTAGTTAGTGGACCTTGTACTCCTTAGCTCAGAAGATATACTTTCAAAGAATGGTACACAGATTGGGCAAGCCATTACAAAGGTATTCAAGCTTTCTGTACTCTATCACCTTCTCTTTTCTTCACATAAAAGTGCGCAATTGCCGCCATACTACCAACTCCATAAAAATTGAAAAAGCAAGATTAGCAGAAAAATCTCACTGCTACTGACAATTAGCAGGAGCTCCAGATATAAGGGTGCGCAAAGTACTTTCCACCAACAGAACAGAAGGCTTAAAAATAGCTTGCAATTGGAATAATTGTAGTGTCTTCATTACGCTTATACCTTGCCAATGCAGCGACTCCCATGATGATGGGACTTCTTTTTTTACATGATCAATCAGCACCATCTAAGATTTTTCAAGTGCAAATGTGTATAGTGTTATGAACATTCTATTAAAAGCAAAAGTTTTTGTGTATGCTGCATCTTTTTGCCAACTACCAGAAAACTCAAACATAGCATTGAAGAGCCCAGAAGGAATTTCTCCGGTCAATGACAGCTCTTGGATAAAAATTTATATACCAATCAATCATAAGAAATTGGACGTACAAGTCAAATAAATCTGCGAGCTTCCCAAGTTCTGGTTAATAATTTCCAACAATCAGTTTATCATTCAGTTCACTGTTAAGCCAAAAAACACTTTAGTACTACGATGCGTCATAATCCATGATCCGTAAAAAAAAATCCCATATAAGGCTTTGGAAGAAGAAGTTAAGTGTTCATTATCATCCTACATATGTCTCACATAAATGTCCACTCAGGACACAACTGTGCAAGTATATGCATAAATGAATTGAAAAGAAGACTAATAGTAACATACAAATAGGAGCTTTGTCCATTGGGTTAATGTTTTTCTGCAATGTAAATTTCAAAAAGTAAAAATTCTATAATTATTAAATTAAAACAATTGAAATATATCATAAATATCAATTCTTCCACTTCAAAATTCTTAATTTATTTCCCCCCAATCATTTTAGCTTCGAATTGAACCATTTAGTACGATTCAAATTTACCAATTAAGTAAAACTATAATTTAGCTGCATCATTTAAGCATAAAAGGGGCAAATTATGACATCCAAATTAGGAGAAACGCAATATGTATATATACAAACCATTCGGCTATGTAAGCATGAATTTATATGTATATATTACCTACTTACAAGAGTTGAGAGTAGTCAAGTGGGTGGATGGAGTAGAGTTGGAGCTGTTCGTCGTTGCACGTGTAGTCATAGAATGGAGGAAGGGCAAAGTAATCGAACACCAAATTCTGATCTAGTGGGTAAGTGTTAATCATCATCGTGGAACAAAAATCACAGGATGACATGGCAAGACCTGAAAGAAGAAGGATGTAAAGTGCGAAGTACAAGGATGACATGGTAATAAAAACCCTGCGATATAAAATTATCCAGAGAGAAAGCTTGAATCACTCAATTATCACACTATCGGGAAGAAATGAAAAAAATATATAAAAAACTAAAGCTCACAAGGATGTATGCTACAAAACGAAAGAAATTCGTTGTCACAACCATCGTGAGACAGAAGCTTTCAAGGCCGGACACTCGAATCATATTTGACGAATCGAGGAACTTCAATATCACCAATACACAACGTTAATGCCAAGAAATTAGATGGAATACATACCCTCTGTTATAATGGAAGTGGAATTACTCAACCATATAGAGAAATCCAAATTAGACAAGCAAAAAATAAAGTCGCAGTTCGATTTTCAGGAAAAAAAAAAGGAGGAGAAAAACGTAGCTTCAAATGAATTCACCGAGGGTTTTGGTCGACTGTAGAAAGAGAAAATGAAAAGGGAAAGTCAGAGAGAAAGAAATGTTTAAAGAAAGAATTGAAGAGAAGAAAGGGGAAGACGGATGCATGGAGAATGAAGAAGTAGCATGGGAGTTAGCGTGAAAAGATGGAGAAAGAGTAATAAAATAAAAAGAAATGGTTAAAAAATATGATATATACATGACATCACAAATGACACCTTAATAATAGTGGCAAGCAACAGTGGCAAACAAGTTCTCTCTTCAAATAGTTTAGGGATTAAATGTCCTCGTTAGCAATTTTAAATTTCACAACGAGGACAAATTTATTCATATAATTAAAAATTGTATTGGTCGGTAATAACTTGACACATAACATACTAATTTAAAAAAGTACCATGTTAATCATGTATTAAATACTCACTTCTTCCTATAAGTGGGTAAATAAATTATTTATGACATGTTGAGAACTATACTTAAAATGTCGAGAATTTTATGAAATGTAAAAACTCTCATGTTCAGAACGAAATTTCATTCTAAACAAATGAAGTGTAAGTGTCGAGATAAACATAGTCCAAACGTAGATAACAACTTTTAACATATCAAGAACAACAACTATTAAACACTACTTATAAAAAAAAATAATTCAAAGAAAAATTATTTTCTACCAAGAATTGATGCATTTGCTTTCATTATCTATTAGATACTAACCAATGATTTTGGAAAAATGAGAAAGATGAAGTAGAAAAATCATTAATATTAAAAAATTATTATACCCTTAATTCATAAGAAAATCATATAATTTCATTTTGAGAAATTTAATCTCATCCAAATTTGTGAGTTTATTTTTTACCGAGAATTGTGGAAAACCTAATCAACTCGCAAATTTGGATGACACCTTATTCTTTGCCTCCAACATTTTCTCTTTTTCTTGCCTTCAAAAACATACAAAAAAAAAAGCACCAGAGAGAATCACCTTCACTGGTATGCACTTCCTTTTTACACGGTTCACCTTCACCGTGCACAAGAAAATGCATAAAGAATCACCGAAGAGAGGTCTACCCTTGATTTATGGGGCTTGGTGGAGGTAGCGGCAGAGAGACGGTGGAGTTTGGAGGCCCACTCGTTTCCATCAAATCTCACTTACAATTGTTCCAACAGGGTTTCACTGGTTTCCCATAATAGGATTTTACTGGGTTGGGGAGGTTTTGGGCCTAACTCGACCCGATCAGACCAGACCAAACCAGAACTTATCCTTAAACCAACCCAGCGCGACCCGTTTCGGGTCGGGTCGATTTTTCGGGTTGTGGTTTTCAAGCCCAGTCCTAATTTCTACCGTAAAAATCCAGCCACGTCTCTGTGGTATCAATTGAATTGGCCATTGATCTAGAGAGGACAAATCTTCCAAACACAGTTTAAGTGTTGATCCTCAACATGTGCATTAACTAATGCGTTTGGTATCTGACTATTCTTAGCATAAGTACTTTCAAGCTCATACCACAACAATCCAAGATGATGCAACTTATTATCTTTCCGATTTGAGGCTCCAGAGTCTTTCAATTCCATAGGAAGAGTCGACTTGTTTCGAAAATTGGCAAAAGTTTCACCCAACCCCATAGAAAATTTCCCAACAAGATTGCCACCACTTCCAGGTCTGCCTTTGGAATTCTAATTAAAGTACACATTAATTAGAATCCTATTTGAAATGCAATTGTAAAATCTTATTCTAGTTTTCTTGACAAATTCTAATTGAATCTACTTGAAAGCCCATTGTAAGTATGAATTTGTGTTGGATTTGAAGTTCTACACGTTTGAGGGGTAAGTCAAAATCCAACTTCACATTTTGTAATTATTGTAAGAAAAAAAAGAATCACTTGATAAACGGGTGTTATAAGTTGCAGAATAAATCAAAGTCAACTGCAAATCAACAATCAGAAACTTCAGAAGAAACAAGTATTGCAGAAAATCCTAACAGTGATTGAGATTTTCTACTTATGTCTAACTACAACTCCAAACCTGATGAGGTTTGAATTTTGGATACAGCTTGCACTTTTCATAAGTCACTCAATCGGGAATTATTTTCAACATATGATGAAGTTTCAAAAGGTGTTGTGATGATCAATAATAGCACACCTTGTAGGATAGCCAGTATTGGTCGATCAGAATGAAGATGTTTGATTAGACGGATAGATTACTTGATGCAGCGAGACACGTTCCATATTTGAAGAAAAATCTTGTCTCCTTAAGTACTCTTGATTAAACAGGGTGCAAGTACACTGTTGAAGGTAGAATTCTGAAAGTTATCAAAAGAGTCTGTGTTGTGCTAATGAGACGTAGAAAATCTCATTTATATATCTTGTAGGGTGATATAAAATCTTCGAGTAATCAGCATATTTTAAGAACTCGGGTAGATTTAGAGTTGGCTTATGTATCGTTGGAGTTTAATTTAGGGTCTTCGTTTAAGAATACATCTCAGGTGAATTTTGAAGATTTGGGTAAATCTGTCTTGTCACCATTATCGACGGTGTCATCGTATTCAATTGTTAGAAATAAACTAATTTTTTGCCATAAAATTTCACATTGGTACAATTCTGCTGAATTTGTTGATAATTTGAATGCGTTTAAGTGTGGTGTTTGGTGGTCATTAGATCACTTTTGCCCCTAATTGGGGTAGCAGATGTGGAGAATATTTTCAATTGGAATTGTTTATAGAGAAGTTCGTTTATGTTTTTCATTGAAGAGTTTAAGTTTATTCCTTGTAGTGGATTTTATTTCCAGGTGGAGAATTTTTGAAGTTTTGTTTATTGCAGTGGACTTCTTGTCAAGGTGAAGATTGTTAGAATTTGGGACCCGAATTTTTTATTGAAAATAATTGAGAATTCTAATTAAAATGCACATTAATTAGAATCCTATTTGAAATGCAATTGTAAAATTCTATTCAAGTTTTCTTGGCAATTTCTAATTGAAATTCTATTTGGAAGCTCATTGAAAGTAGAAATTTGTGTTGGACTTGAAAAAGATTTTGGAATGAAGAAAAACATCAATGGAAGGATTTGGGTCGGAGACGAGGCGCCCAGACGCCACAGATGTAAATATTAAGCAAGGTCAGCATCGCGGCGCTGGCAGGCATCACCTGTTATGTTCTCTTCGCTATTTTGGTTTCATTTTCCTCTTTGGACTTTGTTTTTGACATTTTACTTCATCTGCAACTGTACTATAAAGGGTTTGGACGTCCCCCATATATAGTTGGTTCTTCATTATAAAAAGGTTAGAAGTTAGGAACATTGTAAATATAATCTTTGTATTCTTTTTCTATATTATAATAAAATTTCAATTCTTAGCAAATTAAATTATTCTTGTATTCTTGTGGTCAATTACTTCGTATTGTGATTTAATCTTTTATTTTTCACAACAAACTATTATTAGGGTATTTCAATTTTCATAACAAGAATTAACAAGTACAGACTTAAGATAACCAAACCTTCATCTTGGGCAACAAAGTCAAGAAAATTTCCCGAGACCAGGGTGGTCAGTAGCCACGTAGCTAACTTACCATGTGGAAGGTCTTTTTTTCTTTCTCTAACACCACCTTCCTCTTGCGAGTGCAATCTGAATTTTGGTTCACAGGTGGACTTGTCAATTAGGAAACCAATTATATATATTATTTATAATGATTTTTGCTATATAATTTTTGTCATATGATTTTTGCCCACCCAAATAAAATATTCTGGGTTGCGAGTGCAATCTGAATATTCATTTTTCTTCCCATTAAATCAACATAATCCACCATCTATACTGCTTTCCAACCCATTGCTGCCACTACAATCTATACTTCTTCCCAACCCCTTACCATATATCCCTCACGCCGTGCTGCTATTATTGCGGAAGATGAGATTTGCGCCCTTTGCGCGTGTGTGCTTGAGAATGAGGTAGTAGTGAGTGACTTTTGAACAGTTATAGAGATAATAACAAAGACAGGCCTCTTCTTTACCGAGGCCTTACAGGCCTCTCACATGTGGGGACGGACCCCACATGTGAATAAAAATAAAAATTTGCCCGGCCCCACCTAATGTGTGTGGCCGGGCAAGGACCTATGATTGGAGTCCCCGTACTCCAATCACGGTCCTAATAACAATGGGATGTGTGAGAAGATTTGATTAGATATTTTCCATAATAGTTATGCATTAATTAATTTAATAATTCTTAATTATCACCTTATTTATGAATTTAAAACTAATCCTCTTTGTTAATTATCACATGACATCCTTAAATTTCACTATTATTATGGAAAAAGTCACATTTCATTTTTTAGCATTTTTATCATTACTTTCACCTTCAATTGTGCAAAAGGTTTTTCATCTATTTTCTTATTTAAGCTGTGCATTGACACATATACCATTCCATTTAATTTTTTTTTTAAAAAAGAAATAACTGATTTCAACCATAGTCCCAAAATTTTTAACAAAGTGCAAACGAATCTCAAATAAATTAGTAAAAGGGTAATTAGCACATAATGTCCATCCATACATTTCACTATTGTTATGAAGACGTCCCCATCTTTCATTTTTTTGGCATTTTCACTCTAAATTAAACATTTGATTGTGCAAATCATCATTTCTATCCATTTTCATCCAATTTCTCAATAGCTATTAGGCCATGTTTGGTCCACATTTTTTTTATTATCATTCTTCTACTCATTTTCAACCACTCATTCTTCAATAAAATAATATTTTCTATCGTATCAATAACTTTTCCTTCTTTTTCAACCATATATTCTTCATCACATCAACAGTAAAAATGTATTCTTACCTTCAAAATGTGCATCAAGCGGGGGCTAAATGATGAATATATATAAAAGAAAAATAAAGAACTAATTGCAACCATAGTTCCAAGAACTAATTTAGAAAAAAATACAAACGAGTCCCCAAATAAATTATTAAAAATTAGAAATAAAAAAATAAAAAATTACAAATGAGTCCCAAATAAATTATTTAAAAAATTAGAAAAAAAAAATTTAATTTTCTTTATTTTTTTATTTAAATAGGAGTGTATATTCGTCATTTAACAGCTTTTATTAAGAAAATAGATAGAAATGATGGTTTGCGCAATTAAATATATAATCAATGGTGAAAATACTAAAAAATGAAAGATATTGACGTTTTTCACAATGGTAGTACAAGACATGGACATTATGTACTAATTACCCTTTTAATAATTTATTTGGGACTCATTTGTACTTTTTAAAAAATTTTGGGATTATGGTTGTAATTCATTCATTCATTCTTATTTTTATTTTATTTAAATAGAAGGGTATATTCGTCATTTTACAACTTTTAATTGAGAAAATGGTTGAAAATTTGCATTTTACGTAATGAAAAGTGAAATTAAGGGTGAAAATGTCAAAAAAAAAAACAAAAAAACAAAAAAACAAAAGGTAAGAATATTTTTCATAATAATAGTGAAAGGTAAAAACGTTATGTACTAATTACCATTTTAAATAGTATACTTAAGATGTAGAGTTTTGGGTAATTTTTCTTAAAGTCTTGGGATTGTACACAAAATGGGACACCTTGCTTTAAAAGAAAATTGGGCCCGAGACCATAATAAAATTGGGCCCATTTATTATATTTACACTATCCGTAAAAATATATTTAGTCCTTGTTTGGTTCCAATTAAAATTTTAATATCTTTTTTTCTTATTCTTTTCAATTACACATTCTATAATAAAATAATATTACACGAAAATAAAAAAAAACGTTCCCTTCTTTTTTAACCAAATACTTTCCTAAAAATCACTATTTCAAATGACATTATTTCCAAAAATTACATTATATAATGAGGGCCAAACAAATGCTGAATATCACTAGAAATGAAAAATGAAGGCATTTATCGGCATGAAAAAGACGACAAAATAATTATTTTTAGTGCTATTTAATTCCTTGACATTTGTTCTCTTATCTTTCAATTATTATTATTATTATTATTTTTAACAAAAAATTGACCACTTGAAAAAATCATTAGAAAGAAATAATATTAAACGATCCCAAACGATATTGAGGTAACCCGAAATAAAAAAAAAAATGAAGGTAAACTCACTTAAATAAGACTATAGTGTTAAAAATTGATTAATAATACAGATGACATCCCATGTATTCTAGCAGTAAAATGAGGGTTACGAAGGATATCCCTTTTCAACCCAAAATTCAGTAGTCTGAGGGAAGAGGCCAGCGGGTGGAGGTAGGTGGGTCGAGTAATAGGAAGTTTCCAGAAGGATCAAGTTATAGGATCAGCAAGATTTGGCCTAATGGCATTTGAGTATCCATCAAAATGGTAAAATTTATATGTAAGGGTGTCAGGTCATTATATCATAATATGGTTTGTCTACATGTCCACAAAATTCTGTACACGTAGCATATTTCATGAGAAGAAATATGGCCCAGGCGCCCCCAAATAGGGGGCTGCCATTTGGCTATTATGTCAAATGCTATGTGTATTTTTATGTACACATAACATTACTCTCATGAGAATATTATTCAAGAGGTGTAGACTTATGTACACAAAATTATGTACATGTACACAAACCCATTATTGAATCATGTTTATACATAAATGAACACTATGAACAACATCAAAACTTCGACTTTTATGCATATATGTACACATGGACAGCATGAATCCTTCGACTATCTTCATAAAAATCAAAAGAAAAGATCTGGGGCGACAATATAAGTAATATTATTGATGCTAACAGTGGTATATCTTGAAAACAATCCAGAATCCATGAAGAAAGTTCAAGAGGATCTTAAGAATGAATTCAATCAAGATGCTGCATACTTCACCCCCCCAAAATGTAGGCTTTAAGCTACTTTAAAGCACAGTCAAAGCAAAAGGGAAAGATTTCAAATTCTGCTTTGGATTCAAAAGGGAAGGATTTCAAATTCTTACATTCAGTACATAGAGAATCTGTCCTGGCCTAATCATGGCTGCAAAGATTGTTTCCTCCATTTCTTTATTTACTTGCTTCAACTCTTCCATGTCGAGACGATCCCACGTTACATTAGATGTCTCGTATGACATCACAGATGGAACAGCTCTTTAGCGTGATAACTTAATGCAAGAAAATGACTATCAGATAATCGAATGGAATCCCCCTCACACTTCATTCTTTTCTCAGTAAAATACCTTTGTAATTGTTGTGGGCGTTTCTTGCTCCAGAGAACTGTCAATAACTCGTGCAAGTTATTCATCGAATGACAAACATAATTCAGAATCAGGGATTACAGAAAACGTAGAAAAAATAAAAACAAGAAAGATCATTTCATTTATTACAACATTCCTGAATACATGGACATGACTCGATAACAATAATCTGGACACAGAAAGAATACACGACTCAATGACGGAAAAAAAAAAGGAATTCCAGCTTAACATAAAGAATTAAAGAATGAAGACTAGATGTAAAAATCAGAAAATAGCCCGATAACAGCAGCTACAAACACGTATACCGACCTGTGTTCATGAAAATGGTTCGTTCTTCTCCTACCTGACAACAAATTTTATCTGCAGCTGACAAATTTCTCTACCTACAAAGAATTGATACTCCTTTCTGCATATGAACGGAAATGTAAATTCTACGCATATGAGACTTGGCTGGTTCAAGTTGGCTGAGAATATGACGATGAACCGCCTGCAATGTCGACTGGTGCCCATGCTGAGACTGTGTAAAGAGGCTGATCCAACCAACCCAGTGTAAGTGCATTTCCATCTTGTCCTTGCTTCTCCACCCTATAGTTGTCACAAGAATACATTTTAAGAAGCATTTGTCCCTGAAGCAATTCCCTCTCGTTAAATCCTGAGCACTGGAAACCCCCTTGCTCCATCAACTGTCGCCACTTACAAAATGTTTCGTGCCTTTCAACCCTGTCTCGTCCTTCACAAGCAATTATATTCCTGATTTCACGTGCAAACATTTCTTCTATCTTGATCCTGAGTGGACTATCGGCCGGAAGGCTTATTGAATCTAATGAGTCGAAAATAGCAGAATAGTATTTCAAAGAATTTGAAAACCTTCTTTCCAACATTGTCTCATTGTGCTCCGCTTCTTGCTCAGACATGACTACCACTACAGGGTTCGTGCTTCGAATTAGACCCAAAAAATCTCTCAATGTTCTTCCAGTACTATCATAGAGCAACTTGTGCATCTGAAATACACAATTGACAGCCACTGTTTCATTCTCCTTAACATGAAGCATCCACAACCTCACATCTTCCAACTTGTCAACTACATGGTGGAATTCGAAAGGTAGATTCAATACCGCAGCAAATCCGGAAAGTCTATTTCCCGTTTCAATCAACTCCTGTTTCGACTCACCAACACCAGTAATTCTAACATGGCTAGGAGGATTAGTCCTAGAAGCCAAACTCTGAAACAGACCAGGCCACTGCAGCCCTTGTTTTATGTCAAAATCTATAATGTGAACACGGTCCTTTCCGTCAAAAGCCCTCAGTAAAATTTCATTCGAGGTGAAATGTATGAACTTTGGAAATGGGCTTACCTCGTTTAAAATCCTTAACGCAGTGCCACTCGTATCATCCATCTGATCAAGCTCACGAGGAATAGTAATGTGAAAGATGTGAGGCCATAACCTTGAAACTCGCAGAGCTAAGGCCTCAGTAAAGTAAGCAGCGAGGCGACGAATGGAGGAGCCCCTTGGAGAAGCAAGTTCCCCAAGTCTAGCTATAAAATGGTTGATATTGGCAATGTTCTTTAAACGAATTGCTTCAACACAAGCCACAAGGAAGTTGACAAGCTCAATATCATAATGTTCCCTGTGGTTGTTTTCACCGTTATGCCCTGCTACAACCTCGACCCTGTCACTTGGATTAGGTGGCCTAGAACCATTACCAGTTTCATGCTCTCCAGGATTCTCATTCAGCCTAAGAACCAATCGACCACTCTCTGATGAAGTACTCGAAGATCGCGAGCCCTCTTGTGCAGGACCCTGGCTCGTCTCTGCATTCTTGTCGCCAAAGTGCGTAATCTTGTTTCCAATAGGTTCCAACCAAGGGCTATTTGATAACGGTGGTAATGGTGGAGCTACCACGTCGCTTGGCACAAAACACACCCTTTCTTCCTCTCCGGAACACGATAGAGAGAAAGGCACTTGAGGTGGATTAAGCCCTGCAAGTGGAACAGACCGCGGCACATCAAAGCCAGGGTGAAACCAGAAATTCCCACCACCCAAATGGTCTATACTCAAGTTTCCACCTTCTTCGGAATCTTCGAATTTTCCACTACCTCTTTTCTTCTTCACTCGATTCATCCCAATCTCATCATCATAAGACACTTCCTCTGCATACCTCTTCTTTTTACTCTTCTCCCAAAATTTATCCTTACTTTCTCTCTTACCCTCTGTGGTTGCTGAAGGTGGGAGTTTAATATTCTGCCTAAGAGAACAATTATTCCTCTTCACTTCTATAGGATTCTCAACAGAGAGGCCTACAGGCCTAATTGATTGAGATGACCTTGGGGCATCTTTCCGACTAAAACTTCGTGGCAAATCCAATCTTTGGGTACTCATTGAAGGGAGATGACAAACTTGAAACTGTCCTGATGCTTCACTTCTCAATCTATGCCTCGGCGACAACAATGTAGAAGAACAACCAGCCAACATTATTTAGACCCTCGCCAATTTTTATTTTTCTTTTCTGAAACTCCAACTCTCCCACCCTTCTATTTTCTTCTATCTCTGTGTGAGTATGTGTTTATTTGCTTTTTCTTTACTTCCCAAACTATGCAGTATACAATTAATTTGTATAAATTGATATGAACTTGTAGTAAAAGATGCCTCTATTAGAGTGAGTGAAATTTCAATAAGTCAAAGAAAACAAGAAACAAAATCGGAATCCGATGTCAAAACAAATCAAAGAATAACACTCGAAAATCTTCTGTATTTGTGTATATATTTGTGTGTCCTATATGATGATGATATGTATATATAGAAGCAATATATGTGCAACAAAGAATAGAATCACCAAAACAAGAACCAACAAAAGAATCAAAGAATTTGAATCGACAAATTATCAAACACCTACCGAAAAATGATCATCGGATTCCTTAATTTTCACACAGATTTCATACTGAAGCAATGTGAAGTTTGAGCTGAATGAAATTCATTATACTTCTGCATATGCATCTTTGCTCACAATTGTATCTGAAAAAGCACAGTGGAAGTGAGTGATCAGATCAACCCCCTTACCCCACCCCACCCCACTCGCCCCACCCAAAACCCAGTATACTTATCCTTCAAAATCCCTTCAAACAAGCACGAAATGGAAAATCACATACTATGAGAGTCACTTCTCAAGAACCTATTACCCAAAAAGCCATACACCATAAACCACTGAGCTTTTATATAATATAAACAGAGATTGATGATGATTTTGTCCCAAGAAGTAGAAAATGAAATGAAAAGTGGGGTTTTGAGAATCTCAGTTTGCGGCTCTAAGATGAGAAACAAGGGGTGGAGATTGCAGGAAAATACGACCGTTGGAGGCTTGTAGGTGAAAATATGACCGTTAACGGGGAGTTGGTGTTGTTGTACGGACCTGGTGGGGTTGGGATGGGGGTATCTGATGAATGCACGTGTGAGTGTTCTGCTACCCGTTGTACTTTTGGGGACATGACCGTTGGATTTATGTCATCATTTTGTCGATAAATTCCATGGAAATTTAGACGGCCGGTTAACATCATTATTACAATGATTAATGGAATTTTTTGTCTTAATCTTCGGCGCCACGTCATCATTTTTTTCTTCTAAATTTGGAGTTTAAGAAAAGTTTAATTTCGAGAAATTTGGAAGGTATCGTTTTAATAAAAAATGTATACTAATAAGTATTTTCCATTTCTATTAACATTAAAAGAAACCTTTGATTGAAAATTAATAGTTTTTCATTCTTTACATTAGTTCTTTCAAGAAGAATTGATAGATCGATCACAATGCTAATCTTTCGATGAGGTCTCAATTTGCCTTTTATCCTTTTTAACGATAATAAGTTGTTTATATAGGGTTCAATTTTGCCGCTTAATCCTTTATCTAGATTCTTCATTTAAAGGATTCCTTTGTAATTGAACTTCAAATGACTTGATAAAAATTTCAAAGGTCTAAATTTTCAATATTTTATTCAATTAGTGTATACTTTTCTTAAAATGTACAAAAGTTACGGCAAATCACTGGGTCCTACTTATCTTGGCATTACCGAAGTATGAAGAATAGAATGTCTTCTCATGAAATAAAGACAAGATTTAAACAAATCCTGACCAACTAAATGGTATTTCGCAAAAAGTAAGGAGAATAGATAGCATTCTCATCAAATATAGACACGAGTTAAACAAATGCAGATCAACTATATAGTACTTCTCTGATTGGGGTTTCGAACTTTTCAAATTACCAAGGTAGCATAGAATCCGAAGTCAAAGAATGTTTGTGTACGTACTCGGGGGTTTTGCCTCCTAAAACAGAACAAATTCAGTTTTTAAATTACTAAGGTAACATAAAATCCGAAGTCGAAGTGATGGTTATTGATAGACACTATGAACAAAGTACATGTGTGTACATATTGGGGGTTTTTCCTCCTAAAACGGAACAAATTCAGTTTGTGGGTTGGGTATGATCCACCGCTGCTCAGAAGGGTACTAGCTTAAATCAGAATCAGGTGGGGTATTCATGAAAATGGCCCTACTCTCTTAATGACTTTCAGGCTGCAAATGTCCCTACTCCCTTTATGATTTTCAGGCTGCAAAAGGAGTTCAAGGATTACATCATCAATTAACTTATAAGCCAGGGTGTATGTTTCTAGTGGTTATTAGATGGACAGAGTTTGAGATTTGCTATTCAAAATTAGTTGTCTAACTTGCTATCCATACAATGATTCATTGACAAATCATTTTAAATTAACATGCCCAACTTTTCTTTCACTGCCACTTATAATTAAAAATAGGTGTAAAATAATGTGTCAATAAATTATTGGTGGACAACAAGTTAGATAGACAATTTTGGATAACAGATCTCAACCTTATTGGACAACCTTAAGAAACGGAAATATGTTTGGTATGCAATATCTAGCATCGCCACACGAGCCAAAAATGGACTATCCGGTCCCCAAGATAATTCTAATCCCCCATAAAAAGTTCTCAATAACTGTACTGGGAGTGTCAACTAGCCGAGCCGTGAGTCGAAACTTCTTGCTTGGGTTCAGCTCGAGTAAAAATTGTTCAAGCTTTTTTTGGCTCGATCCGAGCCGAGTTAAAGCTCGACCAAAAAATTTAGATTCGACCCAAACTTTCAGCTTGGGCCTTAGCAAGCCGAGCTTGCTCAATTCTTTTTATTTTATTTTTTTAAATTCGTGAAAAATCTAAAATTCTTTTAACGAATTTAAAATTTGTACAATTTACACATATTATAAATAATAACTAAATATTAACATATAAAAAAAATTACAGTTAAAATTAAAAGAAAAAGTAAAAAACATTTTGAAAAAAAGAGGTGACTTCTTGTAAGCCTTTTTTTTTTTCCTTAGGCTCACGAGTTAGCATGTGGCTCGATGTCCCAAAATGGGGCTCGGCCCGAGCCACGAGCTAGCCCTGCTCAGGCTTTTGCTGGGTCGAGCCACAAGCCGCCCAAACCGACGAGCCATATTGACATCCCTAAACCAGACAGAACTGAAAATAGAGAATGGTCGCATCGTTAATAATTTCATAATTCAATTAAATGGCAGAGGGCCTATTTCTACATTACTACCAACTTGAAAACGCCCCACCTCCCAACACCATTTCTGGCGCACGCATATACAACCTCCAAATACTAGTCAATTTAAGAACCTTTTCAAAGTGCAAATCAATTGATTTCTAATATACGAAGTATGACACTGATAATGAAATCCTTACCATACCCCACCCATGAAACAATTTGTGACAATGGCTGGTCCGACCAATCAAATGTATTGTCCATGGCATCACGAATTCCAACCAAAATACCAGAAATCCACAACAAAAAATGATCGTAGCCAAGGTAATCAGGCACATTAGCTTGTGGTTCTAACAACTTTTACAAAATAAACATACTATACTATATCAACTCCAGATACAAGGCTTCTTGTTTGCCGGTCAGGCCCAATTCATTCAGAGTGGAGGTACTCTCGCCATCACTAAAAGCGCGCCGAGGATATGGCCTTACCTGGACATAAAAGAACGTCAGAACATGTCGAATAGACAAAGCCATTCACATCATTGAGAATGTTGTATGCTCTTATAAGTCAGTCAAGCTTACTTTAAACTTACTTATCCCCTATTTGAACCCCATTATCTAAAAACTCATTTTCAATCCCGCATTCTCCAAATAAAATAGTTTCACACGTAAATCCAAAACTTTTTCCTACTTTTAACCACGTATTCGCTAAAAAAATAACTATTACAAAATCTATTTCCTAAAAAATGGGCTCAAACATTGCCTTTGTTTACTGAACATGATTTTCTGAAGGTTGGTTTTTTACTACCAAAACTTACTTTTAACTTAATTTCTAGAAAAGGAACTTTAAAGCACAGCCAAGAATGCTCTATAGTCTATACTATAGGAAAACCAATTCACATCTGATATCACAACGTTATTCCATCAAACTTTTCTTCTAATGGACCCCACTATTTAAATATGCAGTTTTTCTGATGCATGATACCATATTCCAACTGAATCCACGAGCTTTTCTGTGCTCTAACATTGATTTACTCACTTGGAGAAAATACTAAACAAGATAATAATCAGTACAAGTACCTATAACTAAATCATCTTGCCCACGGAGGAAAACGCAAAATCATAGGTGGATTCACCCAGTATTTGATATCTCACATGACCGCCACGAACATCAGAATATTCAAACAAAATGCATATAGTATTTTCAATGACTACACTTCTCCTAAAACTTTTAAAATAAGTGGAGAAAAACGAAGGGTTGAGAGAGAGAGGGAGAGAGAGAGAGTCTACTCCATAATGTGAGTCACCCTATCAGTAAATCAAATTGCTTTCAGGTTGAAAACAATTTTTGATTTCCTCAAAAAGATTTTTTTTTTTTTTTTTTTCCCTCTTTTGGGCTCCTGAAAGAATATCTTTCTTTCATTTCTGGCTGTAGGGTGGAGGGATTTCACAGATGGCAACAACTACAATCAGCTAAGACCATGTTTGGTAGCGGGAATCCTTGGGAATGGAAAATTCATTCTAGCTTTTCTTTCCTCAACTGTGTTTTTTAAGTCAATTTGGAGCAGAAAAGAATATTCCCATGGAAAGTCATTTCTAGGCCAAGTGTTATAATGCTCTTTCCTCCACAGCCTATGTCACCACCTTTCATCTTCAGCTCAACCATCCTCTTCACTACCCTATACATCTCCATCTCCCGCTCCCTCAAATAGATGGCATTTATATCAGCTAGAAAAGCCAGCATGTTTGAATTCTTTTGTAAATTTTAGTTTAATAAGTTGCAGATCCATAGGAAACAGATGTACGTTGTCTTTGTCATGAAGTATTTTGGTATATACAATTTGATGGTTTCAAAATTTAGATTGTCAATGGTATTTTGTGGCAATTGGCTGAGTAAATGGATTTGCATCCTTCTTTCTTGGTTTTTTCTTTTTCTTTTTTGATATTGCAGTCAATAAAGTAATACACTCATTCCACTTCCATCATCATCATTCCATCCAAGCATATTCAGTTACCAGAAGCAGTGTAAAAGTGTAGCTTCAGTATTAACACAACATGTGACCGACTGGCACAATAAGAGGATGGCAAGAAATATTTACCAATCTGTAAGTACCAGGCTTGACCACTCTGCCAACATCGATGAAGTCAAAAAGATACTGCAAAAACAAATCAAGTAAGGTTGTGAACAAGAAAAAAATAAGTACAAACCAAAGCTACACAGCATCCATACCTGCAGCTTGTCTGACTTAAGAAAGCGCCGACCCATCCGACCGCCGTCAGGCATCCTCACAAGAAGGGTAACAGCATTGTCATCATCTGGAGTTGGTTCTTGAGGAAGGGAAGCTACTTTTGCAGCTAATTGTCTCTCGAGTTCCTGGCCAGCAATCACAATACATAAAGGTCTAAACTCTAAAGCATAAATAGTTACTAGAATGTAGTTCATATTAACCTACTAGTACTAGGCCATTGGAAGAGAGAGGCAACCAAAATTACTAACCTTACTAAACAAAAATTATGGCTTTCCCAAGACCTCCGTCAATAATAACATCAACCAAAGAGAAACTCAAAATGTAATTAGGCAAAATTAACTCTATTCGAATAGGCAAAAGCATATCATCAAGATTCAAGAGTATATTTATTGTAGTTATAGTCAATCATGAAGCCATGAGCTTTAAAAAGGTACTTCCTAGGCATAAAACTTAAAGCAAGACAGAATTCAATCAAGAGCCAGAAATGTGATGTTTAAGTGCTTTCAACTCTCACTTATATGAAGCTTTGGTCAATGGACAAAAATTTCAAATCAATTACCCGTTCCTCTTCCAGCCTCCTACGCATTTCCTCCTCTCTGTGTCTCTCTTCTGCAATAGCAGCTTCAGCTTCTTCCTTGGCCTTCAATTCCTTCTCTCTGTCAGCTTGTAATGCAGCAAGAAATGCGTCATCCTGCATGTAATCATAGATTTAGTAAAAAGATGACGGAATTTTAGCTACCAATGCATGCTCATTACACGAACCTGTTGTTCTCGAATCAATCTCTGAGCTGCAAGAGAAGGTGAGGGAGGACGAGGTATATGCCCAAGGTGAAGACCCATACTTCTATCTAAATCATTCTGCATGAGCTCATGAGGTGCATAAGGAAAGTTATACCCACTCCCTTCAGGAACCCCACCAAACATTGCAGCCTCAAGCATTACGGCTTCATCATGTTCCTCGGATGAAATGCCACCCCACTTTAAGGATATATGCTCATCAAAGCATAAATATCAGTGCTCATAAAACGAGAAATCAATTTCTTTTTACTTTCCAGATGGTTACATAAATGAGAGAGAAAGTTCAAGTTTGGCTATGGCTAAAATAAAAGTTTACTTAATGTAACTTATAAGCCTAGCCAAACATATTAGGGTCTTTAAAAGTTATTCAAAGTAACTCTCTCTCAAAAATGCTAGACTTTTTTTTGCAGAAGTCGCTTATTTTTCAGAACTTTTAATACAAAATTTGCTAAAATATAAATATCTTACTGTTCAAAAAAGCTAAATTAACTTAGTTTTCAGCTTAGCCAAACATGTTCAGAATATGTGAATAAGGAGAAAATGATGTTACCTCATCAGAGGGAAAGACACTTCCATTTTGTGGCGACTGATGAAGATTATCATGCAGAGTTGGTGGTGGGGTAACCTCAACTCCTTCAAGAGAATCTGAGGACACAAGTCTGTTCCTTTCCCTGACTAGTGGCTGCTCTTCTACATCTTCTGCTTCATTTTGGATGGAAGAGCTTCCGATCTCTAATCTAGATTGACTAAAAGTAACTCATCAGAAGATCCAAATACTTGAGACTCAACAATTATGTGAATGTATTATGCATCCATCATGTGAATTATCGTACCCAACACACGAACAAAGAAATAGTAACTCCCAACCAAGGTCACCGGAAGAACGATTCTATCAAAACATTGACGACAAAGGGGGCATATACCTTCCACTTGAGGATTTTAGTTTCCCCAGATGCTCCATCTCAGCTGATTTCTCAGCTTCCAGGTCTAATGCTCCAATTTTTCCTTCTCGCAATGCTTTCTCTTGCTCCGCTGTCTGGAATCACTTCATGTTAACGGAAGCAACAATGATGATTCAAAATTTTTGGCACAAAATTGACAACCATACCTTCAGCGATAATGAAACTGCATGAGCAAACTCAGCATCTTCTGGATGCGATTGCCTTGGCTGAGGCATGGGATCCCTAAGATCCTTTATCAGAATGAAATATACCATTAATAAAATTAACGGAGCTCGAGGATGAAACAACTCGCACATTGAAAACACAACATACACTGTAATTGTCAAATTGCTGCTCTGACATTGCAGCATCCTGCTTAGAAGCCTCAATAGCTGCCTGAACCATTTCTTCTTCTATATCATTTCCGTAATTGGCCTCATCAACAATAGTGGGAGCACTTGGTCGAGTACGTGTTGGACGAAAGTTAGCACCCAATATGGCATTGTCTGGTTCATGATGTCTAGCATCGTGCGTAGAAGAACCATTAGGAACATTGTCTTCATCGTCATCAATTATGAGTGTTCCTCGGATTTCTGGACCATGATCGCGGGCACTTTCAGTGACATCTTCAATAGTAGGAGCACTACAAGAATCGCCTGATGGTCCATTCCCATCTTTCACTTCAACAGGAATCTGCCTCACTTCTCTTGGATGTGAAACAAAAGGTGAACGACCTGCAAAATCAGAACCTCTATCAAATATGCTTCTGGTGGGATCAAGAAGAGAACATGGATTCGCATCTCCAGCGGACGGCAGCAATGAGAAAGGTGGTCCAAGGGATTCAACTTGGACTGGATCATCAATGTCCATAACATCATCATGAGGAACCACAAAGGATGCCTGATTTGTTCTGAAAATGGGAAAACAACTATATATTTAGGAATTTAGTTAGACAGAAGGAAAGAAAAACGAAAGGAAGATATAAAAAGACACAATAAAAATATTACATGGTTCTGGCACTGAAATGTGCATTAACAGCTTCATTGAGGTTGCCATGATGTTCCTGCTTATCACAGCATATAAAACTATCAAGTTAAAAGCAAAAGGAAAGACACAAGGAAGAAGAATGTGAAAAAAGAGCACTAAAGCAATCACAACAATATAGTTCAAAACTTAAATGCCACCGACACAACAAATTGAAAGCTATTAACTGAAACAGTGTGTAATCAATATTAGATGCATGATACAATACGAACAAAGAATTAAAGTTTCTCAATTCTGGATCACGAGATTATGATACAATAATTAGCTATGTTAACATTCTGGGACAATAATAAAACTACTATAAATCTTCTTTCACTGAATTTGTCGACTTTCAAAAACTCTAACCGTGTAGAAGTTAAAGGTTGATCAATGTTGAAGACAAAATTTATAAGGAATGAAACAACACTGACCGATCTAGAAACTGTAATTTCCATTTACAATACAGTTGATATTAAATGATGAACCTTTCTAAAGAATAAAAATGGTAAAAAACTTGGTTATGATAATACCAAAAGCGCCCACATGAATGATGACATACTAGCATCTGATTTTTTAATTAAAAAATAAATAAAACAAAATAAATGCTACTGCTTGGGCCATATATAAGAGAGAGAACATTTAATAAGTTCACACATTGAACCAAACAAGTACAAGGAAAGAAAACTACCATTGAGGTCAAATAACACTAAGGCCAATCAAAATCAAGTAAAAATATTATTGAATGAAGTTATGGAATAAATTGGCAAGATAGTTAAAAGCATTGCGACAAAGGAAGCAACAAAATCAAGCCCCAGGCCTCAGCAGCAGAAAAATAACCATCAGTCATGAACTCTCATACAGCTTTGGGCCACCTTATTTTTTCATTAAAATGAAAAATATGATCGTTATCCATCACATCAACATTTAAATTCAAATTTTCTATCTCTTGTGTGGGCCCCAATAACGGCTATATTTTTCATTCTCATTCTACAAAAAGGTGGCTCAAACAAGGCCTAAAACTACGAAATTTTTTTGAGTTTTTGTCCATAAATTTCAATTTCTCCAAATCCGCATAAATTTCTCATTGGTAAAACTTACATGAGATAGAGATATGAAGATATATTACTCCATTTGGAAGGTGAGTAACCCTATCTGCCTCTGTACCACGAACACTTCAATTAGCGTGGCGTGTTCGTGTCGGACACGAGTCGATACTGACACTTTTCGGACACTCTACTGTAATTTTTTTTTTTTTTATATTAGAAATATTATATATAGTTAATTCAAAATTATTAACAAATAACAAATATATACTCATGTTCAACAAGAAAAATTAATAACAAGTATAAAACTAAATTTATACTATATAAATGAAGAATTTTTAAGAATTTAATCAACGTGTTGTGATATGTCGTGTTTGTACTTTTTTTAAAAATTGCGTGTCGGCGTATCTGACACGTATCGTGTCAGTGCATCATAGCTACCTGCTTCTCATTTTTCTTCTTTAAAAAATAAGTGGAGTATTTAGACACTTTATCATGGTTAGAGACTCAAGTCACAGGAGTGTCCAAGTTTAAAATTGCTTAGGCCTGTTTTATACCACCCAAATTCCATAGAAAATGGAAAATATTTTCCATTTCCCAACAAATTCCCTGTTTGATGTGCAAAATTTGGCAGGGAATTCATTTTCCAATTTGGGATCCACGAGCCTGAAGTTCATACTTTCATGGAACTCCTTTTCTTTGGGCTTTTGTGGGAATTGATTTTTCAGGTTTTTTTTTTTTTTTTTAAATTCTAGACACAATAGTAAAAAAATTTACGACAATTTTCATGCAAAATAAAGCCAAACGAATAGTATTCAGTATGATAATTTTATTTTTATTTTAAATTTTTTTTTTTTTTTTTTGGCAATTGGAACAAATTTTAGACCCAATGGTAGAAAAAATATCATTTTAATGGACAATTTCCATAAAAAATAAAGTCAAACGGGCACCAAACTTTCAACATTTTCTAAGTGGAAAATTATACCAATCAAACACAATTAATTACAATTCTAAGTAAAACAATTTTTAGGCAATTCAATTCCCTGTAATTCATTTTCTTTCCACTCATTTTCCACCTTTGCAATCAAACGGACGCTTAGAGTTTTAGTGTCTCAGAGAATTTGGGGAACTTTGTCAAGCAAGTTATCTAGTTCTGCATTTTTGTAATCTAACACATAAACGGGAAAAAGTTATTGCTAGAACTCCATAGATCTTTCCCTATGGTCCCTTCTTAGTCATCAAATCCTTCTAACAATCCTAAAAAGCACTGCCTTATTGTCTGACCTCTGCCATAGCTTGTCTATCTGTGTGTTCCACACCAACCATGAAGGAAACTATCTTCTTTACTACCACTAATGCATCCACCATTCTCCAACCATCGAGAATGGAAACTGGCCACCAACACACAGTCGACAGAATGTGCAGCTTACAGATTATAGAGTGTGAAGTAAGAACAATTTAGTTAATGCAAGCAAATTGTGTGACTTAGTACCTAACAAGTCACATATGCCATTGCACTTTGCATCTATACTTTTGGTGGTGCAGCTAAGCTGATAACAGAGAGTAATGGCTCTTGGAAATTTTTTTACAACTGGCAGGGTATCCAAGACTAAGCTTCTTCACAGCCAGCAAAATCATTTCCTAATTGTCCTTGACAGTATACACTCATGTTGGTGCATTTATATATACCGATCACAAAATGTTTTCTAAAAGCATTCAGCATAATACACCAAGCGGAAGCAAATTAGTTATTGAGATTTCAAACTAAGCCCTTTTTGGTCTGGATTAAAATCTGGATAAGACCAAAGTTAAAGTCAACAATTAATTTTAACCGCATACCAAATCTTTTCAACAACACATTTCATCAACTTTATTAAAATATAATAAAAATAAGATTTTGATCCACAACAAACAGGGGCCAAATTGTGTGTCTGTGGGGTGGGGGTGATGGGTTAGTTCTTCCCATGATACAGCATATTAGAACTTTTCTTGACAGGGCGAAAAAAAAAAGCATGTGACACAAATGCACAAATTACCAAGCCTGTATAACAAACACCAAAATTAAAAACATGCGCATATAGAGTTTGCTAAAGATAAAAAGAAAACTGAATTAACATAAACTACGTATAGTTCTTTGAACTTGACAGGAAGTATATAAAAAAGAAAGCCGTAATTTGCACTAGCTAATTAATCGCACCATTTACGATTACTAATACAACACATTACAGACCACATATTCAACAATAAATGGAGCTAAAAAAATTCATAAATCACTCAGTATTAGTAATACTAATAGCAATATTGATACTCCAATCCTGAAGTCTAAATTAACTATAAAAATTACCTCAAGTTTCTGAATAGCAGTGTCCTCAGAAACGCCGGTGATGCTCATGAAAGTCTCGATTTCTTCTTGATCAGGTCTCGCCATTTTAATTGGATTAAATTCTACAGAGTGATGAATGATGGCAGGTTTGGTAAATAAAATGAAAGAGACTGCCCCTCGTGTAATATTCCAGACTTGCAAGCCAACTCCTTCTTTTGTATTGTGCTTTCCGTGGCTTTTGAATATTGGATATCTTGGGGAATAAGTTGGTCTTTTATTATTTTCTTACTTTTCAAGTAAAAAAATAGAAATCACTTGCTTTAAAAGCTTTTCATTATAAATTAAAATAATTTATTTGAGCATGTTTTGTTTTGCTTCTTTCTACAAAAAAAAAAGCTGTATTTTACACCAAAATGACTCGAAAATTTGAAAAAAAAAAAAAATGTATTTTATGCATTTAAACTACGATAAATATTATCAAATATTCTCAACCTTTCGTGTCGTTCGCAAATCTATCATAACTTTTTTTTTCCCAATAAATATATTGCGAACATAATTTCCAAAAGATTGAAAACATAATTGTCCATAAAAAAAAAAAAAAAAAAAAGATTGGTAACGAATTTGCAAATTACATGAAAAGTTAAATAGTCACTATTTAAGAAATATTATTTCACACCGATGATATATAATATCAGTATAGGTGACATCACTTGTGTCATTAAATTATAGATTTAATTAAATATAAAAATTTATAAATCATTTATTATGATTTATCACATACTTACACTTAAATTGGTATTCTAATGTCAAAGTGCTAAATAACATTATTTATACTATTCGCCTTTTAATCTAAGCCATACACGTTTACTCAAATTTACAGTAAAGGTGACAATTCCACGGTGTTGATTTTTTGACACCTAAAGCTCATAAAATCATCCCTCCAACTTGGTGATGGACAGCTATTAGATTAGACAGAATTACACAAAATATTTATATGTATTACTTTTAACTCATATTATTAGGTAATGTAAGAACATATTCAAAATACAATTAGATTTCAAAACTTTAAAAATCAAGTTAAGAATAAAATGTGTTCCTTTGTTGATTGAATTTCTCCTTAAAAATTCCATGACTTGTCTCAACTGACAAGCTACACCCGACTTGTATGATTTTCTTTCTTTCTTCATTTTTTTTTTTTACCCTTTCTCTGTATTTTCTACAAAGGCCCTGTTTGGTACATATTATTTTTTTCATTCTCATTCTTCTACTCATTTTCAACCACACATTCTTCAATAAAATAATATTTTTCATCACATCAATACATTTTCCTTCATTTTTAACCACATATTTTCCATCAATCTATTATTCAACAATACATTCTTTCAAGAGAATGTGTTCCAAACACACTCAAAATTGAAAACCCAAAGAATTACCACAGACAATGGGACCAATATTAGCCTAATGGAGCAAAGACCATAACATGAAAAGTTGGCCAACCACTGAGTGGGCCAAGCAAGGGCCCACACTTACTGATTAGCACAAAGAAAGTACTAGTAACTTTTCGTTTTTCCTTCTTGTAAAAGAGTTTTTAAAGTAAACTACCTTATTTTTGTTTGAAAACTAATTTTCAAAAGAGTTTCTTATTAAGAAAATACTTTTAAAAAAAGTCATATATAACCAATTTTCTCCAAAAATCCTTCAAGTACTTTACTAAAATTTGCTTAGCGGATCCAAAAGTAGTTTTTAAATTTCAAATACTCCTTTTGACTTTTCAGAAATCCTACCAAACTAGTCCCAAACTAGTTGAAGTATCATAGGAATGCTTATTTCTGTGTAATTCTACCCCACGATATTTCTTCGTGACTAAAAGCCATAAACACAACACTTGATTAATAATACAACCACACAAGTTTTGCAAGAACATATCACATTATCTGAAGCTTCTCCAGCTTCAACCTCCCGGCCCTGATCATGTCCCAGAAAAATGTGGGGTACCAAATTTTAAATCCGTAGTGTGGGTTCCATAAATTATTTTAAGAAAAAATTCAATAAATGGGGTTGTAAGCCTTTTATTCTAGAGTAAAACACTTGCCATTTTACCAGACTTCCTCAATAAGAAATTAAGAACCAATCTACGAGAAATGGAAAATGATATAGAAAATTGCTGGTTGCTACTGAGGGAGTATTGGCCTTTTCTCAACCATTTCATATATCAAAACAAAGTTATCCTGCATACAAGTGGAGCAACTAGTAGTTATACAGCAGATAAGATTTCAAAAAATGCACTTCAACAAGTTTCTGCAATTTGTAACTGCAAACCTTTCTTGTCATCTGCCATGTGTTGGGATCGAAAAAGTAATAGCAACCTCTCTCATAAGTCTTTGTCTTCACAAGAGGATCCATATCTTTCAGCCTAGTGAACCATAAGCGGAGATCTTTGTGGTAGAACCATCCTCTAGTATACCTGCAATAAACCAAAAATATAGTTAATCTTAATGCGGCTAAACTTTTCATTTGTATAGCCTATGCTCACATAAACATATGAAATAATTCAAAAGATCAGTTAGTAAGGCAAAAAAAAAAAATGCAGAACCACTTCCGTTAATCTTCTATCCCAGACTAAAGCAAAATGACTAACAATTAAAATCTAGATTTTAATCTAAATCAAATTCAACAATTCATTTTAACCAAATATTTTATGTGTCCCACAATTTTTCCACTACATATTTTATCAACTTCTATTAAAATCTACTAAAACTCTGATTTTAATCCCCACCAAACGGGGGCTAAGCCACCACCAACCGTCGAATTAGTCAAACATTCCATCCAAGAGTCTCTAGGAGCTGTGATGACCATTTACCTGTATACCTACATACGTGGTCGTGCAGCACTGCAGATACCATTCATTCGCTTAAATCAAGAAGTTAGATGCCAAAGTACACATGATTGGTACTTCTTCAAACATACCCCAAAAACATAATATAAAAGGTATGAAGGCACGTGTTGAACACCTAATAATTTCAGACAGTTACGAACAAACTCGATGGCAGTTATTGAACATCACGTATATTTGAAAACAACATTATGTTTAAACAAAGGAGGTATGGATTGAAGGCACGTATCAGACACCTAGCAATGTAATTAGAACTTGTTTACTCAATATGGTTGACCCAGTTACTGAGATTCTGTGTATAAAATTTACTTGGACACTGTCTATATTGAGAAGTTACATAGTTTAAACACAATCATCTGCAGTGGAGTGATAATGTATGCATAGGGCACACACCTCTTGCAGGCTAGTGCAAATCAACCTACCCACAAAAAGTAAACAAATGAATAAAACCGGTATGCGCCTCTACCTTAAACAAAAGGGAAGTCAGTGCCATTCATTATTCACATTACCAATTATCCGCCCCTCTATGATTGATATTGGATTATATAACAATTGTTTCAGTATTTCTTAACCTTTATTGGTTGCTTTTCCACTGTTATATTTATACATTCAAAGAAAAAAAAAATTAACTCCATGTCTCAATTTTCACCCCTTGCATCGAACTCTTTCATCGCTTGCTTGCTTGATTGATCTAAAACTAATTTAGAAGTAGTCCCTGCTTATGTCACATCAGCTTGGTACAATTTTCACATCTTTGAATCTTAGCTCGTGTTTGACCCCCATTAAATTAATTTTTTTCCCCTCTTCTTATCAACCACACATTCTCCAATAAAATAATATTACACATAAACCTAAAAACTTTTCCTCCTTTTTTAACCACACATTCCCCACAAAATTACAATTCTCCTCATTATAATTTGGAAAAATGGAGCCCAAACAAGGGCTTAATACTTCCTCAGGAAATAATTTAGTAATTACCTATTAATGTTGAAAAACTAAAAATTCCCAAAAAACAATTATGACGCAAGGGCATTGGTTGGTGCTAGAAAAAATGAATGGGAAGAAAATAAGAAACCTCGTAATGCTTAGGGGTCATTTGGGAGGTGATGATACACTAGAACGTGGTTGGTGCTAGAAAAAATGAATGGGAAGAAAATAAGAAACCTCGTAATGCTTAGGGGTCATTTGGGAGGTGATGATACACTAGAACGAAACTCTTACTGATGAATCTATTGGCTTACTGGATTTGTAAATATACAATTTTTTTAGGAGTTGGTTCTGTTTTGATTTTTGAAATATGTCGACGATGAGATTAGTGTCAGAAATTGAAAGTGGACTAACTTTTGAATGTCTAACTAATATCGAAGAAATTGCATTCAAACACTAGTATCGTACGAGAAAATGACTTCATATATTTATGCTTTTGTCTTTCATTATTCTTCTATTATTCTCAAAACAGAAGGGCTAAACAATAATAGTTACTAAAATTGAACTAAATCTACCAAAAATCACACTAGACAGTATTTTTTAAACTCTGCCTGCAACTATGCATAAACCTCTCTCTCAACATTTAAGATATCAATACCTGGTAACTGAAACATGTGATATTTAATATTCCAAGCCTTCCTTCAGCAAGTTCAGCATTCATGAACTATATTGGGGATTTTGTTAACGGCACACAACACTTAAATTGCAGCACAAAACCTTTTAAGGGAATTTTTTCTCGATAACATTTTGCTTCTACCATTAATAAGCAGCACTTATTACTAAGCATATATCCAGAAGCAGATATAGACAGATATATTTAATCAGTTTAATGTTGTTGCCTTGAGCATGCCAAATAACCTAGGACTAGGGAAGTCAGAGCTAAAATCATGAAGAAAGAACTACTTACAGTTCATTTGCTGCAAAGAGCTGTGCCTCGTCTTTTGGCATGCTGCAAAAAGGTAATAAGAGTCACATAACTTAGATCATAAAAAAATGTGAATTGACAACAAAATTTACCTGTAAAAGATATAAAATAATGTTTCTGGGAGGAATCTTGCAAAGTAGCTTTGCTGCATCCATAAAATATATATTGATTACAGGATATCATTTTACAACCAAACCAATAACAAGATCAGCAAAGCTTACTTCTACTGGAGGAGGTGGTTTGACATAATAACATTCAGGGACACTGTACTCAGGCTCTCCTCTGGCAGGTTCGTCAGACCAAGGAGAGGCAAATTTCTTGTGAATAGTCTCTGAAGAGTTCAAATTTAGACCGAGTGAGGTCAGATCGATACCCAGAGCAAGTGAGGTTAAGCCTGGATTGGTCATTTTTACGACACTTAACAAACCAAGCATCCGAAATCGATCAGGCACACTTTGCGATGCCTGCATGGATTTCAGATCTTTGTCTCTAAATGGATTGATGAAGCGAGACTGAGATTGCTGAAGTTGTTGATACTGCTGCATAAGGACCAAAATATTGCATATGAGATTTAGACATTCATATGTCCAAACAAGTGGATGGTACACCATTGATTTCGGCATTGAAAAGTAAAATAATGTTTTAAGTATATGAAATCCTCAATCTTCATAATCACTAGGAGTCAAACGTTAGAATCCACAATCAGTTAAGGTTTTAAAAAGTTGGTATCGAAAAATCACAAGGTCGGATAGAGGATAACACCGACTGCAGTAACAGACAATGAGACTTATTGAACAGTGAAAGAAAGCATTGTAGATACATACCTCAGGCTCATGAAAATGAAGATCTTGATTGCCTGCAGTTAGAAAGGAAGCCCCACTGCCGTTTATTGATGAAGCACGATGTTGTTGCTGAGGATGATGAGATAAATATGTACCACCAAGGTTGAATCCAGAAGACCTGCCCACCTAGGAGATTAGAGCATGTAATAGTATCAGATAGTACTAAGCACTGAAATAGATGGACTTTCATGAATATTCTAGTGAGGTTCATCTTCAAATTAACTTACCGGTAATTGCTGAGGTTGCCTTAAAGATTCCATACTATCATGGATCTGTTCCTTTTGGTGTGCATGCACAGGAAATTCAGCATTGGCTGCTGTATCAAGACAGGTAATTAACTAGTTATAATTCTAATGCAAATACAAAAATATAGCAGAATGAGTACGAGCATGGATGAAATGTAAGGAAAAAAGAAAAAACAGAAGTAAAATAGCGCCTCCGTGTATCACTTTTGTGACAGTAAGCCAACAAAGCAGTAACAAGGCAAGTAGTGACCATAGTTTTTTTTTTTGATAAGT
This sequence comes from Fraxinus americana, assembly GCA_035079005.1. Classification (NCBI taxonomy): domain Eukaryota; kingdom Viridiplantae; phylum Streptophyta; class Magnoliopsida; order Lamiales; family Oleaceae; genus Fraxinus; species Fraxinus americana. The sequence goes on along the minus strand of CM068713.1, from coordinate 14,654,872 downwards.
AATCAAAGAATTTATTAATAAATCAATAGATAATACATGGGAAATGTATTATCAGTTTAAACAATACAGGAAAGACATGAAATTAGGCAACCCTTCAATATAATTATTAGCCACAGTATTAAACTAACTATACAAAGTCAGATAGAACAATTCTCTGAACTGCTGTGTAGTTCTTGTTTGATCTTCAAAACAGCGACTGTTCCTTTCTCTCCATACGCACCATACTATGCATCCCGGAATAAGATCCCATACAATTCTGCTATCCTTATCACGAAAGTTCCTCCTCCATGCCCGCACCACATCCTCAATTCGCCTAGGCATCACCTAATCCACTGACATTGATAGGAATCAGCTTATTATGAAAATCAGATTTTCACACCATCCACTAGCAGCTTGCTGAAGCTGGCTTTGTCCACAGCTCTATCTTATGCATACATCAGTATATACCCAAATTAACATCCAGTTTTCGAAAATAAACATTTCTTCAATTATTTGAAAATCACACCAACCTTATATTATATTTCCATGACACGCGTATCACTTGGTATCACTCATCAATGGACAAAATTGGGGAAGTAAACAAAATTCACCTGTCATTAACTCCTACTTTAATACTTAAGCCAAGTGAAACTGTGATGCTTAATTTGGGATAGATCTAATTGAATCTCAAAAACTTTGTCAAAGGTGCAACACCACCCCCACGCCCTACCAAAAGAATTATATATGTGAAAGGTGTAAATAAACAAAATTGAACCTCGGTCGTAGAAGTGTCTTTTGGGAAAATATCCCAGGATGGTCCAAAAGGGTGTGGGACCATATGTCTAACTTTCATTTTTTAATGTATTACTGATAAAATAGTTTGGAAATAATAATTAAATAAGTGTATATTCCAGTAGAGGACATTTCATTCGAAAATCACACTGACCTTATAATATATTTGCATGACACATGCATCACTTGTTATCACTCAACAAAGGACAAATTGGGGGAGTAAACAAAACCTGCCTTTCATCAGCTTCCGCTGCTTCCGCTGAAATACTCAATCGAAGTAAAACTGTGATATTTAATTTGGGATAGATCTAAAGGTGCAGCACTGTCCCTTCACTCTCACCCTCCCCCAAAAAAAATATGAAAGGTTAAAATAAATAAAATTGTACTCTTTGTCATAGAAGTGTCTTTTGTATTATTCTCCATTTCATCCCAGGATGTGCCAAAAGGGTGTGGAACCATACGCCTAAATTTGATTGTTTAATGTATAAAACTGGTAAAATTCTTTGGAAATAATAATTAGACAAGAGTAAATTCCAGGAGAGTGGCTATTTATCTGGTGTAAAATTTAGATATTCAAATTGAGATGATTCATATAAAAAGTTTGCCTAGCAAATGTAATTGAGCAAGCTCCCAGACTCCTACTAAATACTATTACAATTAAAAAAAAAAAAAAAACGAATATTGATATGCTTGGTTACAATTAGGATAGATGTTAATTACTAAAAGAATTCAGCTACCATTTTCTCATATTAGAACTCAAAATTAGAAATGAATAGCAATTGTACTTATGAGAAAGAAGCCAAAGATGCATCAACTAATGTTGCATGTTTAGAAGTCAAAACAGAGCATAATTAAGGTGCATCAATAAAATACAGCAACTGTCCAGTAAGCAAGCAAGCAGACTGAACTTATTCTTATATTAGTTGTAATGTCAAGCAGATATTCAATCATATTGTTCTTGATATATCCAGATGATAAGCATCATACGCACTCATCTGTCATCTAAATAACATGAAAGTACCTCTATATCCATTTAAAGCAGGAAAATCTTCATTCTGAATGCTGAATTCTTGGTTCTGCTGGGCAAAGCCAATATTATGCTTCATCAAACCTGTGTGATAAGCAAAATTATTCATATGATCGTAGGACTAGGCTAAAGCAACACATAAAGTCCAAATATAATTTACCTAGTTGCCCCTGAGAACCACCAGCAGGAGGATGCCCAGATAGCTGAGGAAAGTCATTTACATTAAAAGTAGCATTGTCATGGACACTTGAGTCCTTTAGCAATTGCATAAAGCTAAAATGATTATTCCCAGCTCGATATTGGTTTTGGGAGAGTGGCACACCAGTAGCAGAATATGAATTGTCTAGCATGGATACCATCTGCGGAGCTGAAAAATCCGGATGTCAATTTGATAACACTAAAGGTCCGTTTGATTGCAAGAGTGGAATTTGAGTGGAAAGAAAATAAATTTTAGGGAATTGAATTGCCTAGAACTTGTTCTCCAGGGAATTGTCAATTAGTTGCATTTGATTGGTATAATTTTTCACCTGAAATATATTGAAAATTTGGATCTTTTGGTATTCGTTTGGCTTTATTTTTCATGGAAATTATCCATTAAAGGGATATAATTTGTTACAATTCCACTTAAAATTTGTTTCCATTGCAAAAAAAAAAAAAAGAAGAAGCTTCCTGGAAAACCATTTTCCCACCTAAGTGGTTGCAAAATGAATTCAAGGAAAACTAAGAATTTGTGACTGTGTGGGAGGAAGTGGGAATTCCAATTGCCACGAAAAAAATCCAATCAAACAATCAAAAAGTGGGAAAATTGAAAACAAATTCCATTTTCCATGGAATTGTCACCCTATCAAACAGGGCCTAAGTCTGCATAAGAAATTGGAGCATATATGATGTCATGATTGGATCAACGAGTTCCAAGTCTACATGCTTACATACGAATGAAAGAAATGAATCTGCACTGATCTAAAATGAACATCCAAAATTACAGGTATTAAGAGCATATGGAGTAAGAAAAGCAACCAAACACTCATAATAACTTAAGGTTTTCTCAACTTCTATGGGAAATTGACATTGATAAGCAAAGTTTTACTGTCAAGATGCCACTATGCCGGGGTTTTAAAATTTTCTATTTTTAATTTACTGCCATTGCAGGCGCCACAGTCAGACATGCCGCAGGCAACTCTGATAGCCCAATTGAAAACCATATCTAGAAATTAATTTACCCGATAAGTTTAAGCGAGAAGCAAGACCAGGGGTGTTTGCCACTCCAGCAGAGCTTAGACCCCTCGTAGTAATACCACCGCCATTAAGACTGCCCACAGAGTTTGTAATTCGTCCATTATTTCCCATATTTTGCAACACACCTGGTCCTGAATCAAATGCTTGCAGTAGTTACAGGTGAGACAAGGCAATGCATCTGCATGCAAATTACATGTACACAATTACAAGTACTTTTACCTCCAATGTTGTTAACACCATGTCCATGTGAACTTCCAAGAGATAACTGCATCATAAGGTCAACACACATTATGCAAAAATTTCACTTCGTAAGAGTGAAGAGAATGCACATGCATACACACTCATGTGAGAAGATTATTTGTTGTGGCATACTCGAGGAATATGTTTTCAGCCTTTATACCTGAGAAAGTGCGGCAGAAATACTGTTCATTGCAAATCGCCCATTAGATACATTCCCTGCAACTTGTTGAACACTATTGGGAAGACCGCCTATATTTGTTGAATTTCTTGATGCAAATGTCCCAGGCATGATTGATATATTGTTCCCATGAATATTTTGTGGTCCTTGGATGGTTCCTTTATATCAGAAAACAGTTATTCTATTGATTAGTTACCCTTATATATCCTGAGTAGGTAGAGATGTTAATTACTTGAACAACTTTCTATATTGCATACCACCAGACTGATTCAAAACAGCACCAGATGAACCAGGCTGAGCAGAAAAGGATGTGGCAAAAGCTCTTCCCGTAGTGTCTGGAAGATTTGAATTTGATCCATTCAATGCTGACTGCATCCACGTATTATAGAAAATTCAAATATGGAATACATGAATGCTTTACAAATTTAATCAACTTTTTCCATCTTATCAACAGTAGAATACATCTGGAGTTTAAAAACAAAATTACTGTTGTATGGGAAACAATGGATACTAATCAAACTCAAGTTTTCTTTTGTCAAAAATTATCCCAACATTTGATGGTAACTAGGCACTTAACCAGGGATTTAAACAATAAATAGACTACACACTAAGCCCTTGTTTGCCCCCCATTATATCACATTCCATTACATTAATTTTTTCTCTCTCTTCATCTCAACCATCCATTCATCAAATAAAATAATAATACACACAAATCAAAAACTTTTCAACCACACATCTCCCATCAATCACTATTCTAAAAATTATCTACCCCCCAAAAATTTAAATTAATGGGGGGCAAACAGGGGCTAAAGAAGAAAGAACTTACAGTGAGTACCCCCGACATTTTGCCAGATTTTTCAAAACAAAAGGCAAAAGGTAATTCTTCGTCTAGAGCAACATTTTATTCATCTTGATTGCCACTCTTGGGATGCCCTGGAAAAGAAAAAAGTGAAACTATTATACAGAAAACAATGCAACAAGATTCTCAATTTGAATGATCAGCCATTTCAATTTTCTGGAAGTAACAGACTAACTGTGTAACTCATATGACACTATGGCAGGGTTGAATTATTATTTACAATCATCAAAACCGAAAGACTCGGGCTTAATCATGATAGACCTAGTTTTGCCCTCATGAGAATCAAATCCAAGTGAAATAATAATTTATTCAAGTGAAATAATAATTTACAATCATCACCACTCGCTACCACTTAACAAATCATTTACGAGAATCAAATCCAAGTGAAATGAAGTATTTATTTCCCCTGTATTTATTCCTCAATTGTAATTTATAAAAGCAAAAGAAACATAATGTAAATTCAAACTCATTAAACTCCCATTCTCACGAAATGTCATTGCTATATTCAAAACTCAGAATCAATAACACAAAAACCTCATAAAAACTTAAAACTTCGTTCAATCAAACAAATAATTAAACATGTGCATGTTCATGTTAAACTCATAAACCCCTAAACCACACCCGAAAAGAAAAAACTTGCACACATTAATTTCAATCAACTAGTAACTCTACAAAAAATGTATATATGTACGATCTCATTTACCTTTAAATAAACCTGATAAATAGTGTTTAAATCGATTATAATCTAATCTACGAGCATTTTCAAGCGAGAGAGCGAGCGAGAGAGAGACGAGGCGCTGGGTCAGGGTGTGGCGTTGCGATAGTAACCTCTGTAACTGATGCGATGGAAATTAGAGTTGTATACTGTGCTCGATTGCCGATCCTCTACAGTGCGTTAATTTACGCAATTTTTGCCATATATACTTTTGCTTGGGCTCAATTGTACATTTTACAATATATTTATAAGGTATTTAGCCCCTGTTTGGGCCACATTATTTTTTTTATTCACATTCTTTACTCATTTTCAATCACACATTCTTCAATAAAATAATATTTTTCATCACATCAATAACTTTTCCTTCTTTTTTAATCACATATTCTCTATCATATCACTTCAAAAAAATGCATTCTCTCATTTTAATGTGTACCAAACGGGCTCTTACTTTACACTATTTTAAAAATATAAAAACAAGTTTTAAATTTCACAAATCGGGTTTTCTAATTATTATTTATGAAATAATAAATTATTAAACCAATTTATTATTAAATATTTAATTATAATATAATGTAATTTTCTCATCCCACCTCCACCAACTCCATCGTTCCGGGGACTATTCTAACTACCGTTCCGATCACAACTCATCTCCGGCGACCGTTCTGACGACTGTTCCAATTTCGACGACTATTTCGATGACCGTTCCGAGCGCCACTTGTTCCGGCAACTGTTCCTATTCCGACAAGTGTTCCAACTCCAGTGAAAATTTTTATGTTATAATTCAAAATTTTCGTAGGCCACAATTTGTTTATCGGTCACAATTTAAAAATTTAAAAGTCACAATTTGTTCATCGATCACATATCACAAAATTTATAAGTCACAATACTTATTTATGGTCACAAATATCACGTTAACTGAACATAAATTATATTTAGATCACAATTTATGAAATTATTGGTTACAAATTAATAATTTTTAGGTCACATATCATGTATTGGTCACATTTTTATCTAATTCATTGGTCACCAACCAACCAAATTAGTATTTATAAACATCCAAATTATTTGTGACCACCGTCAAAATCATTTGTGACTACCACTTCGCCACCGCCTCCACCTGCGACACCATCAACATCTCAAAACAACACCACATCCTCCCCAACACACAGAGCCACTGTTAAACACCGCCACCGCAAAGAGCCACCGTCAAACACCATCCACCCACCGCCAGCACGCATACCCACAATACCCAACCCACAACCTCACCAACATCTCACCATCACCAATGCCTCACCGTCGCCAAATCCACCGACACCACCACCACAACTTGCCTCAAATCACAACCATCACCACTACCTTGTCACCGCCTCACCATCGCACACCACCACCACCACCACCACCACTTAAATACAAACACCACCAGGATTTGCTAACCACCACCAACCCGAAATCAAAATCCAAGGCTGACAGAAATTAAATATGAACATTGGAGAAACACGGGATACACGTCGTCACCACTACAGTCATCGAGAGAAATTCAGATCCAGATCCAGATCTGTTGAGGAAAGGAAGAGGGAGATGGAGAGAGAAATTCAGATTCGGCCTCACGAGAGGGTGTCGCTGCTTCATTGAAATGGAGATGGAGATATGGGGGAGAAGAAGCAACGAGAAAATGTAAAAAATAGTAGAGTCACCGTCCACATCGTTGTTGTGAGAGAGAGGAGAATGGTGAGAGAGTGGAGAAATGGTGAGTGACAGCGAGGGGAAGAACGAGGTGGCGAGGGAAGAACGGCGGTGGCGACGAGAGGAGAAGAACGGTGGTGATGACTAGAGGAGAGAAAACTGAGAGGAGAGAAAATTGATAGGATGAGAAAAATGAATTTTAGGTTTGATTATGGTTATTTTAATTGTGATGAAAATAATATAATTAATATTTAATAAAATAAAATAAAAAACCTGATTTTTTAAAAGTTAAACTAGTGATCTGATTTGTGAAATTGGTATTTTAAATACGTGTCTGGGTGTAATTTCCTCTTTTCCCTATTACCCGAGTCTATGTAAGTTGTCCTACTAAAAATTTTCAATTAAAAATAATTATTTTTACTATAATGCATGATTGAAAAGTAAATAAACCCTCCATTTGGCCCCATTTAAATTATAATAATTTTTTCTCTTTTTTTTTTTCAATCACATATTTTTTTAATAAAATAATATTTCACGTAAATCTAAAACTTTTCTTTCTTTTTCATCCGCCTCTTCTCCAGAAAAATATTATTTCAAAAATTATAATATCAAATAATGAGGGCCAAACGGGGGTTAAAAGTTATGAATTTCATAAAATATGGATTAAAAAATAATAATTTTAGAAAAAATTGTGTCTAATAAGCCTTAAAATTTGACATGAGATGACTCTATCTTAATCTATAAAGAATTTATTGTGTTATTTAGTTAAAATTTACATTGTAGTTTAATATTTTTGCGGACCACTGAATATGTTGCGGACTTGGCAACAATAAATCCTAGTTCATTTCCCCTCCACATATGCATCAGGTGCACAATTCGATACACTCCTGTGGATTCAAGGAAAAAGGGGGATGCCACGATCGTATGTACTCCAAACTGAAGTCAATATACACACAATAACGTGAAAGAAATACGAGAAATAAAGTAGAAAATTTAGGTATGCAGATCAGTTCCCAAGGTCAAGTTTCCAATTGGATGGGAAAAAAGCGTGAGCCAAATTTGAAGTAGAAAATGCACACCAAGACAAATCCCTAAGTCCCGAGTTTGGATGGGAGTGTGGGTAGTAAACAGCAACCATGGAAGTTTATCAAGCAAAGGCAACGATGAGTCACATGTGATATTAGATTGTGAAATTTGCTGGAAAGATCTACATTTGTAAGAGGCGATCAAGCAAGGTAAATTTGAATTTTCTCGTATGTGTCTCCAACCTCGCGTGGAGGGATAACTGATAGAAAAACAGAAAAGGATTATCGATTAAAACATTAATCAAATCCTAATTCTCAAATATAACCATCCATGTTGAAATCAATGAGAATGAAAATAGCGGAATCATAAACACACATATATCCATAGTAATCTGATTTTTTATCTGGATGGGTTAGGATCTTCCAATTGATTGGTGCTCTTCACTTCAATTTTGCTTTTTATTGATGGGGATGTAGAGAATCTCAGTAACATGCCAACAATTAGGTACCATGATCTCATATAACCAAAAGATAATGAATGGTAATTATCTTTAATTTGTTTCAAATTGGCCCATTTATCAATCTAAAACAAACATCCGATCTCTACACTTTAATTCCATGAAAACTAATACCCATTAGTCAAAATTCATCTTTAGTGGATCACTTTAATTGACTAATTTTCTTTAAATAATAGCACCACACATTTTAATATATATTACGTGTGGCCCCAAATATATTAGAATTTTCCAACAATCTCCCACTTGGCCATACATGTAATCTTTCAAATGTGCACAACCTTATGAGCTCAAAATTTTGCTATCATTATTATGAGTATTTCAAACAATCTCGTCCATTAGTCATATTGATATAGGATCAAAGTGATTTTCGTCACATTTAACGTGACTAAATACATCAATGGTCACATACACCCATACAATTAAATGACATAGATCAATCATGGGAGTGTAGCATGGAAATTACATGTTATGTGATTCAACATGTCTATTTTCAACTGGTCCAACCTTATTTCTTAAGTGAGATCAATACTGACACTTTGAGTGAAAACTGAACAGAATACTTTATTTCTGAAATAAATCGAATATCCATGGACAAAATATGTGTCTAAAACAGACAACATTCAAATACAAACTCCCACTAAATTGGCATATCATCAAAAGATGCAACACTCATGTGAGCATTATACTCATGAAAGACTTTGGCTGGTAGCCATTTAGTAAATGGATCCATGATTATGGAGTTTGTCTTAATATGCTTTATAGAAATCTAACCACTCTGATTTCTTTCCTTACAACTAGGAACTTAATGTCTTTAGATTTTGGCATCTCATGTTCCCGTTGAAACACAAGACAGTTATTGTCACAGAATAACTTAAGTAGTCTTTCAATTTTATCCAAAATATGGCATAGTGATAATATTTTGCAGTCATATTCCAAGGATCATAATCAGAATATCCAACGATCTTCAATTAGTTTGATTTTCCTGAATGTGATCATATAATCCTTAGTTCTCTATAGGAACTGAATAACCTCATGGATGCTTTCCAAATTTTCATCCCGAAATTAGTTAAATATTTGCCTAACATTTCAACAATGAATGCTATATCCAAATGTGTGCAACCTGAGTATACATTAAATTCTCAATTGCTAAAGCATAGAGAATTTCATGTATTTCTTTTTCTTTAAATTTATCCATAGGGCATTAATTGAGACCAAACTTGTCTCCTTTAGTAATAGGGGTATCACCTGAATTACATATCTGCATTTCAAATCTTTTAAGAACCTTATCGACACATCTCTTTCGTGATAATCCAAAAATATACCAAGAACGATTTTTGTATATCTATATCCTTAATATAAAAGATGTATCACCAAGACTTCATTTCAAAATTCCATGACAGAAATTTCTTGGTTTCGTGCAATAAGTTTATATCATTGTAGACAAGCTGTATGTATATGTCATCGACATACAATACCTAAAAATATGCTTATTCCCACTGAACTTGTGATATCCACAATCATCTAAATTCATCTCAAAACCAAATGAGATAATTGTTTGATAAAATTTGTGATACCTTCGACGAAAAACCAACTTAAGCCCATAGATAAATTTCTTTAATTTGTAAACCATCTAATGTAACTTAAGATCAAAATTTGTCACAAATGTCATAATTGTCAGAGAGTCTTTCGTTGAAATTGGAGAGAAAGTCAATTTGCAGTCAATGCCTTTCTTTTGGGTAAAGTCTTTTAGCTACAAGACGAGTCTTATATCTTTCCACATTACCATTCAAATCCCTTTTGGTTTTAAATATTCATTTGCAACCAATGAGTTTCACACCTTTTGGTAATGGGATAAGATCCTAAACTTTATTGTCTTGCATAGACTTATACTCCTTATTCATGGCATCAATCCACTTTTGAGAGTTATTCCTTTGCATGAATTGATGAAAGTTGATTGATCGAGTCTTCTTTTACCAATCCATGTCATCCTTATTTTCTTGGAGAGAGACTATAAAAACATCCAAAATTGTCTTTCTCCCTTTAATAGTGGATTTCTTTGATGACATTTGTACTTGAGGTTGTTGAGTTTGTTTTTCTGGAATAATTTCTTGATTGTGTATAGGGGATTTTGTAATGTAGTCTTGATTCGAAATTGCTTCGAATTTGTCCCTGAACCCGATCATTGTCAATTGCAACAGAAGTAATATATACATAAACAAGATCTGGAACAAGAATTTGTTCCTGAACCTGATCATTGTCAATTGCAACAAAAGAAATATATACATATTTTTCATCCAAGACAAAATCATTAACTTTATAACCTAATAGTGGGATCTTTAAAAAATTTGTAACTCCTTAAAAATTGCTTTACTTGGAACTGCGTTGAGAATTTAAGTTGCAGTCTTTAATGCTTCTACCTAGAAAGATCCTGATGTATTGTGGAATGATTCCACATTCCTCTAGGAATTTAGCAAAAGGCATTGGACGTTGTTCCACGGATAATATCTATCATAGTATTGACCACTATGGTAATATCTGATTTGTTAAATTCTTTTACTGGGTTGATTTTCAATCTCAGTCTTGTATGCCTTGAACATGTCTAGTGTTTGGGATTCTTCATAGATGAGATATAGGTAGCCATAGTGATAAAAATTCGTCTATGAACGAAATAAATGATTGTTGACCATTCCAAGAATCCGAAGAAAATGGTCCACATATATCCGTATGAATTAGTTCCAAAACGTCTGAAATCCTATTGGCACCTAATCTCTTTATGTTTGTTTGTTGTCCCTTAATGTAATTAACTTAAAAACTTAATTCTGGAAAAATTAAGGGAATCAAGAATTCCTTTTAACACAAGATTTTTCATTCTCTTTTGAGAGAAGTTACCCTAAACGCTTGTGTCATAACAAAGTTGAATTCTCATTGGTTAATTTATGTTTAATAAGTGGATTCACATACAAGATTTCTTTATAAGAGGTAACCGTATTAAACAAATATAGGTTATAGTAATCGGATAAAGAACTGGTACCCACAATATCTGAATTAAGAAAAAGATCAAACTGACTATTTCCAATTGAACAAGAGTAACCAAATTTGTCCAATATAGAAATAGAAACCAAATTCCATCCAAAAGGACGGTACTGCAAATGTCTCTTTCAAATCCAAATAATAATCCATTTTTAATGATAACCTAAATTCCCTATAGCCTCAACCTTAACTAATTTGTCATCGCCCCAGATAGATGAATATTTCAGTATCAATCGATTTTGGCAGCTCATGCAACCCTGCATAGACATACTTATGTGAGTAGTGGTACCAAAATTTATCCACCAAGTGTGTATATGTATTAACACTAAATTTACCTCAAAACAAACCAAAGTGAGAAATGTACTTTTCTTTACACGTCAGCGTGGTATTTAGTACAATATCTCTTTATATATTCCAAATTTTCACAAAAGTTACAGTTAAATTTATTTCACTGTTTATTTTGAACCGAACCGGATGTAGCTTTCTTATTCTTTATTACTTGTCCTTACAGGTAATTGCCTTAGGAGTACTTGTCACATGAACATTTTCAATTCTATCTTACTTCAACCTTTCTTCCTCTTGCACACAATATGAAAAGAGCTCATTTAGATACCATTTCTCTTTCGACAGTTATAACTGACATTAAATTGACTGAATTGCGCAGGAGCAAGTCATCAGACAGCTCAAGTTTTAGTGCCTTAAATTTAGAAGCAATGTGAGACATCTCCATGATATACTCCCTTATATTTCCTGTGCCTTTATACCTTATTGAAATAAAGCATTGCAAAAGCGTGCTTGTTTCAGAATTATTGTTTTTTCGCAAAACGTTTCTCAATTTCAGCAAAAAAATCTTTGGCATTAGTCACTTCTTCAGATACTGCGCCTCTAAAGGCCGCTTAATGATCATTAGACTCATGCGATTTGAGCGATCCCACTTCTCAAAGTTCCCATTTTCATCAAATGAACTTTCGTCCGTAAAAGGAGTGAGTTGCTCAATCCGAAACGCAAGATCTAGATCCATGCAGCCAAGAACAATCAATACGTTCTCTTTCTAATCCTTAAAGTTTTGGTTCGAGCACATGAATTGAATTGATATAGGCAGATATTGAAGAAGTTGATGAATGAACTGAATAGATAACTTATACTTAATTAATATGTTCACATAGGAATCCGTATTAAACAATTAATAAATTCAAACAATGGTAAACCCCATATCAAGATACCTAGCGCAACATTAATATCAAATTTTTGGACAGTAATATTAATTGCAAATGATACTCTTAGTGTAGTGATAAAACATTGACAGTAATTCCTGTTAAATAATAAACCCATCTTTGGATTCATTTATTATTCACATGGAAACCTTATAATTGTCACACGTTTACTACCACAAGTGTGCATGCAATTCGGCCAAATATTAACATTCCTTTCGGCCGGTTAATATCCGTATGAACTAGCATACACACGAAGTTCTTCTAATATTCTAAGTTAATTAATTTCCACAAGAGAGGTTGTTTTGGCAACATGTTGCTTCAATTAAGTCATTTTCGAATATTATATTCCCAAATGAGTTTTGTACCAAAATTTGAAAATCAAAACACCAAAATTTGCATGTATTATTTACCTTGAAACTTTAGGTACCTAAGGGTTAATAGTTCAAAACTTTAGGGACAAAAAAAATTAATTATCCGAAACTTTATGGGTCAATAATTAATTGTTGGAAACTTTATGAGTCAAAAAATTAATTATCCAAAACTTTAAGGGTCAAAATTAATTAATTTTAAACTTTATGAGGTAAAATTTAAAATTTAAAACCTTTTGGGGCCAATTAGAACAAAATCAGAAATTTTGAGGGCTTTAATTGCAAAATGAAGAACTAAAATGACCAAAACTCTAGGGACTGAATTTATTTAAACTCATAACTTTAAGGCCCAAGTTAAATAAACTTTAAACTTTAGAGGCTGAATTATAAATAACTCAACCATAACCCTAATATTAAATTGCAAGCAGGGCCCCCAAAACTTCAAATTTGCAGCCCAAGCCTCCGCCCCCTCAAATTCCAAACTGAAACCCTAGGAGCCCCTCATCTTCCTGTCCCTTGGCGGTGCCGGCAGTAGCCAAACTTTTTTTTTAATAACAAATATGTAAAACCTTAATCCAAAAAATCCGAATTTATATGAAGGAAAAACCCTTAATTATATCATAAATCTATACAATAACATCCTAGATTCATATAATATATTTTCAAGTCCATAAAACAACAGATAGATCAAATCATCCAAAAATTCAGAATTTTAAAAAATTTATTTTTCAATGATTCAACAATGGAGTGACTAATACCACTTGATAGAAAAACAGAAAAGGATTATCGATTAAAACATTAATCAAATCATAATTATCAAATATAATCGTCCATGTTGAAATCAATGAGAATGAAAATATCGGAAGTATAAACATACCTATATCCATAGTAATCTGATTCTTTGTCTGGATGGATTAGGATCTTCCAATTGATTGATAGTCTTCACTTCAATTTTGCTCTCTATTGATGAGGATATAGAGAATCTCAATAACACACCAACAATTGGGGACCATGACCCCATATAATAAAAAGATAATGAATGGTCATTATCTTTAATTTGTTTCAAATTGGCCCCTTCATCAATCTAAAATAAACATCCGGTCTCTACAATTTAATTCCATGAAAACTAATACCAATAAGTCAAAATTCATTTTTAGTGGATCACTTTAATTGACTAATTTTTCTTTAAATAATAACACCACACATTTTAATATATATTATGTGTGGCCCCAAATATGTTAGAATTTTCCAACAATAACAGCCTAACATTTGGGGGTGGGGGTGGGTGATATATCTTACATTAATATTCCGATTTTATGATAACGAGTTACGTCCATAAACCTTTGTATAATGGATTTAGTAAATAGCATGAAGTCCTACATGTTGTCATTTGACTGAAGTGTTATATTAGATAAAATTTATTTTACGTTAATCTCGTCTTTTACATAATTAATAGTTTATTTTTCTTGCATTGGTTGGTTTAATTTTGGTGCATTTCTAGTGAGTTTCTTGTCAAATTTTCATTGAATACGTAACTAAAACATTTTTCCTCCTCTTTTTTTTTTTCTTTTTTTTTTTTTAACTTCGGCAATTTTTTTTTAATCAAAAATGGGTAAAATTTTGGATATGGAAGTATTTTTCAACTACTTTTCTAGCTGTTAGGTTTTTAGTGTTGACAATTATATGGACAAAGGACTAATTTGTAACGTGATGTAAAAGTCAAGGACCTATGAAACAATTTGTATAAATTAGGTAAGTTAGGGTTTGAGTCTTTGAAGAAGTCCAAGATGTCCAAAAAGATAGCATATGATGAAGGGAATGCAATTAGAAGTCTAAAGAGTATCAAAGAGCCGCACAAGTTATGTTCCAAATTCTCAGTTGTCACTTGCAACGCATTTTGCATATAGAAAAAATTGGAATTTGGATATGGCTATTTCTAGAATAATTGTATCCCTTCGAGTTATCTTTCCAACGAAATTTGAATCATCACAATCGGACATCGGTAGAGAAAATTATGATACAAATACTAACGACTACTCAATCCTCGCTCGACCTTCGCTAGAGGCTCGCTCGAGCGACCAATGCAGTAACTTTTCACCGGAGTTTCGCCGACAGCTTGCTCGAGTGACCTACCTGTGCGGTCAACCCTAATTCATGATTTTGGAGAGTTTTACACGACTCATACTACTCAAACACCTCCAACTATAAATACAAAGGTTTTGGAAGACTTTTGTAAGGTTGCTATATTGTGCCTCTCTTGCATATTATATTCTCTACATTTTTTAGAGATCCAAGAAGTTATTTTGGGATTGATTCATCTATATTCATTCTTGAGATCCAGCAACACGATTTTGGAAAACATCAAATGTTCCATAATCCAAAACACCTGACGTCCTTAATCTTTTAAGGAATTGACTTTTTCATTGAGATTTGGAAGATGTGAACTACAAGCACAGGAAGAGAAGAAGGATTGGAGATTCTTGGAATTCTACTTTGAAGATATAATAGAAGAAGATTAGAAAGCTGGAAGGAGACATCAGATCAGGAGGCTAGGTAGAACGAGAAGTCTAGCTAGATAGTGTCTACGGTAGCAGATCGTGAAACTAGAAAGTACAGAAGATCTTGGAGATTGCAGGAATTACAACAGCGGGAATGAGTAAAGTTTTCTAGCTGGAAACATACTGTAATCCATATTGTCTATAATGGAGGTAACTGGTTTGGTCCCAGAGTTTTTCCCAATTGGGTTTCTCCGTCATCATATTGGTGTTCATTATTTACTGCTTTCACACTTATTGTTTATTATACAAACTACGGTATTCAAAGATAGGGTAATTTGAATTGTTTGACTTGTTAATTAAAATTTAATTTCGCATTTACACCTAATCACCCCCTCTAGATGTAGTAGGGTCGAATCTTGCGTTTCTCACTAGCATTTAAACAAAACCAAACATCCTCTAGGCAGTTTGGGATATCACCGATGCATGAAATATATTTATGAAAATATTGCCTCAACCATTAAAATTTGGCAAGTCCTTAATTTTATGGGATCATCATCACATTTCTTGATATAGGTGATGGTAAAAGTAAGAAACGCTATGATGATATTAATCTAAACGTCTTTCTATTTCTCGAACAGCTGAAAGGACTAATTATGTCAAATTCTTAAAGGATCCAAAATGTATTGACAATCTAAACAATATTTTGTTTATGCAAATGAAAAGAACTATCTACCTTAAAGGACCCAAAATGTCTCGAAAATCTTAAAAAACATTTGGTTGTGCAAATTATATGGAAAAAAAAAAAATTCAATGGGCAAGATATCATTTTGTTTTTTTTTTAAAAAATCATCAATCAATAAAGATCTCAATATCATATTCAAGAATTGCATTTTCTCGAACAATTTTTGTTGCCGTTGAAGCATCCGCCATCTAACCATACCGACCAATACCAATAAGTACACAAGATATTCAAAGAAGGCATTTGGGACTAGAAAAGGGGAAAGAAGTGCTTACTAATTTTGTTCACAACTTAGAACGAGATTTATAAAGTCGCAGAGACAAAAATAATTCGTAAAGAGAATTTACAGAATTCACAACTGCACTAATATTCAAGGATGGTAAAATCTTGCATTAACTGCAATATTTACTTTCGCTAAAATGTTAATGAAAAAAAAAAAAAACACAAAGTATGTGCAAGTCCAGACCAAACTCAGATCATAAACGGTGTCGGAGATAACGCGGGGAGGGCCATAAGATTGGGCGATTTCCTGCAAACGCATCAATTTGTTACTGTTAATGTAGAAATACGACTATCAAAATATTTGATCACAGTCTATCTTCTTTAATCGTATTTAATTTGGAATACGTACCAGTGACTTGGTGGTGGTACAACCTTTGTAGTAGATTTATGTTTGACTTTATGGGGTTGTTTATTATGATCAGATCTGACCGTCAGTTGGATTAGATCAGAAATTGGACGGTCTTCGGAAATTGCGTGAAGATTGGGTTTCCAATGTTTGTAGGGTTTGTTTTTCCTTACTCCACTTGCTGCATGTTCATGGCTGCAGTTCCTTGGCCAGTGCTCCTCCTCCCGTGGCCGCCCACTAACGGCGATATCCGCCGCCGGACTCACTATGGCTCCACCCCAACATAAAGCTAATTCGGTGAAGAACTTCATATCAAATGAATTTTCACTAGTTCTGTTACTGTATAAGAGTTTCTACTTGGAAATGGGATGGTTTTCTCCTTATCTATTGTTGGTTGTGGATTTGCTGAGCTACTGTTTAATACATAGAATGCTGCAAAGTAAAACCACAATTATCACTACCTTATAGTAAAATAATTGATCCACTAACAATATTTAATGGAAATTATAGCAACCGGAACACAACTTGGAAGATAATGGAGTCATTTATTATCATTATGGGACCATATTGAAAAAATTATTTTATTAGCAAGCATTAAATGCAAAATTAAATAAGTGAGAAATAATTTTTTTTTTTAATATCACATGATGTTAATAATGAAGTGAAAAATAATTAGAGCTTAAAAATAGTCCTTTCATGACCATTTTCCAGTTAATTAACTTGTGGGATCGTGTCAAATTGTGCAATTGCTTTGACCAACTTTTTAATATAAAAATAAAATAAAAATAAAAGTGGCTATACAGCTTTATATCCCTGCTTATATCCATCACCAAAATAGAGAAAATTGCAGCAGAGGCGTTCAATCTATCAAATGTGTTCATTTAGTTGATAGTTTCCATCCATGTTATGGTCCAAAGAACGAGAGCCAGTTTTTTAAGTATTTTGTTCCTCAGTACCTTAATGGTACAACATTTGGATGTCAATGACTAGTCAAAGGTTCAAATTTTGTTCGAGGAGAATTTGGATAGTTTTTCTGACTCTGACTTACCGACTTCTGTCATTTTCCTTAGTTTCTAAATTAAAATAATTCGTAAGACATAAAAAGTGGGGAGTTTAAAGCTATTGTTGAAAATGGGCGCAGACAAGCCGATTTAACAACAAAATATGTGAATTACTCCGGTATACGTAGAAGTCAAAAACGTAAAAATTGTTTAAAAAAAAGTCAAGAACCGATTAGTTCACAATGTTAGGGGATTGGAAAGGGTGTGGGTGGGTGGGTGGGTGGATTAATTGGATGGCTATGGTTAGGGAAGATGAGAGCAACTTGTTATAATACCCATCTATTGAGGGTCACCAATTTATATCTGTCATCTTTAATATCTGGGTCAGACTTCGGAGAGTTTTCAGGTTATGAAAGAAACGTGTGGAAGAAAAATCTGGATTCATCACTGATCAGATATAAGGGCTTTAAATGCATGCATGCATTCCATACACTGGAGGCAACTACCATTTAATTTCCACCACAAATATTAGGCATAGTTTGATCGTGTAGATTTTTCATGGAAAATAGAAAATAAATTTCATTTCCCTTCAATTTGTGTGCTTTATAGGGTAAAAATTGCTAAGAAAACTTCCCCCCCCACCCCTCTCACGCGTCTATTTTCCTCAAAATTGATGAAAAGGTGTTGATGCCGTTTTTTCTTTTCTTTTTTTTTTTTGCAATGAAAACAAATTTCATAACCAGTTGTAAAAAAAATTTCACTTTAATTAACAATTTTCATATAAAACAAAGTAAAAAAAATACTAAACTTTGATTAAAAAATGATTTTTTTAGGAATTTTTTTTTTTTTTTGGCAATGGAAACAAATTTTATAACCAATTATAAAAAAAATTATCATTTTAATGGACAATTTTCATGTAAAATAAAGCCAAACGAATATAAAAATATTCAAAATTTAAAAATTTTCTATGTGGAAAATTATACCAATCAAACACTCTTAATTAACAATTCCCTACAAAATAATTTCTAGACAATTACTTTCTCTGAAATTCATTTTCTTTCCACCCATTTTTCACCATTGCAATCAAACGGACCCTTAGCGTTATTGAGTATTGACACTTCAGTGAAATTTCCTCTTTTGACTCATTCTTTATCTGGAGAATTCTTTCGAATGAGGGTAACTTAGACACAAATAATGACGGGTTCATGCCGCTAGGAGTAGGCGTCGGAGAGATTTAGTCGGAGTTGAGAACCAAACTAAATTGATTTTTATTAAAAATTGTGAAAATGGAACTATTGGTTTCATTGACAAAAAAAGGAACACAACTCCACCTAAACCGATTGGATTTGGTTCGATCATATCTAGAAAAATTGACAACCCATACATGCTGCTCCATGTATCTTATTGATTGAAAATGCGGGGTAATTACGTGATTGATCACTAAACTTTACATAATGATTTTAGAAGATCATTGAATTTCAAAAATTTCCCCATTAGTCATTGAATTTTACAAATGTAATCCCATTAAATCACTAAGAACTTCAAAAGTTTCGTCATTAGTCACTAAACTTTACAAAATATAATCACATACATCACTTAGGGTTTAGGGTTCAATGATCAATCAAGTAATTAACCAATCTGTGTGTTTTTTTAGATTTTTTTTTTCTTTTTCTCTATACTCATACTCCCACAATTTTATTCTCCCTAGAATCGTCAAACTTAGAAAAAAGAATAGTGTTTTATCTTGAGGATAGCCGACAAGATTGTGTGTTGACCTATCCAAGATCAAATAGGCGATAGAGGACAGTTCTAAGGCTGCTTCAACTTTGATCGTCTTTCCATCTAAACATACCTTAATAGAAACAAAAGGTCTATTAGATTCTTAGTTCAAAATGTGTCAAAATTGAATACTATTGAATGATCAATTCTAAAGGGGTTCTATTTTGAAATAGTTGATTGCATGGACTACTGTTGCCTCTTTGATATTAGAGGGGTAAGCAAATAACCTTGTTGGTTACCTCTGTGATAAGGCTATTTTTTTTCTAAGTTTGATGATGCCAGAATGAATAAAATTGTGGGTTAGGAGTAAAAAAATAAAAAGAAAAATTGAAAGAAAAAGACTAAAAAAACATAAAAATTAATAAATTACATGAAATCATTTCTTGCCAAAGGAGTATGGTGTTTGCCTTTGAGTCGATTGAAGAAAATTGCGAGCTTGGTAGATTCATATATAGCTGAAGTGGCTCTATGACAAAAGACAAAAATGTTTAGACACAATTGTATATTTAAAGATGATTACATATTAATTATCAATCACAAACAACTTAACCAAAGCAAGATGATCTAAACTCAAAACAAACAAGAGTACGAAATAAGCAAGAGAGAAGATCGAGAATGACTTTAAGTATAAAGAGTTGCATTAGATTCAAATGTTTAGAAAAGTTGCTATTTATAGAGCTTTGATCGAAGTAATAACCGTTGAATAAGAATCACGTGACCTCATCTCCCCAAGGCAAAACCTCACATAACTAGTCTGCTACACATTTAATACATTGACAATGGGTAAGCTACCCTACATCATAGGCTGATAGACTTGACATTTCATTATTACAAACGCTACATCAATTATTTCTAAAGATTGACTGCAAATCCTCTGAGAGCCAGCGAGAGTTTAGGCCAAATGGAGCTTAGAAGTGAAGGTCTTCGACATGGAGAGCTTCGGTCTCTTTTTTGACTTCGCCACTTCTTTCCGTTGCTACTCTGACCAATTGAGGCCTTTGTTGACTTTGTCAATCTTGACTCACATCTCCACGTGGACTACCACATGATCTTAGCTTGGAGCCTCGATGTCTATGGTGAGGCACAACAATTTCAATTCTTACCTACAAGCGAGATGAAGTTTTTCCATCTCTTTCCGCACAAAAACTACTACACTTAGTTCTGGATTTTCGTTAAGGATAAAACTAAACTACTTTTGTTAGTCATTAGTTTAGCTGTATCAGGGTATTGGTGTTGGGATTGGGAGGTTGGGTCTGCTAGTAGCTTGAAGAAGAAAACATTTTTTTTTCGTCTTTTTATTTTACTTAAGGTTTGAATAGTATTTGGCCACCAATACCCTTTTCTTGATTGATCATGATTATAGATGACCACTTAGAGCACCTACAATGGTGGTGTAAAATATAGATTTAGATCTTTAACTTGGCTGAAAACCTCTTCAATGACAGGATGCAAAGGAGATGCAAAATTGTATTTTTTGACGGAAGATGTCAAAAAAATGTAAATTTACACGTCTTTTTTTTTTTTCATCTACAAGAAGCAAAAATTCATTTAGATTTTCCGATTGAAACATAATTTCAATTTAGATACATCGAGGTGTAAAAGAGGATTTGCAAATATTAATTTACACCTATCATTGAAGATGCTCTTACCAATTTTTTAATTGGAGCCCATCAGTAGTGAGGTCAGACTTCAATAAGTGAAAGGTTGAGCATAGCATTGTCAAGAAAGAAAGGATGGAGACAGAAGTGCAAAAGACAAAAGTTGAGGACGTCAGTTGCAATTTGTCCAATTTTCTACATAGGATAAGAGTGGTCCCTCAACTAGCACTATATATATTCTATAACCACAAATTAGATAGCCCCGCGTTAATTGGAGCAGCCTATATATTTTTATTAATTAAAAAAGTAACTATAAAATGACACCAAGATTAGCTGTAGATCAAGATGAAGATTAACAAGTGAATTCTACAAAATTTGATAATATTAAGGAATAAAAAACTTCTATTTATTGTATTGTTTTGTTCTGTTAATTTGTATTGCATATCAATATGTGGACCCTATAAGCTAAATATGATTACATTTTCATTCTTGGTCTGTTAGTCATGTACCTCGTAAGGTTAATGTGTTTGCTCATTCATTAGCAAATGAAGCACTTAAACTCTCTGAGGAGGAAATTGTGTTGGAAGGAACTCCTCCTTGTATCCAACACTTGTTAGTTTGAAGTTTTCAATGAAAATTTCTCTTTTCTTAAAAAAAAATAAAATGAAACATTAGGAACATGCTTTTCAAAAACTGATTCAAGGTGGAGTCAGCATAGTGGAAAGATGGAGGTGAACCCAAATTGTGTTAGCAAAGCTAACATCTTAATTTATGGGCAGTTAAAATGGATGGGGGACTCAGGGTAAGTAAGATATTCATTTCATTCAGGGTCCGTTTGATTGCAAGGGTGGAAAATAGGTGAAAAGAAAATGAATTTCAGGGAAAGTAATTGCCTAAAAATTGTTTTTCAGGGAATTGGAATTAAGTGTGTTTGATTGGTATAATTTTCCACCCTAAAAATTTTTAAATTTTGTATTTGTTTGACTTTATTTTATATTGAAATTGTCCATGAAAGTGATAATTTTTTCCACAATTGGTTATAAAATTTGTTACCATGGCCAAAAAGTAAAAAAAAAAAATGAAAATTTTTTCCTAAAAAATCATTTTTTTAATCAAAATTTAGTGTTCGTTTGGCTTATTTTACATGAAAATTGTTAATTTAAGTGAAATTTTTTTTTACAGTTAATTATGAAATTTGCTTCCATTGCCCAAAATAATAATAATAATAATAATAATAATAATAATAAAAAACAGCAACATGAAATTCATTTTCCCACAAAAAAAGTGGGAAAACCAATTTCACCAAATCATGGAATTGGCACATGTGTGAGGAAATTGTGGAAAAAGTTTTCTAGGGAAAATTTGTATCATCAAACATGCCAAAAGATGGAAAATGAAATTTGAATTCCATTTTCCATGAAAAATATCCCCTATCAAACACACCCTTAGAGCAAGATAAAGTAGGCACGAGCAGTCTCATGTCTAAGCCAGTTGTAATGCAATGTATTAACTGAAGAAGTAAAAACTATAATTCCATCCAATATATGTAGTATAACTCAAACATGTCCAATTTGTCTTAAAGGAACCCAAATGAATTACAATAAAGACCACTTGTACATAATTCATAGAATGCTGCAAAGTAAAACTACAATTATCACTACCTTCTTTATTGTAAAATAATCAATCCACTAACAATAATTAATGGAAATTATAACAACTGGGTTACAACTTGGAAGCTAATGGATTCATTTATTAGTATTAGGGGACCATATTGAAAAATTATTTAATTGGCAAGCATTAAATGAAAACTTAAATTAGTGAGAAAGAATTATAAAAAAATTATCACATGGTGTTAATAATGAAGTGAAAAATAATTAGATCTTAAAAATAGTCCTTGCACGACCATTTTCCGGTTAAATAACTTGTGGGATCGTGTCAAATCGTGCAATTTTGGCCATTTTTTTAATAT
The DNA here is from genome assembly GCA_035079005.1 of Fraxinus americana. NCBI lineage: Eukaryota > Viridiplantae > Streptophyta > Magnoliopsida > Lamiales > Oleaceae > Fraxinus > Fraxinus americana. The sequence continues at coordinate 14,631,796 of CM068713.1, read as the reverse complement.
AAAAATAAAAATAAAAAGTCGATATACAGCTTTATAAATTACAACCCTACTTCTCTCCATCACCAAAATAGAGAAAATTGCAGCAGAGGAATTCAACCTATCAAATTTGTTCAAACGGGTCTTTAGTTGATACTTGATAGTGTCCATCCATGTTATGGTCCAAAAAACGAGAAATGGATTCCCTAAGTCCATTGTTCGTCAATAGCTCAATGGCAGATCAATTAGATGCAAAGAACTAGTCAAAAGTTCAATCTCTACTTGCCTCTGTGAATCTGATCTATCGACCCATGCCCTTCTCCTTAGTTTTTAAACTAGAATATTATGGAACATCAAAATTAGGGACTAATTTGAAAATTTTGTTTTGAAAGTGGACCAGACCAGACTTGCTAGTTCAACAAGGAAACATGTGAATTTCTCCAATATGCGTAAAAAGTCAGAAACATAAAACCGCTTTTAAAAAAGAGAGTCAAACATTGGTTTTGGGAGGGTGGGGGGGGGGGGGGGTTGACCGGGCCATAATCAGGTCCAGTCCCCAGCCCATTTCACTTTTTCTATGTAAAAGAAAATTCTTTTATGCAATTTTTTTCCAATAGTAGCTCGGCCGGTAGTCCGGTTCAGAATCCTTTCTTGGAGTCAAAAACCGGTTGGTCCACAATTTTAGGGGATTGGGGAAGGAGTGGGTTCATGAGTTATGACGATGGTTAGGAAGGACGAGAGCAGTTAGGGGTGGGGTGAGGAAACTATACGGGTCAAAATGAGAGATAATATTTGTTTTATTTTATTTTTCTTCTCTCCGTTCTTCTCTTATTTAATTTAAAATAAAGGTATAAATATTTACCTTCTCAAATCCGACTTTTTAGAAATGTCGAATTCCTAAATGACAAGAAGGCGGACCAACTTATTATTATACCCATAGATTGAGGACCTCCACAACAATATATCACCAAAGTACAGCGTTCTAAAAAACGTAAAACGTGATTACACGGGAAAACGAAGTTTCAAGCTTTATGAGCTTATGTGAGGTCTGGGCATAAAAAAAGAGTTTTCTTATTTTAATATCTAATCATTCAATAATTGAAAAAATACATATCAAACATCTAAAATTATAAAATACTATATTTATTTAATAATTCCTACAATTAGTCAATTGTATAATTTTCAAAACATAAAAACTAAACTATTTTTCATAGTTTCAATTTTCAACTAGACAAGTCATACTGAATAGAATTATAGGAATTTTATATACACTTTTGAAATTTTCAATAAAACAACAAGTAATTACATAATATAGATATCATCATAATTTAAATCTTATTTATCTATTTATCGAATAAAACCATTTTTAACTTTTGTACAGATAAATTAGTGCTATCGAGTATTAACATTATATTAAGGGATATAATCTCACAACATCGAATAAAGATGAAAATATAAACCAACTTATAAGGATTTGAATTACTTCTCTTAATAAGGTTGACATTTTAAAATAGAATTTCAAGTCTTAATATAGCCCCCGTTTGACCCACATTAAATTATAATTCATTTTACTCTTTTTTTATTAGTGATACATTTTTCAATAAAATAATATTACACGTAAATTCAAAATTTTTACTTTTTTTTAACTACACATTCTCTAAAAAATTACTATTACTCTCATTATAATGTGGAATAATGAGGGCCAAACGGGTGCATGATATCAGAACCCATTAAACTCAAATGAGCAATTCGATCTGATCAAAACTAAAAAAATGAGTATACGAATTTCAAGATTGGTCTGCTTAAATGAGCCACCATCTTACGGATGTATATTAAGGGATAGAATCTCACGTTGAATAAAAATGAAAACATAGACCAACTTATAAGGATTTAGATTATTCATTTTAATAAGGTTGACATTTTAAGATGAAACCCCAAATTTTAATACATTATCAGTGTCAATTCAATTCCCTATTCTCTCTTAGAATTCATTCTTCATCTGGAGATTTCTTCGAGACGAGTGTAGTTAGACACGAATAATGATGGGTGCATGTCGCTATAAGTAGGCATCGAGTGATTTGGTCCAAGTTGAAAACCAAACTAAATTTATTTTTTTAATTAAAAACTGTGAAAATGGAATTATTTATTTCATTGACAAAAAAAGAACTGAACCAACCTAAATCGACTAGTTCTGATTTGATCACATCTGGTAAAAAATGCCCATTCATACATGCCGCTCCCTGTATCTTATTGAGTGAAAATGCAAATAATGCGAACTTATAAGAATTTAATACGTAATTACAATTTTTTTAAAGTTCAGTAACCATGTATTTTATTAAGGTATTCGCTGACGAACTATATAGAATGAATATTGGACAAATTTCTACTTGAAGCCAGGTTGCATGGCTTGAAAAAAATAAGATGCGAGACATTACTTTGTTTTTTTAAATTAAATAAATAATTTTTTAAAACATATTCAATACTATTTCAAACTATAATAATTATTAATTTTTTGCATTACATATTTGTTTTAAAGCCTGCAATCAGGATCATTCTTAATTGGATCCCACGACAAATTGAAATTCCTAACCAAAGTTTTCAAGTATTTTGGCAAAACGTTTTCCAAAAGTTTCCTTAAAAGTTTTTGAGTTTATAAAAAAGAAAAAATAATAATAATAACATTTTAAATAGAAAACATTTTAGAGTTTGATTTGCACTAGACCTGACTTAGCTCGTGGAATAAGTATACTTAAAAGATTTATGGCTAATCCTGGTGAAACACATTGGCTGGCTATTAAATGGATGATAAGATATTTAAAGAGCTCAACTAATTTGGGTTTAAAGTTTCAAAGATGCAATGAAGGTGTTATTTTAAAGGGTTATACAGATTCTGACTTTGTTGGTGATTTAGATAAAAGAAGATCAACATCTTCTTATGTGTTGACTCTTTGTGATGGTTGTGTGAGTTGAAAATCTCAATTGCAAAAGATTGTTGCTCTTTCATCCACAGAAGCTGAATATGTTGCAGCCTGTGATGCTATTAAAGAAGGTTTGTGGCTGAGAGATCTTTTAAATGAATTTGGATTTATAGATGAAATGATCAGAATATATACTAATAATCAAAGTGTCATTCATCTTAGTAGGAATCCTGTTTTTCATAATAGGACCAAACATGTTGACATTAAATTTCACTTTGTTAGAAACATGTTTGAAAAATGTTTGATTAGTTTGATTAAAATACCTACTGAGTACAAGCCTTGTGATTTTGGTACTAAGGTGTTACCTTTAAACAAATTCAGAAATTGTTTAAAATTGCTGAATATCAACTAAATGTAAAGTTTATGTTAAATTTTTTTTAGGATAATTTTTGTTGATTATCAATTCTAATTGTTTTCTTTTTACAGGTACATTAGAGCAAATGAAACCAAATAGTAAAGTTTGAAACCACAAAATGAATGCTCAGAATAGTTTAGTAAGGTGGAGATTGTTGGATATAAGCTGTCTCTCTATTCTAATCTGTTGGGCCTCTCCTGTTTTGTTGGACCCTTATTCTGCGTATTACTTAGGCCTAGCTGTTTTGCTGTTAAATGATGGTGTAATCTTGGCCTTACACATGGAATGTCTTGAACTGTTAGATTGGGTAGTTGAAGGGTAGCCATATAGCCCATTCTCTGGATCCTTCGATTTACACTGTTTTGTATTTTAGGGTTATCTCTTGATTTTCTCTCTCGAACGTTTCTATGTGAGTTTCTGTTCTTGAGGTCTTGTATTAAGGTTCTTGAGTGTATTGTGTATACACCACTGTAGTAGAGTGTAAACTTGTATATGAGAGGCTAGAGAAAACAGTGAAGAAATCGAAATACATTGTGTAATCTAAACTTGGGGCTTCTCCTCTCTTTCATAAATTGTATAATAACCTGTGGGAAGAAAGTCCCGGAAACCAGGACGTACGATTGGCATTTTCTTAATGGATTCGAGCCTAATATACTTGGTAGATGCTCAACGGATGAGTAGGCTTTATAGCTGAATATCCTAGCCCCAAAGGGGGAGAAAAATTCCTTCATGTTTTATTTTCTGTTTCTGTAATTTCTTGTGTTTTATGTTTGTGCTACAAACGTCGATTCTGGACTAACAAGTGGTATCAGAGACTCCTTATATGGGATTAGGTTTTTTTTTATTATCAAAATCGTCCTTGCAAATCTTGATGTTTTTTCAAAATCTTGTTTTTGGAAAACAAATTCGTTTTTGAAACTGTGTTTCATTTGCTCCTCGATTCAATTCTTGATTGGATCTCTCTTTGAAAAACCTTTGGTTTTGAGTGGTTCACTATTAGGGGTGTGTTTGACCCACATTATTTTGGAAGACTGTATTATGGAATAGTAGATTGATGGAGAATTTGTGGTTGAAAAAGAAGGAAAAGTTATTGATGTGATGTAAAATATTATTTTATTGAAAAATGTGTGGTTGAAAATGAGTAAAAAATTGAAAATGAAAATTTTAATGTGTACCAAACAGGGGCTAGGTTTTTCGATCTGTGTTTTTTCTGTGTGAGGAACAAACTTTGGGTTCTGGTGGATCTTGCTTCTCTTGCTAAGTTCTTGGTGTTTTTAGGTTGTAACTCGTCACTGAGTTGAGTATCTGTGTGAACTTGTTCTCCGTAACTGTAAGTTGAGTTGACTCACTTCGATTCGTACTGGGTTATTCTGACTAACTCCTGGTCGCATTGAGTTGCTGTGACTCATTGGTTCTTGGTACTCAATTTTAGAAAACTGAACCGGTTCTGGTATTATCTCATACTCCTTCTTCTCTGAAACTTTGAGGTTTCAGCTCTGGTATAATCCTTCTTACTCTGCTATTTTGTTTTCAAATTACTCATTGCATTGTCTGTTCTGATTTGGTTATTAAGGTAAGTAGCTCTCCTCTACTTTCCTTTGTCCAAGATCTCATTGAGGATCTGGGAATCTGAGGGAGTGGATGATCAAAAGGGTTATCACTCCTTAAACCTGTCAAACTGACAATCTTGCATATAATTTTGCTTGCTGATCACATCATTAGTTCTGTCATTGTTTTGTATTATACTATATATATACTGTTGCACTCTATGTGAACATACACTTGCTTCTCTTGTGAATCTGTTTCGAATCATGTCTACCTCACATAAGTTTGAAGTAGAGGTCTGGAGAGGGACTGGGGACTTTAGCCTGTGGCGTCAGAAAATTAGGACTATGTTGTTACAATAGAGATGTGATGCTGCTATTGATGGTACTTGGCCTGCTGAGTTTAGTGTTTATAGGAGACAAGAGTTAGATGAGATTTCCATGAGTTCTATATTTCTTCACTTATCTGATACTGTAATTAGGAAGGTTGGATAAACTACTAGTACTCAGAGTCTGTGGGCTAAACTTGAATCACTATATCCGACTAAGTCTATGCCTAATAAATGCTACCTGCTAAGACAATTTTATAACTTCAGATTTGATCCCCCCTCCAATTTGAAAGACAATATTGATAACACAAAATTGGTACAAGAAATAACAGACTGTGATGAAGAACTATCTGAGGATTAACAAGTTGTTGCTCTGTTAAATGCCTTGGGTGATAAGTACAGAGACCTAAGAAATTCCTTAGAATATGGGAGAACTGAACTTATTGTTGATATTGTAATATCATCTCTAAGGAACAGAGAACTGGAATTGAAAACTAAAGCAAAAAATTCCAAGTTTGGAAAATGATTAAATATCAGAGAAAAGGTTAACCAGAACAAGAAAGGGAAACAATGTAACTACAATTATCTTAAGAAAGGAAAATCACAGTTTCCTAAATTCAGAACTTAGAACAAGAATCAACCCAAATCCAAGATGGAAGACAGAAAATGCTACTATTGTGGGAAGACTGGACATCTTATAAAAGATTGTTTCAAGAAGATATCTGATATGAAACCTAAATTCAGTGCTGATGGGTCTGCAGACATTGTCTGCAATGATGAATCCGATATACAAGGTGCTGTCCTTGTTACTACAACTAAAAGGGGTCTGAATGAGTAGGTGCTGGATTCTGGTTGTTTTTTCCACATGTGTCATGTTAATGAATGGTTTACTGATCTAAATGAACTTAGTGGTGGTCAAGTTGAATGGGAAACAACATGACTTGTCAAATTAAAGGGATTAGTAACTTGAATCTTCTACTTGACAACAATCATATTCTTGAACTGCATCAGACAAGATATGTTCCTGATCTACAAAGAAACTTGATTTTTTTGGGACAGTTGGATGATGAATATGAGATAAAAATTCATAAAGGTATTACCCAAATAAGTCTTAACTCAAAACAAATCATTTCTTCTCCTAGATCCAATGGTATCTTCATACTGCAAGTTGGACCTTTAGTTGGGAACAGGTTTGCAGCTGTGAAGTCTCAGATTGATAAAGCCTTGATTTGGCATAGGAGATTAGACCATATTAGTGAAAAGGAATTGATGATTTTGAATAAACTAAAATGCTTTGGAAAAGATAATATTGAAAGCCTTAAATTTTGTGAAGATTATCTTGTTCGAAAACAAAACAAACTACCTTTCAAAACTGGTATTCATAAATCCACCTCAGTTCTTGACTACTTACATGCAGATCTGTGGGGGTCTTGCCTCTGTTAGTACTCTTAGTGGCTTCAGATTTTACCTGCTGATTGTGGATGATTTTTCAAGGAAAATTTGAACTTTTTTTTTTGAAAACCAAAGCTGATACTTTTCAAAACTTTAAGCAATGGAAACTTTTAATTGAAAATCAAACAAATAAGAAGGTTAAGGCACTTAGGACAGATAATGGTTTGGAATTCTGCAACTATGAATTTGATTTGTTTTGCAAAGAAAGTGGAATTCTAAGACATAGAACAGTAACATACACTCCTTAGCAAAATGATATTGCTGAGATAATGAATAGAATTTTATTGGAAAATGTGAGACGTATGTTACTTAGTTCTAATCTTCTAAAATTCTTCTAGGGTGAAGCTCATAAAACAGCAACTTATCTGATAAATAGAATTCCTTCAAGTGCCATAGATTTTCAAATCCCTGAACACTGATGGTCTTGAGAATCTCCAAATTATTTCAAACTTAGGATTTTTGGTTGTGCTGCATATGCTCATCAAGATGCATGCAAACTAGAACCCAGATCTCAAAAATGTGTTTTCTTGGGTTACGGTGAAGAAACTAAGGGTTATAGACTATAAGTAAGAGAAAAGAATTGGTATAAAGTCATCATCAGTAGAAATTTGATGAAAGTCAGTTTCCCTGTTTAGCTTCCTCTAGCAACAATGCTGATCATCCTACTCTGAGTAGAGAAACTGTCTTGGGAAAACAAGATCAAAGCAATCTTGAACCTGAAGATTTGATTGAGGTGGAATCAACTCAATTTGCTACTAATCAGTCTCCTAATGGATCTGAAACTGAAGAATATTCTCAAGACACTCTTCTTAAAAAAACTATCAGTTAGTCAGGGATAGGGGTAGAAGGAATATGATCCCTTCTACTAGAATTAACACTTATGAATTTGTGACTTTCTATTCTGAATTAGAATCTGTTAATTCTAAACCTGTGACTTATGAAGAAGCTGTAAACTGTAAAGATTCAAAGGTTTGGCTGGAAGCCATGCAAGAGGAAATGGACTATTTTCTTAAGAACAAAACTTAAGTTCTTGTTGATAAACCTAAACATCAAAAGATAGTAGATTGTAAATGGGTTTATAAGATCAAAGAAAGTGAACCGAATACCTGTGGAAAAAGGTACAGGGCCAGACTTGTGGCAAAAGGTTTTACACAAAGAAAGGGCATTGATTATAATGAGATTTTCTCTCCAGTTGCAAAATACACATCTATCAGAATTCTCCTTGCTTTGACAGCTCATTTTGACTGGGAATTAGACCAGCTGGATTTTAAAACTGCTTTTTTAAACGGTGACCTTGATGAAACCATCTACATGCATCAACCAAAAGGTTTTGAATTACATTCAAAATCTGAACAAGTTTTTTTGTTAAAAAAGTCTCTTTATGGCCCGAAACAGGCTCTAAGGCAATAGTATAAGAAATTTTACTCTTATGTTCAAAATTTAGGTTTTTCTAAAAGTATTTTTGATTCATGTTTTTTCTATAAAGGTTTAGGTGGACCTGAATCTGTTTATTTGTTGCTCTACGTTGATGATATGCTCCTTGCCTGTAATAATAGATCTGAAATTGATTCTGTTAAAGAAAAGTTTAAAACTGAATTTGAAATGAAGAATCTAGGACAAGCTAAGAGAATTTTAGGAATGGAAATTAAAAGAGATAGGGAAAATTGCATTCTATATGTGAATCAAAATTCTTATGTGAATAAAATTCTTGAAAAATTTGCTATGACTGAGTGTAAGCCTGTAACCTTGCCTATTGCAAACCATTTTAAATTTTCTAGTGAGCAATGTCCTAAAACTGATGAAGAGCATGATAGAATGTCTAAAATACCCTTTGCTAATGCTATTGGCTCTATTATGTATCTTATGATTTGCATTAGACCTGACTTAGCTCATGGAATAAGTTATAAGTATCCTTAGTAGATTTATGGCTAATCCTGGTGAAACACATTGGCTGGTTATTAAATGAATGATAAGATATTTAAATGGCTCAACTAATTTGGGTTTAAAGTTTCAAAGATGCAATGAAGGTGTTATTTTAAAGGGTTATACGGATTCTGACTTTGCTGGTGATTTAGCTAAAAGAATATCAACATCTTCTTATGTGTTTACTCTTTGTGATGGTTGCGTGGGTTGGAAATCTCAATTGCAAAAGATTGTTGCTCTTTCATCCACAGAAGCTGAATATATTGCAGCCTGTGATGTTGTTAAAGAAGGTTTGTGGCTGAGAGGTCTTTTAAATGAATTTGGATTTATAGATGAAATGGTCAGAATATATACTAATAATCAGAGTGCCATTCATCTTAATAGGAATCCTGTTTTTCATGATAGGACCAAGCATGTTGACATTAAATTTCACTTTGTTAGAAACATGTTTGATTAGTTTGATTAAAATACCTACTGAGTACAATCCTTCTGATTTTGGTACTAAGGTGTTAACTTTAAACAAATTCAAAAATTGTTTTAAAATGTTGAATATCAAATAAAGGTAATGTTTATGTTAAATTTTTGTTAGGATAATTTTTGTGGATTATCAATTCTAATTGTTTTCTTTTTACAGGTACATTAGAGCAAATGAAACCAAATAGTAAAGTTTGAATCCACAAAATGAATGATCAAAATAGTTCAGCAAGGTGGAGATTGTTGGATATGGACTGCCTCTCTATTCTAATCTGTTGGGCCTCTCTTATTTTGTTGGACCCTTATTTTGTGTATTACTTGGGCCTAACTGTTTTGATGTTAAATGATAGTGTAATCTTGGCCTTACACGTGGAATGTTTTGAACTGTTGGATTGGGTAGTTGAAGGGTTGCCATATACCCCATTCTCTAGATCCTTCGATTTACATTGTTTTGTATTCTAAGGTTATCTCTTGGTTTTCTCTCTCGAACGTTTCTCTCTGAGTTTCTGTTCTTGAGGTCTTGTTTTGAGATCTTATATAATATCTGAGTGATATTCTTGAGTGTATTGTGTATACACTACTGTAGTAGAGTGTAAACTTGTATATGAGAGGCTAGAGAAAATAGTGAAGAAATCGAAACACATTGTGTAATCTGAACTTTGTGATTTTCTTAGTGGATTCGAGCCTAATCTACTTGGTAGATGCTCAATGGGTGAGTAGGCTTTATAGCTGAACATCTGTGCCCCAAAGGGGGTGAAAAATTCATTCGTGTTCTATTTTCAGTTTCTATAATTTCTTGTGTTTTATGTTTGTGTTACAAACGTCAATTTTGGACCAACAAGTTTTGTGATCATACTCACAATTTTAGTTTTGCTTTGCTACTACAAAAATGTTATCGTTATTTGTTTTTTTTTTTTTTTAATCTATTCATCTTTGCTTCTTCATTTTACCAAGTCTACTATTACGTCAAGGGAAAGAGAGACTCGACAAGTTAAAGAGGAAACCCTAGTAAGTAAGGTAATTAGCTCCCTGCCAAGGCGACTCGAGTTTATTATCTTCCATCAAGTTTATTATAGAAAGAAAGTAGGCTTGGCAAGTTAACAAAGGCAACCATTTTGAGGTGCCTGGCTTTCCTGCCGATCAAGTTTGTACTTGGTATGTATGGACATGGGTATGGAAACCACGACTCCCCACCACGACTCGAGTTTATTATCTTCCATCAAGTTTATTATAGAAAGAAAGTAGGCTTGGCAAGTTAACAAAGGCAACCATTTTGAGGTGCCTGGCTTTCCTGCCGATCAAGTTTGTACTTGGTATGTATGGACATGGGTATGGAAACCACGACTCCCCACCATATACATTACATAAGGGAGTTGGGCTCGACAAGTTAACTGAGGCAACCCTCACGAGGTGCTTGGTTTCCCTATCGAGACAATTTATGCAGGAGCGGATCTAGAAATTTAGTTTGGGTAGACTCAAATAGCAATGATGATCATCAAGATATACGTGGCATGTCGAGATGCCACGTGGCATATTCCCTTATTTTTCTTCAGTCGAACACGTTGATGGTACGTCAACAATTCAATATTGTAGCATCAATTTTAAAATCTAACAAAAAGCTAGCAAGACAACAATGTTAAACAATAAGCCGTCAAATAACCAACAATTCATAAATAAGCCAACAAGGCCACAATAATTCAACAATTTCATTTCAATATAAACTATTATCAATACATCGAAAAAACAATGACGACAAAGCATAATACTTGCTAAATGTGTTCGTGGATAATTCACTGACGTGAAATCGAGTGTAAAGTGATCGACAGTTTAGCAACGAGAAATCAGTAATTAGATTAAAAGATGTAATAAGAACATCCATATTTTAAAATATAATAACTTCAAATCCTAGTTTTTAACTTCTTCTTCTACATAAAACTATAACAAAAAAAAAAAAAAATTCTCAAATTTTCTCTTTTTTGAACATTAAATTGAAGACTAACAATTTTGTGACATGAGTCCCTTATATATAATTTATGAAAATGTAACTTGTTCTGTGTTCTATCCAATGAAAAATACTAATTGGAGTTCAAATAAGGGAAGGGAAAACAAGCCCATCTACTCGCAACCGGAGGGATGTGGGAGCCAATAAGGTCCCGTGGCCCCCACTGAAATTTGAGATTTTTTTAAATGACTTTCTTTGCTTTTTATTTTAGGGCTTGTTTGGCACCCATTCTTTTGAAGAATGAGTTTTTGAATAGTGATTGATGTAAAGAATGTGTGGTTAAAAAGTAAGAAGAATTTTTGGGTTTATGTGTAATATTATTTTATTTGGAGAATGTGTGGTTAGAAATGAGTACTGTAGAAAAATGAGAATGAGAATGAGATAAAAAAAAGGGTGTCAAACGGGGGCTTAATATTATCAACGTATAACGTGAATATTATTCAATCAAGGACTCCAGCTGTATCCACTTTTTTATACCCTATCAAAATTGACTTAGCTCCTTCGAATCTCAGACACAAAGTAGAAGTCCTCTACGGGACTGCATGATTCGTGTAAATAGTTGCAAGGCATGAGCAACTTTCTTTCTCGTCTTTTCTTAATAAAAACTTTAAGCCCCCTATTTGGGCTCCATTTTCTCAAGAAAATGTATTTGGAATAGTAAAAAGTTTGAGAATGCATCGTTAAAAAATATGGAAAAAATTTAGGTTTATGAGTAAAATTATTTTATAAAAGAATGTGTGATTGAAAATGAGTATTGAAAAAAATGAATTTTTGAAAAAATGAAATCCGAACATGGGCTAAGTATGTGAGAGATTTTTTGAAAATCATTGTTAACCACACATTCTATAGGATTTACAAATTTTCTCACTTTTTAATTACAAATTCTTTAACAAAATCATTTTTCACTTGAAAAAATATTTCTCAAGCAAGCTCTGAGGCCATCTCCAAAGGAGACACCAAAACACCAAAATGCTTCAAAAAATGGTGTCAATTTTACCCTTTGTTTTCATTTTCCAAACGAATTGATTAAAAGTATATATATATTTTAATGCAATAAATTTTTATTGTTATTGTTACAATTACAATTATTATTATTATTATTATTATTATTATTATTATTATTATTATTATTATTATTATTATTATTATTAATTGTGTTATTTTTTATATTTATTAATGAAATTAATATTTTTTTAATTTGACATAATTATTTATTTAATAATTTATGTAGTTTTAAAATAAATGAAAAAATAATTTTTCAAATAAATAAATTGTTAAAAATTAAAAAAATGAAGAAAATGATTAAATACTGTTCATTTGGTATAAATTTTGGTGTAATGATTGGATATAATTTTTAGTTTGGTACAAGATTTGGTGTAAAATTGTTCAAAACTTACTTCAAATTTTGATGTAGCATTGAAGATGGCCTAATAGCTTTGAGTCCTAACTTCTAAAAGTTGAGATTTGGAGTTTCCAACATATTTAATTATGTGAATATGGGTCTCATATGAAAAAAATATTAGAATAAATTTCAAAATATGAGCTTTTCATTTGATTGTAAATTTTATGTTTTATAAAACGGGTTAGATGTATAGCTTCTAGTGATACTATGGTTAAGCCCAATATGTCAAGTGAAAATGACATTTGAAGTAAGTTGTTGGAATTGAAAGTGAAAAAGAAAAAAAAAGTTTATATCTCAAAAATTAAGTTATATGTCAAGTATATATTGTCAACTTTAATAGTCCAAAAATTAACTCTTGTATCTCAAGTGAGGAAAATTTGGCCCCTGTTTGGTCCGGATTAAAATGGATTAAAATTTGATTTTAATCCAAGTTAAAGTCAAACAATCAATATTAACTACATTTTTCATGGGTCCCATAACTTTTTAACCACATATTTAAAAAATTTCTATCAAAATCTACTAAAAATCTAATTATAATCTCTACCAAACACCCTCTTAATGTTAATGTTAATAGAAATTATGTAAAAATGACGAAATATGTAAACAGAAGGACGGTGGTTGAAAAGTTTGATTTTAAATGTTGAAATTTTTTCCATAGGTCCTAAAGGTTAGGGACTAATTACACAAAAAAAATTTCATTTAAAAATATATTTTATTATGCTGTGAAAGATTTTTTGAATTCTTGGACAACTTATTCGATTAATGAACCAATTCGAGATTGCATTGCATTGCATCGCATTGTATTCTTAATAAATATTTGAGTATTTCTTGAAGAAGTCGTGTTGGGGGAGAGGAAAAGATAACTGGTCTTTCTTCACATTTTTTTTTTTTTTGTATAAAATTCAGTAATTCAAAAAGCTTTCTTGGTCTTAAGTTGTTCTTTCTCATTTATTCTTCATTCAAAAAAAAAAAAAAAAAAATGAGTGGAAGTTGAGAAACTGTTGTTTTTTCGTCTTCACAATCTAAAAATCCTTGGAACTTAGATGATGTTTTTACAGTGTGTGTTTTGATGGAAGAAGGTGTCCGCTTGTCTAGAGGTATTGGATTTTTGTTGTTTATTTTTTCCGTGAAAACTCGACAAACTCAACCACTGCATCGAGCTAGTTGAGCAACTCAACTATTGGCTATTAATTCAAGTTGATCCTTAAACCAGCTCGTGAAAACTCAACAAACCCGACCATTGCATCAAGCTAGTTGAGCAACTCAACTATTGGCTATTAATTCAAGTTGATCCTTAAACCAGCTCAACCTCGGAGTCAAGTAAGTTAAATTTACAAATAAAAATGGCAAAAACATGTTAGTTATTTTCGTAAGGTTAAATTGAATATTCAACTTATCAAAAGGGCATTGTAAACAAGAAATTGTTAAAAGGCGATCCTTTTTATTTTTACGACATCGATGGGTACGTTAGGGATTGTTTTGTTAGTGGTGGGGTAAGATCACTCTGGACGATGCATTTGTGCATTCTTCTCATCCTACGGTGTGTCTTAAACTTGAGATTGAGATACAGTCCCTTCTTGATGGGATTCTTATTGCGCATCAACTTGGTCTATTGGGTTTATGGATACATACGGATTCTTCTACTGCAGTTTATTGCATCATACTTGAAGAAGGTCCATAGTCTATCCGGGTTACCCTAGATAGGTTACTCCTTCGACTGTGATACTATTTCTCACATATGAGTGAAATTATGTAGCTAACTTACTAGCTTCCCCGAGACTTTGCTCCTAGTACAAATTGACGGATATGAGCTTTCTATGTTTAGGAACTTTTAGACTTTTTTATTTCTTTTTTCAAATCTATATAATAAATAGTACTTCCTCATTTTCTGTTTTCAGTTTTTATTCATTTGGTTGGAGGTTAGGTATATTTCACCCTCCATCGTATTCATTTATTTTATTTGTATCATAGTGGGGAAATTCGAACCCACTTTTATCCCGTCATGGTGCCTAAAAAAGGGATCGAAAATGTGAGGGTGCTTTATTAAAGCAACTAGATACTTCAAGTAAAGCCAGTATTACAGAAAATTCTCATGATTATAGAGAACTTTTGATTATTTCTGATGGCAATTCCAAATTAGACGAGGATTGAATTGTTGATACACCTTGCACTTTTCATATGTGTCCCAATCATGATTTATTTTCTACATATGAAACAGTTTCAAAAAGTGTTGTGATAATGAGAAATAATACACCCTATAGGATAGCTGATATTGGAGGGGTCATAATTAAAATGTTTGATTGAATTGTTAGAACACTTGATGTTGTGAGATATGTTCTAGATTTGAAAAGAAATCTTATCTCTTTGAGTACTATTGACTTGAAAGGGTACAAATATATCGGTGAAGGTGGAGTCCTGAAATTTAGTAAAGGTGTCTACGTTCTGATGAAGGGACATAGATGGTCCCAATTATATGTCTTGCATGGTTCTATGGAATCTTTAAAGATTGATTAGCAAAATTTAGGCACTTAGGTGGATTTTAAGTTTGGTTCAGTACCGTTTGAGTTTAGTTTGGAGTTTACATTGAAGAATACATTTCAGTCAAGTTCAGAAGTTATGGATAATTCCTTTTTTCCACCATTACCAGCAGAGACATTGTATTAAATTACTAAAGACAAACCCATGAGAAATATTAGGTCTCCACATAAGTATGGAGATGCTGATTTAGTTACTTTTGCTTTGAATGTGGTTGAAAGTATTGATTATAACCAAGAACCTTCTATTAAAGCAGTTAGGTATATTGATTCCGTTACAGGGCTTTCTTGTTCTGTTTAGTGATTATTAAAACATTTGTGACTTCTGTTTCTTATGAAGATAATTTGAGCAACTTTGGTGTTCAAGGTAATCTTGCTGAGTTGTGCTTGAAATTCAATTAACACTTAATTATTCAGTTTGCCCTAATTGGATTTTGTGGTAGAGGTGAATAATTTTTTCAGTTGGAAATTTTGATGGAGAATTTTGTTCGGTGTTTTTATTGAATAGTTAATTCTTATTCTTTGCAGTATAATTTGTCTTCAAGTGGATAATCTTTGAAATTTTGTTCATTGCAGTGGAATTCATATCAAAGTGGAGTTTGTTAGAATTAGAGTATGACCCGAATTCTATTTGAAATGATATTTGGGAATCCTATTCGTAATCTATTCGGTAATTCTAGTTGGAATTCAATTTGGGAGTTCAATTGGAAATTTGAAATTTGTGTTGGACTTAAAGATATCAAGATATAGACAAAGGAGAGATTTTCGGTCCATTCTCGCTCGCTGAGCGCCTAATTCCCCTTTAGAGCTCAAAGCAGGGAAGGTTAGTGCTCACTTAGCACTGAGCCAACCTGCCACTCGAGTAGCGGAGTCATCGCTTGCCTCGTGCTAGAGCGGTGGTTCGTCCGACCTAAGGCCCGTTTCGCGTTTTAACGTGTTTTCAGCATTTTTTTCTATGTATAATTCTATTTCTAAGGTTTAAGCGTTCTCTATATATAGTTTGCTTTTCATTGTGATTTAGTCAAGTGAGACAATATTGTAAATACAATATCTTTGTATTCTCTCTCCATATTTTAGTTAATTTTCCTTTCCTCTGCCAAATATTTTTTTCCTTGTGCATTTGTGATATTTACTTCATATTGAGCCACATATATTTATCCTCATATCACAACATTTTGCACATTTCGAAGAAACAATCCCAACAAACTCATCAAATCAAAAACTTATATAAATATTCCGAATGATCGAAAGCTAATCTTCCAAATACAATTTATACCTGCAATATAACTATATATTTACCCATTTCTTCCATTTTTTTTTCTTAAATTCATTTCCAATCACATATTCTCTCTATAAAATAATGTTGCACGTGAATTCATAATTTTTCTACCATTTAATCACACATTTTATAAAAAATCACTTTTTTCGCAAAATATATTTTTAAAAAATCTCTGTCAAACATGGCTCAATATTAACCTGACATCTAAAATTACCATTTTAACAAGACTTAAAAGAATTCTAGATATAATGTACAACACACATTGATTAGGACTAGTTCTAAATAAAAATGTGATCGATGACATGCATCTTTTCTTGTCGTTTTGTTTTATTCATTATTAGATATATGCTAGGAGGAATAAAGCAATTAATTCATTAGCAACTATAAATCATATTCTGTTTGGTATCCATTCTTTTTTTCATTCTCATTCTTCTACTAATTTTCAACCACACATTCATCAATAAAATAATATTTTCCATCACATCAATAACTTTTCCTTCATTTTCAACCACAAAAAAGGTGTGATTTGACACAAAGAATGCATTTTTTTCTAGAATAATGGTTACCAAACGGTGCTTAAATTTAGTCTACTCATCTGCATTTAAATTAATTTTACCGAAATGACATCATTCTTATGAACAATGGCCTTTTAAAGTTGACGTGAAACATGACCAACCACGTCGTCCTTCTTCCCTTAATTTAGCATTAATGGGTGACACTTCATGCTGTTACCATATACTTTATTTCTTATCTAGTAGAGGTGTCAAAACGGACGGACCGACCAAACCAGTGAAAACTGACCCGGATCGACTCGGGACAGCAGACCGACCCATAACCCGAGCGGGCGGTTCACCGGTCAAGGAGGTGTGACCAGCGAGTTTTGCGGGTTGCACCGGGCCGCAGTTAACCCGCTAGCCCGTGAAAAAAAAATTGAAAAAAGGGGGAGGGGAGGGGCGGGGGGAGAGTCAACCTAGTTGGGATGTAATTAAACTATAAATTATAATAAAAGTAGGTGCCAACCTAGTTGTGATGTACTTATACTATAAATATTTGATAATAGTAATTAGAAATGCATTTAGTTGTTATTTGTTTAAATTAAATTTAACTTTATAAAGTTATAAATAATTCATGTAACATTAAATTTGAATTCTATGTAAACATTTCTTGGTGTAAATATGAATTTATCATTTTGTTCAATTTTTAGTTTACATTTAAAAAAAAAATATTTTTTGCTATAAATATGAAAAATTCTATATTTTTATAATTTTATTTATACAATAATACGAGCCAAATCGGAACAAACCATGACTCGCGCGACCCTTGACCCGCATGGGCTCGACCTGAATGGGTCAGCGGGCGGGCTTGGGTTGTAGTCCAAAATTTGTGGGCCGATCCGAAACCCGTAACGGGCGGGTTTTTTTTTCATACGGGTCGTTACCGGGCTCATAGATTGGTAGGCTGACCGGCCGTGACCACCCGGATTGACACCTCTATATTTTAGTATGCTGGCACATCCATGATAGTATCCTCACTACATTCGACTACCCATTGTTTTATAGAACTTCCTTTTAATCCTAATGGAAGTTTTCTACACTAAAAATTCTTGTAGCACTTCTTCAATACTTCCAATCCGCTCTAGTAACATTCTTAGCCTCTGTTTGACAACCATTGTTTGAATAAAATGGAGTTTTGAATTGTAATTTTTTTAAAAATGTGTGCATCACATCTTCAATAACTCATTCCACGGTAATAATCGAACTTAAATAATTGAAGCTATCACTTTATGGAACTAATACTCTATAGTAATTACATTATTATTCTAAATCAAAACTATCCGGAAGCAGGGTTGAAAATGAATACACAACTGGAAAATATAATTAATACAACTAAGGTTGAATACACACCAATCTAATACACGTATCACCATCAGATTATTTAAAGTTCGAATTTATACTATCAGAGGAATAATATACTTATGACAAATATTAGAATTTCGATACTACTGCACTAATTTGTTGATGTGATGCTCTTGGAATGAGAGGAAGCCCGTGAAGCATCGCTTTTTGTTTGGGAACTCTGGCCCGAGGAGGAATCAGTGAAGAACATTATCTGTTCCTGACTCTCGACGAACAATTTGAGAGATCGCGGGATTGGAGGCAAGTTTACATCCATGACGCCTTCAAGAATCTGAACAACATGACCCATTGATGGCCTAATATTTTCCTCGTCCTGTATGCACCAACAAGCAACTTTACATATTTTCGCTACCTCTTCTGCATCAGCGTTTCCATCCAATGCAGAATCTAATAGGCCAAGAATGTCGCCACCCTCTGCTATCACACTTGCAGCAAAAGATGGGAAGAATTTCACCATCCCCTCTTTGGATTGCTCAGAGTTTCGCCTCCCAGATATGAATTCAAAGAGCATCATGCCAAAACTGTAAACATCGGCTTTTGCTGTGATTGCAACTCCGGATATCCATTCGGGTGCAAGATAACCTCTTGTTCCTCTTAAGGTTGTCAGAACCCGACTGAAATCGCGCCCCACCAGCTTTGCTAAACCAAAATCTGCAACTTTAGGACAGAATTCAGCATCTAAAAGAATGTTTTCTGGCTTTATATCACAGTGAATAATGCAGTCCCGGCACTTCTCGTGAAGATAGCTCAACCCTCTAGCTATTCCCAACATAATTTGGTACCTTGTTTGCCAGTCCAAAATCTCAGACTCCTTGACATTGAAAAGATGTGAATCCAAGGAACCATTTTCCATGTACTCATAAACCAGTAACTTCCTATCACCTTCAGAACAAAATCCATGAAGCCGTACAAGATTAACATGCTGAATCGTCCCAATCGTGCTTACTTCAGTCCGAAATTGCTTCTCTCCTTGGCTGATACTCTCAAGCTTCTTGACAGCAATGACAGTTGAATCAGGCAATATCCCTTTGAAAACAGAACCAAAACCTCCTCCCCCCAACTTATCCGAGAAATTTTTGGTTGCAATTTGCAAGTCCTTGTACCCAAATGCTACCAATGAACCCTCGACGGCTTTTGTAGTTCCAAGTCTACGCCTTTGTCGTCTCCAGATCACGACCCCAACAATTGCCAAGAGACCAATAATAACAACAGCAGAACCCACAACAGCACCTATGGCAACCCCTTCATTCTTCTTCTTGCTCGATAACTGAGGAGCAGAGGCAGCAAGCCGAACATTGATAGTTCTCCCACTGCCATCATTTTCCGGGAGTTGTTGCAAATTCATTATTTCCCCAATCCAAACTAAGCATGTATTGCCATCGTAAGAATAACCTGTACAAGAGCAATTATTCAAGCAGACAGATTCACATTCTCCAGCACTCCCTGCCATAACAGTTTGACGATTTTCAGGTAAACTGACTTGGGGATTCGGCAAAAACTTGTCTTTCCTACCCGATGAAGTACTACCATTCCCACACTGCAGTAAATCGATCTCTCTTACACAGCCACCCGAATAATCCTTCAAATTCCAATCAGTTTCTGACTTCTTTTTAAATCCCGGCAAACAATTACAGAAGGGCAATGAATTCTGATTGCAGGTACCAAATGCCCCACAATAAGCATACACCTCACATTGCTGCCTAGGTTGAGACCAAAACAAATTCCACTCCTTCGTACTTTCAGACCATGATGTCTGCTTAATTTGACCCGAAACATCCATCACAAATCTCGATATAATCGCAGGATTATAAAGAGAATAAGTGAAATAAGTCTCGTTAATATTATCTACGTAGCTAAAATTATAAATATAATTCAGCCTCATTTCAGGGACTAAACTGAAAATATGCCCGTTCCAAGCTCCACTAGTCCAGTACTGTTCTGTCCTATTCCATCTTATAATATACTGACTCCCATTTGGATCTAATTCGAGGGAGAAAAGCCCAGGTGCCGGATTCTCAGAATTTCTCCAAGAAATGAGGAGCTGCTTTTTACTCGTACGTTTGTCATAAGAAATTTTGCCCCCAGGCAACCATGTATCAGCTGGATGATCAAAACTTTGCCAAAATCCTTCACTTGCCCTAGGTTCTGACTCGTCTCTCAAAACTAAATTCCCATCATCATTTAGGGTTGCCACTACAGAATTTGAGGTTGTCGAACTTATATTAGTGGACCAAATCAGATCCTTGGATTTTTCCACAAGCACCAAATTCCCATCTAAAATTTTTAGTTCTGCAGAACTAATGTCTGAAATCGGTTTCTCCCTATTTGCTACCCAAACTATAGTCCGTAGACTAACATTTTTGTACCATATTCCAACATAATAATTGGCAGAATTACCTGGTGTGAAGAATCCCAGTTCAAAAGTCCCTCCAGCAGAGACAATTGTCTGGTTTAAAACACCAGACAAAGATTGGTTTGCTGTGATGCTGTCAGCTCCTTCGGAGAGATAAAGGTTTATAGAGAAACATAGGAAAAATAACACGCAGAACATCAAACAAGAAGTGTTTTTTGTGATCATGGCTGAAACAAGATGTTCCTAGAGAGAGAAAGAGGAGCGAGAAAGGATGAGCGTTTTGTCTTCTCCTTCGAAATGGATCTGTTAAAAATGCAGCAGAATTCATGACCGAAGAAGCTGAATGAAGATTTGTCCGTTTTTAGTCCAGTCCACTCATTCACATTGAATTACCATTGTGCCCTCCGAAAATGACAGCTGACCAAACCAAATATTTATATGATAAATAATTATTTTGTACCAAACCATTTTTGTGCAACAATATTCTTCGTTTCTTGATTAATATCGATTTAGAGACAATAGGCATCACTAACACACAAAATATAAATAAATTTTTGTAGTTTTGAGATTCTTCGTTTTTTGATTTATAATGCATTGTCTGAAAAAGCAAAGTTTGATTTCTTTATCGATGAGTAAAATTTGAATCGGCTTAAGTGAGAAAAAGTGGATTTTGTTCGATTTCTGCCATTCCAATTGGCTAAAGGAGATGAAAATTTGAAAATAATAAATAGTAAATTCGATAATTTTATTTATCGAATTATATTCAAATTAAGCCCCCTTTTGACATCCATTTTTTTTTTCTCATTTTCATTCTCATTTTTTTTCCCCTTCTTCATTTCAACCACACATTCTATCAATAAAATAATATTACAAATAAACCTAAAAATTCTCCTTACTTTTTAACCACACATTCTTCCATCAATCACTATTCAAAAATTTCATTTTTCTACTAAAATGGGTGTCAAATACAAGAAAAGAAAACTAGATTTCAAACAAATCAAATTATTCTACACGACACAATTACAGCTAGAACGTCAAACGTGCTATGTATGTGAAGAAAATAAATAAATGAAACTAGTCAAATGAGGTGGGGCCTGACCGTCACTTGTTCATAAGGAAAAAGACAAATAAATTATCAGCACAATTCACAACTGGGGAAAGATGGTGTTCTTTTTACCTAGAGAAATTATAAATATTTTTTTTATCAAAATTAAAGTTAATAATTAATATTAAGTACATATTTTATAGAATTCGTAATTTTTAACCACTTATTTCATCAATTTTTATCAAAATTTGCTAAAAATTTAATTTTAATTTTCACCAAATAGAGTCTCATATGAAAATACCATTATGTCCTTTGACTTTAATTTTAGCCCATGTTTGATGGCCATTATTTGAGAAAAATAATAGTTTGAATAGTGATTTTTAGTATAATATTTTGCTAAAATGTAAGAAATTTTTTTTTGAATTTACGTGCAGAATATTTTAATGTAAGAATGTATGGTTCAAAATGAATATATAGAATTTTTTTTTTTTTTTTACAAATAATGATTTTCAAACCGGGCTTAACCACACTTTCTGGTGTATTTATAAGCATTATTCATAACTCATTTATATCTATTCATAAATTAAATTATTTATGAAAAAAAAAAAATCTTCCCATACCGAGACGAAAAGTATATCCAAGGACACTTTGGTCATTTGAAGTGAGGTACTACATACGTTAACTGGATGGTCAAGAACGTGGCATTTACGTGACCAAAATCAAATGAATTATTGATTTTTACGGTGCGACTAGTCAAATGAGGCATGCCCGATCCCACCTTCTTAAGTTAATTTCATACGTTAATTGATGGGTGAAATTAACGGAGATAAGGAGACTCTTGTGGTGATATGTAGGACCGGATGACAACTCTGCCACCAAAGAGTCAAACCACACGCTTGGATACTTTTCTTCCTGCATTATTTTCTTTCTTTCATTGTTGACCCATTCTTTTAACACTATACTTTTTAATTGCTTATTAGGTTAGGGTGGATTTAGGGTTAATTCCCTAAATGATCATCGAACTTTTCTTAAAGTTTTCATGGGATCACTGTATTAGAACTTCAAAATTATCCCCGTTAGTCACTTGACTTTGAAAATTGGTACCCTATCCATTATTACATACACGATGCTTGCAAAATTAAAGGAATCTAATGATATATCTAATGATATGACTTACGTAGCACGCAATTACAAATTATAAATCATATTTTTACATAAATCATACTAATTAGTTAGA
Source organism: Fraxinus americana (assembly GCA_035079005.1). Taxonomy (NCBI): domain Eukaryota; kingdom Viridiplantae; phylum Streptophyta; class Magnoliopsida; order Lamiales; family Oleaceae; genus Fraxinus; species Fraxinus americana. Next base: position 14,608,997 of record CM068713.1, on the reverse strand, counting down.
AACTATAATAATCCAGCTAATAAAGTTTATAAAATTCAGATTTTGAAGAGTCCTACATTTAGATAAAATCATGCATTCAACGATCATTAAAAAAAACTCATATATACATTGGATGATTTGTGAATAAAAAAAACAGTCACATACATGTACACTCATGCTCAATGTAATCAAATCCTTCCAATTTTGCATGTGTCATTTATGTAGTGATTGATAGAGTACCAATTTTCAAAATTAAGTAACTAATGGGGAATTTTTTTAAATTTAATGACCTCGTGGGAACTTTAAGAAAAGTTAAGTGATCATTTAGGGAATTAATCCGTGGATTTACATGTAGCAGTTGATTACACGGAAATTTTTGAATTCTTGTTTTCATCTTCTTTTTTTTTTTTTCCTTTCACTTTCTGCCTCTTAAGCACTTTTTGAAGGCATGGAATGTCCAATTTTTTGGTTGGAATCTCCACAGTAATGTCTCTATTAGATTTTTCGGTCTAAATACGGGAAAACTCCATTCAATTCTCGATGGAAATGGAGTTTTGCGAATTCTCTCCAAAACTGGAAGATCATTTCGAGAGCTTCAAACATATTCGAGGGTTCAATGTGACTATTGTCAATTTGGCCAACACACAATATGAGACTTTACCACCATGGAGCGGCTAACTTCTCTAAAGCTTGAAATCTCATTCTACTTTCAATACCTAAACACCTTTATCAAATAATGATCTTTTTCTATTCTAAGTTTTGAGTTTTAATGAGCAATTTTAATTTAATGTATTTGATACTTATTATTTTTATTTAATTAGAATTTATAAAAATGTTAATTAAAAAATAATCAAATTAAAATAAATATTAATAAAGTAAAATCATTAAATACTAAAAGGATAGAAAATGATATAGAAGAAATTACAAGTTGTTGTAAAATAAAATGAAGGGCAAAACGGGAATGTCAAAAATTACACCAAAAGAACAGTATTATCACTGGAGTAGATTTTTATACCAAAACGCCAATTTGGTGCACCACTCGGGATGTCATGAGAACATTATATTTTAAAATATTTATAATGATATAATTTCACAATAGTTTCAAAGTATGAAAATACGTAAGCAACGTTTATAATCATTTATTAATTTTTTTAAACTTAATTTTTGACCTCATAACAAAGCATGTCTAGCTCCTAATTGGTTTGGGTCTTTAATATTTACTTAGACTTGCACTTATTTCTTTTCATTTTTATTTTTGTCGGATTATTATCTTCAATTTTCTATTGATTAGCATATTTAATCTAGATAATGGTTTCTATCAATCCCCCCCCCCACCCCCACCCCCCGGCGGCTCCCTATTGGTGTGATTTGAAATGAGAATCAAAATAATAACTTTGGAAGCCAGCGATTAGAAAAACACCACTGGGATCAATGCGATTCATGTAGCAAATGTAGCTGAGAGAAGGACGAATTTAGATTCTGTATAAGTTTTGACAGATAGAGTACAAAAAAGAAGAGTGATGTGATTCGAATAGAAGGAAGTTTATGTGAACTGGAATTGTGTAGTTCACATGGACAATGGTATGATTGGTGGAGTTTGTTCAGCTAATATTCACTTAACTCAACCACTTTTTAATATGAAATTTTAAATTTTCATTTATAGTTTCGTAATATAAAAGTTATTGACTAATGACCATGTTTCATTTTGGTACCCAAGGACCAAATGGATCTAAGATGAGCAGATTTCTACAAGTTTTTGGTTCAAAACTACGGTAAAATCGACCCATTTACTGGTTGATGTTGTGAGTAAATGGTTACTTTAGTTATTATTTCTTTTTGACATTCGGGAGTTTCAAATTTGATGATAACTCTTCGACTAACGCGGTGAACCGTTGTGTGTTGTCTAAGATTCTAAGAAAGAGGGCTAAAATAGGCTTTGCATCCCCCCAGCAAGTGTGCAATCTTGTACCTTACTCTCAATATATCTCCGCGCCACTGCCAAACTTCGACCAAATGCTGGTGAATACGATTTTGCATTTTCAGACGAGACAACCAACGAAATCCAGTATGTCATCGCGCCATGGCAAAACTACCTCTTTAGAGTTTCACCGAGGCATGGACAAGACTATGGATCCATCGGTACCTTTACTTGACCATGGTGGATAAACTGTACACGAAGAATTCAGTAGTTGGAAGATTAAAATTACCACATCAACTAAATCCATCATATCTAACAATGGCATTACAGAACTGTTACTTGGCTTTTGATACATGGTGTTCTAGTTAATTCAGTTTGATTAGTTAGATTAATTGGTTAGTTTGCCATTTTCTATAAATGCACTCCTTGTATTGAAAGTTGAATTGGATGAGATCAATATAATTTCTCAGCCTATTTGTTCTATTATTTTCTTCTCTGTTTTCTTTTCTACTATGGAGCTTAATTCAAGCTTCTTGATGAAGCCATGGTTTTCAATTCTTCTAGAATTTAACATGTTATCAGAGCAGATTTGTTGGTTTCTGCTGCTCTTCTGATCAATTTCTGCTACAATTCTTTATTCAATCTTCATGAATAATCATGGAATTGATGTTACCATCCCATCAGTTGGTCATCTGTGAGCAAGTCTGCCATAGATGAATTTCACGTGGCCAAGGAGTTGTAGTCCCTCGACCACATCAGAAATAACTTCTGAAGGCTTGGATTTGATATCTCCATTTGTGTCTTCCTTTATCTTCTCTTCGGCAGGCTTACCTTCCAACACCTGCGTCTGCTTCTGAAACTGCTGTTGCTTAGCTTTCTTCTCCTGAATTCTCTTGTAGCGATCCCCATAGAACTCAAAATCATCCAAGACACACTGTTTGCTTGAATGATCCTTGAATATTTTGAGCATTTGAAGCCCCCGCTCCAATTTAACCTCTTGGATATCCCTGCTATTAGTAATAGGGCGACTTTAGAAGACATTGAAAAAAGAGTGGCCCAGCTTTCTCGAGATCAAGGGCAGAGTTAGACTTGACGCATTGGAAAAATTCTTTCGAGAACTCCCTATGTCTCAAACTCGTACAGTCATGATTCTCCACTCTGTCTTGAAGACTATAATGCAAGATGGCCGTTCCCTCTCTTATCCAAGAGAAATTATTGAAAATACCCCAAATTCATCCATACCCTTTCCAAAATACCTTTTTACTATTTTAAAAATTTAAAGTTCCAAAAATACCCTCAATATGAAAGGTTTCAAAACAAGTCATTCTAATATTAAATAAATTTCATTTTAGTCCTTAAAACTTTAATTCTAATTTTGGATTTAACAAATTATTTGCCCATTGCAATAAAAATTTAACTTTTCTTCACCATCAACTCTTTCCACCTATCTTTAGCCCGAAAAATTTGATATTAATTATTTTTGAATTAATTGTATTTTTGCATTTTTAGAACCACCAACAAAATGGTATCAGAGCGCTATATTCTGAGGATTTAAAGTCACTAGGAGATGGAAGATAATAAAGAAATTTGCGTAGAATGGTATGTTGACAATTCTACTGAATATTTAGATACTGATTGTTACATTCAACATCTTGTTAATAAATCAAGAAATTTAATTGGAAAAATAAAAGACTCGGATAGTCTTAAAATAAAGAAAAAAATTTGAAAAGAAAATTACTTTTCTTTTAATAGATTTTGATGAGGTTCTAGATGAAAACATAGGATATCTTGTTAATATACATATTCTAATTGAAATGAAAACTTTAAGAAGAATTAAAAAAGTTCTTGATAATGAAATTAGGAGAATTGAACAATCAGAGCCCTAGAGATCATGGAAATTGAACATTCAGAGAATTTAGAGACTGAAGTATATGAAGGAGTGGAAGGATATGCTTTAAAAGGAAAATTTGATTGGGAAAAATTTAGAAAAATTAATAAAGCAGAACTAAGTCTAAAACCACCCAGAGAAAATAGATTATTTAATATTTTAGGATCAGCCTTTAAAAGAAAGAAATTAGTTATTAATGAATATTATGAAATAGAAAAAGCCATAGATATTAAACATACACAGGGAAAAATAAAATTAAATCTAATAACAAAAAGAAATATTAACGAATTTTTAGGAAAACTAAAGCAAGAAAAACGAAATAAAATATCTTATGTTTATCTCGCTGGAATACAAATAATAATAAAATCATGCTTTAAAGAAAGAATTAATAGTCCTATAATACTTAATTTACAAGATGAAAGATGTATAACTGTAGAAAATGGAAACTTAGGAATAGTGAAATGAAATTTAGCCTATAAAAAATTAAAATTTACTTATTATCCAGATATTGTGTACATATAAATGATAAAAATTTAGATGATTGTCTTAACTTACATTTTAAGATGACTAATAAAATATTAAAAGATGATAATAAAGTCTTTACTATATTGCCCCTGTTTGGCCCCCATTATATTACATTCCATTACATTAATTTTTTCTCTCTTCATCTCAACCATACATTCATCAAATAAAATAATAATACACACAAATCAAAAACTTTTCAACCACACATCTCCCATCAATCACTATTCTAAAAATTATTTACCCCCCAAAAATTTAATTTAATGGGGGGCAAACAGGGGCATTATATCAAGGATTATATTGTTATACAAATAGTAATTAGGAAATATATATAAAGAAAAGCCCTTTATAGAAATAGACGAAAAATTTAGGGATATAGGAGAAGCAATCTTACCTAGAGAACAAGATATAGAGGAAATAAAAAATTTTGAGATAGGTCATGATGATGCTATAAGTATCGATCAACCTATAATATCAAAACAAATAACATATAAAGAAAATAAGATAATTATTGGAAATAATACAGTAAGACATAGTATTTCAAAAATAAAACAAAATAAAAATAATAGTGTTTATGGAATCAAAGGAAAGTTTTTTAATGGAAATAAATGGATAAATGAAATCAAAATACTTGTTGATACTAGAGCAAGTCAGAATCATATTTGCTCTCTTATTGATGAAGGAATTAAAAAGAAAAAGGTAGAACCTTATAGTTATAGAGATTTTGAAAGAAAAATAAATTCTTGTGATATCATAGGATAAGTTCAAATTAAATTAGGAAATTTATTATTAAGTATAGAATGCTACATTGATAATAATATGAATTTTGATGAACATCCAATATTATTAGGAAATTCATTTCTAGATAGTCTTGATAATTACAAAATAGATAAGGAAGAAATTCTTATTATACATCAAGGAATAACTATATATTGTCTTAAAGAAAAATGAGTAGCGAAATAAAATTTCCAAAAAGTGTATATATACAAATAACTATATTTGAATCAAAAATAACTACCTGTGCTCTAATTGACACATGAGCTGAGATAACTGTTTTTAAAGAATTCTTATTACCAAAATGGATTGAAAATAAATAACAATTAACTCTATAAGGAATAATAAGAGTAAGAGAATCTTTAAAATATAAAAATGAAAATATAGAAGTTATCATAGGATCTAAAATAGTAACCATAAAAAATGTTTATCAATACAATATAAATATTGTGATATTATTTTAGGAAATGACTTTCTTCAATAGTTTAGTCAGAGCCTGTTTGGTAGGGATTTTTGGGGGAAGAATTGATTTTGAATAGTGATATGATGGGAAATGTGTGGTTGAAAAAGAAGAAAAAAGTATTGATGTGATGGAAAATATTATTTTATTGAAGAATGTGTGGTTGAAAATGAGAATTGATTTGAGAATCAGAAACAAACAGGGCCTCAATATAGTCAAAATATTTATACGATTCAATTAAAAACACCATATGGACATTTACTAAAAATTGCTAGAGAATTTAAACCATTTAGAGTTCAGCCAGCTCAGCGCGGTGAAAAGATAGAATTTATACCAAAATTACTCAATTATTCAATTAAAACAATTACTCTTGATCAAATAAAAGATCTTTTAGTAAAAAATTATAATGAAAACCCACTTGAAAAATGGGAAAAGCAAAAAACAATAGCTAAAATAGAACTATTAGAATCAACAATTATTATTAGAGTCAAACATATGCTCTATAGGGCTTGTTTGGTAACACTAGAAATCCGATTAAAATTGAAAATATAGCCGTTATTGGGTCCCACCCGTCTAATAAAAGTCAACAATAACGGCTAGTTTTTCAATTTTAATCCTATTTTAATCTCTACCAAACACACTCATAATCAAGAAGATAAAGAAGAATTTCAAATACAAATTCAAAAACTTCTTAATCAAAAACTTATAAGAAAAAGCAATAGTCCTCATAGCAGCCCAACTTTTATGGTTAGAAATCATTCGGAAATAAAAAGAGGAAAATCTAGGATGATTGTAAATTATAAAGAACTTAATAAAAATACTAAATTTGATGGATATTATCTACCAAATAAAGAAGTATTAATAAATATTGCTAAAAATAAAAAATATTATTCAAAATTTGATTGTAAGTCTGGATTTTAGCAAATTAAGCTTGAAGAAAATAGTATACTATTAACAGCATTTCGTACACATCAAGGATATTATGAATGGATAGTTATGTCATTTGGATTAAAAAATGCACCACAAATTTATTAGAGAAGAATGGATGAAGTCTTTAGAACTTATAATGTTCTTATTGTTTATGTTGATGATATACTTGTTCAGAAACATATGAAGATCATCTTAAACATTTTAAAAGTTTTGCTACACTTTGCTCAAACGAAGGTATAATACTTAGTCAGAAAAAGGCAGAATAGCAAAAAATGAAATTGAATTTTTAGGAATGATAATAAATAGCGAAGGAATAAAATTACATCATATTTCTGAGAAGATAATTTTATTCCTTATAAACTTGAAAATAAGCAACAAATCCAAAAGTTTTTAGGATGTCTTAATTATGTTGAAAGATTTATAGAAAAACTTGAAGAAAAAAGAAATAAACTTCAAAAACTATTAAGAAAATCAAATAAATTAGGATGGAATGAAAAACATACTCTTTGTGTTAAAAATTTAAAAGAAAATTGTAAAAATTTACCTAAACTTAGACTCCCAAATGAAAAGGATAAACTAATTGTTCAAACAAATGCATCAGATTTATATTGGAGTGCTTTATTAAAAACCAATTTAAATGAAATTTGTAGGTATACTAGTGGAACATTTAATAATGTTGAAATAAATTATTCAACTAATGAAAAAGAATTATTAGCAGTAGTAAAAGGAATAAACAAATTCAAAATGTTCTTGCTACCTAAGGAATTTATTGTTCAAACTAATAATACTCAACTTAATGGACTTGTAAATAATAAATTACCAAATTCACCTCAACATAGAAGATTGCACAGATGGCAAATACTATTATCTTTTTATAATTTTAAATTTGAATATATTAAAGGAAAATATAACTTATTTGCTGATTTTTTGAGCAAGAATCATGATTTTGGACAAGATTGAAGCATTTACCAAGGAATTTCAAAATCTTCTAACAGATTTTAATGCAGATTATCTTGTTATTCAAGAGGATCATCTGGACATCAGACAAACTTTGTGCGATTTATCAAACAAAGTTGTTGAAAGTGGAAAAAAGATTGATAAACTAAATGATAATAAAGAAAAAATAGCTGAAAAATTGACAGAATGTTTAGATTTTTTTGTAAGTTGCAGCCAGGAGTACCCTCCTTTAGAAAAAGGTGAATACGGCCAAAAGGCGAGTCATATCCCATTTCGGGAGATTAATACATCCACTTCAAATGGAGATTCGAAATCTAAGAGAAATGACCATCTTACCTCGCAAGAGGAAAATGTCATAACAAAAGGTCCATAACAATTATCCGTCAGTATTGACAAATTGTTGGAAAAATTTACAAGTGGAAAAGGAGCCACAGAGTCTAGTACTCAAACATCTTTATCAAAAGGCCTATTGGAACAGCCTACTGTTATCAGTAAATTTCAAGAAAATAAAAAAGTACCGGTTGGTGACCTCAAATCACCAAAGGGAATAATCACAACTCATCATGTTCGAATCAATCTTTATCCCATGGAGAAAGATTATTATGAATTTTCAGAATGGGTATATAATTTCAGAGAAGGAAATTCTCTATACTTGACAGCCTTCCAACGGCGATTTATCCAAGGATAAGTGTTATTCAAAGAGCAGATCCAACCATTGTCAGAAAATTAGCAACATATGGATTTTTGGATAGACTCTTTCCAGGAATCGATTTAAAGGAAATCGAATAATTTGATAAAGAATTTATCAATTGTGTGAAAAGATATAGTGAAAAACAACCAGTGGAGTTGAGATTCTATACTATCAGTTCAGAGTATAAAGAACCAGAATGGTATGGAGAACATCATCTGACCACTATCAGAAAAAATCATGGAAATCCATTAAAAGAGATTCAAATTATTAAAGAATTACCAACAATCAATAAAAAATGGATGATTTACAGGAGAGCTCTTGGAATAAAATCAGTATGCTCAATAATGCAATTTTTCTATGGAGAAAAATATATGATGTATGGAATGAGCAATAATTAGATCCTTATTAGTTGAGGAGATAAAGAATCAAAAATCTTGGAAGATAAGATTTGTGAAATCTTAAATGATCAATTTTCTGGAAGAGACGAATGCATTAAAGAGGCTTGCCGACTAATGGGACACGTCCACAAATAAATGACGATAAGAAAGCGACATCACAAGACAACACCATGTGAGCATTAAAGCAGAAGAAGACAGCTCAAAAGCTAGAATAAAGCAGCCGACAAGTGCTTTAATTATTTCAACTACTTTGAAGAAATAATTGTACTTTAACTTTTGTGTTGTAAAAATTTGATTGGTCAGAAGCTTCTCGGTGAAGTGAGTGCCTTCTATAAATTGAGACTCTACTAAGGGAGAAGATCATCGAAAAGAATCCATCCGAAATCTCATCCTGAATTACCAACTTCAGAATACCAAATTGAAAAATGATCTTTGTAATCATTCTCATTAGAGAGTAGAAACCACTCTTCGGAGTATCATTTTTTGTAAAAATCTTTGTATAATAGCTTTCAAGTTATCATCAGATCAATAAAATCTTTGAGTTTGAAATAAATCTTTTATTACGCTTTGAGTGTTGTTCTACACAGTGAGTCTGTTTGAGAGTTTTGAGTGCCCTCGTGTCCATCTTGCTGTGATGCTGTAGGACTTTGGCCAACTCTTGTGACGAGGTGACCAAGAACATATAACATTATTGCTATTTGGTGAAGCGTGGTAAGACCCTTATTTTAAGTTACAGAGAAATTTATTGTCTAAAAATTTGCATGAAAATTATTATATAAAATTTTTAAGATTGTATACTTTGAAGAACTTTTATTATGGAAAGTTACGAATTTTATTATAGAATTGTACTTTTTAGATATACTAATAGTATTGATTATAGTCACATGATAGAAATCCCAGAAACTTATGATAGTTATACTAGAAGAATAAATTTTATAAAAAGGGATATTAGATACTACGAAAAATGCCTTATAATTGCATCATTTGGATTAAAAGAAAGATAGCCCAAAAAAATAATAGAAATTATTATATTTTTCTGGTTAGATAGTGAAAATAGTGAAAGAACTTTTGAAACTATAAAAAAGCATGTAAGTTATAATGAAGTTGCTAAATTATATGATTTTATTTTAATTTTGACGATAAAGAATAAGAATATGCCTGGAATAACTAGAAAATTTTGTGATAATAAAATAAAAATTTTAGAAGAACAAATAATAACTGACAATAATTGTAGAGAAATCGAAAAGAAAATTTCTAATTGGAATAAAATTAAAAGAGAATTATTAAAAAATGAAATTACAAGAGAATTAAGAAAAGAAGAACAATTTAGAACAGAAATAAGACAAATAATAAATAATATAATAATTAACTCCTTAAACTCACCAGATTAATATGAGATTACCAACAAAAATAAGATTTGATAAATAAGAAATAGAAAATATTAGACTACCAATAGGAAGTTATCAAACTAGAGGATGGAATACAACTATATTTCAACATTTAAGTTCATGGGGAAATACAGATGAATGGTTAAATATGACTACAAATTGGACTAATGCATTTCTATGGCAAGAATTAGGACAATTAAAATCTAAAGATATAGAAGCTATAGATGAAATAAATAATATAGATCTAAAAGGTGAAATAGCTAAAGAAAGATTAGAAGTTTTAAATAAAAATATATCTAAATAATTTAATAAAATAAATGAACAAATTAATAATTTAGAAATGTTTGATGAAACTAAACTTGAGGAAATCCAAAATCAAATATCAAAAATTGCACAGAAAAATAGTATTAATAAAATGACAACTTTAGAAGAAAAGATAGATATTATTAATTATAAAATTGATATTCTATTAAATAAATTAGGATTTGAAATTGACAAACCACCTTATAAAAGACCTAAAAAATGAGTATGAATGATAAAATCAATTTAATTGAAAAAAGTATAAAAATAATTGATGAAAAAATAACTAGAATCGAAATAAGCTATGAAGAAGAAAAAGAAAAATTGCAAAATAAATTTTTAAGAATAGAAAATCTTTTAAATAGAATAATAGAAAATCTAAACAAAGAAAAACCATTTAAATCAGATTATGCTAAAGAGCTTAAAGAAATTAGAAAGAAAATTGAAAAATATGAAATTAATAAAACTTAATGGAGGATTAAAAAAAGATATAGAAAGATTATTAATTGATCTTAGAAAACAAGAAGAAAATCTTATAGAAAAAGAAGAAGGAAAATTAGTTATAGAAGAATAATGGACGAAGACATGGAAAATTTAATATTTGACTTAGAAGACTTAAAAATTTGTGAAGAAATAACTAAAAATCATATGGTCGGAAAAATGGGAGGACCACGAGCAGTTAAATAAGAAGAATATGGAGAAACTAGCACAGCTAGATATGAAGCAGAAATAGATCTTAGAAGATATGTTAATACAAAAGTTGATTTTAAAACTAAAAAAGAAAAAATGTATAGAGATCAATTTAAACCAGTATTAAGAGAATCAAACTCAATGAAAATTGCAGGATCATATTTAAATTTAGATTGTGAATTAGATGTTAGAAAAACTATAAATGAATGGAGTACTAATATGTTAGCACACTTTAATTATAATCGTAGTAATACCGATAATAAAAATAGAACTGAATATTTATTAGCAACTTTTAAGGGAAATGTAGTTAATTGGTACCGAGAATTAGAAGAAACAACAAAAGGTGTTTGGAAAGATAGTATTGAAGCAGAATTTGGAATTAGTATAATAGAATGAATAAATAGAGTCGCTACAAGAATTTATAGAGAATTTGCTGGAGAAGATTGGGTAAATAAAAGTACTAAAACAAGATTAGAAGAAATAGAAGATGCTAAAAACAGAATGGAACATTTACAAATTTGTAATATGTGTTATCTTAACGAATATTGTTGTGAATATAGTAAATACTATTATATGATGTTTGGAAGCGGAGCTGATAATAATTATTATAAGGAAGTTTTTATTAGAAAATTACCACCATCATGTAATAATTATTTTCAAAATAAAATAAAAGAAAAACAACTTGGAAGAAATGAAGAAGGTCATACATTAGGATTTATTACAAGAACTATAAAAGATGAAATAAGTACTATGTGTAGTAATCAAATGATTTATAAACAATCAGGATTTATACAAGATATGATTTGTTGTAGAGATACTGAAGTATCAGGAAATTGGGGATGTTATGAATATAAACGAAAAAGAAAAATAAAACCCAAAAAATATAAAAAATATAATAAGTTCAAAAAGAAATATTTTAAACCAAAAAGAAAATATTTTAGAAGAAAAATATAAACCTTATAATAAAAAACCATTAGATAAAAAATAATGTAAATGTTGGAATTGTAATGAAGAAGGACATATAAGTACTAAATGTCCAAAAAAGAAAGTTAGGATATTAATTACAGATTTTGAACAAATTAGAGATGAATGTGAAGAGGTTAATATTGAGGATATAGAAGTTAATGAAGAAATTTTTGAAGAAAAATCGAATTTAGAATAAACATCTAGTGATGACGAATAAAAAGAGGAATAAAACTAGTTTCTAAAAAACTATAAAGTTTGAGGACTTAGTTTGCAATAAAAAAAACATTTCATTAAGGACAAAATTGACTTTTACACAAAAAACCCAAATGGGTCATTTGACCTGGCTATTTTGGAAATTCTCCCCTTATCCAAGATGGCTGTTCTCAATCTTCACCGTCCATCTTAAGGGGGCGTGTTGGAATCTACAGCTGTTGGAATCTACATCTCCATTCTAGTTAATTCAGTTTGATTAGTTGGTTAGTTTGCCATTTTCTATAAATACACTCCTTGTATTGAAAGTTGAATTGGATGAGATCAATATAATTTCTCAGCCCATTTGTTCTATTATTTTCTTCTCTGTTTTCTTTTCTACTATGGAGATTAATTCAAGCTTCTTGATGAAGCCATGGTTTTCAATTCTTCTAGAATTTAACACAGTTTATTTTCATTCATTGATAACACAAAAACCGTAATTCGGCATGGACAGTTTTCACCTTTACAATATCAAAAAAAAAAAAGTGTGAAAATAATTGTATTGTCTTGGCTTGGATCTACAACGACCTGGTGCAAATTCTGGTTAGCATACAAAAGAAAAATACTAATTGAACAAAGTAAATTCCTTATCGCCCTTGTGGCAAGGATATAGTCAACTCGTTGGAGATTGAATCTAGCTTATTAGAGGACGAGGAAGACGTGCTAAAAATGCGATTTCTCATTACAAAAGCCGGTTGATTAGGAACTGGAAGAATTGCAGTTTCGCCACTAAGCATGAGAACTACATTTGACATGGTGGGACGATGATTGGGATCGTCTTCCACACACAACAGCCCAACATTAATGCACTTTAAAACTTCAGATTTATCACAAGATTCAAGCAGTATTGGGTCCACTAAATCAAGTTCCTTGTTTTCACTCCACAATCTCCATACCTGCATAAATAATTTCAGTATATATTAGACAATGAATTGATTAAAAAGTTGCATTTAAATGGAGGAATTTAGCCACTTACATAACTCAAGAGATTCAGGTCTTCAGTGGACTGATATGATCCTGTGTTTTTCTTTCCACTAATTATCTCGAGTACAACAACTCCAAAACTAAATACATCTAACTTTATCGATAATAGTCCATCCAATGCATACTCCGGAGACATATAACCACTACATCAAGATAACTAGATATTAGTATGTGTATATATATATGATACTATAAGATTTCTATATCTTTAAGCATAACTAAATAGAAATTCGTCATTGTTAATATAATTGCACTTGGTGCAGAGGAGCCAATATATATATATATATGATACTATAAGATTTCTATATCTTTAAGCATAACTAAATAGAAATTCGTCATTGTTAATATAATTGCACTTGGTGCAGAGGAGCCAACGACTGTACAATATATATATATATATATATATATATATATATATATATATATATATATATATGATACTATAAGATTTCTATATCTTTAAGCATAACTAAATAGAAATTCGTCATTGTTAATATAATTGCACTTGGTGCAGAGGAGCCAACGACTGTACACTGCTTTGGACTGGAAAGAAGAAACGGAGACCAGAGGCCTTGGGCAGAAGATCTATTTGCAAGAAACAGAAGCACTTGGAGAAACAGTGATCTGAGAGGAATGGGCAAGAGCAGAAGCTTGCTGAAATCACAGATCCAAATCCAAGCCAAAAACTGGTTTTAAGAAGTGCTACTTCTATGGAAAAGAGGCCACCTAAGAAACCACTATTCTGAAAGGATCATGTAGATAACACAATAAGGGAAACGAGTGGAGTTGTTGCTCTTACATTGAGATATTTGAAGATAGCAAAATCCTTGCAGTCTCGAGAACAAAATAACCGAGAATGGATCCTTGACTCGGGTTGTACCTGTCACACGACTAATAAGAGACTGGTTCACAACCTATTAGGAAATGGATGCTGCGAAGGTAATGATGGGAATAACCAATCCCTCAACAAGTAGGTGTAGAGCTATAGACGTTAAAATGCATGACGGGACAACTAGAACACTGAAGGAGATGAAACATATGCCAAAGTTGATGAGAAATTTTTATCTGACTAGGATAGCTTGATGAGCCTGACTACATTGATAAGGCTAAAAATGGTTCATTTGTGGCACCTAAAAGGAATGGTCTATACATTCTTAAGGGACAGACAATGGTAGTGTTTTCAAGTATAGAAGATTAAGGCACATTAGTGAAATAGGCCTTCAATGTTTAAGATTACAAAATTTGTTGACTGGTGATCGTGTAAAGAGCCTAGAGTTCTCATAGCACTGCATAGTCGGAGTCAAACCTCCTATCATCACAGGTTTTGGAGAGGGCTAACTAGGAGAGGCAGAAATAAAACAGATTTAATGCTGAATGCATTAAGCACATGTATGCATTCAAGACTGAAATCCTGACTGTCAACTTCCAAAAAACATCATGTTTTGCAATTGGAGTTTAAGATACGTATAAATTGATTTAATTATTTTCACTTTTCTGTAATCATAAATTACTTCTTTCTAGTACTTATTCCATGAACTGAATTGCTTGAACTAGAGCCAAATCTGGAGTTTGTAAGTAGAATATCATAATAAGATATTAATAGCTTTCAGTAGTCTCAAATCTCAATGTGATCATACCATGTTAAATTAACACTTACTACGTTCCAATGACTCTGCTGGTGCTTGCTATCGTTCCTTTGCCCTCAACAATTCTTGCCAAACCGAAGTCTGAAATTTTGGGGTTCATCTCTCCATCTAACAGAATGTTGCTTGTTTTCAAATCTCTATGAATGATCCTCAATCTTGAATCTTGATGAAGATAAAGAACCCCTCTTGCAATCCCCAAGATTATGTCGAACCGTTTCTTCCAGTTTAGTAACTTGCATAGTTTTTGATCTAGAATTGTTTTGTTAAAAAAGTTAATACTGATTGAAATAGAATTTGCTTAATGAAACATATCATTTTCATGAACTAACCAAATATAAAGGCATCAAGACTTTTGTTGGGCATGTATTCGTAGAGTAAGATCTTTTCAGTCTCCTTAATACAGTAGCCCAGAAGGCGAACTAGGTTTCGATGTTGAAGTTTTGCAATCAATACAACTTCGTTCTGAAATTCATTAATGCCTTGCACAGAACAGCTTGACAACCTTTTCACTGCAATTTCTTGTCCTCCAGGAAACATTCCCTGCAGGAGTAGTGAACTAGAATTGATACACAAGGGCAAAAATTAGATTATAGAAAACAATGATGGAGAAAACTGTAGTAAAACCTTGTAAACAAGTCCAAATCCACCTTGCCCAAGTTTGTGTGCATCTGAAAAGTTCTCTGTAGCGGCTAATATACTTTCCCAACTGCAGAAAGGAACACTGATACTGCTTTTGTTATCTTCCCCTAAGTTTGCCATCGATGATCCTTCGACTACTTTTGGAGTCCGAATTCTCCTTTGACGTCTCCAGATCACGAACCCAACAATGGTGAATAGGACAATAACAACAGCAACAGAACCCACAACTGCACCTATTATAACCGCTTTACCTTTTTTGGTTCTTGAAAACTGGGAGGCAGAGGCGGAAAGTAGAATGTAAATCGTTCTTCCACTGCCATTATTTTCCGAGAGTTGTTGAAAATTCAATAATTCACCATTCCAAACCGAGCATGCATTGCCATAGTAAGAATAAGCTGTGCAAGAGCAATTACCCAAACAGACAGATTCACATTCTCCAGCACTCCTTACCGTGGCTAATTGAGAACTTTCAGGTAAACTAGCATGGGAATTGGCCAAAAAATTGTATTTTCTGTCCGTATAAGTACTACCATTCTCACACTGCAGTAAATCAATCTCTCTTACACAGCCACCCGAATAATCCTTCAAATTCCAATCACTTTCTGACTTCTTTTTAAATCCCTGCAAACAATTACAGGAGGACAATGAATTCTGATTGCAGGTCCCAAATGCCCCGCAATAAGCATACACCTCACATTGCTGCCTGGGTTGAGACCACAACAAATTCCACTCCTTCACATTCTCCGACCATGATGACTGCCTAATTTGCCCCGAAATATCCATCACGGATTTAAATAAACTGGAGGGATCATAAAGAGAATATGTGAAGTAAGTCTCATTTTCATTATCAACATAACTAATATTATAGACATAATTCAGTTCAGGAAGTGAACTGAAAATACGCCCATTCCAAGCTCCACTAGTCCAGTATTGTTCAGTCCTATTCCGTCTTATAATAAACTGACTCCCATTTGGATCGAGTTCAATGGAGAAGAGCCCAGGTGCAGGATCCTCAGAATTTTTCCAAGAAATGAGGAGTTGCTTTGTTTTTGTATGTTTGTCATAAACAAGTTTAGCACCAGGCAACCATGTATCTGTTGGATTATCAAAACTTTGCCAAAATCCTTTACTTGTCCTAGGTTCTGATCCATCTCTCAAAACTAAATTCCCATTATCACCTAGAGTTGCCACTACAGAATTTACGGTTGTCGAGTTTACATTGGTGGACCAAATCGAAACATGGAACTTATCCATAAGCACCAAATTCCCATCTAAAATTTTCAGTTCTACAGAATTCACGTCTGAAATGGGTGTCTCCCTATTTGCTACCCAAACAATGGTTCTTGGACTAATATTTTCGTACCAAATTCCTACATAATACCGGGAAGAATTACCTGGTGTGAAGAATCCCAGCACAAAGGTGTTACCAGAAGAGACAATTGACTGGTTTCCAGAAAGAGATTGGTTTACTGTGATACTGTCAGCTCCATATGAGAAATTAATGTTTGTTAATAAACATGGGACAAACAACACAGAAAACTTGAAAAAATAAGTGTTTTGTGTTATCATGGCTGCGGAAGATGTCTACAGACAAGGATGAGTGAAAGAGAGGATCAGTGGATCGTCGTAAATTTCGAAAATGGTTCTGTAAACGGGTTAAAATTGTAACAGAAATCATGACTAAAAAACTAGAGAAAGATGCTTTTGCTTTTTTAAGTCAATTCAAATAATTATAATATTAGAACAAAAATTACTTTTGAAGCAGCCTAAGCTGTCGCCAACTCTGACCATCACAAATAAACCACAAGCAGTAAATTTCATACAATAGAAATTCGAGAACATCTATATGTACAGAGAGAGAGAGAGAGAGAGAGAGAGAGAGAGAGAGAGAGGAAAAACCAGAAACCATATAGAATACTCACATGGGGGTGGGTACAAGCAGAAAATTTCTAGAAATTCAACTCTCGATCTCTCTCTCTTAAACCATTTTTGTCCTCAAGAACGGCATTCTTGAAAAATAAATTCCAATTGACTGATGATTACAAATCGATCTTGAAAAATGCGGTGAGAATTCCAACGAATCATTTGGAGAATTAGAGCCTGTTTCACAACCGTAGAAAAATGAGTTTTGAACAGTGATTACTAAGAGAAGTATGATTAAAAACTAGTAAAATTTTTTTTATACCCGTGTAGAATATTTTATTATATAAATATGCGATTGAAAATAATCATGTAACAAATCATAAAATAAGTTAATAATTGTGAAGTACTTAGTCAAGGTAATCTAAAACACAAATTCTTAATGTAAAGAATAATGCTACTTGCAGTCGCTCATTGCAGCAGTCGCCCTTTATGGCACACACATGTCAAGTGTGTATTTGATGCATTAAATGTGGTAAAAAATTATCACATTAATGCATCAAATAATTACATGTCATGTGTGTGCCACATATGATCACTGCTTTAGTAAGCGACTGCAAGTAGCATTACTCTAATGTAAAATTACTGGGAGAACAACATATGATTGCATTTTTGTAATGGCAGCCCCAACACTTTCTTCATTGATTTGGTATTTTAAGAATGACCGCTCTACAAAAAACTTATTTGTATTTTTCTCTTGATTTTACTATTAAATCTTTTGGCGTTCTCATGAACCCTAGCATATGTGCCTGTACATTAGTATGAGTTATTATTTGGACATGGAAACGTAATAAGAGAAGGAACTTTTTCTTCTGGCAGTGGCACATGACACTGCAACATGTCCAGTAACGTGACTGCTTGGCTGGCAGAATTTAATTATTTTCACTGCACTCCAAGATCAATTATAAAGTATTATAACTTCATAATTGATCTCAATTCTTATTTTGAAAAAAGTCAATGGAACAATCTAATCAGACTTAATTAAATAATCTTTAACTGATCAAGTTTTAATTAACCGAGATAATTAATTAATCACTTTTCATTCCATTAAAAGAATGAGATTCTACTCTCAGTCTAATTAAAATTAACGAAATTTTACCGTCTGATGTAAACTAGAGACAAAAAGAGATAAAACTAGAGAAATCACTAGATTTGTATGTTTTATAATAAGAACCAAATCCTCATATTTACAGGGAATGATTAGGGATACAATAATAATAATTTTTAGGCCAGTAGTGGTACAATTATATTCACTAATAAACTTATCATTTACAACATCCCTATTAAATGACACATTACAAAATATCTGCCTTATTAAAATCTTGTATAATAAAAATCCAATGAGATAAAAAAATCAAACGAAGGAAAAAGAGCAAAGATATTTTGGAATACTAAAAACAAATGCTGACTCATTAAAGCCTTGCTAGGAAAGCCCAGTGGAATAAAACATAATCGAAGGGAAAAAAAAGTGCAACTACTTCCTTAATATTGATCACTGAAAATTTTTGAGTCGATGCATTCTAATCGTGTGAACCAATTTCTTGAATGTGGATGTTGACAGTGTTTTGTAAATAAATCAGTCACATTATCACTTGAGAGATTTTGTTGAACATCGATGTCGTAATTCTTGTGAAACTCATGCGTATGAAAGAATTTTGGAGAATTATGTTTCATTCTGTTACCTTTGATATAGCCTTACTATGATGGGTTATGTTCATCAACCATATACATTCTAGGCATGTTTCATGGATTGTAATAATTTTAGAATGATTTGAGAATGTTGCTATCAAAGATTGTTTCACATACCTCCATGATGTAACTATTCATCTACATGTAAACATATATTTTGTTTGTGATTTAGTTTTATATGGGTCAGAGATATAACCTGCATATGCATATTCCACTAAAGTAGATCCCAGATTTTGAGAATAAAATAATCACAAATTAATAGTACCATTTAGTTAGTGAAAAATATATTTAACATTATTCCAATATCTTTGAGTAGGTGTAGAGTTATATCTTGAAAGGAGATTTTCAGAAAAAAAAACTATGTCGGTCGAGTGCAATTTACAAGATAAGTTAATACTCCAATTGCACTAAAATATGGTACTTCAGAATTAGGAATATTTTCTCAATCTTCAAGTGGAAGAAATGGATTTTTTTCATATCAAGTGATCGAATAACCATATGTGATACAAATGGATGTGCATTATCCATATAAAAGCATTTTAAGACTCTTTTTGTATATATAGATTGATTAACAAATAATCATTCTGTAAAATGTGTTAATTTGCAATCCAAGACAAAATTTAGTTGTTTTCCAAATCTTTCATTACAAATTCATTTTTCAAATAATTTGCAATTTTGTTGAGCTCTTCCTAAGTCTCATATATATTATAGTATTATTTTGAGAGTAAATGTCTTTTAGATTAGGGATTTTCATTACACAAAGAACATGTCTCGTTAAAATCTTATTAGAAAAAATCATGTGAGAAAAATCCTAATGAATGAAAAATTATAAATTATTCTTTTAAATACGCTACAAAAGTTGCCTCGTTAAAAACATTGCCAAGAAAACCCAATGAGAGAAAACCTCTGTCAAGTGAAAACAAGGTACATTGCGTATTTACTTCCTCTCAAGATAATATCACTTGAATTATGTTCTAGACATATTAAATCCTTTAAGGATAGTATAAAAAACAATCACATTTATCAGATTTCATGTATTGTCATGCTAAAAAAATAGAGATTTGTGATTATATCAACTGCATGATAATTTATCTATTTATATAAGTCTTCACAAAATTCATACTGTAAAGAGTCGTGCATTTCATATTACGATTTTACTTTTCTCATGTTTTTCTACATAAATATACATCTTTAAATTTTTAAGACTGCAGGTCTAGAAATTTCAATTTCTCTAGTAAATTCAATTTAAGATTATATCATTTTTATTTGTCCAATTATTACTTCGCTTGATATTTGATTTCTCGCTATATGATACAGTACATCATGTGCAAAAATATTGTCGACAAACTTTTTCTTTTCATTTTTGATTATATTTCTTTTTCCATAATGATACACTTATTGAGATATCTCACTTTTCATCAATTCAGGTATATGAACCTCTTTTGGGGTTTTATAATTTGTTATGTCAAAATACTCATCAGAAATATATGGCTTATTGATAGGATCATCTTTGCTAATTGCTCTATTTTCGTTTGAAGATTTTTATATTAGAATCGAATATCATCGCGTCTCAGGTGCGTCATAAATTTATCAAATAATATTAACGAATTGTTCTTCCAAGTGTCAATTCGAGTTGGAGCATTTAAACCTAATTTGTGATATTTTTAATCTTTTTGGTTAGTAAATGCATCTAAATGAACATGTTATTCTCTATTAAACAATTTTTATTTAGACAGTTTATACCATCCATACATATAGGTACGTTTTGCACTTATTTCATCATTGCCTACTCTTCAATTGCAATTTTTGTTTTGGTTCTTTTCGCGCTCCAAATCTTCCCTTCATTTCCTTATAATGGTACCCTTTAATTATTTTATTTCCTCCGCTTACTACACTCAAATTATCCTCTTTCAGATTTTCTTCTCATAGCTAATATGAATAATTTGAATCAAAATCTAAGAGCATGCAATATTGTACCTGTTGACTTAAAAATATACCAATGATATGACTAATAGATCCTGAGGCCTCTCATGTCCACGCAAGCTAGATTCATGCATACTTAAACAAATAGTTAGTTGTGCATGGCCTTCTCCATGAGGGATGGAGTTGATCACACGCACTCCAACTAAGTTGGTGAAGTAATTTTGAGTGTGGGAGAGCTTTAAACGTGAGTCATCAATGTAAAACGGGGGTCAGCTTTGGGGATGGAAAAGTAAAATGTGTGTGAACAAGAATATAACTTTGAGAGTCTAAACTTGCATTACCTTTGAATGATATTGAGTGTGAACTTTTAGACTTTGGTAAAATAAATGGGGTCCGCTGGATGATAATGCACGTGACCTCATCCAAACGACTACCCTCCCTTGTCATTCACATCAATCAATCAATCATAGCTTTAAATGATAAGACCACTTTTGTACCCATTAGGCCTAGCTTGCACTCTAGACTTGACCAAATAGGATGGTAGAGGCGGGGGTGACAGTGAGTTGTCTTTTCAATCACATGGTACGAGATCTGTTCAAGATCTCGCCACCACCTCGTCCTGGACCGGCTCTTGCAATGGGGTTTGCGTGTAACGGGGTCTGTCCAAGTCTTCTATGTAGGGAAAAGCGGGTCGTTCATACTTGAAGTGGTTCGCTTGCGTATAGTTGAGTCGTCCCATGTCAGTGATGAGGCGTGGGCCCCCGAGCTGTTCGCCACGTAGGTTAATTGAGCCAATGTGTGGGTCCTCGTTTTTTAAGGCGTAACAATACCTTCACTCAATTCAATCCCTTGGCTAATTTCATTCTAATGATAGCATTACGCGTTTGTTCAAGCATTTTGCGCATACAATCCCTTGGCTAACTTCCTGAAATAAAAATTATCCATCATAAATTATACTATTTCTAGAATTCTTTTTCCATTTTTGTGCACTGTTTATTCATAATCATAAATAATATAAAATATGTATGACGGGTTTCTCACTTAACAATACTCCAAAAATGAAAAAGAAAAAAAGAGGTCTAAATATTAGTATATAAAGATTGTTATCATGCTTGGCTTAAGTTCTATATAGCTCAGTTTCCACAGGGTATCAAAGGATAGACCTATTTACTAATGACTTTTTTGTTACTAAAACAAGTTGGTGCAGATTCTGGTTAAACATACAAAACACTAATGGAAGGAAATAAGCAATTTTGTCATCGCCCTTGTGGCTCAGACATCGTCAACTCATTGGAGATCGAATCTGGTTTTTCAGAGGATGAGGACAATGCAGTAAAAACACGTTTTTTTTTTTGTTTCCATCACAAAAGCTGGTTGATTAGGAATTGGAAATTTGGAAGAACTGTCGTTTCGCCACTACTAAGCATCAAAACTACATCTGACATGGTAGGTCGATCAATGGGATCTTCTTCCACACACAACAGCCCAACATTTATGCACTTGACAACTTCAGAATATTTTATACAGAGAATTTGCTAAGAAGTTTCATATAAATGGAGGAAAAAGCTTTGGACTCGATTACAATTTTTATGAATCACAACATGATTTTCGTGGCTTATATTGACCATAAAGTCTAAAGCTTAGATAAGTACATTCATGTAGTAGGAAAATGACGATTTCGTTGTGTATATTGAAAAAATGTACTAAGGAAATTAATAATGAAGATAATATATCACATATTAAATGTATGAAAACCAATAAAAAACAATTGTAAGAGATTTAATAGTATATTTTTGTTTTATTTGAAAAAGTAATGATGCAGTTAAATTTTGTCCTGTTGACACTAAATCATGTCTTCGCCCATGGATAAATCTGGAGAATGTAATCGTATAGTCCTTTCAACGGACCCTATTGGTGATATAAGTCAACCCCTGAATGCAACTCCATGGTGGTTTATGGGTTTCTATGGTAGTTCAAGGATTCAGGAGACACACATTCATCTCAGGAATTACTACGCCAACCTCATGACTTGCATGATTGGCCATGGGTGTGCGGCGTAGATTTCTCTCTATTACAGTCCTAAATACTTCTTTCCTTTTGTCTCCCCTCTATATTTCTTCACACTTCGGCAGCTATTTTCCCCTGCTCTCAATTGTTCTTTTATTATATGGAGAAACTTCCTCCAATTGCATGCATGGTAGGTTTTTTAAGGATAAATTTAATATTGAATAAAAATGAAAATATAAATCAATATATAGCGTTTGTGTTACTTATCTTAATAAAGTTGACCATTTAAGATGAAACTCTAAGTCTTAATATAGTATTAGAGTCCATTAAATTGCAACGATCAATTCGACCCAATTAAGACTTAAAAAATAAGCACGCGAATTTTAAAATTGATTTACTCAAACGAGCCACTATCTTGCAGGGGTATCTTAAAGATTAACAATACCTAACAGATTAAAAAAAAGGTCTAAAGGTGAGCATATAAAGATTCTTATCTTACTTGCCTCAGCTCCATATGACCCATTCTCCACAGTATATTAAAGAATAGGTCTGTTGACATACAAACAAACACCAACGGAATGAAAAAAGCAAATTCCTCATCGCCCTTGTGGCACAGACATCGTCAACTCATTGGAGATTGAATCTGGTTTATTAGAGGTCGAGAACGATGTTCTAAAAACACGTTTTTTCATTAGAAAAGCTGGTTGTTTAGGGACTGGAAGAACTGTCATTTCGCCGCTAAGCATCAAAACTACATTTGACATGGTAGGGCGATCAATGGGATCCTCTTCCACACACAACAGCCCAACATTTATGCAATTGACAACTTCAGATTTCTCGCAAAATTCAAGCATCATTGGGTCCAGTAAATCTAGTGCCTTGTTTTCACTCCACAATCTCCATGCCTGCAGGAATAGCTTCAGAATATTTTATAAAGTGATCGGCTGAAAAGTTTCATATATATGGATGAATTTATCCACTTACGTAACCTAAAAGATTCAGTGCTTCTGTGGACTGATAGAATCCCGTATTTCTCTTTCCACTAATTATCTCGAGTACAATAATTCCAAAGCTAAATACATCTGACTTCATCGAGAATAGACCGTCCGACGCATACTCTGGAGACATATAACCGCTAAATCATGAAAACAAATATTAGTATGTATATACATATGTGTGTGTGTGTGTGTATAACATTATATGATGTCTATATCTATAAGCATAAATAAATAGAAAGTCTTTACTGATATAATTTCAATTGGTACAGAGGAGTTAAATTCTGTACAGTACTTTGGACTGGAAAGAAGAAATGGAGACTAGTGACCTTGATAACAGTCTTTAACAAATTAGACAGAAATGCACTTGATGAGTGTGATTTATACACCTATTTGAGCCACAAAAGGTGGGAGGTTGGGAGTAATATTAGGAGCTAGATACTTAATTTTGTGCTTGTTGATTATTTTACGTGAAAACCCGATATTGAACGAGAATGATCGAGAATGATCGAAAATTGATCAAAAAGGATCGTAGATGAACTAGAGCCAAACGAGAAATCGAAACTAAGGACTACATTGTAACAACCTGGAAAATTATTGACCCTTGTGATCGCTCAGGTTGAAATTTATTCAGCAGCAAGTAAACATTTAATACCATGCGATCACAGCAATTACAAGTGTGTGATCACACCGTTAGTTGCGAGCCAACAATCTAGATTTTCTAATCCTATTCAACTATTAATAATTTATCAATTGGGGCTCAATTTTTGACCTAATTTGAGGTCTATAAGTATGATTCATTCATTCCAAAAATAGGGAGATATTAGAGACTCGTGAGATTTGCGACTCTAAATTGGGATTTGAAGGCTTATATTCATCAATTGATCGGGAGAACTACAATTATCAAGCTAGAGGTTGAAGATTCATTGTTGAGATTTGTGTGGTGAAGATCAACAATAGCTTGAATTCTTTTCTTAATTCATCGTATCGAACCAATTGATGTTTTTAATCATTATTGTTTAGTTATGCAATTATGAGTGGCTGAGTCATAATTTGTTGTTAGGATGAAAAATGTAACTTAGGTTTAACGTTTATTTAATTCAAAAGATTTCTTGCAATTTGATTATTATATGTTTAATGACATACAATTGCTTGATCGTTAATTGTTTAGTTTAGAGACAATATTGAGTCTAGCTCATGCAATAAGTGATATAGGTTCCAATAAGAGATCGGATATACTTTTGTAGCTTATGTAGTAATCTTGATTGAATATACTTTTGGTAGCTTATGCAAATTTGATTGAATTCCTACAAATTACTTTGTATATAAGTGTATGTATTTAAATAGGAAATAGTGCATTCGAGCATATGATTATATTTAGTTTTATTCAAGAGATCATTAGCTAAAATTGGTCAATTCGATTGTTAACACATATGAAAAGGGATTGAATGATGTTGGATTAGATGAATGTGTAAATAACCTTAATGAAATCAAAATTTCTGAATACTTAATCCCATAAATTTCAAAAGTTTTCAAGCATCGATAAAATTAGTTAAGATTTAGTTAGAACACAAATTCTCGAATTATTAATTGGTTACCACATTATTTAAATTAAAGCTAGATTTAAGATAAAAGTTGGTAGTAAATAATTAGTCTCACTGGGACTATATTCGAATTTAAATATCTATTCTATTATTTATCATGATCCACACACTTTGATATGAGAGAACGCTCTCAATTGGTTACAAAACCAGCCATACAACAATTCAATTCGAGTCGGTTAAATCAATTATATGAACGAATTGATTGTTTCAAGTTGGAGAATGGAAACAAATCAATTAGAGCCAGAGCATGCCTGCAGGCCATGTAGGGCCACCTTTGTAAATTGGGATGTGCCAAAGACGACCTGATAGGCTGCTACAGTGGGAGAACCAGCCTGGACCCTCCCAGGGGCCATGCAGGTTCCATGGGTGCATAGGCCAAGTCGGCCCATTGCCACCAATCATACAACAAATCTTGAAGAAGAGAGAGAGAGAGAGAGATGGAAAACAAAAGGCAGAGGTAGAATGTTACTTCAAAATTCTTTTTTTTTTCCTCTTCTTTGTTGTATTTCAAAGAGGAGGTGTATTTGTCTTTTAATCTTCAGAATGTATCCTCATTGGTTCATAGTGTAGTTAGCTCAAGAAACTGAGCTCTAGGGTCGTAGACATTTTCTGAACCGCGTAAACAATTTTATGTCATCCAATTCTTAAATTGTTTCTTTAGTCCTTATTCTATGAACTCAATTTCTTGAACAAGACCAATATCTTGAGTTTGTACTTGAATGTAAAAGATCATAAAAGTCATGACAAGATATTAAAAAATTTCAGTGGTTATGAAAGGATATTGTTTTAGATTGATACTTACTAAGTTCCCATGACTCTGTCGGTGTTTGCTTGTGTTTCTTTGTCCTCGACAATTCTTGCCAAACCGAAGTCTGAAATTCTGGGGTTCATCTCTGCATCTAACAAAATATTGCTTGTTTTCAAATCCCTATGAATGATCCTTAACCTTGAATCTTGATGAAGATAAAGAATGCCTCTTGCTATCCCCAAGATGATTTCAAACCGTTTCCTCCAGTTCAGTAAAACGCATAATTTTTTATCTAGAATTTTTTGTGAAAAAAATAAATAAATTATTGATTGAAATGACAATTGCATAACAAAACATATAATTTTCACAGAACTAACCAAATATAAAGACATCCAAACTTTTGTTGGGCATATATTCGTAGAGTAAGATCTTCTCATTCCCCTCAATGCAGTAGCCCAGAAGTCGAACGAGGTTACGGTGTTGAAGCTTAGCGATCAATACAACTTCATTTTGGAATTCATTAGAGCCCTGTGCTGAAAAGCTTGACAACCTTTTCACTGCAATTTCTTGCCCGCCAGGTAACGATCCCTGCAGGAGTTTGAGAACAAGAATTTAAACATAACGGCACAAACAGTCAAACTTGATTATATAATCGGAAACAATTTTGGAGAAAATCATAGTAAAACCTTGTAAACAGGTCCAAATCCCCCTCGCCCTATTTTGTGTACGTCTGAAAAGTTTTCTGTAGCTGCTAATATACTTTTCCAACTGCAGAAAGGAACACCGGTATCATTCTTGTTATCTCTCCCAAACTCCAAGTATGCTACAGACGATCTCTTGACTGCTTTTGCAGTTCCAAGTATATGCCTTCGACGTCTCCAGATCACGACCCCAACAATGGCTAAGAGCATCGTAACAACAGCAACAGAACCCACAATAGCGCCTACTGGAACCCATTCATTCTTCTTCTTGCTCGATAACTGAGGAGCAGAGGCAGCAAGCCGAACATTGATAGTTCTCCCACTGCCATCATTTTCCGAGAGTTGTTGCAAATTCATTATTTCCCCAATCCAAACCAAGCATGCATTGCCATCGTAAGAATAACCTGTACAAGAGCAATTATTCAAGCAGACAGATTCACATTCTCCAGCACTCCCTGCCATAACGGTTTGAGGATTTTCAGGTAAACTGACTTGGGGATTCCGCAAAAATTTGTCTTTCCTCCCGGATGAAGTTCTACCATTCCCACACTGCAGCAAATCGATCTCTCTTACACAACCACCTGAATAATCCGTCAAATTCCAATCATTTTCCAACTTGGGTTTAAATCCTGGCAAACAATTACAGAAGGGCAATGACTTCTGATTGCAGGTACCAAATGCCCCACAATAAGCATACACCTCACATTGCTGTATAGGTTCAGACAAAAACAAACCCCACTCCTTCGTTTCCTCAGACCATGATGTCTGCTTACTTTGACCCGAAACATCCATCACAAATCTCGATTTAATCGCAGGATTATAAAGAGAATAAGTGAAAGAAGTCTCGTTCATATTATCCACATAGCTAAAATTATAAATAAAACCCAGCTTCATTACAGAGATTAAACTGAAAATCTGCCCATTCCAAGCTCCACTAGTCCAGTACTGTTCTGTCCTGTTCCATCTTATAATATACTGACTCCCATTTGGATCTAATTCGAGGGAGAAAAGCCCAGGTGCCGGATTCTCAGAATTTCTCCAAGAAATGAGGAGCTGCTTTTTATTCGTACGTTTGTCATAAGCAAGTTTGCCACCAGGCAACAATGTATCAGCTGGATGATCAAAACTTTGCCAAAATCCTTCACTTGTCCTAGGTTCTGACTCGTCTCTCAAAACTAAATTCCCATAATCATTTAGGGTTGCCACTACAGAATTTGAGGTTGTCGAACTTATATTAGTGGACCAAATCAGATCCTTGGATTTTTCCACAAGCACCAAATTCCCATCTAAAATGTTTAGTTCTGCAGAACTAATGTCTGAAATCGGTTTCTCCCTATTTGCTACCCAAACTATGGTCTGTTGACTAACATTTGTGTACCATATTCCAACATAATAATTGGCAGAATTACCTGGTGTGAAGAATCCCAGTTTAAAAGTCCTTCCAGCCGAGACAATTGTCTGGTTTAAAACACCAGACAAAGATTGGTTTGCTGTGATGCTGTCAGCTCCTTCGGAGAGATTAAGGTTTACAGAGAAACATAGGAAAAACAACACGCAGAACATCAAACAAGAAGTGTTTTTTGTGATCATGGCTGCAACAAGATGTTCTTAGAGAGAGAAAGAGGAGAGAGAAAGGATGAGCGTTTTGTCTACTCCTTCGAAAATGGTTCTGTAAAAAATGCAGTGTTCTAAATAGCGTAATGCGTGACGATGCGTGGAGACCAAACAATGGACTAGACGAGCAAAAGCGAGGCTTTTGCGTAAAATAGCATAAAAAAGCGTTTTCTTATTTTAATATTATTTTAATATTTAATCAATCAAAAAATCATTTAATAATTAAAAATAATGCATACTAAACATTTATAACATATTTATAGGAACTTTATACATTTTTTCAAAGTTTCCAATAAAAAGATAAGTTTCAAATTTAAATATAAAATAGTAAACAAATAGCATGGGAGCTTAATATTTCAATTAAAGATTGGCCAGTGTTCGGTTGTTCCCCTCAACTCCTATATGTTCAATTTATGCCCTCAATATTTCAAATTGTGGAAAAAAAATTAAAAATAATGCGCGATAATGCGTGTCTTAGCGCGCATTACCGCGTATTAGCGGTCAACTCCAGGCGTTGACCGCCAAAAAAGCGTCAAACAACTTAGCGTAGTGTTTTGGTCGAGCAACGAGCAATAGCGGGCAATAGCGCGAGCAGTAGCAAGCTATTTAGAACATTGAAAAAATGCAGCAGAATTCATGATCGAAGAAGCTGAATTAGAGCGTAGCGTGGCGTGGCGTGGCGGCGCGGGTCTCGCCCCGTTGCCATCAGCTTACCCCGCCCCTAGAGGTGTCACGGCTCGGCCCATACCCACACGAGCTCGGCTCGTGCTCGTGTCTCGTTGCCAACACGCCGGCTCGTCAATTTTTTATTTTATTAACTAAACCTTAAATTCAAATATATATATATATATATATATATATATATATATATATATATATATATATATATACATTGTATATTTTTTTTAAATATACATTTTCCAAAACAATTATAATTTTTAAAATAATAAGAACAAAATTTTATTTGTTGAGTTTTTTTTTTTTGTTTACTCAATTACCCTTTTATAATATATTAAACCTAAACAAAAAATTATATAAAACACATTTTGTAAACAATTTTTTAAATATACATTTTCTAAAACATTTTTATTTTTTTAAAAAAAGGATAAACTCTCCTCCTTTTTCCGGACTTGGGACCGACTACTTCAATTTCGAGTGGCGAAGTTAAAAATTGTACACGAACAACTTGTTACGTGTACAATTTTTTTAAAAAAATTATAATGGTATGAAAATAAAATTTTGTAAATAAATGCAATGAAATTAAATATCACTTACTTGATTTGATGCAATTTCGGCATTTTTATCTTGAATTTGATAATTAGCGTTTCCACAGTTCTTCACGTACATTAACGCTTTCAAAATATCTTCTTTTAGTCGACTTCTGACCTCAGAGAGAACCCTCTTT
Source organism: Fraxinus americana (assembly GCA_035079005.1). NCBI lineage: Eukaryota > Viridiplantae > Streptophyta > Magnoliopsida > Lamiales > Oleaceae > Fraxinus > Fraxinus americana. Next base: position 14,579,009 of record CM068713.1, on the reverse strand, counting down.
CCTGCACTAAAAGTAGACTCCGAAGCCATAGTGCTAACCGGAGGTGTTAATAGATATTTTGCAATTGCATAAACTATTAGCCATCGGCGTTCGTTATTCGCCAGAATTCAATGACCTCTTCTGAACTTTTCCTAATTGATTTGTTACTAGGTAAAGTATGACTAAAGTAATCAATTAATTCAGATGGCAACGCATTTGGACTAGTACTCGAAGTTTGAGTACATGTAGTGGAAGACAAACTACTACTACTATTACTAGAGGAACCACATGCATATGCAGTTGAATCATATCTATATGAGTTCATGTTTTCGAATAAATTTAAATCTTCAGCGTCGTCATCTGTTATATTAGTGAGATGAGCAGTTGTAGGTACACGAGTAATATGTGTACACATTCGTGAAGCATATAATTCATACATTTCACTTAACGTTTGTTCCAAATTCCTATAAGTAATAAGCATATTAAAAGTTAAAGCATTTGAAATTTGATCAATTACAAATTTAATACCCGATAAATTATATCGGGGGTCCTGACGCATGTTAAATGAAATAACATAGGTAATTCTTCCCAATATTTTCTAAATTTTAATTCCATGGAATATATAACCGAATGAAAATCGGGATCATTTTGAAATCTCTTAAAAGTCCTAGCAGTTATATAAAGATTTTAAAGAACTATACAACTAGTGGGATAATAAACACCAGACAATATATTTGTAGACTCATAGAAACTTGTCAAAAAATTTTTAATTTTAAAAACTACATTTCAATCGGATTCATTAAAAATAGTATCGTCTTCGTCTCTAACATGCCTATTGTTATAAAATTCAATAATAAACGCTTCAAAACCTTCACACGATTTTAATAATAAGTAAGTTGAGTTCCATCTATGACCTACGTCAGTAATAAATGTTTTTGTTTGCGTCTTCCCACCTTCCTCACAAAATTCCTCGAATGCTTGTTTTCTATTAGGTGTAATCGTGATATATATAAGTGCATTCCTAATTCGGTTAATTTCATCTTTAACATGTTTTAAACCGTCTTATACTATTAAATTAAAAATATGGCATACACACCGAATATGAAATAAATAACCACCGAAACCGGGTTGAAGTACTCTATGCAATTTATCGATAACAACCTTATTTACAGAAGCATTGTCGAACTTAAATAAACGAATTTTACTCTCGCATTTATATTCTCTAATTATTAATATAATAGCATTAAATATAGTTTGAGCGTTGTGAAGATACTCAACAATTTTAAAAGTAATAATTTTTTTTATGCATGACTCAAAGTGGGTCTATATAGTGTGCAGTTGCAGCTATATAACCTCTCTTATTAATCCCTTCCCATATATTCGAAATTAAAGATATCACACCCCCATATTTTTCTAAATTCGCAATCAATAGTTTCTTTGAATTAAGAAAATATTCAATTGTATTAGAACGAATAGTATTTCGACTTACCCCAACGTACCTCGGTTGAAGATATTGTCGAACGTAGTTTACAAAATGTTGGTTGTCCGCTATTGCTAGTGGTAGCTCCGCCGTGGCAACGAACTTCACCATTCCCGTTCGAGCTTCCTCCTCCGAATACATCCACGTAGAAAGTGGCGTAATAGTAGTACCGGCGCCTGGAGTACCAAACTGTAGTTGCGTTTGACCAGCTGGAAGAAGCCCATGTTTGGCCACACATGTTTTGTAGTGACGGTTGAGGTGGGTGGTTCCAATGCCTTTTTGCCATGTCAGTCGTTGTTGGCAATATTTACATACTACTTTGGTTTCTGGAAGTCCATCGATCACACGACCAGTGTGAACCAATTTGAAATGGTCCCAACATTTTACCTGCTTCTTCCCCTTTCTCTTCCCTCTTGCATCGGGAATATTTAATGTAGGTTCTTCATCTTGTTCCAAATCAATTGGAACATTAGGATCAATATCAACGTCATCAAAATCAATTGGATGACTACCTCTTCACGAACGTCAAAATCTTCAATGTTTTTTAGAATTGGTAATTCATTGAGACCGGCAAATTCATTCCCAAATTGATTTTGCGCAGCTGTTTCGTCTTCCATACCGAACAAGTTTTCAACAAATTGTCGTGGATCCATTTGTGAATAATAAAAATTGAATGTTGAAAACTTGAAGTAGAATGTAGAATTGAGAAGTGAATGAAGATTATGTAGTAGTGTATAAAATGAATTGTAAAAGTAAAATCAAGATAATAATGTAAAAAAATTGTAGAACTAGAAGATGAAGATGAAGATGATAATAGAATGAAATGAATTGATAATTTGATATTGTTGAATGTTGATCATTTGTAAATTGTAAAGAGTAGAGTAGAAAATGAGAGGATTGGTGGGAAAAAAATGTTGATTAGGGGGTGGGTATTTATAGAAAAAAAAAAAATTTCAGTGACCAAAACGGTCACTGATTATTCAGTGACCAGAACGGCCACTGAAAAGTTTTGGATTTATTTTTTTTTTTATTTTATTTTTAATAAATAATATGAGTCCACGAGTCGCTCGGCTCGTGGGCTCGTCTTACACGACCTGGCTCGCCGAGCGGCTCGTCTAGCGAGCTAGCCCGCTCGGCTCGTGCTCGACGAGCCCGACTAGCTCGTGGGCTGCTACAGTACGAGCCGACGAGCAGATCGGCTCGATTGTCACCTCTACCCGCCCCGAATTCGTCCCGTTGCCATCTCTAAGCTGAATAAAGATTTTTCGATTTTTAGTCCAGTCAACTCGTTCACATTGAATTACCATTGTGCCCTCGGAAAATGACAACTGACCAAACAAAATATTTATATGACAAATAATTATTATGTACCAAACCATTTTTGTGCAACAATATTCTGCCGTCGAAGAACTCAAAATCCCATCATCATCGTCGACATGAACCCAATAATATCGATTTAGAGACAATGGATTTCACTAATGCACAAAATATAAGTAAATTTTTGTAGTTTTGAGATTCTTCGTGTCTTGATTAATAATGCATTGGTTGAAAAAGCAAAGTTTGATTAAGATTATGGATGAGTAAGATTTGAATTGGCTTTAAGTGAGAAAAAGTGGATGTGGTTCGGTTTCTGGCATTCCAAATGGTTAAAGGGGGTGAAAATTTGAAAATAAAAAATAGTAAATAGTAAATTCGATAATTTTATTATCCAATTATATTCAAATTAAGAAAAGAAAACTAGATTTCAAACAAATCAAATTATTCTACACAACATAAATGAATGAAACGTCAAACGTGCAATGTATGTGAGGAAAATAAATAAATGAAACTAGTCAAACGAGGTGGGGTCTGACCGTAGTGGTGGCAATGGACCGAGCCGAGCCGGCTTGGCCCATCTACCCATGAGCTCGGCTTGTGCTCAAGGGTCGAGCTCAGCTCGGCGAGCTCGTGAACTAATGGCTCCTGGGCACGGCCCACGAGTCGCTCACGAGCTTGACGAGCCGAGCAAGGCTCGACTCGCCTGGCGAACCCCTGGCTCGGCTCGAGCTCGTCCAGAAACGAGCCCGAGCCGCCCACAAGCCGAGCCGACGAGCTACTCGGCCCTTTTGCCACCCCTACCTGACCGTCACTTGTTCATATGGAAATAAATAAATAAATTATCAGCACAATTCATGACTGAGGAAAGATTGTGTTTTTTCAGCTAGAGAAATTAATATATATTTTTATCAAAATTAAAGTCAATAATTAATTTTAAGTACATATTTTATGGAATTCATAATTTCTTAACCACATTTTTTTTATCAATTTTTATCAGAATTTGCTAAAATTTTAATTTTAATTTTCACCAAATAGAGTCATATGAAATTACCATTATGTCCTTTGACTTTAATTTTAGCCTATGTTTGATGGCTATTATTTGAGAAAAATAATAGTTTGAATAGTGATTTTTAGGAGAATATTTTGTTAAAGAGTAGGAAATTTTTTTTAATTTACGTGTATAATATTTTATTGTGAGAATGTATGGTTGAAAATTAATATATAGAAAAAAGAATCTTCAAATAATGATTTTCAAACAGGGACCTCAAAAAATGTACCAGCGATGTGGCCAACAGATTCCAATGCCTTTCATGTCCACGGAAGTTGTATTCCTGTACATTTGGACAAATCGTTAGTCACACGTGGCCTTCTCGGGAGGAGTGGAGTTGGTCGTGCACACTTCGACGGTCAGCGCGGCCAACTCTACCCCTCCCGGAGAAAGCCACGTGTGACTAACGATTTGTCCAAATGTGCAGTAATCTAGTTTGCATGGACGTGAGAGGCATTAGGATCTGTTGGCCACATCACTGGTACATTTGTTGGGGTCAACATGGCTCACCACACTTTCTGGTGTATTTATAAGCATTATTTATTTATTTATAACTCATTTATATCTATTCTTAAATTAAACTATTTATGAAAGAAAAATTCTTCCCATATAGAGAATAAGAAAAGAATATCGACGGACACTTTGGTAATTTGAAGTGAGGTACTACATACCTTAACTAGATGGTCAAGAACGTGGCATTTACGTGACCAAAATCAAATGAATTAATGATTTTTGCGGTGCGACTAGTCAAACGAGGCAGGCTCGATCCCACCGTTAATTTCATACGTCAATTGATGGGCTGCGGAAATTAATGGAGATACACTAATGCTTCTTTTTGCAACCCAACTTGGGTAGTGTAGCATAACTCATGGAGATAAGGAGATTCTTGTGGTGATGTGTAGGTCCGGATGACAACTCTGCCACCAAAGAATCAAACCACACGCTTGGATACTTCTCTTCCAGCATTTTTTTTTTTTTTTTCTTTCATTGACTATTGACACATTCTTTTAACACTACTTTTTAATTGCATATTAGGTTAGGGTGGATTTAGGGTTAATTCCCTATATGATCATTGAACTTTTCTTATAGTTTTCATGGGGTCACTGAATTAAAACTTAAAAATTATCCCTGTTAGTCACTTAACTTTGAAAATTGGTACCCTATCCATTATTATATAAACGATGCTCGCAAAATTAGAGGGATTTGATGACATATCTAATGATATGACTTACGTAACACGCAATTAGAAATTATAAATCAAATTTTGACATAAATCATACTAATTAGTTAGAAACTATAATAATCCAGCTAATAAAGTTCATAAAATTCAGCAAAGAGTTCTATATTTAGATAAAGTCATGCATTCAACGGTCATTAAAAAACCCAAATATGTATTGGACGATTTGTGAATAAAAAACAGTCACATACACGTACACTCATGCTCAATGTCATCAAATCCTTCCAATTTTGCATGTGTCGTTTACACAATGATAGATAGAGTACCAATTTTCAAAATGAAGTAACTAATGGGGGAAATTTTTAAATTCAGTGACCTCGTGGGAACTTTAAGAAAAGTTCAGTTACCATATAGGAAATTAACCCGTGGATTTACATGCAGTAGTTGATTACACGGAAATTTTTGAATTCTTGTTTTCGTCTTTTTTTTTTTTTTTTCCTTTCACTTTCCGCCTCTTAAGCACTCTCTGAGGGCATGGAATGTCTAATTTTTTTTGGTCGGAATCTCCACAGTAATGTCTTTATTAGATTCTCTGGTCGAAATACGGGAAAACTCCATTCAATTCTCGATGGAAGCGGAGTTTTGCGAATTCTCCCAAAAACTAGAAGATCATTTTGAGAGCTTCAAACATATTCGAGGGTTCAATGTGACTATTGTCACTTCAGCCAACACACAATATGAGACTTTACCACCGTGGACGTGGAGCGGCTAACTTCTCTAAAGCTTGAAATCTCATTCTACTTTCAATACATAAATGCCTTTATCAAATAATGATCTTTCTCTATTCTAAGTTTTGAGTTTTAATGAGCAATTTTAATTTAATGTATTTGATACTTATTATTTTTACTTAATTAGAATTTATAAAAATGTTAATTAAAAAATAATCAAATTAAAATAAATATCAATAAAGTTAAATCATTAAATACTAAAAGGATAGAAAATGATATAGAAGAAATTACAAGTTGTTGTAATATAAAATGAAGGACAAAACGGGAATGATGAATAACTTCAAAAATTACACCAAAAGAATAGTATTATCATTGGAGTAGATTTTTACACCAAAACGCCAATTTGGAGCTATTGGGGATGTCATGAGGACGTTGTATTTGACAATATTTATAATGATATAATTACACAACAGTTTCAAAGTACGAAAATGCGTAAGCAACGTTTATAATCATTTATTGATTTTTTTAATTTAATTTTTGACCTCATAACAAAGCATGTCTAGCTCCTAATTGGTTGGGGTCTTTAATATTTACTTAGAATTGCACTTATTTATTTTCATTTTTATTTTTGTCGAATTATTATCTTCAATTTTCTATTGATTAGCATATTTAATCTAGATAATGGTTCCTACCCCCCCCCCCCCCCCCCCCGGCGGTTCCCTATTGGTGTGATTTGAAATGAGAATCAATAACTGTGGAAGCCAGTCATTAGAAAAACACCACTGGGATCAATGCGATTCATGTAGCAAATGTAGTTGAGAGAAGGATGAATTTAGATTCTGTATGAGTTTTGACACAGAGAGTACAAAAAAAAAAAAGAGTTGTGTGATTCGAATAGAAGGAAGTTTATGTGAACTGGAATTGTGTAGTTCACAGGAACAATGGTATGATTGGTGGAGCTTGTTCAGCTGGAATTCTGTATGATTGATATAATTTCAGGATTATAAAGAGGATAAGTGAAATAAGTCTCATTAACATTATCTACATAACTAAAATTAAAGATATAATCCAGCCTCATTTCAGGGACTAAACTAAAAATATGCCCATTCCAAGCTCCACTAGTCCAGTACCCTTTAGTCCTACTCCGTGTTATAACATACTGACTCCCATTGGGGTTCAGCTCAAGAGAGAAAGGCCCTTTTGAAGGATCCTCAGAATTTTTCCAAGAAGTGAGGATCTGCTTTGATTTTGTACGTTTGTCATAAGCAAGTTTTCCACCAGGTAAAAAAGTATCTGTTGGTTCATCAAAACTTTGTCAAAATCTTTCAGTAGACGTAGGTTTTGACCCATCTCTCAAAACTAAATTCCCATCATCACCTAGAGTTGCCACCACAGATTTTGAGGTTGTCGAGCTTACACTGGTGGACCAAATCCAACCCTGGGAATCCAGAAGCACCAAGTTACCTTCTGAAATTTTCAGTTCTGCAGAACTCGTATTCGAAATGGGTGTCTCTCTATTAGCTACCCAAACTATGGTCCTTTGACTAACATTTTTGTACCATATTCCAATATAATACCTGGAAGGAGAACCTAAATTGAAGAATCCCAGTTCAAATGTGTTACCAGAAGAGACAATAGTCTGGCTTCCAGAGAGAGATAGGTTCGCTGTGATGCTGTCAGCTCCTTCTGATAGATTATTGTTTATGGAGAAACATAAGAAAAACAACACAAAGAACATGCAACAACAAGTGTCTTTCATGTTCATGGCTGCCGAAAGCGTGAAAGCGGATAAGTGGGAAAATTACATTTGGGAAGCTTGGTGTTTTTTTTTTTCTTCAAAGGTAATATAGTTGGATGGACAAAAATATCCCTTGCAAAAGACCAGACGTGGAAGTTTCATCAAATTTGAAGCCCTTGTAAAATTGAATCGGGACTCAGAGTACAATATTTCAAGCTTTATGGCAAATCCAAAATCTATTCGAGTTTTGCTTAGATTAATTAAATTTAGTATAAATGGAAAACGAATTCAAATATACCTATAAATCTAAGAAACAATGTATATTTTACTTATTTATTTATTTATTATAGTATACTGATTGATCGATATAATATTTCAACAGTTTTCTTGAATTTTAAACTAATTTTTGCTTCAGTCAAGATTTGATTGAGTAAATTTGGATTAAATTCATGATATTTGAACTTTTATAATGGATTCACTAGTCATTTGCTAAATGATCATTTTTTGTGCTCTTATTAAGAAATGTGAGAAAAATAATTTGATTTATGAAAATGACTAAAATTAAACTACACGGTACCTCACTGCAAAATGACCAAAATGTCCACGGATTTATGAAGAAAAAAATTGTGTTTTCATTTTTCTGTTACAAAATTTTACTGTTGACATTCTATTTTTCTTTAATTTATGTGAAGAAGTAAATCATATACTTTTCTACTGCAACTAGTCAAATGAGGCTGCTGCCGCTAATCAAGTCAGGAGATGCCGTGTGGAAATTAACGATCCATGAAAGTTCTTGTGATTTAAGACTTTGGAGTGTTAGGAAACAATAAAGAGATGGAGACTGGAGGAACAAGAAAATTATTGAAGAGAACTGAAAATGATAGGGTTGAACGCGTTGTCTTTCAACAATTTTTTTCTCCTCTCTTTTTTTCGGAGTGCTTATAGGATTTCCAACAAATAGCTATAAGAATATGACAAGCCTTGATGAGTTTGCACCAAACAAAGATGAAAACTAAAAAATTAACGATGTACAGATTGAATTTTCTAAAAATATATATATAGTTTGTTGACATTCTAATCTAGTGGGACTCGGGCGTCAATAAATTCCAACTTCTCTTCCATCCACACGTACATTACCTGCACACTTGGACAATTGTGTTTAGAAGCACAGGCCTTCGTTCCAAAACGGACAATATTTGAATATGAAAGAAACACAAAAGTCAAAAATATAGAAATCAAGTGTAGATTTCACATTTCCTATCAAATGACAAGAAAAGTTGGGTATTTATTGACCAAGGACAGTGGACATGGCCACTTTTATACTTGTCAAGTAATCACATCCTAATGGTTTACATGCTAGTCTCAATAGAATTGCAATAATGCTCCTTGGACATGAGAATGGTAGAGATGGGGATGATAGGGTGGTGTGACGATAGTGAAGTGTTGTGTTTTTTTTCCCAAACTATTCAATAAAGTATTGACATGTGTCCTCTTTGTCATTGAGCATATCACTATAACAAGATTGATATATTTAGTTTAGTTGTACAACTAAATTTGACAATTAATTTGACAATAGTGAATTGTCAAGATTTAGACCATTGATGTGAGAAACAGTTTTCAAAGTGAATGGATGTAAGGATGTCAATTTGACTCGTCAGCTCGGACAGCCCACGTGTCACGGGCAGCAGCCTTACTTAAGCCCCGTGACGCTATTGCAGTCGCTGCACCTTGTAAATATTTCATTTAATTGTAAAATAGTTGATAATTAGAAAATTTTAGTATGATTCCTCGACCAAAAGACGTCTACTCCCGTCTTTTGGGTTTTTGTTGCTAAGTCTATTATAGGGGGTATATGACTTTCAAACATCTTTCAAACTTTTCTAGTGTTCGCCCCTTGCACTAGCCATTGTAATTTCCTGCTTTCAATCTATTGTAATTTCAAGCTTTCTAGCAATCAATGATCAAGTTTATTTCAATGCATTTCAATCTCGTGTTGTAAGCTTTCTTTAAATTGTGATCAAATCTACTTTTGTCCCGAGACGGACCGAGAAAAGGCGGAAGGTAGTCTAGCGGAGCAGACTACTGCCGCACGGTGTTCCTTTCTGTGCTAAGAAGAAAGGTAACCTGTGAAAGTTGGTATCAGAGTTACGGCTCAAGACCCTCGATTAGAAAGCGATGGATACAATGGAATCGGACATCACGGAGGTGGTGGATCCTCAGAGGAGGACTACGAAACAGCGTTTGGAGGCGCTGGAGGTGACAAACACTAGGTTGTGTTGGGCCATGGAGGGCCTTGGAGAAAAGGTCGAAGTGGCAGAGACGGAAACTCGAGAGGTACGCATCCAACTGGATGAATGCCAAGAAGCTTGCGCAGCTATGACTGAAGCTGTTGCTAGCATACCTGATCTGCAGGAGGAAGTGGGAACGTTGAGAGCTCAACTGGTAGTTCTTCAACGCGCGTTTGGCAATGGGCAAGCCACCGTGCAAGAGTCTATGCATAGGCTCAGAATTCCAGATCCGTGTACCTACGGAGGGGCACGCGATGCTAAAGAAGTTGAGAACTTCTTGTTCGACATGGAACAATACTTTCTTGCGGCTTCGATCCAAGACGAAGCGAGAAAGGTTACTACAGCTACCATGTATCTATGTGGAGATGCAAAACTGTGGTGGCGGACGAAGTATGCTGATATTCAGGCCAACAGAGTCCGAATAGATAGTTGGGAGCTTCTCAAGGAAGCAATCAGATCTCAGTTTTTCCCAGAGAATGTGGACTATTAGGCATGACATGCGCTGCGAGATCTGAAACATACAAGCTCCATCAGGGAGTATGTGAAAGCCTTTTCCGGGCATATGCTGAATATTCGAGACATGTCGGAAAGGGACAAGCTATTCACCTTCATGGAAGGGTTGGCACCATGGGCGCGCACGGAACTTCAGAGACAGAAGGTCACTGATTTAAGCGTAGCTATTGGAGCTGCTGAATGTTTGAGTGACTATCAACCAGAATTGAGAGATGATCAATATTCGGGAAATAGTCAGTCTATCGGAGGTGGAAATAGACCTCATAGACCTAGCTCGAGCTCAAATGGGGGAGAGCGTTACTCTCGGAATAGGGGAGAACCCTATCAAGGCAACCGTCAGAGTAACTTCAAAGGAAGTCACAACGGGAGCAACAGTAACAACTGGAACAAAGGAAAAGCAACGGAGGGCAGATCTGATGTCGCTCCTAAATTGAAATGCTTTTTATGTGAAGGACCACATCGGGTGGCACAGTGTCCTCAGAAACTGATGGTGAATGCATATTACCAACAAGCAAGTGGCAGGACCAAATCGAAGCAAGGTACCCCACAAGCTAGTTGCCATAGTGAGACCAGTTCCGATGGGGATGAGGATGTAGTTGGTGCATTCTCACATCGGTACAATACACTATTGCATCGAGATACGAAAAGGGATGAAGGTCCCTCGAGAGAGCCGGAGATGGAAGAATCAAAGGCTTGCATTCGTAAGGCGAAAGGCCTAATGTACATTGATGTGAAGATCAATGGAAAGCCAATCAGGGCTATGATAGATACTGGTGCAACCCACAACTACCTCGCAAGTGCCGAAGTGGATCGACTCGGACTTATTTTGGAGAAGAGCCACGGAAAGGTCAAAGCAATCAACTCCATTGCTCAACCAATTGCTCGAATAGCCAAATCTGTCTTACTCAAAGTTGGTCAGTTCGAGGGAAGGACTAACTTGTCTGCGGTTCAGATGGAAGACTTCAAGCTTATTTTGGGATTGGAATTTCTTCGGGATACTAAAACAGCGGTGTTGCCGTACCTCAATTCACTAATGATGATGGGTAGCAAACCGTGTGTCATCCCCACTCAAACTGGGAAGAGAGGCGAGAAGAGTATCTCGGCCATGCAATTTTGCAAGGGTTCCGAAAGGAATGAACCCTCACTTTTGTGCACTCTTAGATCAGAGGAGATCGAAGAGGCGACTGGTCCTATTCCAAAGCATATCAGAAAGAGTGTTGAGGAATTCGAGGACATCATACCGGATGAGTTGCCAAGGAGGGCAATTGATCGTGGGAGTGAACTTCATCCAGGTGCGAAACGTCCCAGTGAGGCACCATACCGTACGACTCAGCTAAAGCTTGAAGAGCTTCATGCAGGTCATTAGAAAAAGGCAGGCTTACTGGAGCCCCTTTCCGTCCCTAGTAGACCAGTGGAGAGTGGATCGATGGACTACATTGGTGGATTGCCGAAATTAGGAGATTTTGGCACTATCACGGTCAAGAGGGACCGTTCATCTAAAAATGCAAACTTTACCACAGCACCCAAGTATGTATCAGCCGAAGAGACAGCTCAACTCTTCTTCAAACATATTGTCAAATACTGGGGATTGCCTAACAACATTGTCAGTGATCGGGATTCTCGAGTTATTGGCATACGTTGGACCAAGTTGTTCAAACTTCTTGGCCCAACTTTGAGCATGAATTCTAGTTTTCACCCACAATCAGACGGACAGACAGAGCGCTTCAAATATATGCTGGAAGACTATTTTCGGCACTTCATCTCTGCTCCGCATGAAGTTTGGGTAAAACTTTCGGATGTGGCCCGGATGTGTTTCAATGCTCAAGAGACCTCTTCGCCCAACAAGGGTCCTTTTGAGATTACTACTGGCCAGCAACCGTCCCTCCCTCACATTGCAGTCATCAAACAGAAACAGTACAAGAAGTCTGAAGATCTGAAGCGACTTGTGTTTAAATTGAAAAGATCAGAAATGAAGGTTGCTGAAAAGATTCTTGGCCATCGAGCTTCTAGGAATTATCTTCAAGAATACTTGGTCAAATGGAGCGGATTCAACAATGAGAAGAACAAGCAACGGCTCAGAGGACTTCGCCAAAGCAAGTGGGTGAGAATGTCACGGGCAGCAGCCTTACTTAAGCCCCGTGACGCTATTGCAGTCGCTGCACCTTGTAAAGATTTCATTTAATTGTAAAATAGTTGATAATTAGAAAATTTTAGTATGATTCCTCGGCCAAAAGACGTCTACTCCCGTCTTTTGGGTTTTTGTTGCTAAGTCTATTATAGGGGGTATATGACTTTCAAACATCTTTCAAGCTTTTCTAGTGTTCGCCCCCTGCACTAGCCATTGTAATTTCCTGCTTTCAATCTATTGTAATTTCAAGCTTTCTAGCAATCAATGATCAAGTTTATTTCAATGCATTTCAATCTCGTGTTGTAAGCTTTCTTTAAATTGTGATCAAATCTACTTTTGTCCCGAGACGGACCGAGAAAAGGCGGAAGGTAGTCTAGCGGAGCAGACTACTGCCGCACGGTGTCCCTTTCTGTGCTAAGAAGAAAGGTAACCCGTGAAACCACGGCTTGATCCAAAAAAAACCCTCGTCGGCTCGACTCGTAACTTGAGAAAAGCGAGCCGCCTTATTTTTGGGCATCGACCCAAGTCTCATCTGGCCCGTGTTTTAAAATGCAGGCTCAGATAAGATTTTTTAAAATATCTTTTGATGTATTGTCAAATCATAATTATATTTTCATGGGCCATCAGACAGTTTCTTTAAGATTACACATAATTATATTGTTAAAAAGAAAATTTAAATTTCACGCTTACAAAAGGAGAAAAAAACACGATCCGTCTCGGCCTGACTCAGTTCGATAAGGCCCAGATCGAGCCTAGAATTTTTGGCCGAGCAACTCGAGCCAAAAAAGCTCGAACCGTTTTTTACCCAAGCCTTGCTTGAGCTGCGACCTTTGGTTTGCAAGTTGGCTTTGCTCGTTTACATTTCTAAGTGGATGTGATGTCTATAAAGTACGAAATTGTAATGAAAGTTATAAAAAAATTTTGTACAAACAAGAAGATTGATCTCAATAATGTCACGTACTAGCCATTATAGGCTTGTGACCTTCGTATCTTGTCCTAGGTTGATTAGTAGGAATTTATAAAACAGGAAATGATTTGCATTATGTCCCATCTGATCCATCTTATAGCAATCTCACGATCCTATCATCCCTAATTATATCCCTTCTAGCCCTATCCTCGTAATCAATACAGAGTGCACCAAATGTAACCTCCTAGTACCATTTCTATTAAAAATAATAATAATAATAATTTGTACGACTCAAGTACATGTACTTTGATAATCATTCCCTATAAAATTTAAATCTCGACCCGATTCAAGAAGTGTAGACTTAACCTACAATTTATTGTACTATTAACAGAAAAAACCGTCTCAAAAGCAACCAACGTTGTCTTTACAAACTCAGGGTATCGATACTAACGTCAAGAAATCTTAACGAGGGTCTTAACTATGCATTCCAATCACAATTGAAGTAAAAAATTCAGTAAAAGAAAATGATAAATTTGCTTCGTTTAGAATCCTAATTATAGCATCAAAATGACAAAAAGGTCAAAAAACCAAATCACAAAGAAGTCATAAGTTAAAGCAAATGTTCAAGTCTGAAAAACTTGAAGAAAAAGAGATTACTAAATCCTCAAATGTGTTCTTAGAGAGCTCCCAGAGTTCCCTGGCTACAACTTCAGCTGATAGAGAAATTAGAGTTAGAGCTCAGAAGCTTGCATAAATCATTCAATTCATGCCGTTGAGTAGTAGTCTTTGTTCCAATTGGGGGAAGGCACCGATGCCTGCTCCCGGATTATTTTTTCGAGGCAACTGCTTGACTTTAACAACCATGAATTGATGAAGACGATGCCTTGTGAGAAGCAAAGCCATGGGTTCCCTATCGGGTAGCCTTTAGTTCGGCATGAAGCCCGCAGTCAGTTTGATAAGTGCTCAAGCCTAGTAGAGCAGAATCGTCAACTGTATCTCAGTGTGCCAACTTTCATAGATTTACTGTTGTAGTAAGTGAGATGCAGAAGAAGACTTTATAAGTATTTCTTCAACTGTTCGCCACCTACATTCTTTTGCGCCAGATTTCCTTCCAGGATTATAGCTTGTAAAGAATCCGCAAGTTGACCATGACATTTGGTTTGTAGAGATTTTGCTGTAACGCAAAACCAATACATTCAATTTGAGGAGGCGCTGAAGAGCTTCAACCTCGCTGATCTTATTACCAGCTAAGTAAAATCCTTCAGGGAAGCGTTGCCTTTCCAAGAAAAAAAACGAAGTGGGGAAAGAGAATACTTACTGGCAAAAGAGGAAAGTTTTTTTTTTCTTACATCAACAAGTGAACTTACAACCAATATAGAATAAGTGAAAGAGCTATCAAGTTTGGCTGTACAAGGGCCATATTGAACAAAGTCTAAAAGCTGAATTTCCAAAACAACAATCACATCAGCTCAGTCTCTACATGCCCTTTTTCCTTGTATTGTAGATTGATCTTTGATAAAACTAAAGTTGGAGTTTAAGTAGTAAACTTCTGATAAAATCAAGGAGGGGAGCTTTGATATGGAGCTGGAAATGAGCAGAGAATGAACTAAAAAACAGAGAATAAAAAACGGGATAAGGACCTGCTCAATGCCGGGAAGAAGATGAAATTATTTATTCATACTTGCTTAGGGAAATTACAAGGCAACTAATATATTTATAGAGAAAAACTAACAACCTATCTAACAAGATAACAAACTAAGAACAATCTAGAATAAGCTAAAATCTGTAAGAAGAAGGATCTGAATTCTCGGATCGGTTTGTCGAGTCGGTGAACACGTGATTGTTGGTGAACTGATTGGCTGAGTTATTTTGCTGTTTGGCTGCTTGAACTGGAGACATGAGTTTAGTATTCCAACATTCCCCCCTCAAGATGGAACATCTTGAACCATGGAGGAAGAGAGTAGAGATGCAATCAAGGAGCATCTTGTTTCAAATCATCTTCAAAAATCTTCATCATTCCTTCTCTCTTGAGAAGGAAAATCTTCAAAAAACTTTCTTCAAAATCTTAATATCTTCATTCTGAAGATAAAATCAATCATGAAGATCTGAGAATCCTACCATTCTAGCAGGTTCAACCTTCAATTTCCGGTTTCAATTCCCTATCTGGGAATTTTCAGTCGTTCCGACATTTTGTCGAACATCTAGTGAGCAAAGCCACTAATCTTCAATTTTCGGTTTCAATTCCCTATCTGGGAATTTTCAGTCATGCCGACACTTCGTCGAACATCTAGTGAGCAAAGTCACTATTTCGTTTTTCTGGTAATGTGATTTTTTGATTTCGGTTTTTTTTTATTGAATTGAGAAAAAGATAAAGAAGAAGATGAATTTCAAATGCAAGAATCTAGACCTGCTCTGATACCATGATAGGAATATTGGACCTAACTCCACCTAATAAAACCGGCTTATTAGGGGAGGATTGCCCTCACCTTATAAAGTGGATCATTTATATTTTCCCAAGCAATGTTTAGGAATATTGGACCTAACTCCACCTAATAAAACCGGCTTATTAGGGGAGGATTGCCCTCACCTTATAAAGTGGATCATTTATATTTTCCCAAGCAATGTGGGATTCTAATACGCCCCCTCACGCACAGCGTGGACCATGCCAAACAACTGTGAACAAATCGATATTGGGTGGCACCCAACATTGCATAATTGGGCCTAGCTCTGATACCATGATAAAATCAAGGAGGGGAGCTTTGATATGGAGCTGGAAATGAGCAGAGAATGAACTAAAAAACAGAGAATAAAAAACGGGATAAGGACCTGCTCAATGCCGGGAAGAAGATGAAATTATTTATTCATACTTGCTTAGGGAAATTACAAGGCAACTAATATATTTATAGAGAAAAACTAACAACCTATCTAACAAGATAACAAACTAAGAACAATCTAGAATAAGCTAAAATCTGTAAGAAGAAGGATCTCAATTACGGGTTTTCTTTGAAATTTGGTGAACACGTGATTGTTGGTGAACTGATTGGCTGAGTTATTTTGCTGTTTGGCTGCTTGAACTGGAGACATGAGTTTAGTATTCCAACAACTTCACCTTCACAATCTCCTTTACTATCCACATTGAACCCATCAGACACAGGTATTATCCATTTTTTTGCTGAATCGACATAGTTATAACTATAACTCTCATCAGCAGGATTTTGATTTGTATTCTTGTCGTGGTTTGATGCAGGGTCATATCTTTCTTGGTTTGATGTTACTTGTGCACCAGAAAAGGATTTTCACCTGTGATCCGAAGCTTATCTAGGTGCATGCACAAGATGATCTAAAGCATCACTGGATGGCCAAACTTTCAAACAAATGCTGGTGCAACATGATTACATTTTCAAACGAGATAACCATGTGTTTCGAAATTCGCTAGGCCAGTACATAACTGTTACCTTTTTCTTTATGCTCAGTTTATTTTTATCCATTCATTTATCTCTTTCTTAATGATACCCAAAGAATAAAACAGTAAAAAAGAGGGGTAAAAATGAGTGTACAACAGATTGCTATCTTAGTTTAGTTGTATATAACTCAAGGATAATGTAGAATAGTTTATTTACTGACGACTTTCTTGTTACTAAATTTGGTTGAACATACAAAGATAAACACTAATGGAAGGAAATAAGCAAATTCCTCATCCCTCTTGTGGAGCAGACAACGACAATTAATTGGAAATTGAATCTGGTTTATTAGAGGATAATGATGATGTGCTCAAAACACATTTTCTCATTATGAAAGCTGGTTCACTAGGAACTGGAAGAACTGCAGTTTCACCACTAAGCATGAGAACTACATTTGACATGGTGGGGCGATCATTGGGATCGTCTTCCACACACAGCAGCCCAACATTAATGCACTTTATAACTTCAGATTTCTCACAAGAATCAAGCAGTATAGGGTCCAATAAATCAAGTGCCTTGTTTTCATGTCACAATAGCTTCAAAATAATTTAGAAAATGAATTCAGTAAAATAAATTGCTTATAAATAGAGGAATTTGGCAGCTTACATAACCCAAGAGATTCATGCATTCTGTGAATTGATAAAATCCTGTGTTTCTCTTTCCACTTATTATCTCGAGAACAACAGCTCCAAAACTAAATATATCTGACTTTATCGAGAATAGCCCGTCCAACGCATACTCCAGAGACATATAACCACTGGATCAATAAAGTATGTCGATATCCATAAATAAGCATAACAAAATAAAAATCGTCATTGTTGATATCATTTCACTTGGTACGGAGGTGCCAAAGTTTGTACAACGCTTTGGACTGGAAAGAAGAAACAGAGGCTACTGGCATTAATAACCTTCATTAACCAACTAGACAAATGTGCATTCTAAACTAGTTAGTTCATTTCAAAGTCTTCTCACATAAATATGTGGCATGGCTGGAGAAATAGAGGGAGATTGAAAACAAAAGGCGGAGCTAGAGTGTTCATTCTTCAAGATCATTTTCTTTCTCTAGTTATGAGTGATCTGGTTTTCCTTAATTTCTATTTCAGAGAGATATATATCTTGCATTCACAGCCCAACTTCATTTGTTCATAGAGAAGCTAGCTCAAAAAACTAAGCTCCATGGTCGTAGCATTAACTGAACCCCCAGAACAATATTCTGTGATGTACTTCTTAAATTACTGTTTTCTTTTGTGCTTATTCCAAGAACTGAATTGCTCGAACTAGACCAATATCTGGAGTTTGTGTGTACAAGATCATAATAATCGTGATAAGAGAGGAAAAACTTTGGTATCTCTTGCTTTCAGTAATCTCTATGTAATTATATGAATTAAACTAACACTTAATAGGTTCCCATAACTTTGTGGGTGCTTGCTTCTGTTGCTTTACCCTCAACAATTCTTGCCAAATCGAAGTCTGAAATTTTGGGGTTCATCTCTTCATCTAGCAGAATCTTGCTTGTTTTCAAATCACTATGAATGATCCTCAATCTTGAATCATGGTGAAGATAAATAACCCCTCTTAAAATCCCCAAGATGATGTCAAACCACTTTTTCCATTTCAGTAACAAGCATAGTTTTTGATCTATTAATTTTTGTGAAAAAATAAAATAAATATTGATTGAAATTGACAATTTCATTATAAAAGTTATCATTTTCATGAACTAACCAAATATATTGGCATCCAAACTTTTGTTGGGCATGTATTCATAGAGTAAGATCTTTTCATTCTCTATCATGCAATAGCCTAAAACACGTACGAGGTTACGGTGTTGAAGCTATGCGATCAATACAACTTCATTCTGAAACTCATTAATGCCTTGCACGGGACAGCTTGACAACCTTTTCACTGCAATTTCTTGTCCTCCAGGAAACATTCCTTGCAGACGTTGTGATCTAGAATTAAGATATTAGGGCACGAACTTGATTATATGGAAAAAAATTTATGGGGAAGACCATATTGAAACCTTGTAAACAGATCTGAATCCTCCTCGCCCATGTTTGTGTGCATATGAAAAGTCCTCTGTAGCGGCTAATTAACTTTCCCAACTGCACAAAGGAACATCAATACCACTCTTGTAAATATCTCCCCCCAACTCATCAAAGAAATTTTTGGTTGCAACCTTCAAGCCGTCCTTGTACCCAAATGCTACCAATGATCCCTCGACTGCTTTTGTAGTTCCAACTGTATGTTTATGACGTCCCCATGTCATGAGCCAAACAATGGCCGATAACAACCCCTTTATCTTTTTTAGTGCTCTATTTGGTGCTCAGAAGCTGGACAGCAGAGGCAGAAAGCTGAATATAGATAGTTCTCCCATTGCTATCATTGTCCGAGAGTTTTTTCAAATTCATTAGTTCTCCATTCCAAACTAGGCATTCATGGCCATCAGAAGAATATGCTGTACAAGAGCAACTATTCAAGCATGTGTATTCACATTCTCGAGCACTCTTCACCATCACTGATTGAGAATTACTAGGTAACATAACTTGGGAATTCGCCAAAAACTTATCTTTTCCATTCGGACCATTCTCACACCACAGATTGTTCTTTCTCACACAGCCACCGGAGTAATCCTTCATATTCCTATCCTTTTCCAAATTTTGCAAAAATCCAGGCAAACAAAAATAGAACGGAGATGAGTACTGATTGCAGGTACTAAATGCCCCACAATAAGCGTACACCTCACATTGTTGCCCTGGCAGAGACATAATCAAAATCCACTCCTTCGTATTCTCCACCATAATGTCTCCCTAAGTTGGCCGGAAACCTCCATCACCAATTTCGACATAGTAGAAGGTTTATAAAGAGAATATGTGAAACAAGTCTCATTAACATTATCAACATAAGTAATATTAAAGATATAACTCGGCCTTATTTTGGGGACTAAACCGAACATGTACCCATTCCAAACTCAACTAGTCCAGTATTTTACAGTCCTATTCCTAATTATATTGCACTCATGACTCCCATTAGGGTTCTTGTCCAGCTCAAGTGAGAATAGTCCAGGTGTAGGATTCTCAAAATTTTTCCAAGAAGATAAGATCTTTTTGTTTTTGTACGTTTGTCATAGGAAAGTTTTCCATCTGGCAAAAACGTATCTGTTGGATGATCAAAATTTTGCTAGAATCCGTCAGTTGACTTATGTTTTGAACCACCCCTCAAAACTAATTTCCGTCATCACCTAATGTTGCCACTACAGAATTTGAAGTTTTCAAGTTTACGCTCGTGGGCCAAATCGAAACCTAGGACTGCATAAGCACCAAATTTCCTTTTGAAATTTTTAGTTTTGCAGAATTCATGTCTGAAATGGGTGGTCTCTCTTTTTGCTACTCAAACTATGGTCATTGTGACGTAGGACAACCTTACTTTGGAGTTTGAAGAAGTGTTGGACATAAAATTGACAAAAAAAGATCGCGCTAGGGGCAATTTTGGCATTTGTCACGACGGTGTCGGAATGGGCTGAAATTCGGCTGGTTGATTGGAAATAACCCAAAAATTTAGACTCGGGGCATAAAATCTCGAGATTTTAGCCAAATTCCTTCGTTTAGGCCTCCAAAAAATTAATTTTAGTATTTCCCGTTTGAATTTTCGCTATTTTTGGAACGTTTTACTATTCTATGTTTTTAAGGTTTCTTGTAACACCTATTTAAAGGCGTTTTGAATGTTTTTGGCATAATTATTAATTGCATACAAGTTTCGTTCTTGGAGAATTCCAGTTTTCTTATTTTCAAGATTTACGCTGGTAAATCTTTTACTTCTGTTTTACGTCAAGTGGTATCAGAGCTCGAATTTGCCTTGTTCAATGGCCAACAACAACGAAGTTGGAAGAAATCATCCTCGTGACGCTGGTCGCAGGGATACAGATGCAGATCTGTGGGCAGCAATTGACGAACAGCGGCAGGCGATGGAAATGTTAGAGACTATGGTTCAACGTCTGTTGGAGCGGCAACCTAACCCTCCTCCTGTCAATCCTTCTGCCCCTGTCGAGGGAATCGCCCTGGCCACCCTGGGGATGGGTGTTACCCTAGAGCAGCAAGAAATATGCAGTATGATGATATCGACGATGAAGATTTTGAAGAGGATATTGCAGAGAATCAGAAACAGCGAAACTTGCCCGAATATAGGATTTGTGCTGACATACCATTGTTCCATGGGAAGTTGCAGATTGAGGAGTTTCTGGATTAGGTCTCAGAGGTCGAGAGGTTCTTCGATTTTACCGAGGTTACAGAGGGGCATCAAGTCAAACTGGTTTCGTATAACTTGAGAAGTGGAGATGCTATTTGGTGGGAACGATTGCAGATGGATAGATGGCGCCAAGGCAAGGCTCTTGTACTATCTTGGAGGCGATGAAACAACTTATGCTGAACAAGTTCTTGTCACCTGATTATGAGCAGTTTATATTTCAAAGTTTCCAGAATTGTGCAAGGAAATAAGTCTGTTACAGATTATACTGAGGAGTGGTCCAGGCTTTCCGTCCGTAACAATCTAAGCGAAAATGAGGTACACCAGGTTTCCAGGTATCTGGAAGGGTTGAAACCATCTATTCAAGATAAGATTGGTCTATAAGTAGTGTGGACAGTAGATGAGGCGCATAACATGGTACTGAAAGCAGAACTGATGGAGAAAACGTCTGATCATTTTTTCAATTACAAGAAGGACATGGGTGAGTCGTCTTATACAACGACAAATAGAGGTAGGTTCACACCAGGTGATGGCTAGGCTCAGTCTAAGCCTGTTGCAGATCAGGCTCAAAGAAGTGCTGCCTCCTATAATAACCAAGCTGGGACTCTCACAGCAACAGTTACAAAAGAAGCCCCGCGAGCGCCAAACCTGTATGCTAAATCGGGTGCTTTTAAATGTTACAGATGTGGCTAGCCCGGCCATTGCTCAAATGAATGCCCATCCAAGACGTCAGTGAATTTCAAGGGTGCTGGAGAGGATGGTGAAGAGGAGCAGTATGTGGAAGAAGGGGCTGAATTGGATGAACTGTTGGATGGGACAGAAATTGCAGAAGAGCAGAAAGAGCTTGTAAACTGTGTAGTTCAGTGTGTCATGTGCTCAACAAAGGTGGAGGAGTCCTCGTAGAGAAATAAAATTTTTAAAGCTTAATGCAGTGTGCAAGGTAAGATCTGTGATTTGATTGTTGATACTGGTAGTTGTGAGAATTTTGTGTCCAAAAGGTTGGTGGAGCATTTGAAGTTGCGAGTTGAAAAACACCCGAAACCTTATGTGATTGGGTGGATCCAAAAAGGGCCTAAGGTGGACGTGACAGAAGTGTGTAAAGTCCCTATCTCAATTGGTCAGCACTACCGAGATGAAGTAGTTTGCGATGTAGTTGACATGGATGCTAGCCATGTTTTTTTGGGAAGTCCTTTGCAATTTGATGTGGATGTCACCTATAGGGATAAAGATAATGTGTATGTTTTCAATTAGGAAGATAGAAAAATCGCGATGGTTCCAAAGCGGAGTGCAGTTGGTGTCTCAACTAAGGCTACATAGGGAGGTCAATCATTGCTCTCCTTAGTTACTTCCCTAACAGATTTGGAGTTGGAGGTTAAGGAAGCACAGGAAGTTCATGTTGTGGTCGTGCGGCTTCAGTGTTAGAAGAAAAGGAGGAGCAGAGGGAAGTGATACCCGAAAAGGTGTAGTCCCTTTTGGCCGAATTCAGTAAGCTGGTGTCCGATGATTTACCAAATCACCTTCCACCATTGAGAGACATTCAGCACCATGTTGATTTTGGTTCCAGGAGCAAGTTTACCAAATTTGCCACATTATCGAATGAGTCCCAAAGAGAATCAGATTCTGTAGGAAAAAGTGGAGGAGTTATTGAAAAAGGGGTTTATTCGTAAGAGTATGAGTCCATGTGTTGTTCCCGTGTTACTTGTTCCAAAGAAAGATGGGAGTTGGAGTATGTGTGTTGATAGTCGCGCCATAAACAAGATAACAGTCAGGTACAGCTTTCCAATTCCACGGTTGGATGACATACTGGATATGTTGGAGGGTTCGAAATTGTTCTCCAAAATTGATCTGCGAAGTGGCTATCATCAAATTCGGGTGAAACCGGGTGATGAATGGAAAACGGCGTTCAAAACGAAGGATGGACTCTATGAGTGGATGGTGATGCCTTTCGGGTTATCAAACGCACTGAGTACATTTATGCGGCTCATGAACTAGGTATTGCGACCTTTCATTGGAAAATATGTAGTTGTTTATTTTGACGACATATTGATTTATAGCCGGATTGAGAGTGATCATATGGAGCATCTTCGGGCTGTGTTGGAGGTGTTGTCCTATAATAAACTGTTTATTAACTTTAAGAAGTGCAGTTGGCTGACTGATAAATTGTAATTCTTGGGGTATGTAGTTAGTTCAGAGGGGAATTTAGTTGATGAAGAGAAGGTGAAAGCCATTCGTGAGTGGCCTACACCGAAGACAGTAGGAGAGGTGAGGAGTTTCCATGGGTTGGCGATGTTTTACCGTAGGTTTATTAGAGATTTCAGCGGTATTGTAGCACCCATAACCGAGTGTCTGAAGAAAGGAAAATTCCATTGGGGAGAAGCAGCTGACACGGCTTTCGCAGTGATTAAAGAAAAGTTGTGCGCTAACCCTGTCCTTGCCTTACCCAGTTTTGATAAATTATTCGAAGTGGAGTATGATGCTAGTAGAATTGGGATTGGAGCAGTTTTGTCATAGGAGAAGAAGCCAGTGGCGTTTTTCAGTGAAAAAATAAGTGATGCCGGCCGAAAATGAAGTACTTATGATCAGGAATTTTATGCCATTGTTCGTGTTCTAAAACATTGGGAGCAGTATCTGATTCGGAGGGAATTCATTTTATACACTAACCATCAAGCATTAAAGTACCTGAATAGTCAGCAGAGTTTAAGCAATATGCATGCTCGGTGGTCAACCTATTTTGCAAAAGTTTCCATTTGTTTTGAGACACAAATCTGGGATTCTGAATAAAGAAGCAGATACCTTGAGTTGGCGTGCAAGCTTGCTGGTAACAATGCAACAAGAGGTTATCGGATTTGAGTTTCTGAAAGAATTATATGCTGATGATGAAGATTTCGCCGAGGTATAGGGGTAAGTGTGTTCTGAAACAAACAGAAGGGGAATTCCATTTGGTTGATGATTACCTATTCCGTGGCAATCAGTTATACATTCCAAGGAGCTCTTTGAGGGAAAAACTAATAAGGGGTTACATGGTAGTGGTTTGAGCGGTCACCTGGGACGTGACAAGACTATCAGTGGAGTAGCTGAGCGGTATTACTGGCCTCAGTTGAAACGCGACGTGGGTAATTTTGCTCGCAAGTGTTTTGTGTGTCAGACTTCTAAGGGGCAAGCGCAGAATATGGGTCTCTACATGCCTCTATCTGTACCGAATGGTATATGGGAAAATCTGTCTATGTATTTTATTTTGGGACTTCCGTGGACTCAAAGTGGGGTAGACTCTATGTTTGTGGTGGTTGACAGGTCTTCCAAAATGGGGCATTTTATTCCTTGCCGGAAAACCTCTGATACATCTCATGTTGCCCTACTGTTTTTTCGTGAAGTGGTTCATCTACATGAAGTCCCTCAATCCATCACTTTTGACAGAGATTCCAAGTTTCTCAGTCATTTTTGGGTTACATGTGGCGCCTGATGGACACTACTCTCAAGTTCAATAACACAGCACACCCACAAACCAACTGACAGACTGAAAATCTGAATCAAACATTGGGAAATTTGATACTCAGCATTCGTGGAGATAAGCCAAAGCAGTGGGATGTGGCACTGGCGCAAGATGAGTTCGCATACAACAATGCAGTTCACACTGCTAATGGTAAATCTCCTTTCTCTTTGGTGTATTTGAAGCCGCCTAAACATGCTTTAGACATTGCCCGTCTTCCCAAAGTTGTTGGAACCAATATGGCTGCTGAGAACATGGCGGAACAAGCTCGTAATGTTCAAGTAGAAGTGAAAGCCCGGTTGGAAGAAAAAAAATGCAAAGTATAAGGTTGTTGCTGATGTCAAAAGACGTGAGAAATTATTTGTGGAAAGTGATCAGGTGATGGTGTTTCTAAGTAAAGAAAGGTTTCCTGTGGGGTTCTATAACAAGTTGAAGCCGAGAAAACATAGTCCATACAAGGTAGTCAAGAAGATCAATAACAATACCCACGTGGTCGACTTGCCTGCTGATATGAACATCTCTCGCATCTTCAATATGGCTGATCTATATAAGTTTTAGGACAACTAGCTTTGGAGTTTGAAAAAGTGTTGGACAGAAAATTGACAAAAAAAGATCGCCCCAAGGGCAATTTTAGCATTTGTTGCGACAGTGTCGAAATGGGCTGAAATTAATACGAGATCTCGGGATTTTAGCCAAATTCCTTCGTCTAGACTTCCGAAAAATTAATTTCCGTATTTCCCTTTTCAATTTTCGCTATTTTTGGAACGTTTTACTATTTTATGTTTTTAGAGTTTCTTGTAGCGCCTATTTAAAGGCTTTTTGAACGTTTCCGGAATCATTATTAATTGCATACAAGTTTCGTTCTTGGAGAATTTCAGTTTTCTTATTTTCAAGATTTACGCTGGTAAATCTTTTACTTCCGTTATGCGTCACATTGGAATAACAATTTTATGCCATATTCCAATATAATACTTAGCATAATTACCTGGTTTGAAGAATTCCAGTTCAAAAGTCCCACTAGAGGACACGGTTGTCTGACTTCCTGACAGAGTTTGGTTTGCTGTGATGCTGTCAGCTCCTTGGGAGAGATTGTTGTTTATAGAAAAAATAGGAAAAAGAACACTGAGAGAATGAAACAAGAAGTTTTTTTTTGTGATCATGGCTGCAGTAGTCTACGGACAAGGAGGAGAGAGGGAGAGAGTTCAATGAGCATTAATTATTATTTTCCCATGCATGGTCAATTTGATTTGCGGCAACGAACCTTAAGTGATATCTCAATTGTGTCACAAAATTCTTATCTGTCTTAATTTGATCCTGAATTTCAAATTAGTTGCAATTGGTCACTATCGCCCGTTTGGCCCACATTATTCCACATTATAATGAGGAGAATAGTAATTTCTTTAGAGTGTCTAGTTAAAAAAGAAGGAATTTTTTTTTGTTTGAATTTACGTATAATATCATTTTATTAGAGAATGTGTGAATGATAAGAAAATAGAAAAATGAATTATAATTTAATAGGGGCTATAAACTTTAATGTTGTTTTCAAATTTCATTATTATGTCACCTATCATCTTCCAAATTAATGAAAATTACTTAATTTACAACAAAAGAATAACTGATTCCCACGTAATTGCTGACAATTAAATGAAGCTATTATTATATTGTCGTAACCCTCATTTTTCTATATTCATTTTTATATTGTCACACCCCTGATTTTACCATTTTCAATGTTAGGGTGCTAGTGTACAATACAATTATTACATGAAAAGATTCGTTACGACATGATTGTTAGCTAAGAAATTTCCGTCAATTTTGGGATTATGTGACATAATATGACATAGCGATTGGATTTAAAAATAAGCAGAAATTCAGTGACTCAATTGAGATTTTAACGTTACTAAACGATGCAGAAGAAATTTACATCCACCCCCGCACCCCCCGGCGCGTATGATTTGGTCATTTGAAGTCAAGCCTATTAGAATCCCACATTGTTTGGGAAAATATAAATGATCCACTTAATAAGGTGAGGGCAATCCTCCCCTAATAAGCCAGTTTTATTAGGGTGGAAATTACATGCATCCCTACTTTTCAAGATCCAAGTTCAAAAATCAGATTTTAAGTTTCAATGTTCAAAAATCAGATATTTTTAATATAGATACATATTTTTAATATTTAATTAAATTTTAATAATAATAATATAAAAATTAAATTATATACATCCCACCCCAACCCAATTTAAACCCCTAATTTTTCACCTTCAGTTCATTTCAAAATTTCAGCCTAACGACGGCCGGTCCCTTTCTCTCTCTCTCTCTCTTTCCGGCGGCGTCTTCTCCGGCGGCCTCTCCTCCCTTCTCCTCCCCTCCCTCCCGTCTCCACCCTGATTCACGTCCCTGCTGCAATGCCTAGGGCAGCGGCACTGCTGTGATTGGACGTTGCCGCTAATTTGCAGCAGCGAATCACAGCTGCTGCTGCGATTCGACGTTGCTACTAATTTGCAGCAGCGAATCGCAGCAGCAGCTGCGATTCAGCGCCGCTGCGCGACGCTGCCCTAATTCTCGACAGCGTCGCGCGACGTTGCCCTACTTCCCGGCAGCGTCGCGCGACGTTGCCGATCTCAGTTCGATGTATCTGGAGGAATTTTTAGGTTGTTTTTGTTGGTGATTTTGTTGGTGGTTGTGCAGATTTGTTGCAGTGATTTTTAGGCTGTTTTTATTGGTGTGGTTGTGCAGTGATTTTGTTTGTGGCTTACGTGTTGGCAGGGGCGGTGGCAGTAGCGGCGGTTCGGTGGTGTTGCGTTGGTGGGTTTGCTGGTGGCGTTGGGTAGTCTTCTAAAGGCTGATTTGTCATTTTTTTTACTGATTTTTTTGTGTGTGGTTGTGGAATGTGGTTGGTGGTTATGTGTGCAGTTGGCGGTGGTTTTGTGTGGATTTTTATATGGTGGTTTGCGGCGTTGTGCAATGTGTTTTGTGGTGGTTGTAGAATGTGGTTGGTGGTTGTGCGTGGAGTTGGTGGTGGTTTTGTGTGGATGTTTCTATGGTGGCTTGCGGCGTTGTGCAGTGGGTTTTGTGGTGATTGGTCGGCATGTTTTGTTGCGATTTTTCTCGTGGTGGCTGTGCTATGACCAATGCTGTGACCTGAGCCATGTACTGTGACCAATGCTGTGACCACCAATAAAAACCTGAGCAATGCAAAAAGAATATTCCGTGACCTGTGCTGTGACCATTTAAAATAAACTTGTGACTGTCAACCAGAATCTGAGTCATTTGAAAATAAAATGGGACTATAAACAAAATCGTTAGCCATGTGCAATATATTATGTGACTTGTGCTGTGACCATTTGAAAATAATCTGTGACTATTAATAAAAATGTGAGACGTGAGCCTTATTGTGTTATCAATTATTATAAACAAAAAATCATGTTTTGTGACCTGTGACCTGGGCTGTGACCTGGACTGTGTGACCTGGGCTGTGACTTGGACTGTGACCGTACAAAAAATTCATGTCATCGGAATAGTCGTCGGAATCGGAGCAGTCGCCGGAACAGTAACCGGAATCGGAGTGGTCGCCGGAGAAGTTGTCTGAATCGGAGATGTCGCCGGAGCAGTCGCCGGCGTGGTGGGGTGGTGGGGGTGGGGGTGGGTTAATTTTATATATATATATATATATATATATATATATATATATATATATATATATATATACATGTATATATATATATGCATAAATAAATATTTATATATGTGTGTATGTATAGGTCAAAATTTCTGATTTTTGAAATGTGAAAGTTGTTTTGTTATTTTTGAAATAAGGTAAAGATAAAGTAGGGAAAGTGAATTTTTCCCTTTATTAGGTGGAGTTAGGCCCAATATTCCTAATATGGTATCAGAGCTAGGCCCAATTATGCAATGTTGGGTGCCACCCAATATCGATTTGTTCACAGTTGTTTGGCATGGTCCACGCTATGCGTGAAGGGGCGTATTAGAATCTAATATTATTTGGGAAAATATAAATGATCCACTTAATAAGGTGAGGGCAATCCTCCCCTAATAAGCCGATTTTATTAGGTGGAGTTAGACACAATATTCCTAACACCCCGTGCTGTTTACGTTTTATATTTTACACAACTTTTTATGACTTCACAGTGTCCATTACCAAATCTCAGGAGATAAAGCTTTTTGTGTAATTTGAAGATATCAAAATTCCACTTATTTGAATGTGTAAGTGTTGTCCCCTACAGAAAAGGACACAAAGTTATGTATTAGAGTATTTCTTGTGGTCTATTTTCTAAGTTTCGAAATTCAATATTGTCTTCGAAGACTTAACTGTTAATTTCATGTTGACGGGAAGGAATTACTGATTTGCTGGTGAGAATTCAAACAATGAAAAGCTAATTTACGTAAATTTCTACAGTACCCTACCAATAGGGAGGCGTCACTTTGCGTGACCCTAGCCATGTCAACAAGCCGAGCAGAGTCGAGCCCCAGCTTTGAGTTTCGGCTCGTGGCTCGACTTGGCTTGAGCAAAAAAGGTCCGAGCATTTTTTTTTTTTACCTAAGCTGAGCCGAGAAAAGCTCGGCAAAAAAAAGAGGCTCGACCCGAACTTTCGGCTTGAGCCTTAGTGGGCCGAGTCGGGGCCAAGTCGAGCGGCTTAGAATTATTATTATTTTTTTCTCTTTCTCTTGTGTCAAGAGACAACTGCCTCCAGTAGCTTTTTATTTTATTTTATTTTCTTTTTCTTCGATTTTCAAATTTGTTTTAACTGGCTCGGTTCGTCCGAGCCAAAAATGGCATTGGCTCGAGCGTTTGCCCCAAAATGGGGGCTCAGCCAGAGCCTCGGCTCGGTGGTTCCGAGCCATGAGCCGGCTCGCTCGGACTTTTTCGGGCCGAGCCGACTAACCATTTTGCCATCACTACGTGACCCTATTCAAGTAGCATGACTCGTAAAAGTGTATGTCTTGTCATTTTTTCCATTATTAGTAATTTTGAGTTTTTCAACAGTTAAGAATGTTTAGCTCTTATTTGGTCTCAATTATTTCAAAAATATATTTTTTTCTTTTTTATTTTCAACCACACGTTTTTCAATAAAACAATATTACACGTAAATTGAAAAAAAATTCCCCATTTTTAACCACATATTATTTCTCAAATCACTATTTCAAAATGCATTTTTAGCCAAAAAAAAAAGGGGCCTAAACATAGTCTTTTCTTTCGCTTGTCTGATGACAGAGACATGATTTGAAGAGGTTTATTAACCTGGTGAGGCAAGCAAAATTTTATTATTATGTCAGAATGGGAACATATACTTTTATGTTCTTCTCAAGATTGCATCCTACAGATATTTATTTAAGTATCATTTGTTGTTTTTAATACTTCGATTAGACTAAATTATACTCCCTCCGTCCCAAAAGAATAAACTTGTTTCCATTTTTATACAAATTAAGAAAATGTAATTAATATAGTTGGAAATATAATTTTCTTATTTTTTTTTCTAATATACTCCTACATTAAATAATGTTTTAAATAGGAGTAGTTTATATTTGTTGATAACATAGCATATTAGAAAAGAAATCAGCTATACTATCAACAAGGAAAGGGGCATGGGCGGACCCGGGGGGAAGGGGGGCAGGTGTCCCCAACTTTTGAGATTCTTTTTTTTTTTTTTTTTATAAAATCACGTTTGGTATCGATTGAAATTTAAATTTTAATCTAAATCAAAGTTAACAATTAATTTTAATAACATATTTCATGGAATCCATAACTGTTTAATTTTTACCAAAATTTACTAAAAAATTGATTTTAATCTCCACCAAATAGGGGTAAAATCAAAATAAATTTGAATTTCGAAATATACTAATTTTAAAAATTTTCCGACGATCGTATGCTAATCGAATCTACAAATTGTTTGAATCATTTCTAAGCTTATTTCAAGAATTACATTATGGACATACCGAATAGTTCAAACATTTATCGAAAATAGTTAAAAATACATTAAACGTGAACCTTTAAAAAGACGTCTAACTCGCATTTTTTTTTGAAAAAAATTCAATTATTTCATTAACATTTATTATTTTTGCTATACAAATTTCTCAATGTAATTTTCATCATTTTATTAGGAAATTTTCAAAAAATTTCGAAATTTTACATTTGAAAAAGTCATATCCCATTTAAATTTTTGGATGTAAAATTACATGGAGTATGATTTTTTTGGATGTAAATTTTTTATTGTAAAATTTCTCCCAACTTCTTTGCAAGTTCGATTGTGCCCCCACAACGTTAAAGTTTTGCGTCCGCCCCTCGAAAGTGGTATATAAATTGAGGAGTTATGCTACGTGTACAAAGTTGGGTTACAAAGTTGGTTGACAAAATAACATCTACACCAATCATTTTAAAAACAGATTTTTAAATCATTTAAAATCAACATTCTAGATTCTGCTAACACACTTTGTAACCCAACTTTTGTAACTCAACTTTGTACAAATAGCTTTATTGTAAATTGAGACACATGGAAAAGAAAAGTAAATCTATTTTTATGGGATGGATGGAGTATTTTTTTTCCTTGCAGTGTAAATCGTATATCAAGCTCCAATTTGCATTTTGCCTGAAAACAACAAGTATCTTTCCTATATTGTCTACACCAAGTTCATTGACGCCTTCACTCTGTTATTTCTTTTCTGATCGCAATTGTGGTGAATCTAGTGATGGCAATGGGGCGGGTTCGGTTCGGGGCGGGGCACCCTCACCTCACCCCGCCCCACCACGCCTTAGATGGGGCAGGGCGGGGCTCGGGGCGGGGTGTGGCGGGTACGGGGCGAGGACTTGCCCCGTTTCTTGTCCCATTTGTTTTTTTTTTTAATTTAAAATACAAATTCAAAATTTTAAAATCCAAAGTAAATAATGTTCAAACTAATTATATCAATATTCAAAGCAAACACTTGAAACAAAAAATGTCCAAAACAAATAATGTTCAAAACAAATTTATTATTTTTTTTAATTCTTCACGGGGTGGGTTCGGGGCGGGGCATCTCCACCCCGCCCCGCCCCACGACCCGCGACGGGGCGGCGAACCTCGCCCCGCCCCACCCCGTCAACCCGTTCGGGGCGGGTTTTTTTGCCCCATTCGGGGCGGGGCCCCGCGGGGACGGGGCGGGGCGGGGAAAATTGCCATCTCTAGGTGAATCCAGCCCTCGTTCAACTATTTGACATGTGTACTAAGAGAATTTCTTCCTGATCATATAACATTTAGGTCATATAATGTTTGGATTATAGGGATTTATGTCATTTTAAACAAGGCCAGGGATGAGAAAAAGAACATAGGCTAAGATTGTACGCGCTCCGATGCTCAAATGAAAAGGACAGAAGTGTATTGGGCGCGAGAGAGGTGGAGAACATAGAAAAATGAGAAATGGGGTTTTATATTTCTAGAGAATACCAAGTTTTTATGCCTTCTGATGTCACCAAATGCAAATATTTATTAGCAAATGAATGAGTTTGACATCCATTGTGTGCTTCCATGTGGCCTCATTTCAACGAATCATATGTCAAGCTCCAAATGGTTACATTCTAGTAATCAGATGTCCGTGACCTCCAACGCACTGTCCTAACGGGAAAGGGTGATTTGACTTCCCATCATCCTTGTAGAAATATTACATCAATCACATTGTACGTGCAATGCCGACCTTGAGTATAGTTATTATATAGATTATATCTATAAATAATAAAGAAAAAATTTCGAATTTTATTTTATATTTTTGAAAGTGTAAAGAACTTTTAATACATTCGCGATTTTCAATCTTGTTTGTTTTTCTTTTTCACATTTTTAGGTTAATTTCATTTTCTCTCTTCCTTTTTTTTTCCCCTTTTTTCTCTCTCTTTGCCGTTTCTTTTGTTCGTTAGTGACCTTTTAGATTTTATTTTCTCTACTTGTTTAACAATCTTCAATTCCTCTTCTCCAAATTCAACTTTTTGCAATTTTATAGTCTTTACATTTACGTTTTTGAAAGTAATACTAATCGAATTATATGTATAATATTTATTATTTATATAATTTACATGTCCGACACTTAATTCACTATAAAAAATGCACTGAGAAATTCAGGTTGGAAGTATTAAAGTAATTAGATTTCAAACTCTACAAATAACGCTTTAAAACACCAAATGGAAACATGTGATGATATTATAGACTTTGAAGCGACGTGATTGTTTGGTACAATATATTGTTTTTTATTAATAGAGTAAGCAAAATATTTCAAAGTGAGAATATGTCAATTGATGTTATTATTAATTACTTCAAAGCCTTAGTTCATTTTTTGAAACATATAGAGAAATTTAATTTAAATCTGATAAGATTACTTCTTAAACGGAAGTTGAAATTACTTTTCAGGATAACTTTATTATTCATATAAATAAACACTTCGATAAAAAAATATTAATAATGAGATAATACATTCAACTAAAGTATCCTTTAGAGTTGATTATTTCTTTTATATAGTTGTCAAGCTCTTTATTTTTGGTTTAGCTAAACTTCGAACAATTTCTAAAATATGAAAAATACTTTTGAGTTTCTATTTTATTACTTGTACGCGACCCGTGCATTTGCGGTATATTTTCAAGCGAACAAGTTTTTGGCGCCGTTGTCGGGGAATGTTTTTACTTTGATTACCACTTTAGTTAATTTTAAATTTAACAATTTTTTTATTTAATTTTATTTGCCTTTATTTTATATATTTTTTTTAATACTTTTGACTAACCCTCATATTGTTAATCTGTCTTGTGTTTGTATTTTCTCCCCGTATTTTTCAGATATTTGCTTGATTCTAACTTTGGTAAATTAACAAAACTTTTGTAATGACAAATCTCTTTATGGACAATCAAGATATGCTTGGAGAACATTCAAGTTGTGATAATTGTTACACGGTGCATTGTACTGGGCCATGCTTGTTCTCGTACACTAGTTTACAAACTCCTAAACTGCTAAGGTTTAGAAAATATTTGAGGTGTCGAAAACAAGCCATTGACAAAAACGATGAAGGATACATGCTAATGGGAGATTTTGTACCTTACGATTGGAATGAGGACATCAAACTTTTGGGAGATGGTCCTCCCCTACTGAATGAGAAGGTACTTGCAAAGTATTTTAAAGAACTTGCCAAGTTGGATGAAAACGACATACTCATAGGAGATTATATGTACTGGGATGGATTTCAACAATGGGGGTATTATCCACTTCAAGGAGTTGACAGGACCGACCTCTCATTGCCTGTAGAATCGAATTGCGGACCGGTCATTCAATCCGAAGATATATCCACTATGGACAAAGAGCTCAAAGAGAATGACAATTTAACCACAAAGGGGTCGAATGAAAATGTAGCAAGCAATGAAAATGAAAGCAATGTTCATTTTTCCGACTTCATTAATTGCCCGAAAATTGAGTTTGTGATTAAATTCGATGATGTGGTGGAAGTCTATATAGTTGGATTTGAATCGGAAGGAATATGCAAGTCTTATTATATGGAAATGGGCAATGTTGAGTGTTGGAGACTAAACGAAGAGTGGAACAAAGCCAAGCGAAGAAAAATGGGCAAGGCATCAAAAGCCTTCTTTAGATGCCCATGAGTCAATTGCCAAAGTCGAGCTAAAGACTATAAAAAAGCGCTCATTGGGAGGCAACCCAATTTTCTAACTCTTAGTCTTTTATTTAATTTTATGCATTTTTCTTATTTTTTTTTTATTAACTATCATCTTTTGTAGGTAATTTTTGAAGTCTCACATATCTATTGTTCCTCACAAGTTTGGGAGTAAATCGTGTACAAGAAGGTCACTTGTCTAAGTTCATTAAAAGCATCACAAGTCCACATATAGCATTGGTACCTCTTCACCAAACCGGGGAAGTCTCGTTATCCCATCTCCTCTTTTAACTTGTTCTTTACACATTGAGGACAATGTGCGATTTAAATTTGGGGGTGATTGTGCTTAAATTGGTGATATTGTGTTGATATGTTAGATAGCCTTGTCGGCTTAGCATGGTTTGATGTTTAAAATTGTTGTTGATTCATGAGCTATGACCAAATATGCCATTTGTGCCTAAATTTTTCAAAATTTGCTTGTCCATGTGAGATCCTAAGTAATTTGAGCACAATAGTCATGATTAATTGTTATCTAGATGTGGAGATTTTTGATTGATGGAGAGATTTTTGAATTGGTAAGAACTAGGTTATGAGTTGTGTTTAAATTTATCAATCTTACATTCTCTTCCCTTTCACTTAACTATATTGTAAGATAAGTTTGGGGGTGGTCGAGCCGGTGAATGATATTTTCTAGAAGTGCGTTGATTCCATGCATGTTGAAAAAAAAAATTTATTTGGAGTGTCTTTGCTAAGTATAAGCTAGGTAATGACCATATGCTATGGATTTAAGCCCCATTTATTTTGTAATGCTAAAAAGGGACATTGCACTTGTTGATTCTTGCCTCACTTCGTAGCCTTTTTGACTCGAGTTATTAAGTTCGTTAGGGTATCTCAAAACCCGATACCCTTTGGTCTAAACAACCGGGGAGTTATCGACCTAAAACTCGCTACAAGGGTCAATAAGAAAGTTTAAGGGAGTGGGGTCAATCATGTGCTTATATTGAAATTTTTTGATGAAATTGTGCAATTGTATTTGATGTTTGGACTTAGATAACTAGTGGGTTTGAATTATTTAGTATGAGCTTAAATGTCAAAACACTCATCTAGTGGAGAATCATCATATGACTAGATGTTGATATTGCCGGTTAGACCCAACTGAACAAGAGCGGAAAAAGAAATGAGTGAATTGATAGTAACCTTTAGATTTACACCCGGGAAAAGAAAAAAAAATATCTATTTGAGGAGTGTAAATCTCACGACCGGGAAATGACATATTTGACCACAAGGGGTTGGGTTGAAGTTAATTTAAAAAATTTTCCATCTTGGTAACATTTTCCTAATTTAGAAGATGATTGAAAGTGAGTATACACCTACACACCGATCGAACATTGGATAAGCTAAAATGATTTTTGTTAGCATTATTTGGAGCATATTTGTGAATTGATTATTCAATTTTATACTCATAGATATTTTTGACAAACTATCTAATGTGTTAGCCATTATCACGTGTTACTTGATTGGGTTATAGATAATCTTGCTCGGGACGAGCAAGAGTTTAAGTTTGGGAGTATTTGATAAGTGTGTTTTTGCACACTTATTTAATACTTAAATATACTTATTATTGATAAAAATGAGCTAATTTCTACTCACAAT
This sequence comes from Fraxinus americana, assembly GCA_035079005.1. Lineage (NCBI taxonomy): Eukaryota > Viridiplantae > Streptophyta > Magnoliopsida > Lamiales > Oleaceae > Fraxinus > Fraxinus americana. The sequence goes on along the minus strand of CM068713.1, from coordinate 14,543,240 downwards.
TATGTAATTATTGCGTTTGTAGGTAAAAATCATCAAAATGAAAGAGAACAAGGTAAAAGAATAAAAAAAGGACAAAAAACGTACAAAGATGTGAAGTTTGGGACCAAGTTGCACAAGTGCCGAATGTTGGAGGACATTGAGATGCAATTTGTGGAGGGCAATATTGAAATGAAAATCTAAATTCGAGGACCAAAATGTACAACATAAAAGTTGAGGGACAAACTATGCAATTTATCCTGAGGACCTCATGTGCAATTTTTGATTTCACCAAGAGTGCGCACCCGCGCACTTGGCTTCTGGAATGGTGCGCATCTGCGCACCTGTGCTTTAAAAATTCCCGAAAACTAGATATTTTGAAGGCATTTTAGGCTTTTGTTTGTACTCGATTTTGAGAGTATTTAAACACCAAAACTCATAACTCAAACCTTAGAAAGAGTTTTCGAGAGTTTTCTCTCTTGTGAGTTTTCTTTCTGCTTTCTTTTTCTTTCTCTTATTTCTTTCTTCTTTCATTTTTCTCTTCCTTTTTCTTTTGTTTTACTTGATATTTTAGAGCAATCAAGAGCATGAAAAGGGAAATACATCAAAGTGATGAAGAAGGATTTGGAGAAATTAAGCAAAGTTTCAAATAGGGTTTTATCTACACCTTTGATTTTTCTCAATTTTTCTTCCGTATTCGTAATGTATTGGATATATATTTTCCTTTGTTATCATATATATAAAATGGGCTAATTGATTGTGTTGGGATTTGTGGAATTAGTTTGACATAGCCTTGATTAATTTCTATATTTGCCATTTGATTTTAAGTTGCTTATTTTCATGAGTTTCTACTATTGTTTTCCATGCATTTTCATTTATATGGCCAATAGATGATTGTATTTAGTGATTTGTACATTGTTCAAGAGAAGATTGTACATTTTAGACTAAATAGTAGAAACCCTAAGTTTGTGTAATGGATAGAGATATACCATTAGCCCTAGGTGACCCAATGAGCTATTTTCACAATGATTGAATGCGATTATTTGGTTGTAATCGACATAGAGATATAGTAGGTTAAACAAATCAATTAGGGTTAATTTCACTCGAGAGAGGTAATTGGCTAAAATTGGAAGATCGGGTCTGACATCGGAATTAAATAATTCGTTAATTGGCTTATAGAGAAATTAATTAGGCGATGGTTAAACGAAACCACGAATCCCAACAACGCTCTTCCTCCGAAATTTCCAAATATTTGTGTTTTTCTTATTTTGTAGATTTTTAGTTTATTTACCGCTTTTCAAATCTCATGTTTAATTGTGTGTATTTCATTTGATTGTTAGAATTAAATTGATTAAAGTCGTGTAATCTAAAATAACATTCCTCAAGAGATTGACAATTCGGACTCAAAAAGTCCACTTTATTACTTGTACGCGACCCGTGCACTTGCGGTATATTTTCAAGCGAACATCTGTTGCGTCCCCGCACGAACACCCCCAGCCACCGCTACATCCCAACACAGCAACCACCGAGCCACACAAAATAAAAGAAAAAAGAAAAAAAAAAAAAGAAGCGACAGAGATAGACGGACTACAACATCGGCAGTGCAGTCCAGAAGAAAGAGACTAGAGAAGAGTGAAGACGAGAGATGGAGCGTCAGCTCGACGTCGGGGTCAACGGCGGTGGACTGCTGTGTTGTCGGCGACGGCAAACTGCAGAGAGAAACGGGGAGAGAATGGGAGAGTGAGGGGAGAGGCGGGAAAGTTTGGAATGAATTCTAGGGTTGAGTTATTTTATTTTAATTGGGATGAAAATTATATAATTAATATTAAATTAAATATAAAAAACCTGATTTTTGAAATGTTAAAATGGAAAGCTGATTTGTGAAAATGGTATTTTAAATACTTGGATGCCTGTAATTTCCTCTTTTGAAAATAATGGGTACCAAATATGGGCATAATCTCTACGTCTATATTTCCTTTTGCATTATTATATTTAAATTACGTAATGACTTGCTCATCATCACGTTCTTGGACCGAAAATAGCTTATCCAATTTCTTGCCAAATTTTAAAAATATCTTACGAAAATGCAAGTTGTGTTACATCGTCCGACAAGATGAAGAATAATTGTTATTCTTCATAAACTACAAATGTAATATTTTTAACCTTTGATTCTATGTGTTATGCTGGCAATAATTGTTACACTTCTCCCTCACAGAAGCTTCCAGACTGAAAGAAAATCTTCCGCGATGATAAGAGCCCAAGCCCAATTATGCATAAAAGAGACAACTGCCTATAGGTATAATAAACCGGGGAGATTAGATCAGTGGACAGGAAAAAAGTAAAGTTTTTATTTCTAGCAAAAAATTATGTTCATCCAAATGTAAATTGTGCATCTTTACCATCAAATTATGATACTGGAAAAGTAGATCAGCTATTAATTACTTTCCATTATTTATTAATTGTTCAAAAAAACATGGGGATCACTTCAGCATCCCCCATCATGTACAAAACCTTTAAACCATAAACATTAAGATTTCAAAGTTTTCTTTTATTATATTCTATAATTACCTAACTTATTGAGATATTTCAATTTTTAACATATCAGGTACTTGAACCTCTTATGAAGTTTTATAATTTGTTATGTCTATATGCTTTCTCAAAGTATACGCCTCCTAAATATGACCATCTTTACTAATTGCTCCATTTTAATTTAAATATTTTTATATTAGAATCGAATATCATCACTGTTCAGGCGTGCTATAAATGTATCAAATATTATATTAAGTAATTGTCTTCCAAAATGTTAATTCGAGTTGGAGCATCTAAAAGTGGTGTGTGATATTATTGATCTCTTTGGTTAGTAATTGTATCTAAATGAATTATTTTTCGAACTTCTGGTTCGAATTATTTTTTGCGATATTTTAGATAATGATGCATTTGTACATTATTTTAAGCTTCTTAATCCCCTCATAATGTTGAGAGAATGTTTAATCAATTTGAAAATCAGCAAACCTCCTTATAAAAATATCATCCCATTAGAACTTGAGATATTGTCTGAGGGTTCAAATTAAACTTGTATTCTCAATCTTCTTTCATCATTACAACATACACAATTTATTTATAATTTGCAAAGAATGCTATCTATCATGTTCTATAGCATTTTCTGGAATGCTATTGTAGGTGATTTTATTAAAAGTCGTATATCTATTATAACTTTTTTTTAATGCTATTATAAAGTGCTATAAAAAACTTTATAGTAGTATTTTATTATCGTTATGATTTTAGAATTTCTAACATTCTTTTCGTGCAATTTTCTTTTATGTGACATAATTTTTTTTCCGTTATAATTTTGGCTTTAATAACATTTTTAATCGTGATTACATATTCAATAGCATTCTTTTTTCATCATAATTTTTTAATATTTATAGCATCTATTGAATATGATGTATCGTTTTCAATAGCATTTTTTATTGTAATGTACAAATATTAAATAACATTAATCCTAATTCATTAATAGTCATTAATAGTCAAATGTGAATATTCAAGAGCAATATTTTTTTGGACTAAAAGTATTAACAATAATAATCAGGTCAATAATAAATTCCAAAACAAATATCAATACTATCTTGTACAAATACACAGGTATACCTGTTCAATAGAGAAATCTAATTATATTTTGTCTTCATATCAAATACTAACAACAATATATGTTTGAAAATGAAATAAATAAAATTAAACCAATGATGCATTTAAATCTGAATCCTTCAAAAGAAAATTTCCTGAATCCTTGCAACTTGTTTGGAGAAGACATCCATCAAACCAATGCTGTATTTAAATCTGAAAATTGACAAAGTGATACAACTTATTGGATTGTAAAAAAAAATATAGTAAAAAATTCAAAAAATTAAATCTATGCAATCTACAGAAAAATTACTCAGGTCATTGAGAGAAGAGACTTAGGCAAGTTATCCTTGCTATGTATATATCACAACATCACTAACTTTTTTGGACAAAAGAAACAAATTATTTCAATTTGAAATTGTAAATGTTAAATCATATTTAGACCACCATTTAAAAGCATTCGAAATGTCTATTCTACCAGATGTATGCATTGAAGCCAGCACATGTATGGATTAACATTAATATAAAATTTACCCGATCTTAAACTCTTGAACATTTTTATCCGAGATGGAGTTCAACATTGTATAATTTTTCCAATCAAACACCTTGGATATGCTGACACAAGAAGAAAACATACATATATCAACAAATTGCAACACTCTTGTGACGACAGTGTGGATTTTTAAGATTTACCTATCTTGTGCATAAAAAGTAAGAAATTCCCATTTACGTTCCCTGATATATACAAGACATTTTACCAGTCTTGCAGCTGCAATTCAAAAACTTTCTGAAAATTTGAAATCCATAGCGATAGAAGTTAACATCCAAAAATCACTAATGCAAACTTGGAGTATACTCAGGACATATAAAACAAAATTAACAGTGCTAAACTGGATTTTAGACTTTCGATTTCATGCTCATAAAAGTCATCAAATTAAAATGGCACAAATATATATATAGTACTCCCTCTGTCCCATTTATATATGCCCACATTCCTTATTTTCTTGTTCCAATTATATAGTCTTGTTTCTTTATTAAGAATTTTTTTCTTGTTCGTTTACTAATATACACTTATTTCTTTACTACTTCCAATAATAATTTTGATGTAGAATGAGAAAGAAGAAAAAGAGGAGGAAGGAGAAGAAGCTGAAAAGAAGAAGAAGAAGAAGAAGAAGCCGAGAAGGGGAAGAAAACGTGGCAAAGCCAATCTCAAATTTATTCAATCATCAACTGCAGTCAACTACAATAAAAACCTAATAAATAGCAGAAAATAACCTAATTTTAAGGGCTTGGGTCAACCCGCTAAAACAAGCCCAACAATACGAAACACAAATAATAAAGTCCAATAACAATAAAATAAATCTCGATGATGTCCGCATCAACTCTCCCGGGGTAGAAGAAAACTCGACGCTGTCGAGTGGATAGGTAGAAAAAGGCTGCAATCAATCGCCCAACCATAAGCTCAGGGGTTGGACGAGCTTCCTCCGACGTCGATAAAAGCGTGTCAGCGGTGGTCGGAATCTGGTGTCCCCACCAAGGTCCCCTAGATGCGTGGAAGGAGAACTGGGCAAATGAAGATCCTGCTGACTTCGATAGAGCTTCAATAAGTCTGGATCAAGCTGCTGTAGTGTCTCTCTAGTAATCCATGAGCAATCAGACTCTAGCCGATCAACCCAATGAACAAGGAAACGCTGAACATGTCCCCACCTTTAGTCAACACAATCTGTTCATCTAAAATAATATCAATTTTATCTTTGTGTGCTGGGACATGTGGCAATGGGTTAAAAGTAGCAAGAGATTCCGGGTCACGGTCCACAGATGGAGGTAGGAAATGATATCAGAGGGATTGAAATGGCCTTTATAAGCAACTAAATCCTCAACATTGAAAGTATGGTGGTAGCCAAGATGTGGCGGAAGGTCAACAACATAAGCATTTGGGCCAACTTGCTTTAAAATTTTAAAAGGACCAGCACTACGAGCTTGCAATTTAGAGGCGGTTCCATGTAGGCGCTGTTCTGGTCTGATTCGGATCATGACATAATCCCCAATATTAAAATCAACATGTCTCTTATGTAAATAAGCTCGAAGTTTATAAGATGCGTTACTAGCTTCAAGTTGTTTATTGATCTCAATATGCAAGTCATGAAGATGTTGTGCAAATGCTTCAGCTGACATAGACACTTTATCATGTGGGGACATCAGGATAAGATCTAAAGGCTTCCTAGGCTTAAAACCATGAACAACTTCAAATGGACTCCTACCTAACGATCGATTCATGGAACTGTTATATGCAATTTAAGCTGTAGGAAGAATTAAATCCCAATTTCTAAGATTTTCTTGGACCAGACACCTTAGTAAATTACCAAAACTACGATTAACCACTTCCGTTTGACCGTCAGTTTGCGGGTGATAGGCAGTAGAGAATTTTAACTTTGTACCCATTTTATGCCACAACGTTCTCCAAAAGTGACTAGTGAACCTAACATCCCTATCTGACATGATGCTTTTGGGGAGACCATACAATTTAACAATCTCATTAAAGTACAATGTGGCAACCCTGGACGTATCTGAAGTTTTGCTACAAGGGATAAAATGAGCCATCTTGGAAAAACAATCCACTACCACAAAAATGGAGTCATGTTTCTTCGGGGTACGTGGAAGCCCTAACACAAAGTCCATGCTCACATCTTGCCAAGGGCAATCAGGAACGGGAAGAGGTGTGTAGAGGCCAGTGTTTTGCCACTTTTGTTTGGCCAACTGACAGGTGTTACAAGTGCTAACTATCTTGGCCACATCTTTCTTCAAACTAGGCCAATAGAATTCATGTTCAATCTCCTCTATCGTCTTATCTCGCCCAAAGTGACCGGCTAAACCTCCCGTATGAATTTCCCAAACTATGAAATCTCGCACCGAAGTTCGAGGGATGCACAATTTATTAGCTCGAAAAAGATAACCCCCCTCAAGGCGAAAATCGTCCATAGTATCCGATTGTCCATTTTGCAAATCAAGAAAGATATCCTTAAAGTCAGGACAAGTTTCGTACTCTTCCTTAAGCCGTTCAAAACCTATGACTTTAACGTTCATGATCGACAGAAGAGAGATACGACGACTTAATGTATCGCTGCCTGGTTTTCAACACCTTTCTTATGTTTTAAAACAAAAGAATAGACCTGTAAATACTCAACCCAGCGACCGTGCCTAGAATTCAATCTCTTCTGGGAGGTGAGATAATGGAGCGTATCATGATCTGAATAAAGAACAAATTCTTGGGGTAGCAAATAATGACGCCAATATCGCAAAGCCTGCACAACTGCATACAATTCCTTATCATAAGTCGAGTACCGTTGTTTGGCGTCGTTCAACTTCTCACTGAAATTAGCGACAGGGTGGCGTTCCTGACTAAGGACTCCCCCGATGCCGACCCCGGAGGCATCACACTCAACTTCAAAAACCTTGGTGAAGTCAAGAAGGCGCATGACAGGAGCTTCCGTCATTCGTTTCTTAACTAGTTTAAATGCCTTAGTCACTTCATGGGTCCAATGAAACTCTCCCTTCTTCATACACTCCGTAATGGGAGCCATGATTGTGCTAAACCCCTTGATGAAACGACGGTAAAAGGTTGCTAGGCCATGAAAACTCCTGACATCATGCAAAGTCTTAGGCTCAGGCCAATCAACAATCGCTTGAATTTAGGCGGGATCGGTAGATACCCCCAGAGATGATACAATAAAATCTAAGAAGACGACGCTATCGGTGAAGAGCGAACATTTCTTGACATTAGCATACAATTTTGTTGCCCGAAGGGCAGAACAAACTTGCTAGAGATGATCTCGATGTTGTTCCTTCGTTGTACTATAGATGAGAATGTCGTCAAAGTAGACGACAAGGAACTTACCCATGAAAGGACGAAGAGTTTGGGTCATTGCTCGCAATAAAAGTGCTTGGAGCGTTAGTTAGGCCGAAAGGCATAACTAACCACTCATAAAGACCATCTTTTGTTTTAAAAGCGGTCTTCCATTCATCACCTAGGCGGATCCTAATATGGTGATACCCACTCTTCAAATCAATTTTGGAAAATATCGTAGCGCCAACCATCATGTCCAACATGTCTTCAAGCCTAGGAATAGGAAAGCGATACTTTACCGTGATCCTATTGATGGCACGACTATCTACGCACATCCTCCAAGAGCCATCTTTCTTAGGGGTCAATAACGCCGGCACAGCACAAGGACTTAAACTCTCACGGATGAATCCTTTGTGAAGGAGTTTATCCACTTGCTTCTTTAATTCAGCGTGTTCAGTAGGATTCATCCTATAATGAGGCAAATTTGGAAGCGACGCTCCCAGGACCAAGTCTATGGCATGTTGGATGCCTCGTAAAGGAGGTAGTTCGTCAGGTAAGTCCTGGAACTCTTGAATGATCGCCTGGGCTTCAGGAGGGGCTACAGATGGGGAACTAGATGGGACTTCCAAGACAACTAAGGCAAACACAACCGAATCGCCCACAAGTGTGCTTCGAACTCCGTAGGATTAATGATGTGTAATCCCTTTCATTCCTCACTTTTCTTTGTTTCATGTGAGCCAACAGGTCTTGGTGGCAGAGGGTTAAGGTGGATCTTCTTACCATTAAATACGAACGAGCATGAATTGGATCGACCATAAATGGTTACATCTAAATCGAACAGCCAGGCCGACCAAGAATAACGTGATCGATATCCATGGGAATGATGTCACACCATATATGATCCTTATACTCGAGAAATTGAATAGGCACCAGACAACGTTCCTTTACAACAATCGAGGAAGTATCAACCCAATAGACGCTATATGGCCGAGGGTGAGGTACAGATTGCAACCCCAGACGGGTTACAGTAGTCATCGACACAGCATTAATGCAACTACCACTATCCACTATGACCTTACATCCTTTATTATTGATCTTGATGTAAGTGTGGAAAATGGAATGACGTCACCAATCGTCAGCATTTTTGGGATAAGTGGCCTTGACTCAAGGTCAATAATATCCCAGACTTACATCAAGACAAGGCCACTTATCCCAGACACTCTTCCAAAACTAGGGCTCGACTCGGACAGTTAGAAGAAATGTGACCGAAACCCTTACAATTAAAACATTGCAAGCAGGATGACGTCCTTGGAATTTTTGGACCCTTACCTTTATTTTCTCCTACAAGAGGACCCTTAGATGGGGAAGGCCCTAGGATAGACTTTTGGGGCGCAGTGGGCGCTGCAGAACTGGGTGCTGAAGAAATAGGAGTACGGTTGTCACCACGACTTATAAATGGAGTCATAGTAACTAACTCATAATCTCGGACGAAGGCATAGGCATGGTCAAGAGTAGCAACGCTCCGAAGGACAAGCTTACGTTTAAGATCATCTCTGAGGCCTTGCCGAAATCTGCTTAAGGTCATGGCTTCATCCTCAACGACCTGACATCTCATTCTAAATTCATCAAATTGAGTGACGTACTTAGTCACTGGTCGATTGCCTTGCGTGAGGGCATTCCATTGATCCAACAAATGACCATTATACGATTGAGGTAGATACTTCTCTTGAAGACGACGCTTCATTTCAACCCAACTCCCAACAGAAGGAGCATGATGACGCTCTAGGAGTTCCTCAACACTTTCCCAAAAGAGCTGAGTAGTGCCGGTTAGCTTCAGACTAGCAAACTGAACTCTCCGGTCTTCTGGGACTCCATACCAAGCGAAGAAACGGTTCATATCTCTAACCCATTGAGTAAATACTCGAGGGTCTAAACAGCCATCAAAAGTTGGGGCATCCAGTTTAATGTTTCTAAAGAAACGGTCATCGTGGCGAAGAGGGGAATGAGTATCATAAAGGTGACGTTCTCGCTCCCGTTCACGAACTTGATGGCCATCCCTACGGTTATGCCTAACCGGTTGTTGGACACCTTGGGGTCGACGATAATGCCTATTACTGGTCGCATCCGAGTTCTCAACTTCAGTCGAATGTGGGGTATGTTCAAGGGTGGACAACCTAGCAGCTAAGTCTCTAGTTTCCTCATGAGTAGCAGCTACCTCGATTTGTAATTGTTGTTGGCTAGTGACAAGTTGTGCTAATTGACGAGTGATGGTGTCAAATTGAGTTGGGTCCATGGTCAGATTATGAGAACTAGATGTGACAATGCGATCACTACACAACTGCATGCAATGTACTACCAGCTAAATGAAGTGTATAGAGAGATCAATGAGCAACCCGTTTAAAATAAAATAAAAAGACGACCTGATCAAATTTTTTTATTTTTGGGATTATGTAAATCCAAATAGGGCAAGCTAATACCGCTGATCTATGTAAAATGGTAAAGCAAAGGTCAAATGCGACTCGACAATTTAGTTACATAAGGTAAACAAGAATATAATACGATTAGGACGTAAAATAAATAGGAAAAAATGGGCAAGTAACACGAATATGGATTTAATGACGTGAAGTTGTAGGGAAAATTGGAATAGCAACACAAAATTGAATTGAAGCAATTTTATAATGAAACAGTAATGTAAACTACAGATAAAGAAATAGTAGCGTCCCTGTTGTTCGGCGAAGGGAATGAGCACCAAAGAAATGAGCACCAAGTAAAAGATCTCCAAGCACAAAGAAACAGTAACTCCCGTTTTGTTTTGCTGAAATAACTGCGCCAATCAGCTGATGAAAAAGAGATGCACCTACAAAATGTGAGAAAATACTTTTTTTTTTTCAACTAAAATAAATTACACAGTATAATAAAATAGGGCCCCAAATCAAGGCCCAGAGGCAAGACTAGCAAGACACAAACCGAGGCCCAATTGACAAAAATACATTTTTTTTAGAAACTAAAAAGAAATTACACTAAAACTGAGGCCCAAATCAAAACAGACTTTTTTTTTTGAACTCAACTAAAACAATTTAACAAGTTGGGCCCGAAATTGAAATTCAAACAAATTAATAAACAGGGCCCAAATTGAAAATTAAAATAAATAACAAGACGGCCCAAATCAAAGCCCAATTACTAGATAAGTGACACTGAACAAAAACCAAACCGAGGTCAATTTCGCGTCCAGGGCTTGATTTTGTAATTCGGCGTTCGGTATGGCAACTACAATGTCGGTCGTGGATTGTTGACGGTGGCTCTTCCTTTTCCCTTCGATTCTCGTCTGTCTTGCTATTTATTTCTTCTCTTTCTTCTGCTGTTGTCGCTGCGGGCGGTGGCTGTATATATTTTTTTTTTGTGGTAGACGGTGGTGTTGCAGCGAGCGGTTTGTGGGTGGCTGTGGGTTCGGCTGATTGGATGCAGCCGGTAAGATCTGGGTGTCGGCGGCTGGGAGGTAGGTTGGTGATACAGTTCGGGTTTTGGAAATTTGTGGTGTATGTATTGTTTGTATTGGAACTTTAGTAGTGGCTATGTATTGTCTATGTGTTGTGGTGGTGGTAATTGTAACACAGCGGGTCTCTACTGTGATTCAGGGAAGTTGAAGGTGGAACCGGCTATGTTTGGTAATTTGGAGGAGATGACAGATTTGTTAAAACACCGGTAGCCAAATCTCTGCAGCGTCTTGATCAAAGAACACAGGTTCGACTCTGATACCAATTTGATGTAGAATGAGAAAGAAGAGAAAGAGGAGGAAGGAGAAGAAGCTGAAAAGAAGAAGAAGAAGGAGCCGAGAAGGGGAAGAAAACGTGGCAAAGCCAATCTCAAATTTATTCAATCATCAATTGCAATCAACTACAATGAAAACCTAATAAATAGCAGAAAATAACTTAATTTTAAGAGTTTGGGCCAACCCACTAAAACAAACCCAACAATATGAAACACAAATAATAAAGTCCAATAACAATAAAATAAATCTCGATGATGTCCGCATCAAATTTGCTACTAGTTATTGATAATTAAATGAGGGTAAAATAGAAATTTTTTTGACAAAAATTGTTTTTCCAATGACATTAAATAAGATTTCTTAATCCGTGTGAAAAACAAAACTAGCTTATATAAATGGGACGGAGGGAGTAGAATATTAGAACAAGGAAAGGACGAAGCACAAACTTTGCTTAAGTTATTTCGGTCATACATGAAACCAGTTTTTCCAGCCAAGTAACTTGAAACAACCTACAAAAGTACATGAGATTACACCATTAGAAATACAATTATTTAACTTTGATATAATAGAATCAACTAATTCAGATTTCGCAATTGATATAAACAAACCGATTCCTTAAAAGGTATACGTGACCACAAAACCCTAGAAAAACACAGTTCAAACGTTATTCTGTTCTAATTTTCATAAAAAATGACCATGAAGCCGCAGATCAATAGATTCAGAATGCTCACACTAACCTTTCATGCTTAGGGTGTGTTTGTTTGGGATTTTTGGGGAAAGAATTGATTTTTGAATAGTGATATGATGGGAAATGTGTGGTTGAAAAAGAAGAAAAAATTATTGATGAGATGGAAAATATTATTTTATTAAAGAATGTGTTGTTGAAAATGAGAATTGATTTACTGTAAAATTTGAGAATCCCAAACAAACAAGCTCTTAATTTCCCTATGTATGCCTATATTTTATCTACACAACATTTAATCTTTAAATACTTCCTCTACTGAATAAAGAGAAAATAAATTTAAAACAAAAACAATTTTGCTCACAAACCTTTCACCAATAAGAATTAAACCATCCCCAAAGTGAGAATTCTGCGTTTTGTGAATAACATCAACTTGTAAATATAGAAACAACAAATTATTCCAATTCATGAATGTGTAGATAGATATGTGTGGCTGGGATATATCTTTTATGAGGCTTAAATATAAACTACATTCATTAAGAAAAAAAATGTTTTTGTAGAGTAGTGCGGACATTGAGTTTAATTTAGGAAAACAAATTGAGATGCTAGAATCTAGAATTGCGTACCTTCTTTGTCTGAAAAGCGACTTTCCGAATGAGAAAGAGACTAATACCTTGAAATGAAGAAAAGAAATTGAGATTTTGCTACTTTGACAAAAATACTGTAACAGATGCAGTAACATAATTCTAGTTGGCAACATAAAATTTGATGGGAATGTTGACTATATTTAAAACAGTTCAATGATGAGATGTCATGTGATATTATGTCAAAGATTATGTCAATCATTATGTTACTATAGCATGATTGAAGAAATTGAAAATAAATCCACATGGAAGAGGCGGAGATGATAGAGACCTATTGTATTTGATGAAAGAAAAGAAAATATGGTAAATTACATAGGAAAAGATTTTGGGCTCCTTAGTTTATTGGACCTTTCAATGAATGCTATTATATTATCTTTTGATAAAAAAAATTTTTTTTCATAGCATTATCAACAAGAATGCTATATTTAAATGTTATAAAATGTTGTAGAGAATATCTATCTCATTACACCATGGTTGAACAATTATTCATATATTGCACTTTCAAAAATTATTAAATGTAAAATATTAGAATCTAGTTATAAGCTAATAATAACACGGAGAACATGATGTTGACAAGGTGCATAATAATATACTCTAAACACAAATGAAAAGTACTTTGTTCTCAATAGTAATGATTAAGAAATTAAATGGAGGCACTTAATAATCAATTGTGTTAAACTATTTATTGTCATTCCAACTAACAATTATTAAAAGATTTAAACTCACTAGTATTAACATGACGCACTATCTTGATTGTATAAATTTGAAAGTTATGCTCATAATTTAACTTTTGAACAGTAATTTTGCAAGCTCCGGGTTGCAAATACCATGCAATTATGTAGATGTATCATATCTATTAGATACAAATAATATCTACATGAACAACGTGGATGGTGTTAGGGCTCATATATCATCTTACTTAATATCATAAAAATAGGAAATTCAATCCTTATTTTAGCTAGTGGTAATTAATGATCAAATCTCAATATAGAGAACAAACATTATATAGGGATTTGTTGGATTGAAAAATCTTCGAGTTATTTATTGAACGTTCATTTGAATTCTCAATTTCGCATCATTATTGATTCAATGATGGTTTAACTAGTTATACCAAACAATAGTACATTCAGTAATTAAACTTCTGATTCAATATAATGTTTGTCATTTGCATAACTATTTAATCAAGCAAAAATATATAGTTAATTACCAAAAATATAATTAACTATGATATAATCATATAAGAATCAATGTTCACATGACATAAGCTATATATATTTTTTTTCAGAGATAAACACAAATTCATAAATTACACATGATATATTTTTTGAGACGTGTTACTTCGAGAGTACTTTGTATTTCACTATTTCTTTTTCAAAATCAATGTGTCATATTCTTTTGGAATATTAAAATTTTAATGTCATGCTCTTCAGGAGTAATAATATATTATTATGCTTTTCGCGAGCCATTTATATTCTTTTAAAATATTAATAATATTGTGCTTCAAGAAAATATTATTTATAAATATTAACTATTCAAGAGTATGTCTTCTAACAGAATGTTATATTTGCAGAGTTCTGCTTCTTAAGTAGCAACATGATAAATTATCAATTTAAAATTTATAAAAAAAATATCTACAAATATTTAATGACACAAAAATATTTAATTATCATCATAAATATATATTTTTTACAAAAATAAATAAAAATAAAGCAAAGAACACATGCATGAGACCAATATAAAAAGGGATAATTATTACTTCAATTAACCATAATAAAAGATTATTATAATATAATTAATTGGGAGGCTTTAGTTAAAAATATGCATATGCATACACACGAAAAGCATACAATGGTACGAAGAAGCAGATGATTTAGTTAATTGTCTTCTGCAAACAATTAAGACAGACATGCATAGGAGATTTGGATTTGTAGAGAAGCATACAATGAGTAGGGGTGTCCAAAAGTCCCGAACCGAACCGAGCGGTTCTTCATAAGTTGAATACCCGAACGGGTACCTGAATCGAGAACAGATGGGTTTGTGTCAGGTCTCAGGTCTAGACCAAGAACCGAAGAATCGAATAAGAACCGAAGCTAAATATTTTTTATTTTATTTTTCATTTTGAATTAATTAAATTATTTTATTTTTTTCTAAACAAATTAGCAAATTAATTAAATAAATCAAATTATATTTTTGAATTGGGTTTCGTTAATTTGTAAAAGTTAAGAATAAAATGTCATTAGTTGTATTTATATAGTATTACTGTAAATATTAAAAAAAATTAATTATTGTACGGAACTGATCGAAACCGAATCGAACCGAACCCGAACGGTTCCATAATTATATTTGGACCCGACGGTTCCATTTATTAAATACCCGAAAGTTTTGGGTCGGTTTGATTCTCTTCAGAATCAAACCGAATCGACCCACGGACAGCCCTAACAATGAGGCTTTCGTTAATTGGGACAGCCCTAACAATGAGGCTTTCGTTAATTGGGATATGCATACACACACGGTATGCATTAGAAATTGATGTGTATGTAACAACGAAGAAATAATGCGTATAATTTGAGATTGGATATAGATTACCTTCAACTAATTTGCTATAATTCTTTTAGAGAATCGTGATGATAACGCACTATAAAATAAAGAGAAGAAAGAAGAAAATAGAAAAGTCAATAGATTTTTGTATTTTATTGAGAACCGAAATCCCATATTTATATGAAATAATAAGGGATACAAGTGTAATAAAAACTAGAGTAGCTGGATATAATTGTCATTTACTAATAATCATATTATTTACAATATTGAGGCTTTGTTAAACCTCAATATCATTAATTGGACGATTTCTTGAAGGACTAATGGCGCACATAAAACCTAAGGTTGGGATTCTCGGTACCAAAAATAGTAGAATATGGACAATATTGCAACGAATTCCATACGTTGGGGACTATATCACAATTTCCTACTTTATATTACTATTTACAGATAAGTAAATTTAATCAATGCTCACTCAACTATAGTTCACATTACTACTTACTCACTGAATAATAAAACATAACTCATCGTTCACCCATCTATCCAAACACTTACCCGTTCATCACCCGTCTTATTTTCGTTATCCTAAACGAACGAAATGTGACACGTGGCAGATGAAAAATCCCACATGGTACATAAATTAGACGTAAGTGCATAAATAGAATGAACTATATAGGTACGTTTTGCAGCTTATTCCATCATTGCCTACTCTTCAATTGCAATTTTTGTTTCGTTTCTTTTCGCGTTCCAAATCTTCCCTTCATTTCCTTATAATGGTACCCTTTAATTATTTTATTTCCTCCGCTTACTACACTCGAATTATCCTCTTTCAACTTTTCTTCTCATAGTTAATATGAATAATTTGAGTCAAATTCTAAGAGCATGCAATATTGTACCTTCACTCAATTCGATCCCTTGGCTAATTTCATTCTAACGATAGCATTACGCATTTGTTCAAGCATTTTGCGCATACAATCCCTTGGCTAACTTCCTAAAATAAAAATTATCGATCATAAATTATACTATTTCTAGAATTCTTTTTCTATTTTTTGTGCACTGTTTATTCTTAATCATAAATAATATAAAATATGTATGACGGGTTTCTCTCTTAACAATACACCAAAAAAGAAAAAGAAAAAAAGAGGTCTAAAGATGAGTATATAAAGATTGTTATCATGCTTGGCTAAAGTTCTATATAACTCAGTTTCCACAGGGTATTAAAGGATAGACCTATTTACTAATGACCTTTTTGTTACTAAAACAATTAGTTGGCGCAGATTCTGGTTAAACATACAAACACTAATGGAAGGAAATAAGCAAGTTCGTCATTGCCCTTGTGGCTCAAACATCGTAAACTCATTGGAGATCGAATCTGGTTTTTTAGAGGACGAGGACGATGTAGTAAAAACACGTTTTTTTTTCCATCACAAAAGCTGGTTGATTAGGAACTAGAAATCTGGAAGAACTGTCGTTTCGCCACTAAGCATCAAAACTACATCTGACATGGTAGGGCGATCAATGGGATCTTCTTCCACACACAACAGCCCAACATTTATGCACTCGACAACTTCAGAATAATTTAGACAGTGAATTGGCTAAAACGTTTCATATAAATGGAGGAAAAAGCTTTGGACTCGATTACAATTTAGCTTACCCTATCATCCTCAAACAGAGGTAGTAAATCAGAGTTTGGGAAATTTACTAAGAAGTCTTGTTGGAAAAATATTAGGTAGTGGGATTTGCTTTCAGCACAAGCTGAATTTGCCTACAATTGATCTACTAGTGAAACTATTGGGCATAGTCCATTTGAAGTTGTTTATGGGAAAATCCTATTAGTCCATTGGATTTGGTACCACTTTCGGTCAACAATCGTTTTAGCGGAGATGCTGGAGCAAGGGTCGGGCAGATCAAGGAATTACATGAATAGGTCAAAAAGAGAATTCTCAGGCAAAATGGGAAATATAAAAAACAAGCCAATAAGCACAGGATACCAGCAAAATTTAATAAAGGTGATTTAGTATGGATTCATTTGAGGAAATCAACGCTTTCCTAGAGAGTGTTGTAAGTTTATTGGGCCCTTATGTGTGGTTCTCCTAACTAGTTGGGCTAGTTCCTTAGCCCACTTTGATGACCCGGATTGTGTTCTCTACTTGAAGCATTATTGACCCTTGGATTTTTAATCCACGGCTAGGCTTGATTCTTGGCTTGATATTTTCTTGAAATGACATTGGCTTCCTCAATACGACTAAATCTCTCCTTTTTTACTTTCTCTCTTCTGCTCGACTTTGGAGGCTCTCTGTTCTTCTCTTCTTGGGGTTCACTGTGTGGGTAAGAACCGTGACTTAGGGTGGGATACCTTGGGGCTTCTAGGCCTGAAATAGTGGCTAGATTATTGGCATCTTCCTCTAAGTCTTTACGGTAGAATCAGGGCCATTTGGGAGATCTTTGATTGATGACCAAATCGATTCCTTACCTGGGGTTTTCTGTTGATCTCTCTCTTCTCTGGATGGCGGGTTGCAAGCATGGAAACTTGAACTGTTCCTGGGCCTATATACTTCTACCATCGCAGAGGAAGAGGTGCACTAGGGCTCGAGAACGGGAAGGAAGCTGCACAGGCTATAGGGGAGTCTTCTGTCCAAATTTATAGCTTAAATGTTTCTGTCACTTTATGTGTTTAGAACTTGCTCTATATTTCTGGTTGTTTCAGCTTCGGTTTCCTCATAAAGTCTATGATTACTTTGTTGTATCGATTTCCATGTTATAGTAATATTGAATCTGGACTTGGTTTCTGCCTTTGGTTGTATACATATAATGCATGCTGGATTCTAGCTTATTGTTGAAGAATGATTGGGTATTGAACTTTGATATTCAGATTTAATGAACATGCTAAAACTCTGCTTGAGATAGGTTTTGGAGTATGTTGTTATGCTATTGGATTCCTTATTATGCAGTATATTACTCAACATCTGGTATCAGAGCTTAGGCTATAGGTCTAGGGCTTGTTTTTCCCCTCAGAAAAATTAGGGTTGATTGTTTTTGGGCATTCTAGGGTTTTGATTCGATACTGATTATTATGAATTTTGTGTTGTGCATGTTGTTTATCGATTGGTGACTGGTGATTCTGGAAACTTGGATTGGCTGAGGAATTGGTGGTATTTATACTGTTTTTCAACAGTAGTTTGGTAAGATCGTTCCAAACTAATATTCGTATTAGGTTTGACTTTCTTAGCAGTTTATGCATGTTGCTTGGTTGTCTATTTGTGAATTCTGTTGATTGAATTCCTGTGATTAATTTGTAACCTGAAAAGCACGCTTGTCTGCATTATATACCTGTGCATTACCTAAGTTTGAATCACACCTGCACACACATCACATTTAAGTTTAAGTGATCGAATTGACTCGTGTTTCATTTCTGGACATTGTCTTTTAACTCTGCACTCATATTGTGTGTTGATCATCTGAAAAAACATTGTTTTCAAAACCTTTTCTGTTTAGTCCATGAGTACGAGCCACCCTTTTACAGAATCTAGTATGGGTTCGAGGGTCGAATTATCGCAATTCGATGGAAAGGGGGACTACTCAATTTGGAAACAGAAAATGAGGGTCATTTTGGTCCAACAGAGAGTTGCTAAAGCTCTCGATGATCCCTTGACTTTTTCTGACGAGTTAAAGGCTAAACCTGATGAAATCGAGGACATGAATGAAATTGCATATAGCTCCATAATCTTGCACTTATCTGATAACATCATTAGACAACTTGATCATGCTAAAGACGCTAGAACATTATGGACTGCCTTAGATGCCTTATTCTTGACTAAGACTTTGCCTAACAAGATTTATCTGTTAGAGAAATTGTTTAGTTTTAAGATGGAAGGATTTAGAGGGGAATTTGAGCGATTTTAGCATAATTGTGAAAAGTCTGGCTCATAATGATAAGAAGTTCGACGATGAGGATTTAGCTGTCATATTGTTAAATTCATTGCCCGAATCATATAAAGAAATCCGAAATGTAATTAAATATGGCAGGGATACTCTCACGCAGGCTATTGTGATAGATGCGTTGAAATCGAGGGAACTTGAACTGAAAAGAGATAACAGAACAAATGTAAAAGAAGAAGCCTTATTTGTTAGGGGGAGAATCGAAAAGAAAGAATTTAATTTCCATAACAAAAAGGGAAGGGGAAAGTCTAAAATGAGATCGAAATCAAAAGACAAAAGTGGTAAAAAATGTTATAACTGTGGAAAGTTAGGACATTTTAAGAAAGATTGTTTTGACTGGAAGAAGAAACAGAGAGAATTAAATAACACTGATCAAAACAATGCTGCTGTTGTGTCTGAATTTGATAGTCTACATGTCCTAAATGTGTTTGAGGGGGAATTTGATAACAATTGGATCCTAGACACGGGATGCACATTTCACATGTGCCCTGAAAGGTCTTGGTTCTATAACTATCGAGAGATTGAGTCTAGGAAGGTCTACATGGGAGATAACAATTCTCAGAATGTGGTTGGAGTTGGTGATATAGCCATCAGAATGTACGATGGGGTTGTCAGGCAACTCAGGGAGGTTAGGTATGTCCCTAATTTAAAGAGGAACCTCATTTCCTTAGATACTCTTGAAGATGAGGGATATACTTTTAAGTCCGGGAATAACGTTCTGAAAATTTTTAAGGGATCTTTGATAGTTATGAAAGAACCCAAGAGGAATGGGCTGTACTATCTAGATGGCAAAACTGAAACAACACCTGATTCAAGTCTTCTTCCTGTCAGTAAAAACAAAACCGAACTTTGGCATAACAGAATGGGTCATATTGGGTTTAAGGGACTAAAATCTTTAAGTAATCAAAAATTGCTTGAAAAAGATGATATTGAATCAATGGACTTCTGTGAAACATGTGTTTTGGGTAAATCTCACAAGGTTAGCTTTGAAGCTAGCTCTCATAGGACCAGCAGTCCATTGGACTATATTCATGCTGATCTATGGGGTCCTGAGAAGCATTCCACATTTGGTGGAAGTAAGTACTTCTTGTCCTTAGTGGATGATTACTCAAGAAAAGTTTGGATTTATCATCTTAAGGCTAAGTCGGAAACTTTTGGGAAATTCAGAATTTGGTTAAAGTCTGTTGAGAATCAGTTAGAAAAGAAACTTAAAACATTAAGAACTGATAATGGGCTTGAATTCTGCAATTTCGAATTTGACAATTTCTGTAAGCAGAAAGGGACAACAAGACACAGAACCGTTAAATACACACCTAAACAAAATGGGGTCGCTGAGAGAATGAATAGAACCATAATGAACAAAGTTAGGTGTATGTTGATTAGCTCGGGTCTTGCCAAAGGGTTTTGGGCTGAACCTGCTAGTACCGCAGCTTATCTGATTAATAGGTCTCCGTCCAGCAGTATAGGTTTTAAGACCCCACAGGAGATGTGGACGGGGGAGCCTCCAAATCTGAGTCATTTGAGGGTGTTTGGATGTGCTGCATTTGCACATCAATCTGAATGGAAACTTGAGCCGAGGGCGGTCAAGTGTGTAATGTTAGGGTATCCCGAGGGTGTGAAGGGCTATAGGTTGTGGGTTTTAGGGGTTCAAGGCATTAAGATTATTAATAGCAGGAATGTGGTCTTTAATGAATCTGAAATGCCATGTCTAAAACAGAAAACTGATGAAGCTAACAAGTCTGAAACTGAGAGGAGTGTTCAGACTGAGGTGAAGCTGACTAATCTTAATTCACCTGCACCTAGGAATGATGATAATGATGACCCTACACATCACGAAACTGAACTCGAAATCGAGATCGAAATTGAACCTGAACAGGTGACTGAACTTCAAGATAACACTGAACAAGTTGAAGTTGAACATTTTAATGTTCAGCCACCTAATCAAGATTATCAACTCACTAGGGATAGGGCGAGACGACAGATTAGGCCGAACCCTAGGTACGAATTCCTAAGTTTGACTGAGTTTGCATTAGTTTCAGGTGAAGTCCTTGAACAGATAGAACCTACCAATTATGAAGAAGCTATTAATGGAAAATATGCTAAAAATTGGATAGAAGCTATGCAGGAAGAAATGAAATCTTTGAGCGATAACAAAACCTGGAAACTTGTTAAGAAACCTAAAGATCAGAAATTAGTTCCATGTAAGTGGATTTACAAGTTGAAGGAAGGGTTGAGCCCTAATGATTCTGTGAGGTATAAGGCGAGATTAGTGGCTAAGGGTTATACTCAAAGAGAGGGTGTGGACTATAATGAGATATTTTCACCCGTGATCAAGTACAAGACGATCAGACTGATGTTGGCTCTTATTGTTCAATTCAATTGGGAACTCGAACAACTTGATGTAAAAACTGCGTTTTTACATGGAGAGTTGGAAGAGGATATTTTCATGAGCCAACTACAAGGGTTTGTGGCTAGAGGTAAGTCTGAGTATGTGTGCAAGTTAGAGAAATCGTTGTACGGGCTGAAACAGAGTCCAAGACAATGGTACAAGAGGTTTGATGCTTTTGTACTGAAGATAGGGTTTAAGAGAAGTGAATTTGATGCTTGCTTGTATTTTAATGACATAAAGAGCGGTTGTGAAGTCTACTTGTTGCTTTATGTCGATGATATGCTTTTAGCTGGTCCTAGCAAGTCTCAAATTAATGAACTAAAAGATCTTTTGAAATCGGAATTTGATATGAAGGATTTAGGGAATGCTAGAAAGATCTTAGGGATGGTGATAACAAGGGATAGGGCTAAGAACAAGTTAACAATTTCACAAGAAGCGTACTTGAACAAAGTTGTAACTAAATTTGGAATGAAAGACAGTAAAATTGTTAATGTGCCTCTTGCTAGCCATATGAATTTTTCACGTGATCATTCGCCTAAATCCGAATCTGAATTAAAAGAGATGGAAAATATTCCGTATGCTAATGCCATAGGTTCTGTCATGTTTTCTATGATTACTACCAGACCTGATCTTGCATTTTCCGTCAGTCTTCTAAGTAGATTTATGTTCAACCCTGGTAAGCCGTATTGGGCGGGTATGAAATAGTTATTAAGGTATCTGGTTGGGACTTTAAATCTAGGCTTAGTGTATGAGAAACGATCCGAGGAGTTGACTCTTAAGGGTTATGTTGATTCGGACTTTGCTGGTGATAGAGATAGTAGGAAATCAACTACCGCTTACTTCTTTACCCTAGGTGATAATTGCATAACTTGGAAATCTCAGCTGCAACCCTTAGTGACTCTGTCTAGTACTGAAGCTGAATACGTTGCCATAACCGAGGCGGTTAAGGAATGTATGTGGTTAAAGGGAATCTTAAAAGAATTGAACTTCATGCATGATACACCTATTATGTTTACGGATAGTCAGAGTGCGTTGTCACTTAGTAAGAACCCTGTTTATCATGAGAGATCCAAACATATTGAGGTGAAGTATCATTTTATACGTGAGAAGCTTTCTCAATGTGAAGTCGAACTTGTTAAGATTCATACTGATAGAAATCCCTCTGATGTGGGAACAAAAATTCTACCTGCAGGTAAATTTAAATTGTGCTTATCTTTGTTACATATTGACACTGGTTAATTTTTCTTGCAGGTAGTGGGCGATGATGATGAACAGTCATTCCATGTGCAATCTCGCAACCGAGAGAGAGAGTTATGAGAACCAAGGTGAAGAATGTAAGTTTATTGGGCCCTTATGTGTGGTTCTCCTAACTAGTTGGGCCAGTTCCTTAGCCCACTTTGATGACCTGGATTGTGTTCTCTACTTGAAGCATTATTGACCCTTGGATTTTAATACACGGCTGGGCTTGATTCTTGGCTTGATATTTTCTTGATTTAACATTGGCTTCCTCAATACGACTCAATCTCTCCTTTTTCCTTCTCTCTTCTGCTCGACTTTGGGGGCTCTCTGTTCTTCTCTTCTTGGGGTTCACTGTGTGGGTAAGAACCGTGACTTAGGGTGGGATACCTTGGGGCTTCTAGGCCTGAAATAGTGGCTAGATTATTGGCATCTTCCTCTAAGTCTTTACGGTAGAATCAGGGCCATTTGGGAGATCTTTGATCGATGACCAAATCGATTCCTTACCTGGGGTTTTCTGTTGATCTCTCTCTTCTCTGGATGGCGGGTTGCAAGCATGGAAACTTGAACTGTTCCTGAGCCTATATACTTCTACCATCGCAGAGGAAGAGGTGCACTAGGGCTCGAGAACGGGAAGGAAGCTGCACAGGCTATAGGGGAGTCTTCTGTCCAAATTTATAGCTTAAATGTTTCTGTCACTTTATGTGTTTAGAACTTGCTCTATATTTCTGGTTGTTTCAGCTTCGGTTTCCTCATAAAGTCTATGATTACTTTGTTGTGTCGATTTCCATGTTATAGTAATATTGAATCTGGACTTGGTTTCTGCCTTTGGTTGTATACATATAATGCATGCTGGATTCTAGCTTATTGTTGAAGAATGATTGGGTATTGAACTTTGATATTCAGATTTAATGAACATGCTAAAACTCTGCTTGAGATAGGTTTTGGAGTATGTTGTTATGCTATTGGATTCCTTATTATGCTGTATATTACTCAACAAGTGTCATGCTAAATTGAGGCCGAAAGCTGATGGTCCATTCAAGATTCTTGAACACATTGGTGAAAATGCTTACAAAATAGAACTTCCTAGTGATTATGGAGTTTTTACCACATTCAACGTCGTGATCTTTCTCCTTACCATAATGAAGAAGCAAGTCTTGAGACCAAGCCTTTTCTCCAACCCGGAGGGAATGACACCGAATTTTGACCAATGCTGTGAAGTGCTAGGAAAGAATTAGTAGTCCAATTTTATCTCTTTGAAAAGCTCTCTCTGTCTAGTTTCCAATGCATCAAACCTTGCAATTTTTGGAGACTTAGTGGGTGTTTGGCGGGGATTAAAATTAGATTTTTAGTAGATTGTGATAAAAAAATTTGAAATGTGTGGTTGAAATGTTGTGGGACCCATGAAATATGTTGTTAATATTAATTGTTTGACTTTGATTTAGTTTAGAATTTGATTTTAATTCGAAACAAACAAGACCTTATAGAGAAAGTTATGACAGTTTGAATAGATGGTGCTCAGAATAGGCGGGACTCCAGAACTTTCAAAGTTTGACTCCTTCAAATTTTCTGGTTTTTTTTTTTTTTTAATACAATCAGGTTATGTTTTCAAGTGTTTGGGGATTGTAATTTTTAATTTTTAGTCAAAGGTTTTTAATTTATGCATTTACCCATGCTTGGAGGGTTTTTCCAAGTTTTCCTAATTAAAATCAGCTATCACTAATTGAATGGCGGAGGCTGAAATTTCCTTTTGCTAGTAAAGAAGAGCTTCTTCTTAATCTCTCATCCTTCGGTGGATTCCGATGGGTGGCGAGTTTCTTTCTCTGTATCTTTTGCAAATGTCTTTGGGTGGTGAATTTTTCTGATCCCTTTGCCGTTCTTGCCAGAGTTTTTGTTTTTTTGGTCTAAAGAAATCTAGTATCATTTTCCACCTAGTAAACTAGTAGGAATTTAATTGAAATTATAAGTGAGGATGAGCCTATTCCAAAGAGAATGCAAAATTGTGAATATCTAAACTTGTTATTTTTTGTTCAATAATTCTTGCTTTAACAGTATATCCATACATATGGGGTACGTTTGGCACTTGGGTTGCTAGGGCTCTAGGTGTCATAGCAATGGTGGGGTTTTTTTTTTTTTTCAATACGAACTTTTGTTAAGATAATATTTCTTGGGATAGATGCATAGGCGGATCTACATGGTGTCAGAATTTCATAATTTTTTTTTACTTTTCCCCAAATCTAAATTATACCCTTTGCCCCCAATAGACCAATTCTTCACTCTCCCATTTTCAAGAAATAGAATTGGTATAACTAAACTGTCTGAGCTTGAGAACACGGTAGGAATCACATGAGATCCAGTGAAGCAACTGCACTAACTGGATCTAGAACAAAAAAATTGGTTTAATTTGGTTTGGGGTATTACACCAACAGGAAAAAGGAAAAGAAATCAAAAGGCATGCATATGCAGACACAGTTTTGTGAATTTCATATTTCTTTAATTTGTTCTTACCTTTTGTCATAACTCAACAATTAGAATGAAAGCCGAGCAGGTTTATAATGTTGCCATCTCTCTTTCCATTTTCAGCTCCTTCTTCCTCTCTATTCTTTTTTTCAAGCTTTTTTTCCATTTTTTAGTTGTTACTGCTTGGCACATGTTCACTTTCCATCTCTCATTTTAATTTTATTTATTTAACTAGAGTATTACAATAAGATATTTAATTTCTTACTTTTCACACCTTAATTTATGGTATTTTTATGTACGACATACAATTAAACACAATTAAAGAAGAAAATAATGTAATAAGAGTTTTAATTATTATGTAAAACATTGATTTGGTCACTCAATTTTTATGTAGCACAATATGATTTTTCGTGGCTTATATTGTCTATAAAGTCTAAAGCTTAGATAAATACAAGCATGTAATTCGAAAAATTTAAAAAGTTGTAAAAAAAATCAAGTAGTAGAAAAATGACAATTTCGCTGCGTATAATGAAAAAATGTACTAAGGAAATTAATAATTAAGATAATATATGACATTAAAAGTATGGAAATCGATAAGGAACAATTGTAAGAGATTTAATATTATATTTTTGTTTTATTTGAAAAAGTAATGATGTAGTTAAATTTTGTCCCATTGACACTAAATCATGTCTTCGCCCATGGCTAAATCAGGAAAATGTAATCGTATAGTCCTTTCAGAGGACCCTATTGGTGATATAATTCAACCACTTAATGCAACTCTATGGCAGTTTACGGGTTTCTATGGTAGTTCAAGGATTCAGGAGACACATTCATCTCGGGAATTATTACGCTGACCTCATGACTTGCATGATCGGCCTTGGGTGTGCGGCGTAGATTTCTCCCTATTACGGTCCTAAAATAAACAGCATATCTTCTTTCCTTTTGTCTTCTCTGTATATTTCTTCACACTTCGGCAGCTGTTTTTCTTTGCTCTCAATTGTTCTTTTATTATATAGAGAAACTTCTTCCAATTGCATGCATGGTAGGTTTTTTAAGGGATAAATTCACATCGAATAAAAATGAAAATATAAATCCATCTATAGCGTTTGGGTTACTTATCTTAATAAGGTTAACATTTTGAGATGAAACTCTAAATCTTAATATAATATCGTAAGATTAAAAAAATAAGCACGTGAATTTTAAAATTGATTTACTCAAACGATCCACAATCTTGTAAGGGGCATGTTGAAAAATAAATTTTACATCAAATAAAGATGAAAATATAGATCAATATCCAAGGGTTTGAGCTACTTCTCTTAATAAAGTTGATTTTATTAGATAGAACCCTAAGTCTTAATAAGGGTTCCGTCAATACTTAATTTATTTCATATCTTTGCAGCTTATTCCATCATTGCTTACTCTCTAATTGCAATTTCTGTTTGGTTTTTTCGTGTTCCAAATTTCCTTTTGAAATAATGAAATTCGACCCAACTAATACTTACAGAGAGTGAATAGGTATTTATGCGGAATTTAAATTTACCAATTAATAAATGCAACAACTCATAGTTATTAATTAATCCAGATGAATTCACATGCACAACTATCATTTAATGAATTACCGAAGTTAATAAATTATTGAAAAATAAATAACACTTGAAAATTGTTGGCGAAGAAAACTCGTAACTGGGTAAAAACTTCGGGCCCAAACCAGTAAAAATCCATTATAAATGAATCAACTTACAGTACTGTTAGACTCGACTAACTCTAGTACTTTCTGACCTCCTAACTGTAATCACCAATTCCCTCCTGGATTGCTTGCTCTTGCACCAACTCCCGGTCTTCTAAATTCGTCTATCTCATGTGGATCAATGAGAAATCATCGTTCTCTAACAACTGAAACTCCGATCACCTTCCTTGATCTTCAGAACTTTTGCAGATGTTATGAAAGTACGTGTTTTTGTGTTTGGTTTATGTGAATTTGATTTTTTTCAATGCTATGAAGAAATCAAAATGAAGGTTGAATTAATAGAATGATATGTAGGAAGTAAACTCTTGTTTCTCTCAATGTTCAACCACCCTTTTTCGAATGGAGGCATGGATATATATAGTGTAGAGAATTTGTGTAGTATGGGCCGGATAAAACCTTGAAAAATGCCAATTAGGTTTTCTTGGGATACACAGTCGCTCGAGCGACAAGCAAGCGACGATGTGTCCCTCGAGCGAGGTCTAGGCGATGCAATTTCTGTTTTTACCGTTCGAGTGTTAGCTAGGCGATAGGCGAGTGAAATTGCGACCACAAGATTATAGTGTGTGTAGTGCAGATGATATATGAAGAAACGTATACTAATTACTCCACATAAACCTAAACAAAATAATGGAAAATATGCTACAACACATCAATTAAACTCATACTTGGTCACAATATACATGTTCAAGTAAATCATATATCATGCTGTAGTAAAGAATTTTCACCCATTTTTTTTTAATTTTACAATATATTTTTAAAGTTTTTTATTTAAAAAAAATCAAATTACCTAAAAAGTAAAATCAAACAAACAAAAAAATGAGATGTATGCGATAATGAATGAATCAGTTAAAAAGTATAAGCATGCATCAAAAGTACCTAATCAATTAGGTATACAAAGCTCTTACCTTTAAGAACCTCGTGATCAATTCCAAAATTTTCCAAATCACTCTTTTTACCGAAACCCGTCTAGCAGAAGACTTATTTCGTGTCAACTATGTCATTAGCTTGGTGAAATGACTCACTTAATTAGTGAGGAAATGAATTCGACTATCAAAATTCTGATTTTTAAATCTAGTGAAATTTTGATTTCTATTTCTATTCAAAAATTTATGATACTTAGGCCATGTGTGTCCCAATGCACCACAATCGTGACAAGTGGGAATAAACCTATGTTCAAAATTACGTGATAGTTGACATTGATTTATGGGTCGATTGTTCCTACGTTGTCTAGTAGGCATAGTTCCTAATACACTCTTGCCCTTGGGTTTAGGATCATAAACATTCCTAAGTTTGTTTGTGGTTGGAACAAACTTGGTCTTGGATGCACTAGTAGTATTATTATCAGTGTGAACATATCCTAGACCTTACCTATTTCCAGCTGGCTTGTTCATTTCTAACAAATTATCAAGTTTCTGAGATTCGCTCAAGTAGGAATGAAGTTGAGTTTTGGATTTTTCTATGTCACTTATTAAGTTTTTAACCTTAGCTTCTAGGTTTTCACTGACAAATCTCAACTCACTCGGATTTTTGGTAGAATCCTGAAAATCAGCTATGAGTTTCTCTCTCTAAAGTTCATTAACCTTCTTTAATACGGCTTTATTGACCTTTTTTATCTTAAAACTCTCATCAAATAGCTTTTGATAAGCCTCACGAATCTCCTCCTCATCTTCAGAATCTTCCTCAGTTTGCTCACCACTATCTACTCTCTCAACCTTCTCACTATCCTTATCAGATTCACTTTTAATCCTATCGGTGAGGCTATAAACTTCCCACTCTCCTCATGTGTAGACATCTTACTTTGATTATCCGAGTTAGACTCGTCATCAGGGAGAGTTGCATTTATAGCTTTACCCTAATTTATCTTACCATTAGGGCAGTCACTTCTATAGTGGCTGAAAGCTTGACATTTATGCATCTCACAGATTTACATCTCTTTTTAGACTCACTTGAATCACATCTATGTCTCTCTTTAGACTTCTTCTTATTTCTAAACATTTTTTTGAAAATTCTTAACAAAGTAGCTTATTTCATCATCATCATTAAGTGATTCCAAATCAGATGAATCATAATTTTCTTTCCTAAAAGTGTTCAAGGCTATATGCTTGTTCTTCTTAGGTTGAGATACGATGAGTTCATAAGTTTGGAGATATCCAACCAATTCTTCAATCTTAACAGGATCTAGATCCTTGCTTTCATCGATAGCCATAACTTTAGGTCTAAATCTTTCAGGTAAAGATCTCGGGATTTTTCTGACAATCTTAGACTCAGAAATTCTCCCACCTAGGTTAAAACTAAAGTTCACTATGTCATTCACCTTCGCATAGAATTCATCGAACGATTCATCGTCCTTCATTCTAATTTCTTTAAACCTGGTCGTTAACATCTGCAGTTTGAAGTTCTTAACAGTTTTGGTTCACTCGTGTATGGTCTCTAAAATATCCCAACTTCTTTTGCGATTTCACACATTGGCACTCTCCTAAACTCTTCAACAGACACAACCATAAATTGGGCATGAAGCCCTTTACTGTTCTAGTTGCACTCAGCTAGTTCATCCTTGGCCTAAAGAGAGTTGTCCGTAGGGGTAACTACACCTGAAACAGCAGAGGAAGTGGCGGTCCAACCATTTTGTACACTAACCCAAATCCGCTCATCTAGAGACTTAATAAATCCTCACATCCTAACCATCTAATATGCATAATTCCTTCCGTAAAAAATGGAGGCACGAAAAAACATTGACTCATCTAGATTAAATATGGGCCAAGAATCGAAATGAGGCTTTGCTACCATTTGAAATAATGAAGTTCGACCAAACTAACACCTAGAGGGGGTGAATATGTGTTTATGCGGAATTTAAATTTACCAATTAATAAATGCAACAAGTCACAGTTATTAATTAATCCAGATGAATTCACATGCACAACTATCCTATGTTGAATTACTGCAGTTAATAAATTATTGAAAAATAAATAACACTTGAGAATTGTTGACAGAGAAAACCCGTAACTAGGTAAAAACTCTAAATAAACTAATCAACTTACAGTACTGTCAGACTCGACTAGCTCTAGTACTTTCTGACCTCCTAATTGTAATCACCAAAGTCCTATCGGATTGCGTGCTCTTGCACCAACTCCCGGTCTTCTAAATTCGTCTATTCATGTGGATCAATGAGAATTTCTGGTTCTCCAACAATTGAAACTTCGGTCACCTTCCTTGATCTTCAAAACTCTGACGATGTTATGGAAGTTTGTGTTTTCGTGTTTGGTTTATGTAAAGTTGATGTTTTTCAATGATATGAAGAAATCAAAATGAAGGTTGAACTAATAGAATGATATGTAGGAAGTAATCTCTTGTTTCTCTCAATGTTCAACCGTCTTTTTCAAATGGAGGCTTGGATATATATAGTGTAGATGTTTTGGATAGTATGAGCCAGATAAAACCTTGAAAAATGCTAATTAGGTTTTCTCGGTATACATTGTCGCCTGAGCGACAGGCGAGAGACGACGTGTCGCTCGAGCGAGATTCAGGCGACTGGCGGGTAACGTAGCTTCTGTTTTTACCGCTCAAGCGTTGCTAGGCGATAGGCTAGCGAAATTGCGACGACTCTTTTTCTTGTTCCATACTCAAACCCTAGGACTTCTAACTTACTTATACAACTTCAGACTTTGAATTTTAAATACTCTTTTTCAACAATAGTCTTGTCAAAAGATTGCCAACATCTTTAAAACCTAACACGTTTATTTCCTTATATTTGCACCCTCTTGATTATTTTATTTCCTGCACTGCACTCAAATTTTCCTCTTACCCCTTTTTCTCATAGCTAACATGAATAATTTGAGTCAAATTCTAACCGCATGCATTCTTCTACCTTCACTTAATTCAATCCCTTGGCTAATCTCATTCTAATGATCATGGCATTTCGCGTCAAGCCTTATGCACATACAATCTCTTGGCTAATCTTCCTGAAATAAAAATTGTCCAAACAGACACGATCACGACATAAATGATAGTTGTTTGCATTGGATTTTGTATCATAAGTTACTCTGAACTTATGATTTTAGTATGTAATATATATCTGGATTTTTTTTCCATTTTTTTGCACGGTTTATTTTTATTCATAAATAATAGAAATTCTGTATGACATTTTTATATCTTAACAATACCTAACAAATAAAAAAGGAGGTCTAAAGGTGAGCATATAAAGATTGTTATCTTACTTGCCTCAGTTCTATATAACCCATTCTCCACAGTATATTAAGGAATAGGTCTGTTAACATACAAACAAACACTAACGGAATGAAATAAGCAAATTCCTCATCGCCCTTGTGGCCCAGACATCGTCAACTCATTGGAGATTGAATCTGGTTTATTAGAGGTCGAGGACGATGAGCTAAAAATACGTTTTCTCATTAGAAAAGCTGGTTGTTTAGGAACTGGAAGAACTGACATTTCGTCGCTAAGCATCAAAACTACATTTGACATGGTAGGGCGATCAATGGGATCTTCTTCCACACACAACAGCCCAACATTTATGCAATTGACAACTTCAGATTTCTCGCAAAATTCAAGCATCATTGGGTCCAGTAAATCTAGTGCCTTGTTTTCACTCCACAGTCTCCATGCCTGCAGGAATAGCTTCAAAATATTTTATAAAGTGATCAGCTGAAAAGTTTCATATAAATGGAGGAATTTATCCACTTACGTAACCTAAAAGATTCAGCGCTTCTGTGGACTGATAGAATCCCGTATTTCTCTTTCCACTAATTATCTCGAGTACAATAATTCCAAAGCTAAATACATCTGACTTCATCGAGAATAGACCATCTGAAGCATACTCTGGAGACATATAACCGCTAAATCACGATAACAAATATTAGTATGTATATATATATATGTGTGTGTGTGTGTAACATTATAAGATGTCTATATCTATAAGCATAAATAAATAGAAAGTCTTTATTGATATAATTTCACTTGGTACAAAGGAGTTAAATTCTGTACAATACTTCGGACTGGAAAGAAGAAATGGAGACTAGTGACCTTGATAACCGTCTTTAACAAATTAGACAGAAATGCACTTGATGAGTGTGATTTATACACTTATTTGGGCCACAAAAGGTGGGAGGTTGGGAGTAATATTATGAGCTAGATACTTAATTTTGTGCCTGTTGATTATTTTAGGTGAAAACCCGATATTGAACGAGAATGATCGAAAATGAACAACAATTGATCAAAAAGGATCGTAGATGAACGAGAGCCAAACTAGAAATCGAAACTAAGGACTACATTGCAACAACCTGGAAAATTATTGACCCTTGTGATCTCCCAGGTTGAAATTTATTCAGCAGCAAGTAAACATTTAACACCATGCGATCACAGCAATTACAAGTGTGTGATCACACCGTTGGTTGCGAGCCAACAATCTAGATTTTCTAATCCTATTCAACTATTAATTCTTTATCAATTGGGGCTCAATTTTTGACCTATTTTGAGGTCTATAAGTATGATTCATTCATTCCAAAAATAGGGAGATATTAGAGACACGTTCTTGAAGCAATATTTGTAATTTCAAACATAGACTCTTGAGATTTGCGACTCTAAATTGGGATTTGAAGGCTTATATTCATCAATTGATCGGGAGAACTACAATTATCAAGCTAGAGGTTGAAGATTCATTGTTGAGATTTGTGTGGTGAAGATCGACAATAGCTTGAATTCTTTTCTTAATTCATTGTATTGAACCAATTGATGTTTTTAATCATCATTGTTTAGTTCTGCAATTACGAGTTGTATTGAACCAATTGATGTTTTTAATCATCATTGTTTAGTTCTGCAATTACGAGTGGCTAAGTCATTTGTTGTTGGGATGAAAAATGTAACTTAGGTTTAATGTTTATTTAATTCAAAAGATTTCATACAAATTTGATTATGTAGTAATTGATTATATGTTTAATGACATTCAGTTGCTTGATGTTTAGTTTAGAGACAATAAGGGATATAGGTTCCAATAAGAGATCGGATATACTTTTGTAGCTTATGTAATCTTGATTGAATATACTTTTGGTAGCTTATGCAAATTTGATTGAATTCCTACAAATTACTTTGTATATAAATGTATGTATTTAAATAGGAAATAGTGCATTCGAGCATATGATTAGATTTAGTTTTATTCAAGAGATCGTTAGCTAAAATTGGTCAATTCGATTGTTAACACATATGAAAAGGGATTGAATGATGTTGGATTAGATTAATGTGTAAATAACCTTAATGAAATCAAAATTTTTGAATACTTAATCCCATAAATTTCAAAAGTTTTCAAACATCGATAAAATTAGTTAAGATTTAGTTAGAACATAAATTCTCGAATTATTAATTGGTTACCACATTATTTTAACTTAAAGCTAGATTTAAGATAAAAGTTGGTAGTAAATAATTAGTCTCACATGGACTATGTTCGAATTTGAATATCTACTTTATTATTTATTACGATCCGTACACTTGTGAAATGAGAGAACGCTCTCAATTGGTTACAAAACCAGCCATACAACAATTCAATTAGAGTCGGTTAAATCAATTATATGAACGAATTGATTGTTTCAAGTATGAGAATGGAAACAAATCAATTAGAGCCAGAGCATGCCTGCAAGGCCATGTAGGGCCACCTTTGAAAAGAGGAAATTACAATAAATCAGGTGTTTAGTTTAATGTTTATGAAAATTAGGCTTATACTTTATTTAATCAAAAATCAGGTTTTAATTTCACAATTAATACTAATAATGATATTTTAAATTAAATTAATATATATACTCACCCCTACCCCCCATCCCCCCATTTCAATCAAATCTATCCATTTCTCTCCACCCTCCCATTTCTCTCCACAACCCCACCTCCTCCCACCACCACCACTCGTCGCCTCCTTCCCTTCTTCCTCCCACTCTCGCCTCTCTCTTCTTCTCTCCTCTCTCTCCCTATCTCTCTGTCCTCTGTGTGGTGGTGTGTGCGGTGTGTAGTGGGTGTTGTGTGGTGGTGTGTGTTGTTGTTTTGGGGGCGATGGTGGTGGTGAAAGGTGTTTTGGCGGTGGTATTTTTGCGGTGGAACTCTTTATTCTTCTCTCTGCACTAATTTACCCAGACAACTTATGGGGTTTTCAGATTATCCGTTTGAGATTAAGAATCGCAAGCACTTGAGCTTATTGTTTATGATTGGGAACAGGTACATGTTGGAACTTCGTTATTTATTTTTTTTTTTTCCTGGTTATTCTCCTCTGTACCTGAGCTGTTTGTATTATTCCTCAGGTGGGTAAACATGACAAGATGGGTGCTGGTGGATCTGTGGTGTGGTGATGGTGATCCATATGGTGGTGGTGGTCTTTTTTGTTATTGTTGTGGTGGGGTCAACGGCGATGGTGGATTTTTTGGTGTCTGTGACCTAACCATTGAACTGTGACTTTAAAATTGATAATTTGTAACTAAAAAAAAAATCTGTGACCAAAAAATTTGAAAATAAGTGACCTATAACCTATAGTTTTTTTTATCTATGACCAATAAAATAATCCGTGACCTATAAAATTTTAGATTTGTGACCTCGAAATAATCTGTGACCTACAAATTTTTTTATCTGTGACCGATTAAAAAACTATGACCTATAAAATTTTAAATTTGTGACCTCGAAATAATTCGTGACCTACAAAATTTTTGATCTGTGACCGGAGAACAGTCGTCGGAGTGGTCGCCGGTCAACGGAGTAGTGGCCGGAGCAGTATGGGAGGTGGAGGTGGGGTGGTGTGTGTTAATTATATTATATTACAATTTAATATTTAATTTAATATAATAATTGTGAAATATAATTAATTAATTCATGAAAAACCTGATTTTTGTAATTTTAAACATTTGGGCCTGATTTTTGATTTTAGGATAGATGAAACCTGAGTTGTGAACTTTTCCCCTTTGAAAATTGGAATGTGCCAAAGACGACCTGCTAGGCTGCTACAGTGGGAGAACCAGCCTGGACCCTCCCACGAGCCATGCAGGATCCATGGGTGCATAGGCCAAGTGGGCCCATTGCCACCAATCATACAACAAATCTTGAAGGAGAGAGAGAGAGAGATGGAAAACAAAAGGCAGAGGTAGAATGTTACTTCAAAATTCCTTTTTTTTTTTTTCCCTCTTATTTGTTGTATTTCAAAGAGGAGGTGTATTTGTCTTTTAATCTTCAGAATGTATCCTCATTGGTTCATAGTGTAGTTAGCTCAAGAAACTTAGCTCTAGGGTCGTAGATATTGGCTGAACCGCGTAAACAATTTTATGTCATCAAATTCTTAAATTGTTTCTTTAGTCCTTATTCTATGAACTGAATTTCTTGAACTAGACCAATATCTCGAGTTTGTACTTGTATGTAGGGGTGGGCAAAACCCAAACCAAACCGATCAAACCGATCGACTCGACCCAAACCGACCGGTTTGGGTCGGTTTTTTCATTTTTTCAGTCGGGTTTCGGGTGGGACAATCGGGTCGGGTTGGGTCGGGTCACGGGTTAGAGACCCAAACCCGACCCGAACCCCATAAAAAAAAAAAAAAAAGAAAAGGTAAAACACGATTTCTTCGAACAAAAACCTAATTTTAGAGCAACCAAGTCCCAGACCCAGAAAGAAGCTGCTCTAGGCTCTGTCTCCTCTCTCCGTCTCCACTCTCGCTCTCGCTCAAGCGTGCCACATCCCAGCCTAGCCACTAGCCAGCCCAGCTATCTACTCTCTCAGGCAGTCAGGCTACCGCCTTCAGGCAAGTGTTTTTGTGTTTAAGGCAGTTTTAACTTCGAGTAGATCCATGTGTTTTGGGTTCCTCGAATTTTTTATCTTTTAGATGATGAAGGTCATCACATAGGCACTTAATGGTGTTTAAATGGGAGAAGAAAGTGATATGATTTGAATATTGTTTTACATAAATATTTTTAATATCAATTTCTTTCGAATATTCTGTCGGTGATTTGCTGAGGTTTCTCCTGCCATCAACCTTCAATAATCTTAATTTTCACTTATTGTCTGTGGAGTGTGGAGCATTTAAATTGGAAAATGTGAATCAGTTGGGATTAAGATGGGGTACCCGGATGTGCACAATTGACAACTGAATATGGTGATTTGCTGCTCAATTGTGGTACTTCCAGTAAAATTGTAAACTGAATTTGAAAAGTGTTAAATGGAATTGTAAATTTGAAGATGAAATGCAAGAGCTCAATGAATGCATGTCCAAATGTAAAATTTCATGTCTGATTGAGGGATAATTTGCTATTGTGGTTGTTTCATAGTGATAATTTGCTATTGTGGTTTGTTTTAACTTTTAATGAAATGTGTAATCGTTTTTGTTTAATTATTTTCATGAATATTTGTTGTTGTTTAACTATTTTATTTTTCAAGTTTATTAACATTGGATGGCTAATGGTTATATACTTATATTAATGTTATTTTACATCAACAAATTTGACGATTTTAATTTTTGTGCAACAAATTTTTCTCAAACCGACCAACCCAACCCAACCCGACCGATACATAATTGGGTTGGGTTGGGTTGGGTTTCAACATTT
Organism: Fraxinus americana; assembly: GCA_035079005.1. Lineage (NCBI taxonomy): Eukaryota > Viridiplantae > Streptophyta > Magnoliopsida > Lamiales > Oleaceae > Fraxinus > Fraxinus americana. The sequence goes on along the minus strand of CM068713.1, from coordinate 14,506,829 downwards.
ACATGGGTTGGGTTGGGTTGGATTTCTAACAAACCGACAATGTTGGGTTGGGTTTGGGTTAGGGTAAAAACCGACCCAACCCAACCCACGCCCACCCCTACTTGTATGTAAAAGATCATAAAAGTCATGACAAGATATTAAAAAATTTCAGTGGTCATGAAAGGATATTGTTTTAGATTGATACTTACTAAGTTCCCATGACTCTGTTGGTGTTCGCTTGTTTTCCTTTGTCCTCGACAATTCTTGCCAAACCGAAGTCTGAAATTCTGGGGCTCATCTCTGCATCTAACAAAATATTGCTTGTTTTCAAATCCCTATGAATGATTCTTAACCTTGAATCTTGATGAAGATAAAGAACGCCTCTTGCTATCCCCAAGATGATTTCAAGCCGTTTCCTCCAGTTCAATAAAACGCATAATTTTTTATCTAGAAATTTTTTGTGAAAAAAATAATTATTGATTGAAATGACAATTGCATAACAAAACATATAATTTTCACAGAACTAACCAAATATAAAGACATCCAAACTTTTGTTGGGCATATATTCATAGAGTAAGATCTTCTCATTCCCCTCAATGCAGTAGCCCAGAAGTCGAACGAGGTTACGGTGTTGAAGCTTCGCGATCAATACAACTTCATTTTGGAATTCATTAGAGCCCTGTGCTGAAAAACTTGACAACCTTTTCACTGCAATTTCTTGCCCGCCAGGTAACGATCCCTGCAGGAGTTTGAGAACATAAATTTAAACATAGCGGCACAAACAGTCAAACTTAATTATATATAGGAAACAATTTTGGAGAAAATCATAGTAAAACCTTGTAAACAGGTCCAAATCCCCCTCGCCCTATTTTGTGTACGTCTGAAAAGTTTTCTGTAGCTGCTAATATACTTTTCCAACTGCAGAAAGGAACACCGGTATCATTCGTGTTATCTCCCCCAAACTCCAAATATGCTACCAATGATCTCTCGACGGCTTTTGTAGTTCCAAGTCTACGCCTTTGTCGTCTCCAGATCACGACCCCAACAATTGCCAAGAGCACAATAAAAACAACAACAGAACCCACAACAGCACCTATGCCAACCCCTTCATTCTTCTTCTTGCTCGATAACTGAGGAGCAGAGGCAGCAAGCCGAACATTGATAGTTCTCCGACTGCCATCATTTTCCGGGAGTTGTTGCAAATTCATTATTTCCCCAATCCAAACCAAGCATGCATTGCCATCGTAAGAATAACCTGTACAAGAGCAATTATTCAAGCAGACAGATTCACATTCTCCAGCACTCCCTGCCAAAACGGTTTGACGATTTTCAGGTGAACTGACTTGGGGATTCAGCAAAAACTTGTCTTTCCTACCCGATGAAGTACTACCATTCCCACACTGCAGCAAATCGATCTCTCTTACACAGCCACCGGAATAATCCTTCAAATTCCAATCATTTTCCAACTTGGGTTTAAATCCTGGCAAACAATTACAGAAGGGCAATGAATTCTGATTGCAGGTACCAAATGCCCCACAATAAGCATACACCTCACATTGCTGTCTAGGTTGAGCCCAAAACAAATTCCACTCATTTGTACTCTCAGACCATGATGTCTGCATAATTTGACCCGAAACATCCATCACCAATTTTGATATAATTTTAGAATTATAAAGAGAATAAGTGAAATAAGTCTCATTAACATTATCTACATAACTAAAATTAAAGATATAATTCAGCCTCATTTCAGGGACTAAACTGAAAATATGCCCATTCCAAGCTCCACTAGTCCAGTACTCTCTAGTCTCACTCCGTGTTATAACATAACGACGCCCATTGGGATTCAGCTCAAGAGAAAAAGGCCCAGGTGAAGGATCCTCAGAATTTTTCCAAGAAGTGAGGATCTGCTTTTTGTTTGTACGTTTGTCATAGGCAAGTTTTCCACCAGGTAAAAAAGTATCTGTTGGGTTATCAAAACTTTGCCAAAATCTTTCAGTTGACGTAGGTTTTGACCCATCTCTCAAAACTAAATTCCCATCATCACGTAGAGTTGCCACCACAGATTTTGAGGTTGTGGAGTTTACGTTGGTGGACCAAATCGAAACCTGGGAATCCAGAAGCACCAACTTACCTTCTGAAATTTTCAGTTCTGCAGAACTCGTTTTCGAAATGGGTCTCTCTCTATTAGCTACCCAAACTATGGTCCTTGGACTAACATTTTTGTACCATATTCCAATATAATACCTGGAAGGAGAACCTAAATTGAAGAATCCCAGTTCAAATGTGTTACCAGAAGAGACAATAGTCTGGCTTCCAAAGAGAGATAGGTTCGCTGTGATGCTGTCAGCTCCTTCTGATAGATTATTGTTTATGGAGAAACATAGGAAAAAAAACACAAAGAACATGCAACAACAAGTGTTTTTCATGATCATGGCTGCCGAAAGTGTTAAGGGAGAGAGGATAAGTCGGAAAATTACATTTGGGGAGCTTCTTGTTTTTTTATTTTTTAAAGGTAATATAGTTGGATTGACAAAAATATCCCCCGCAAAAGATCAGACGTGGAAGTTTCATCCAATGACAAATTCGAAGCCCTTGTAAAATTGCATCGGGACTCGACTACTATATTTCAAGCTTTCTGGCAAATTCAAAATCTATTCGACTCTTGCTTAGATTAATTAAATTTAGTATAAATGGAAAACGGATTCAAATAAACTTATAAATCTAAGAAACAATGTATATTTTATTTTTTTTAAAATTATTATAGCATACTGATTGATCAATAAAATATTTCAACAGTTTTCTTGAATTTTAAACTAATTTTTGCTTCAGTCGAGATTTGATTTGAGTAAAGTTGGATTAAATTCATGATATTTTTTGTGCTCTTATTAAGAAATGTGACAAAAATAATTTGATTTATGAAATTAAATAAAATTAAACTATACGATGTCCATAAACAGCCCGTGGTATAATTAAACTATTATTACCTCATTCCAAAATGACCAAAATGTCCACGGATTTGTTAAGAAAAAAATGGAGTTTTCATGTTTCTGTTACAAAATTTTATTGTTGACATTCTATTTTTCTTTAGTTTATGTGAAGTAAATCATATACTTTTCTACTGCAACTAGTCAAATTTGGCTGCAACTAATCAAGTCAGGAGATGCCGTGTGGAAATTAACGATCCATAAAAGTTTTTGTGGTCTAGAGTTTCAGGAAATAACAGAGGAGATGGAGAATGAAGGAACAAGAAAATTATTGAAGAAAGTGATATTTTAAAAAATGTCCAATTTTGTGGTTATGAATTGAAAAATGTCATTTTCTTATAATTCTTGTAAAAATGGTCAAATTTATATCAAATTGTCTATTTTACCCTTAATGAAAATATTACTCAATACTATTTTTTTCTTCAATTTGACACATATTTCGAGAAGAGTACGTGACTTCCATGAGAAGCCACCATAATTGTAGCTATTATCAAGGTGAGTTCATTTGCTTACATTTTTAATTAAATATTAACCAATTATTGTAGGAAATTTGAAGAAGTTAAAGTAGACATTCTATTAACACCTATAAAGAAGTATATGATTATAACTTTGAAGAAATAATTTGATTTCAAGTCAACAAATTAAATCTCGTCTAAATTTGAAGTTGATTCACCTCTCATTATTTTTGGTAGAAGGTATTTTTCTTTGAAATCTTATTTTTATTGATAAGTTGTATTTAGTAGTTGTTATATATTTGATTTCATTGAATTGAATTATCTAAACAAGTAATAGATATTTGTTGTAACAACATTCTTCAATAATTTGGGTAGATAATAATTTCAGGTACTTTTGTATTGAGAATGTCATTAATGGTGGAATAAATTATTTTCAAAAATGGTGGTTGAAGTTGAAGAAGATGATAAATGCATATGTTGAAGTGAATCGCGTCATTTCATTCTCGACATTTTATAAACGTCGAGAATGATAGTTTAAATGTAATTCTCGATATTTTCAAATATCAAAAATAACATTAAACACTAAACGAAATTAGGGAACATTTTGTGTACATCATTTCACATATTGCATGCGGCTAGCATCTTCAGTTTTGGTATTTGTTGTTAACTGATATTATTTTCGTTTATGGCATGTAGACATGGGAGATGTTATGAGATTCATTGTCTCATACGGCGGTACATTCGTCAACTTGGACGACAAGTGGAAGTGGTTAGGAGACCGAGCAACATCAATTGTTATTCGACGTGCTATTAGATATGAAGAGCTTGTACACACATTATTTGAGAAATTGAATATTGACAAAATGAAGTTTCGAATTCAATTAAAATTTAAAGTTCCGAACATGAATATACCCCCTACTGATGTAGCCGACGATGAGGATTTGCAATGGTACATTTTGGTTCACACACAAGCAGCCTTATGTGTAATTACAGATCAATATGATGCTGAAGAGCACGAAATGCATGTTGGAGTTGATCATTTCTCACCAATAGAAGATACAATGTGTGGACGTGACAAAGTGGGAGTGTACGAACTACAAGAGTCACAAACGATTCATAATACGGATGTAAGTTTAGGTGAAGGGAATTCGTATATTGGAAATGAAATTTAGTCGATCGATGAAGAGGACATTGAGGAGAATTTCTTTAGCAAGAAACAGCTACACAGAAGGCTTCGACTGAAGGCTTTGACAGAGAAGTTTCATTTCAAGGTTAAAAAGTCGAATCCTAGATCTCTTACTGTGTGTTGCGTAGATACCATGTGCCATTGGCTACTGCGATCTTCTAAGATAAAAACTTCAGACATATTTAAGATTCGAAAGTACATACTTGAGCACACATATTCTTTAGACGTTCGGCGAAATGTACAAATTCATGCAACGAGAGCACTAATTGGGCATCATATAATGCAACAATCGAATGATGCAAACCAACCATACGTTCCTGTCGGTATTATCGGTGATATGAAACGTGAGTTTGGTGTACGGATTAGCTAGAATAAAGAGTAGATGGGGTAAGGAGAATGGCCTTCAAATTCTT